>CM054808.1:10047841-11247841 GCA_028984105.1 Lavandula angustifolia
GGTTTCAAACTTTTGAACGTATATATATATGGTAGAGAAGATAAGCAGTTAATTATCTACGGTTTAGTTTGAACATGCTTTTTAAGATGGACGGCCAGGATTAGATTTTATAAAATAGGCAATGATCAAATTAGCCGTCTAAGTCAAAATACAGTTGTATATAGCCAAAGAAGTAACTTGATACGACATGCATTTAATGCGTTGCAGAGTTCAGCATGCTTTTACATAGAATGTCGTGTATTTAATATAAACTGTTAATATTAAATAACATTTACTAAGGCATTGAATACGAAGCTGAACATCGTAGTTAGCTGATACCTCGTGTAGATGGTTGCTAAGTCTCTACGTACTGAATTTACTCAGTACTGAGAGTGAACATTCCCCCTTACTGAATGCTCCTCTCCTCGAATCCACTTACCGACTAGGGTCGGTAGGGTCCAGAGAGCCTAGCTCTACTGAAAGTTCTCCCGAATCTGCTTCGCCTGCAGAGGCTTGGTCAGTATATCAGCCCTTTGATGGTCATTATGGATCTTTTCCATCCTGATATCCTTCTTTTCGACATGATCACGAATGAAGTGGTGTCTGATGTCCACGTGCTTGCATCTCGTGTGAAGTACACGATTCTGAGTGATTGCAATTACACGGTGCATGCTTGCGTAAGATTGGGCACTTCACTGGAATGACGTCATAGTCGCGTAGTCGCTTGTCTCAACCAAAGGATTTGGGCGCAAAGCAACTTGGCAACCATGTATTCAGCCATCGTAGTTGACGTAGCCATTGACCCATTGTTTCTTTTGAGAACCATGAGATCAACTTACTACCAAGGAACCGACGCGTTCGAGAGTTGACTTTCGGTCAATTCTACATCCTGCATAGGCATCGACGAATAACCGGTTAGTTCAATATTATCATCACTGGATACCATAAACCCATGTTAGGTGTTCCTCTGAGATAGCGGAGAATCTTCTTTGCTGAGTCCATATGACTCTGCTTAGGATTCTCCTGAAATCGAGCACAGACACCTACAGCATAGGTTATGTCAGGACGAGTAGTTGTTAAGTATAATAAAGAACTAATAATAACACGAAATTCAGTATGGTCTATTGATACTCCCTCTTTATCAAGATCAATTTTTATGTTCGTATTCATCGGGATCTTGATTGGTTTGCCGGATGTGCAACCAAATTTCTTGATGAGCTCTTGAGTGTATTTGCCTTGATTGATGAACGTTCCCTTCTCAGATTGTCTGACTTGAAATCCAAGGAAATAATTCATCTCTCCCATCATTGACATCTCGAACTTGTCCTTCATCATTTTCTTAAACTGCTGACATATGATGACGTTCTTCGAACCGAAGATGATGTCATCTACGTAGATCTGCACAAGTAAAATGTCGTCTTCCAGTCGAATGCTGAATAATGTGCGGTCTACTGTGCCCTTCTGAAAACCTTTCTGAAGAAGAAACTCAGACAGAGTATCGTACCAAGCCCTGGGTGCTTGTTTTAACCCATGGCTGAGCCTTTCCGAGTCTATAAACCTCGATGTCCTGCCTGAAAGCCGGGAGGCCGTTTCTACATAGACTTCTTCTTTCAGTACGCCATTCAAGAACACAGACTTCACATCTATTTGATAGACTCTGAATCTCTGATGTGTTGCATAGGCTATGAATAGTCTGATTACCTCCAATCTTGTAACTGGAGCGAACGTTTCGTGGAAATCTATCCCTTTAGCTTGACAGTAGCCTTTTGCCACGAGCCTTGCTTTGTTCCTTACTATAACGTTGTTTTCATCTCGCTTGTTCTTGAAGACCCATTTGGTTCCGATCACATGTTGATGCCGAGTGCATCACAACATGCTCCCAAACTTCGTTTCTCGTGAACCGATTCGACTCCTCTCCGTACTGGCTATGATCCGGTCGGCGTCCTTAAGTGCATCCTCAACCGATCGAGGTTCTTGGTAAATAAGAAGCGTGAATATAAGGCGCTTTCTCCCGGACGAATCTGGATCTTGTCATTACGCTTCTTTGAAGGATCTCCAATAATCGAGATCGAAGGGTGAGCATCCAACCACGCATCTACGATGTTTCAACTCTTCATCTGAAATTTGTTCAACACAGATAGTAGGTGAATTAGGCATTTCAGTTGTACTATTTTGCGATTGAAGCAATTCGGTTACAAAGAGTGTGATCTACTCGAGTCACCGTGTTCGGGGGCATTTAGCTCGGGAACATTATTAGTTCCCCCCTGAATTATTATCCTCGAGGAGGTCTCAGCTTACCACTTGGATTTCTTCATCGACCTGCGAGTTACTCGGGATTGACTCTGTTCGGTAGAGTCAACTGTCAGCCTACTTACGCTACTGGTCGAGATTCGGAGACTTGTCTTCAGTTTCTTCATCTGAATCATCATCCCAACATAGCTGGATCTTTTCAACTTTGTCTTTTAAGCTCAGATCCTGTAGGCGCTATCGATATCCTCGGATTCGGGTATAGAGTTCCTTCTCTCTGTCTTCGATAGCAAACTCATTAAAAAACAACATGAGGGCTTTCCTCCACGAAAAGGGTCCGATAGTTAAAGACTCGAAGGCTTTCTTGACGACCCGGCGATATCCTAAGAACACTCCCGATCCGACTTGCTATCAAAAGTCTTGACTGATCTTTCCCATTATTGTGGATAAAGCATGAACACCCAAAAATATGGAAATAAGATAAAGAAGGCTTCCTGCCGTTCAATAATTCATATGGTGTCTTTTTATGCTGCTTTGTCAGTAGAGATCTATTCTGAGTATAACATTCGAGTCCCGGTAATCGCGCCGGAATTTGGTTGGGAGTCCTAAGTCGGCGAGCAGGGTTCTTGCTGCTTCTTTGAGTGTTCGATTCTTTCTCTCAGCAACCCCATTTTGTTGAGGCGTGCGCGTGATAGACGTCTCATGCTCTATGCCTTCTGCTTTGCAGAACTCCTCTACCATAAAATTCAGGAACTCAGTTCCTCTGTCTGAACGTATCTTGATGGTCTTGGTGTTCTTCTCGACACTGAGCCTTTTTAGAAGCGTTGGTAACTCTGTTTTGACGTCAGACTTGTTGGCAATAAATATGACCCATGTGTAGCGCGAGTAGTCATCAATGACCACTAATGCATACTTCTTGCCTCGATCGTCACCGGAGACTGGACCGAACAAATCCATATTTAGCGGTGAAGGATTCCATCGGTGGAAGGAGATGGAACATGAGGATTTTGATTCCTTGTTTGCTTTCCCTTCGTACATGCTTCACCTTTGAGTGTCTTTGCTTTGAATACTTCATTCGGCGATCCTCTTGCTGTAGAGTGTTTCTAGCTAATTTGTTGAGCGTCTTGAAGTTGAGATGACCGAGTCTTACGTGCTGAGCCATCCCAGTTCTTTGTCATTCTTCGCCAACAAACAAGCTGGTTCGGGTCATGAGTTTCGATCGGCCTACATAGATATTCTTTTTCGCGAACCGAACAACACTTGTTTTCCCCCGTAGATTTATCAATGACATCACGAGATACCGTAGTCAAAAATCACTCTATTCGAGTTATCACAAAATTGACTAACAGAGAGAAGATTATGCTGAAGTCCTTTAACATATGATACTCTTGGAATTGTTGTTGTTCCAAAGCTGAGTGTTCCATAGCCTCTGGTGTTGCCTTTTGCGTTGTCTCCAAACTCGATTCGGGGTCCTTCTTCAGCAGTATAATTCTTCAGTAGGTCCTTTTGGTATGTCATATGTCTTGAGCATCCGCTGTCCACATACCAAGGGTCCTTGTGCACCTGCAAAATAGAATTATATTTAGGAGTTCTTCTTTAGCAGTTCATGCTCGGTCTGAAGTCCTGACAACTCTTGCTTCAGTAGACCCCGTTCAGTATCTTTCTGAGTCAAGTCATTGGTCAGTACTGAGATCTGATCTTCTTGATGCTGAGACTTGGCCATCAGAGAGTTCATCTCCTCTCTGAGTCTCAACACAAGTCCTTCTGACTCAGTAGCAACGTGACTCTCCTAAGAAAGTCTCTGATTCTCCACTTTCAGGGTATCCAACTCCTGAAGAGTCTTACTGAGCTGCAGACTCATCTGAATCTGCTCGTCGAGTAGTTCTTCGTATGCAATCGTGACATCCAGATTCTCATATGCACCTAAAATAGTGTCGTGTGTGCAGTGTGAAGAGGACTTAAATGGTGCGTGAGAGTTTACCTCATCCTCTTCTCTTGCCATGAGACATTTTTCAGCGTCTTCTTCAGCTTCAAGCTCTATGGCCATGAAAGCTGCTTCATCATCTGAAGAATCCATGAAGGAGTCGACTTCATCTGAGTCGTCTGAGAGTTCACCAGCAATATATGCTTGTCGCTTCTTGATGAACTTCTCCCTTCGTGCTTTTCGTGCTGCTCTTTCAGCTGATCTTGGAGCTCGGGACGATCATACTGATAGTGTCCTGGCTTCTTGCAGTTATAGCAGGTTGTGACTCTTTCTTCTTTGCTCTCGCTGTCTTTCGACTGAGCTGATTCTTCCTGTTTCCTGCATTAAAAAGTATGTAAGTCAGGAGTGCGCTTGGGTGTATATTCAGTCTTACCCTTAGAGTCTCTGACGACTCTTGAGAGCTTCCTGCGCCTCTCCTTCTCCTTTTGATACTTCACGGCAAGCAGTGCGTACTTCTTGGCTAAGTTTCCTTCTTGTATGTCATTGAGTGAAAGTTCAGCCTTGCTAGACACCGGAGCTGGCTCGTGGCCGATCGATGCTTTAAAGGCATGGTTGACTTGGGTGTCAGCTTCAGCTCGCTGCTTCCTTTGAGGTAGGCCAAACTCGAACTCCTCCGCTTTAAGTTCTGAAAAGATATAGTCAGGAGTAACAATATCTAAATCAGAATGACGTAATAAGGTAGCAAAGGGAGTCCAGTGACCGTCTGGCAGAGCCCTCAAAATTTTGAGATTCATCTCTCGGTTGGAGAATGTCTTTCCCAGCCCGTTGATAGAGTTCATCAGATCTGTGAATCTGACGTTGAGATCTTCAATGGAGTCACCAGGCATAAGGGACAATCTCTCCAGTTTCTGCGAGTTTGTTCACTTTGATCTTCTGAGTCCCCCGACTCAGTAGCGCTAGAGCATCCCAGAGTTCTTTCACGGATTTGCAGTCCTGAACTCTTCCGAGATAAGAATCACTTAGAGTGGTCAGTATGGCGTTTCTAGCGACGCGGTCTAAGTTGTGAAGTTTCTTCTCCTCTGGGATGAAGAGACTTCTATCTTTGGGGATCTTCTTCCCGGTCACCATCCCTCCTCCTTGTGCTGGGTCCTGAGCTACGACGCTATCTACCATGGGAACGATAGGTCCGTCCTCTAGAACCTCTGTCATGTTGTCGTGGAGAGAGGTCAGATGTGCCTCCATTATGACCCGCCATACTCCATAGTTCTCTACTGAGAACATGGGTACCATTCTGATTCCTGACATATCAGACATAATAAATAATGATATGAATGAAGAATGATATGTAGTGAAAATGTTTTCCGGATCCGTTCAAGTAGACCAGTTTCAGAATAATCAAGAGTCTTAGAGAACTCCTGCTCTAATACCAATTGTTGGTCCCGAGAGTAACGTTCAGGTGTAGAGGGGGGGGGGTGAATACACCTGAAAACCGATTTCTTAACTTAAAACGCGAACAATCCTTTTCAGGAGAGTGTCGTCGACGAGTTCGAGCAGCACTGCATAAGCCGTTCCGAATCGCGTGGCGAGTGACCGACTTTACCGAGGCCCGCTGGCCGACTAGAGTAAGAATTCGATGCGTTCGAGATAGAGTTCGATAGTGCGGAAATGTGTAGGCCCAAATTCAGTTGAGTTAGGAAAACTTTTTTAGCAAAACAATTTCAATATATTAGTGCGGTCGATTAAGCTAGCTGAAACTCAGTTGAATGATTTTAAAGATATTTTCAGTATGCACAGTAAATCAATGCAACAGTAAGTAAGGAACCGTAGATTCAAGTTCCGCAATATATCTTCTGGGGAAGAGTCGTTAGCCATATTCAAAACTTTCAACAATCTAAACTCAAACGGCGACTTAAACCCTCTCTGCACACTAGGGAACAAACAAGTTCTCGTGATTCCAGAGCATGAAGCATTTCATAGTTAACAATGCTCGACATGAAGTCATGAAATATGAGACGGCGCTCCCTATTTATGCCTAGGGCCCTTCCGGCACACAAAAACTTCTCTTTCTCATATACCTTCAAGCATAAATCTCTTATAAGATCATGAACGTGATAAGATCTAATTCTCCCATTATATCGATGTCTGCCAACTAAAATAAGATTTCTATCAACAAAGTCATTTAAGTATCCCTCTGCAATCTCTTCTACCGTTTGGATGCCATTTGGTTTTATAAACCCTTCAGATACCCAAAGTTTAATAACTCTCGAAGCACGAATCTCACTATCCTCCCGAAAAATTCCCATATAGAGAAAACATGGTTTTAGATGAATAGCTAATTGACTATAGCTCAGAGATAAAATCTTGGAGCAATAATCATTCTCGTCACGGGCGAGAACCGAAATTATATTGTCGCACAGATAATTCCAATATTCTAATGTCTCATTTGACCCACGAAGAAGCCCTCCTATTACAACAGTTGATAATGGAAGTCCTTTGCATAGTTTAGATATGTTTTTCCCAACCCCCTCCAACTCATGAGGGCAATCTTCAGATCCAAATACAGTTTCACAAAATAGGATCCAACTTTTATCCTCATCAAGAAAGTTCATCCGAAAGTACACAGAGCTACACTGGTTTGCTACATTTAACACCCTAGTTGTGATAACAATCCGACTTCCATTTTTGTCATCCGGAAAGAAAAACCTCACCTTATCCCAAACTTCTACACTCCACATATCATCTAAAATGATCAAATATCTTCGACCTGACAAACTTTTGTATAACTCTTCTCCTAATTTTTGCACAGTTTCAACAGTGGTTTTTTCTTTGCCAAAAAGATCTATAAGAATTTCTCTCACACTGTATTGCTGGGATATGGTAGTCCAAGCAAGAACATCAAAGTGCTGCACAATAACTAAATTTTCATAAACATTTTTTGCTAGTGTAGACTTACCACTTCCGCCTATTCTCGGCGATCGAGATGATCCGGCGACGAGATTGTTGTCCGTGAGAACATCCATGAGTTGAATCAACTCCTCATCAAATCCAACCATTCGCGTCTTCCCAGTGGTAAGAGATCTCGAGGAAGCAGCGGGAATTGAATAAGTTGGCAGCTGATTGTTGAAACCGCTCTCCTCTTTAGCTTTGATGGCGCTTTCCTTGATAGAATCCATCTCTTCTATAATCATCTGCAGATCCGGCAAGAAACTTTGACTTTTTTCATCGATCCACTGGAATTTGATCCACAATGTGAGACTCGATGTAAATGAGATTCAAAATATGAAGAACTCGAAGAAGATGAACTCCGGATCTCGGTAGAAGATTCTAGAGATCGGAACTCAAATTTTATTAGGTGAAAATGATGAAAAGTAAGTGCGAATGAAATACAATCCTTGTTTTATAGCTACACAAGGCGACTCGAAACTAACTAACTAACCGTTTTAAAATGTAATGCTAACAAACACGTTTTTATTAATGAAACGTTACTAAGCTACCATCCGATCCTCCACGCTGTTATTTGATCCAACGGCTAATAGAATATCCGCTTTAACTACTTCCTTAACTGCTTCCTTCTTCTTTAACTGCTTTCTTCTTTCCTCTGACTTCATAACTGCTTCAATCAAACAAGAAAACGAGCACCAAATCTCAACAGACTATCACATCCTCAGCATCGCAAGCTGCGGATGCAATTCGGCTCTCCAAATCGTCATTTCCACATTTAGAGTTATATTTCTCCATAAAATCGCGGAAGAAATCAACTCTTTTGCGGAGAGATAGAATCTGTCTGTTGTCGAGAGAAGTGGAAAGGCGAGGGTGATTCATTATCTGCTCCATGTTGTTCATAAGAGAAAGTAGAGCTGCATAGCCATAGGCCGCCACTTCTGATATGCGCAAATAATGGATTGTGTCTACTTCTGATCCTAATCTGTCTTGTTTACTACTCCTTTTTCAATGTTTTTAAATGCAAAGTAATTAATGATTATGCTAATTGCTAAGTAGCCCCAAGAGGACTATGACAAAGCTTTTGGAGATGATTATTAGTCAAGTTATTCTAATATAATCAATGGACCAAGAATCCAAGCCTAATCCAAGCTTTCATTCTCATTATTCACCATTTGACTTGATATTGATATATATTTTCCATAATTAAAGGGTCTCGATGGTAGGATCTTCATAAGATTATATGAAAACAATGAAAATAAAATAATGAAATACAAACATGATTTGTTATTTAATTTCTCTCTACCAATTATATTTATGTTATAAAAGGGGAGTGTGGTTTTGGTGAAAACATACATTCAATGTGGGAATTGTAAACCAATGCATATTTTATATACATAATCTTTATAATGCATAAAAATCTATAATTTTTATACTTTTGTTCTTTTACATAAAACATATAATGATTACGTATAAAATAAAATTACAGTTTTTTTGTATAAAATATATAATAATTATGCTTAAAATATATAAAGATTGTGCATGGTTTGCAGTTCTCACATTAAATGTAGGTTCCTACATGATTTACTTCCCATAATAGGGTAACACATTTGTCAAAGTAGAAGTCTTAACCTCGTCTGTTCTCACGTGTGTGTCCTTTACAGGCCATGGACAACCTCTTTGGATTCATAAGTGTTACATAGAAGCGGCCCTCACTTCTCAGTTACATAGGTGATTCTTACTCGAGTATCCTGTCATACTCCACCTTCTCAAGGCATCCAAGAATCATTAAAAGTCAAAGACTTAACCTCACCACTTGACAGGTTACCAACACTCTCGAGCTCTTTTAGGGAATAGACTATTTGAGTGTGGTATCAACAGACTCATATAGCTTAGTTTTCCCATTGAACCAAGTTCATGGGATCTCCAATCTACAATGTTGGGTATCCACTATAATCGTCTTTAATTTGTGGATTTAACTCTCATTCCTTCTACGAGCTTATACATTTGATCTCGATTCAAACTCTTAGTAAGCGGATCCGCTAGGTTATCTATAGACTTGACATAGTCTACAGAGATAACCCCACTCGTGATCAAATATCTTACAGTATTATGTCGACGACGAATATGTCTCGACTTACCATTATACAACCCACTCTTGGCTCTACCAATAGCTGCTTGGCTATCACAGTGAATCATCACAGGTGGCACGGGTTTCGTCCAACATGGAATATCTTCAAGAAAATTACATAGTCATTCGGCTTCCTCACCGGCCTTATCTAAAGCAATAAATTCAGATTCCATGGTGGATCGGGCTATGCACGTCTGTTTCGTGGATCTCCACGACACAGCTCCTCCCCCTATAGTGAACATATAACCACTAGTAGACAACGAGTCTTTAGTGTCGGATATCCAATTCGCATCACAGTACCCTTCAAGTACTAGGGGATGTCCCGAGTAGTGCAGTCCAAAGTTAAGAGTGTATTTCAAATACCTCAGAACTCTTACAAGAGATTTCCAATGCTCTCTACTAGGATTACTAGTATAGCGACTCGCCTTGTTCACCTGGACAAGCTAGATCGGGCCTCGTACAATTCGTGATGTACATAAGACAACCAATGACCCTAGCATAATCCTCTTGAGCAACAGGATCACCCCTATTCTTGCTCAAGTGAACATTAACTTCTAGAGGAGTCTTTGCCGGCGCACTATCAAAGGTGTTAAACCTCTTAAGTACTTTCTCAATATAATGAGATTGAGACAAAACAATCCATTTGGGAGTTCTTTGAATCTTCACTCCAAGAATAACGTCAGCAACTCCCATATCTTTCATATCGAAAGTTCTCTTAAGCATACGCTTGGTGTCATTTATGACTTTAAGGTTTTGTCTCATAATTAACATGTCGTCTACATAAAGACAAACAATTACAAAACCATTCTTTGTATTCTTTATGTAAACACACTTGTCACATTCATTAATCTTAAAACCATTCGACAACATAGCCTCGTCGAATTTCAAGTGCCATTGTAATAGTGCTTGTTTCAACCCATATAGGAATTTCACCAACTTACATACCTTTCGCTCTTGGCTACGTACTATAAACCCTTCAGATTGTTCCATATAAATTTCCTCGTCTAAACCTCCATTTAGAAAGGCAGTTTTCACGTCCTTTTGGTGAATCTCAAGATTGTGCAAAGCAGCAATCACGAGAAGCACACGGATAGACGTAATTCTCGTTACAGGCGAATAGATATCGAAGAAATCATATCCTTCAATTTGCTTAAAACCTTTAACCACTAAACGAGCTTTATATTTGTCAATTGACCCATCTGCCTTATACTTTATTTTTAGGATCCAATTACATCCTAAGGGCTTGCAACCTTCGGGTAAGTCTGCTAAGACCCAAGTGTGATTATGCATGATGGAATCAATTTCACTTTGGACAGCTTCTTGCCAAAGTGGGCCATCGGATTTAGAAAGAGCTTCTTTTATAGACTGCGGCTCTTCATCCAAAAGAAAAACAACATAATCAGGACCAAAGTACTTATTAACCCTTGCTCTAGTGCTACGTCTTGATTCTAAAGTTTCAAGGTCGGCAGCATGCCTTTTACGCGTAGCGGGTTCTACCCCCACATTTCTAGAACTACTAGCCACTTCTCTTGCTTCACCACTAGAGTTCGACTCAACTTTATCATCCTTTTTACATGGAAAAATATGTTCAAAGAATATAGCATTCATTGACTCAATAGTAGTTCCAACATTCATATCGGGCACGACCGACTTATGAATGACAAATCGATATGCACTACTATTCAGTGCATATCCTATAAAGATCCAATCGACGGTCTTAGGTACGATTGTAACTTGCTTAGGCAAAGACACTTCTACCTTAGCCAAACACCCCCACACTTTGAGGTATTTATAGGAAGGTTTCCTTCCTTTCCACAACTCGTAAGGAGTAACATCTCTACCTTTTAGAGGTATTTTGTTCAATAAGTAGTTAGCCGTCAAAACGGCTTCCCCCACATGTTTTGGGGCAATCCAGAACTAATTAACAAGGCATTCATCCTTTCCTTTAGAGTTCGGTTCTTCCTTTCAGCCACACCATTTGATTGAGGCGAATAGGGGGCAGTGGTTTGATGAATAATACCACTTGTCTTACACAACTATTCAAAAGGAGCTACATACTCTCCACCTCTATCACTTCGTACCATTTTGATTTTACAATCAAGTTGGTTTTCGGCTTCTGCTTTGAAGTTAGTAAAAGCTTCAATCGCCTCATCTTTACTCCTTAAAAGATAAAGAGTACAATACTTAGTGCAATCATCAATAAAAGTAATAAAATATTTTTTCCCACCTCTAGTTTGTACAAACTTTAAGTCACACACGTCAGTGTGAATGAGTTCTAGAGGTTTTATGTTTTTTTCTACATAATGAAATGGCATCTTAGCCAATTTTGCTTCAACACAAACTTCACACTTGGTTTTGTTAAACTCATTTACTTTAAGTAGATCGAGATTAACTAATCTTTTTATCGCATTTAGATTAACATGTCCTAATCTAGAATGTCATAAATCGGAACACTCAATCAAGTAGGAGGAAGTAGCTTCGTTCTCATTATTCTTGCCCTCAAGGGGCTCTTGGCGAATTGCCATTACAGATAATTTGAAAAGGCCCTCAGACAGGTAACCTTTTCCTAGGAACATACCAAATTTTGACAAGATAAATTTATCAGACTCAAAAACTAGTCTAAAACCTCTCTTGACTAGTACAGAGCCGGACACAAGATTCTTCCGGATGTCGGGGACATGCAGCACCTCTCCAAGAGTAAGGTTCTTCCCGGAGCTCAACCTTAGCACCACAATACCATAGCCAACTACCTCAGATGAGGCTTGATTTCCCATATTAAGCTTCCTCCCTTGGCAACTCTTGTACTTGGTGAAGCGGCTTCGGTCACCACAAACATGTGCCGTGGCAGCGGTATCAATATACCACTTCCCCTCATTCTCCACGACGTTAGCTTCTTCAGTGACAACGGCCGCAAGGTCGGCTTCAGTCATCTCCAACATGTTGGCTTGATGAGCCCTCTTCTTCTTCGGCTTACGGCAGTCCTTCGACATGTGGCCGAATTTGCCACAGTTGTAGCAATCCCCTTCAAACTTTCGGGATTGAGCCTTGCCCTTCCCTTTGGGGTTGATGTTTGGATGCCCTCTCTTGACATTGTTGGAGTTGCCACCTTTCTCTGCAAGGTTAACTCTTGGTTCCATGGGTGCTTTGCCCTTCCCGTCTCGAGTCCTCATATTGGTCTCTATGCGGAGCTTGACAACAAGGTCTTCAAGCGTCATTTCCTTTCGTTTGTGCTTCAAATAGCTCTTGAAATCATTCCAGCTCGAGGGAAGCTTCTCAATCACGGTTGCCACAATAAAAGCATCTGGCAAAAGCATTCCTTCGGCGTGAACGTCACAGACAATGAGTTGAAACTCTTGAACTTGCTCCATGACTGGTCGAGAATCCACCATTTGTAGTCCAAAAACTTGGCAACTACAAACTTCTTGGTTCCTGCATCATCAGTACATTATTTTCTTTCAAGTGCCTCCCAAATTGCCTTGGAGGTCTTTACATTTGCATATATACTGTATAGACTATCATATAGTCCACTAAGCAGGAAATTTTTACAAAAGTAGTCAGAAGTTAGCCAATTTTCGTAGGCTATGCGGACTTCATTATTCTCCTCGTTTTCACTTAGAGGGGCGGGTGCATTCTCAATCAGCACGGTCGTGAACCCTAAAGTTGTCAAATAGAACAACATCTTTTATTGCCATCTTTTGAAGTCGGCTCCACTAAACTTCGCCGGCTTCTCGGCAGCGGGCAACACTCTAGACGAGTGCAGAGGAGCCGTCAGGGTCGAGTTCGAACCCCCCACCACACTATGGTGGTTCATACTCCCAAAAGGGACATTGTTCTGCAAAGCAAAAGACATCGCAGTAAAGTTGAATGCCGAGTTAGTAGCATTAGCACGGTTAAGTGCGATCCTTGCATCGGTGGCGGCGGACATGACAGCAAGGGTTGGATTAGCAAAAGTCGGGGTCACAACTGGAGGAGGCGACAACTTCGGAGGTGGAGGAGATGGCGGTAGCGGTGGCATTATTGGTGGAGGTGGCAGCGTCGGATAGAGCAGCAGATGAGGAAGACATTTTTTAGTTACTCGAAGCAGCTTAGGTACAATTATTTCGCGATTGTTGAATACAAGCTGCTATTACAAAGTAAATCGGTAAGTCGGAAAGAGACAAACGAAAATGTCTAAAAGAAAACTTCGTCGAGTCGAGGATAGCCTCTATCCGCAAGACGAAATACGCCCCGGTAGTGCTCTCGGTTTACGGCGTATCGTCCCCAAAGATAAAACGACGACATCTTGAGGATTGCAGCACCGCAAGATCTTCGAGCTCCGGCGAATTGGACGGAAGGCAAGGACTTAAGCTAGATGAACTTAACTAATATGAAATGTATGAAAAATGTTTGTGTATCAAATGAACTCTACAAGCTCCTATTTATAGGTGTACATCCACTCATGAGAGACCCATAACTTGATGATGGCATTCATAACACCATCGGTTACTTTTTCATTAGGAAGCCAAAAAGTGGGATACAACAAGAATTTGAAACACTTCAAATTCTTATACAACGTAACATACATATATATATATATACATAATATATTATATATTATATACTATATTATATATTATATAATATATTATATATTATATATATATATATATATGTATATATTTTATCTAATATCAAAATATGATATAGATTAGGTCCAAATTCGTTCAAGCCCATTAAGTTGGCCCGACGAACAAAGTCCAACGATTAACACTTTAACTCCCACTTCTCGTGCACCAATTTCTGTATCGATTTTATTTGGAAATAACAGAAGCCAATAAAACTAAAAAAGGACCGTGGATGAGTAAAGAATTATTTTTTTAGCTTAGAAAAAATAAAAATAAAAATACGAGTATTAAGTACAGATTGTCAAGCTCCGTGAACAAATCCACACACATTAGGATTACTGGTAAATAATTAGTTGATCGAATTTTATGAACGATCTGACTCTGGAGGGACATTGTGTTAAATCACGAAATATTCTATCAAAATAATGAAAATTGTTTATTTACCAACATAAAATGTTGGAGTTCTCGGTTGAACCATTAGGAATTGAACAACTGACTATTTTTCTATTTCCCAAATTGAACTTTAAAAATAATAAAATGGACTAAAAGTTTAAAAGATGAAAGAATATCACTAAATTAAAATTCTTGGTTAAGAAAAGAATGGAAAACCTATATCACAAGAGTAAAAAGCAAGTTTGGAGTCTAAACTTTTATAAGTTTGCAATTTTGGTGTTTATACTAAAAAATTTGCAAATTTTATTGGTGTCCCAACTTAGTTAATGATTGCAACTTTGGTGCTTCATCGTTATCTTTTATTTAAAGAAAGAGCATAACAGTAAAGTTATAATAAATATATTTTTACTTAATATTTTTATTTTTTGTATATAAATAAATGAAATAGAAAAATACCATTTATCCACCATGAAAATCAAAAGAAGCGAGTTCTTATGGCAGATTTATAATAATTAATATTTTTTTTATTTTAATCATTCAATTTTATTTTTCGTAATTTTTAAACCTTAAAATTAATCTTTTATCTAGACTAAATTATTTTTTCAATTTTACTTTAATTCACAATGCTTTTCTCGTCCCAATGTTCCTTTATTGACTATTACTGCACCAAATTAATTCTGATCACTTGATTTTTTTCCAAAGATTGAAGTATAATTGAAAGATTAATTTATTAGATAAGAGATATTAATTTAGAGTTGAAGTAATTAGAAAAAATAAAATTGAAAGATAAAAATAAAAATATCATTAATTATTACATTTTTCATAAATAACTCGCCTCTTTCTATTTTCATTGTGGATAAATGATATTTTTATTTCATTATTAAAATAAAAATATATTAATTATTATAAATTTATTATTATGCCCTTTCTTTAAAATAAGGATAATGGTGAGCACCAAAATTGCAATAATTAACTAAGTTTGAACACCAAATTTACAATTTTTTTAGTATAGACATCAAAATTATAAATATATGAAAATATAGACACCAAACTTGCTTTTTACTCATATCATAATTATGAAATGTTTGATGACCAAAGCTTTCAATTTACCTAAAAAAATTAAAATTGAAACAATGAAATTAACCTTTGTGATGGAGTATCTTTTACGTAGAACTGATTAAGGCCAATCATTGGCATTTATAGTTGGATGTAGGGGTATAAGTGGTTCCGCTCCGAACCGTGAAACCGATCGGACCGAACCGAACCAAACCAAAAAATGCGGTTCGGTTCGGTTTCGCAGTTTGGTTCGGTTTATTTTTTTAGAAACCGTTTACATTCGGTTCGGTTCGCGGTTCCAAGAATTTTTGAACGGTTCGAACCGAACCAATATCATATTTTTTTTATTTTTTTATTTAATATTTGTCCTTCTTATATGAGAATATTATTGAATTTAGATATTAAATTTAATTTAAGATCAATTCTTATCTATATAAATGAAGAGAAATGAGTAACAACTCTATACTTATGAGTTCGGAATGAGTGACATCCTACAAACTATTATTCTTGCATTATTTAGGATTTAAAAAATAAATAAAAAAATAAAAAGGTGAACCGAGGAATCGAACCGAACCAAACCATTTATAAGCGGTTCGGTTCGGTTCCGACATTGAAAAACTCATCGAACCAAATCGAACTGAACCATTTATATGTGTTCAGTTCGGTTCCTAAAATACTAAAAAACCGAACCGAACCGAACCGTTACACCCCTAGTTGGATGCCAATCAGATTAAAGGTCAAGGTACAACATATATTTAATCTGACGACTATTAATATTTCACTTATTTATACAAAAAGTCTATATATTTTTGGCAAATTGGCAAATTTAGTCCCCAATGTTTGCCACTTTGGATGAATTGGTCCCTAATCTTTTTTTTTAGTTTATTGGTCCCCAATGTTTGCTAATTTGGATAAATTGGTCCTTCTGTCAAATTTTAAGTTAATTAAGTGTTAATCATAGGGATATTTATGGAATAAAAGTTTGAGGGATCAATTCATCCAATTTTAAATAAAACTTTAATTTTTTTAAATTATGATTTTTTCGGAAAAAATTAATTTTTCAAATAATTTTTTATTTTAAAAATTACTTTTTTCAACTAATTTTTTTTCTTTTTTTTTCAAATAATTTTTTTTGGTAAACGAAAAAAATTAATTAATAAT
This sequence comes from Lavandula angustifolia, assembly GCA_028984105.1. Taxonomy (NCBI): domain Eukaryota; kingdom Viridiplantae; phylum Streptophyta; class Magnoliopsida; order Lamiales; family Lamiaceae; genus Lavandula; species Lavandula angustifolia. The sequence continues at coordinate 10,064,277 of CM054808.1, forward strand.
AATTTTAGGGACCAATTCATCTAAATAATTTTTTAAATTAACTTTTTTTCAAATTTTTTTATTTAAATAAAAATTAAGTAAATTTAGATTAACTAATAATTTTGCATTTCACGGTGAACGAGGGAGCGGGTCAACACAACGGTTGGGGAATGTGTTATGTTCTTCGAGGAGAGGAGCATTGGACGACCCGCTCCTGGTCGTCCCGGGCTTATGGCCTCCCATCTCCTAGTCGTCCAGCTGCTCTTCTCCTCGAAGAACATAACACATTCCCCAACCGTTGTGTTGACACGCTCCCCTCCTTCACCGTGAAATGCAAAATTATTAGTTAATCTAAATTTACTTAATTTTTATTTAAATAAAAAAATTTGAAAAAAAATTAATTCAAAAAATTATTTAGATGAAGTGGTCCCTAAAATTATTATTAATTAATTTTTTTCATTTACCAAAAAAATTATTTCAAAAAAAAAAAGAAAAAAGATTAGTTGAAAAAAAGTAATTTTTAAAATAAAAAATTATTTAAAAAATTAATTTTTTTCTGAAAAAATCTTAATTTAAAAAAAATAAAAAAAAATTAAAGTTTTATTTAAAAATTGGATGAATTGGTCCCTGAAACTTTTATTCCATAAATACCCCTATGATTAAAACTTAATTAACTTAAAATTTGACAGAAGGACCAATTTATCCAAATTAGCAAACATTGGAGACCAATAAACTAAAAAAAAAAGATTATGAATCAATTCATCCAAAGTGGCAAACATTGTGGACCAAATTTGCCAATTTACCTATATTTTTTCAAAACCATTCAGCTTCAAGCTAGAATTTGTAGAATATGGGCTTTATAGAATCATGTTATTGAACTTGGGCTCTCTGGTCTCATATTCTTTTATTTTATCTAGTCGATTAAACTTTATCAAAGGCGAGCCGAAAATAATAATTGGATACTCGAATCCTAATTGTTTTTCTACGACTTATATCTATTTTCATTTTCATTTTCTATAACTATTTTTAATTATTTGAAGTTCTATAAACGTGGATTGTGGAGTAGACGTGGTGTGTTAGGCTTGTTTCGTTCTTTAATTAATATCGAATTTTTACTTGCAATATTACTAAGAATATGATACTATTTTGTAATTTTCTTTTATTATTGTTGAGTTTTTTAAATATTTTTATGCAAAATAGTAACAGTTGCTAAATCTAGATTAAAAGTTCGTTATATAAAAACGAACAAAAATACTTTAATATAATAGCCGCGACATGAGTTTGGCTACACTATCTATGAAATGCGTTACGAAAACCATTATTGGTAAAACACAAGTTTTGCATTTTCCTTTATAATAATAATAATAATAATAATCAAAAGTAGAATGTAAGCAATTGATAATGATAATAATAATAATAATAATAATAATAATAATAATAATAATAATAATAATAATAATAATAATAATAATAATAATAATAATAATAATAATAATAATAATAATAATAATAATAATAATAATCAAAAGTAGAATGTTTAAGCAATTGATGGCAAGTGAACAATATAAATTCAAATGAAAAATATTTTAGTGTTCTATTAAAAATATTTATTTCTAGTACATACTAAGCCATTATTTTATCTTTTTAAATAGAGAAAAAGTCATAGTTGTCACTTGTCAGGACTCTGCAATGCTCAATACTGTAGTATATTTTATTACTATATATACATAAATCTCACATTGTGTTTAGCTAATTACATAAATTAAAGATATAAAACATTAAATTATGTGGTATATATCAACTTGATAGTGCGTGTAGATTGACTCATATCCTTCTTTTCTTAATTAATGGCTCTTTGCATGCTTGATCAGTAAATTGCCTCTTCACAAATTGTTAGAGACCCTCTCCCAACGGCCGTAATTGCTTTTCTAAGATTAATTTGTTTCTTAATTCTTGAAGAGATGAAAACAAAAAAACAAAAAATAGTCTTTTAAAAATGAAGCATACTTGGTATATTTACATATTATATTAAGAGATTTTATAAGAAGTTGTAGGAGTTAAATATATCGATAATCACCTAATACACCTTCAAATAATTGAATTATTTCTGTTTTTAATTATTTTACGTAAACCTCTAATTTGTATGATATTTTAGAAATTAGTTCAGAAAAATTCACATGTTTAATTTTATTTCTTATATATCGACCAAATCTCAAGCACCGATCAATAATATTCAAGTCCAAATTACATAATACAATTATAGATATGTTAAATATTTAAACTATATATCCATCATTTTATTGTAACATAACATCCATATGACAAAAAAATACTACTACCTTTTTTTTTTTGTTGACGAGAACCCCGCTATTCTAGGTGGGAATTGAACTCATGACCCATCTGGCCCCAGCCCACCTCACCTTACCGTGCCATCCCAAGGGGACAAAAAAAAACAAAAAAAAATACTACTACCTTCATTTTACAATAAGTGGCTCAAAGTTCTTTTACACGGGAAATAAGAAAGTTATGTTTTATCAAAATTGATCCTTTTTTCATTTTTTTCTCATTCTATATCCCACCAATATAATTATGACACATATATTTTTTTAATAATTATATACTCTATTTGGATTTGTTAATCCTATGAGTGATTAAGGATTGTATTTGATATGTCGTTATTCCAGTAGTGAGACAAGTAATGTGAGAATTACACTGTGGACTTTAGAGCCTCTAAAATTTATAATGGTTATATATATTTTATATTTTCATATTAAATATATTTACAACAGATTTGATATAAAGTAGTGTGCACATGATTATATTAGAATATCTAATTAGAATATTCTTTGAAATATGAATAATTTATAGTGAGATAATAATTTAAAATAATTATGAACAACTTAAAATGAGATGAGGAGAGTATAAAAGTAATATGAACCACTAAATTGTATTAGAATATGATTTTAAGTATTTAAATGATGGGTTGAGAAAAGGATAATACAGTATAAATTTTCAAAATGAAAAAGAAATAAAAAAAAAAGAATTAATTAATGATTGGTGAAAATATGGGGTTGGTAGGAAATATACTTGTTAGATTATATCGAGGCCTCTGGGCGGAGAAAAATAAGCCTCCACTACACGCAGTTGAGCGTGCTTGTGCGTGTAGAAACCCCTCCTTTTATTCCCGAACCTCCTATCCCTCCATACCTCATTTCCGTCATAATCAACTTCAACGCATAAAAGGTACTCCCTGTCATCAACTTTCTTCCCCTTTTCACTTTACCTAGCCCCGTTCCTGCTCTGTTTTCGCTCTTCATTGATTTCTCACTTGCTCAATTTCACGTATGTTTCAGTTCCATCTGTCTTAGCTCCTAGATCTGTTGCATATGTCTTTGAAGTATTTATTTTGATGGAAATGTGTGGATTTGTTGTTAATGAGTCCTTTTTGTTAATTTTTGTTTTGTGTTGTTGTTTATTGTTAATGTTTTAAGTGTTGATGGGATTGGAAAAAAGGCTAGATGGACAAAAACTGCAGATATTTTGCTAGTTTGGTGCGAACTGATATGGAATAGATCTAAGTTTTTTTTGTTATATTTTGATGTTGATGGGTTTAGCTGGTGTTATTTGAGATTTGTGCTAGCTTTACTTGAGGTTAATGTATACAAGTGTTTTTTTATGGAAAAATACTGGTTTTTTTACATCTCTTTGATTAGATTTATTTTGTCTGATCAGTTTTGCCCTTTTCTCTATCATCAGAGAACTGTTATGAAGTTATTTTAACTTTGTGTATGACCTTTTTTTCATATCGGACCCCTTCTATTTTTAGATTTGATTGGAAATGTTGTTATATTAGTTAATGGGAATTTAAGGTAGAAGCATTACACATTTAAAAGTGGAGGAGATCTGATTCTCAATTGACTAATTTGCTTATATGTAAGGTAGACTTATGCCCAATGCCATGAAATTGCTTTAGAAAAATCATCTTTGACTTCGGATTCGGTTTTCGTTTTTTTCTTTTTTGGTTAAGTCCTACTGGGATACGGGATTTCTGTCTGAGAGACTTCGGTACTGCTGAAAGTGGCTAACTCTGGGATTACGTTAAATATGGCTTAAAGTATTAATTTAGAAAATTGCGATTGAGTAAGATCTTGTTATGTTTTGTAGTTTCTTCATTGTATGTATCATGAAAAAGCAACACAATTTTGAGTTCGGTCCTGTTTCCAGAATTGCACTTGTTATTTATGTTAAGAAATCTTGCAAACTTCACATGGTGCTCTTGTGCTCCCTTCAAGCTTTGTTATTGATGCTTTCACATTTGTTTGGTTCGTTTAATGTTCTATGTAATATGCATTATATTTCTTGGCCTTAAGGTTAACGTCTAATCAGATTTGTTTAGGTCTCGATTGTGACATGGCAGCTACATCAGCAACCAGTTTTTCATTTGGATCCACTGCATCTGCTGGGCCCAAAGTTGGCTCCACTCAATCAAAGGCCTTTACCATCAAGTTGAACCCAAAGAAATACATTAAGAGTTTCAGTGGCCTCAAGGCGAGTTGTGAATCACAATCGTCGTTCTTTGGCAGCGACAGCACTCTGGCTCTTAAGCATTCTTATAATTCAAAAGCCCGGAAGTGCAGCCAGAGATCTTACAGTTATGTTCAGCCTCATGCATCATATAAAGTGGCTATTCTTGGAGCTTCTGGTGGTATAGGCCAACCACTAGCCCTCTTGGTCAAGATGTCACCACTTGTTTCTGCTTTGAACCTTTACGATATTGCAAATGTCAAGGGAGTTGCTGCTGATCTCAGTCATTGCAACACGCCCTCTCAGGTGTCGGATTTCACAGGAGCATCGGAATTGGCTGCTTGTTTGAAAGACGTCGATGTTGTGGTCATCCCTGCTGGTGTTCCGAGGAAGCCAGGTATGACCCGTGATGACCTCTTCAACATTAATGCCAACATTGTGAAAACCCTGATCGAGTCTGTTGCTGATAACTGCCCCGATGCCTTCATCCACATTATCAGCAACCCAGTTAACTCCACCGTTCCAATCGCTGCTGAGGTTTTGAAACAGAAAGGGGTTTACGATCCGAAGAAGCTCTTTGGTGTTACAACACTCGATGTTGTTAGAGCGAACACTTTTGTCGCCCAGAAGAAAAACTTGAAGCTCATAGATGTTGATGTCCCGGTTATTGGAGGACACGCAGGGATCACCATTTTGCCCCTGCTTTCAAAGACAAAGCCCTCTGTTAGTTTCACGGATGAAGAAGTGGACGAACTAACCGTGAGGATTCAAAATGCTGGGACTGAAGTTGTTGAAGCGAAAGCAGGAGCGGGGTCCGCTACTCTTTCCATGGCGTATGCTGCAGCAAGATTCGTCGAGTCTTCACTCCGTGCTCTTGATGGTGATACCGATGTCTACGAATGTTCTTATATCCAGTCTGAGTTAACTGAGCTTCCATTTTTTGCCTCAAGAATCAAGCTTGGGAAGGACGGAGTCGAGGCAGTGATCTCAACCGAACTCCAGGGATTAACCGAATACGAACAGAAGGCGTTGGAAGCACTCAAGGCGGAGCTGAAGGCGAGCATTGATAAAGGAGTAGCTTTTGTTCAGAAGCAACCAGTGACTGCATAAAATCATACTACAGCGCAACCAGAGGTAAAAATAAAACTACTGCGGCGATTGCATATTAATTTAATGCTTCAGATTTTCCAGTTTTGTAGGCAACTTTACTGAACCTTCTTCTCTTTCCTTATTCTGTTGCACAGAAAATGAGCTTGTAGTTGTTTTAGAAGTTGTGGGATTTCTCAGCTTCTCCAAATTTGGTAATAACTTTGCAGAACCAGTGTAGCTACGCTGTTCAAATTTGTCCCATTCTATAATGCTGATGGTTGCTGCTTCTTAATAGTTACAAACTTGCAATAATGCACTGGCCCTTCTCAATTCAATTTGTCTAAACAATGGTTTCAAATTTTAACTTTATATGTATGATCTAATCATCTTCTATCATTTATTTACTTTGATTCATTTAACATGAAAACAAGACATCTGAAATATTCAAAGTAGCCCTGCTGTAATCTAGTTCTCATATACAATAAAAAAATTTAAAACCAATTCTCTACATACACAGAATTTAGATCATATTTAAGGAAAACTTATGAACCACGTCATTTTCTAAAAAACCTAAGACAAGACACGACATTGATAATATGTAAAGAATTGTTAGAATTGAATGTAAAATAAAAACAATAAATTCAAAATAAAATAATAAATTATGCATTTATAAGATTCAAATATATTTCAACAACAAAAAATAAAGGCAAATTGGCAAAAATAGTCCTCAAACTTCAAGTTTTTGCGAATTTTGTCCTCAAACATTTTTTTTGTTTTTTTGACCCTAAACTCTTTGTTTTTGCGATTTTAGTCCTACCGTTAGATTTTTCCGTCAATTTAACCGTTAATTCAATTTTTTAAAAAAAAATAAAAATTGAAAGGGCAAAATCGGAATTTTTATTTACATGGACCAAAATTGCAAATGAAGAATGATTCGAGACCTATTTAGCAAAATAAAACAGTTTAAGTACTGATTTCACAAATTTTAGACAAATAAGCTAATTGTTTCGTATCGACGAGATTTCGCATTTGTTGGTCCGGAGACAAATATCAGGTGTAGAGGGAGGGGGGGGGTTGAATACACCTGAGTACCGTTTCTTTTCTCGGTGAAGGTCGGTGAAGGTGTTGGTTGCAACTAATGAACAAGGGCCAAATAAACCTTCGATCACGGGACAGAGTGAGTCGGCTATCGAGCTCTCCCTACCGACTTTTGTCGGTGCTTAAAACTCGATCGGAGACTTTAAGTGTGCGGATAAGTGTGGGGCCCGGAGTTTGTCTCTTTTTGAAAACGTGTTTTCGCAGATTAAATTCTTTTGGTCGTGCGATTTTAGAAATACGTTTTATGCAAACTTATGATTTTCAAAGGTTTGTATGCAATAAAACAAGAAAGAACACAAACAGTTTAACGTAGTTCGGATACGCAAGATCCTACGTCCACGGTCCCGAACGAGCAGGGATAACTTGTTGATTAGTCCGAGCAAGTCTCAAGAAGGAAACCGTGCACGGGACGAGATCCTTCTAAGTTATAGTCCTTAGCGACTTTACAATTCAAACCTAAGTTCGAAAGGGGCGAAAACAGGTTCTCCAACTAATGAAGGAGTTCTTACAATAAGAGCGGTTCACTAAAAATGAACTCCTTCGAATCTAAGCTACTAAACGACAATGAGCTTAGGTAGAGAAGAAAGGGATCTAAAGACTCACAGAGAGAAGAACCACAAAAATATTCTAGTAAATGCGATTCTTCATTTGGATATTCGATTGAGTTGCTTAGAGTGTTTGAGAGCTTGAGCAATTTCCCTTTTTAATTTCGTGCTTCGCACTCTTGTGGAGCTTCGAAATCTTCTCTATTTATAGTTAGTGAGCTATGGCATATGTCCGTTGGAGATGACGATGCCACGTGTCAAAAGCTTCCAAAGAAAACGGCCATTAATTCGAACTTGTTGCGAGCGGGCGCTTAATTACCGTATACATGAGAGCAAGCTTTCTTGTTTGGAGCGGGTAAGGCGTTGTCGGCTTCTCATTGGTCGAGGTTTGTGGTTGGAGAATGTCGAGTTGACCGTTCAAACAACCTCGTATGATCTTCTCACTGAACTTTCGAAAAGAATTAAGTAGCCGGGTCGCTTCTACATCGGATACGAGATCGCAAAGTCTTGTCTTCTTCGATCGAGTCGGTACCGACAAGGAATGTAACTTCGAGTAAGTCGGTGGCGACTGCGAAGGTACTGGGCTTGCATGAGTTCTTCTGCTGATGACTTATCAGCTGCTGGATTGGCTTCTACTGAGGTCTACTCAGCTAATGACTGAAGAACGCAAGCGATTACACCGATGATGTGGGATTACGAAAAGTATCTTCGACGGAAGATCGGTTCAACAATTACCCCGTACAGGACTTAGACAAGAATATAAAAACGATTACAACAAGTCTAACCTATACATCAGCTAATCCTAACGACACACTGAACTACTGATATCAGCTCGGTTTTGGGATCTTCAATTCCATAGTACTACTATGATTTCCCCCAATTTTCTTTTAACCACGAACAACTGAGTATCATCTACTGACTCATATCCAACAATTTCCCCCTAATTGATGATGCCAAAACCTCTACTTCTAAACTCTAAACATCTTATAAGATATGCTAACCTACTGACAACAATTTCCCCCTTAATCCATCTGAGGAAAATAAACTGATATGATGACTTCAAAAACATCAGCAGGTGAGAGATAGGCAAAATCAGAGAAACTGATTGTGAGTGTGTGTCAGATCACTTAGTGATCAGTTGTGAAAACACAAAGCAAAATGCTGTAAGACAATGAGTAATTGTCTATCAAGCAATAGGAACGATAGCATATATGATCAAGAAATTACAGGTTCCTATCACTATTACACAAGAGTAGAGAAGAGGAAACACTACTGACGCCCGGGCCTTGAGTACGCTTCTTGAAATCGGCGGATCTGTCGACGGGGGGTTGCAGACCATAGTATAGGTAGATTCTCTTCCTCAGTGTCTGGACATCCTCGTCGTCTTCAGCTAAGTCGACACTCAGGTCGAAGCGATAAGCTGCAGTTCTGACCTCGTCCTCTATTTCCTTTGTACACAGAATTCCGCGCGCAGTTCTAGGAGGTGGGATGCGCCTGAAAGCCGGAGCTCTGAAAGGAATGTTCTCTCTCTTCATAATCTCCAGAAGTTGTTTCCTCAGCTCAGAGTTATAATTGAACAAAAACTCGTCAAATGCTTGTTCGATAGTCAGCTCACTTGGATAGAATTTACATACGTAGTAGCCTTTGATAAATTCCTCTTTGAGCTCTTCCCATTGATCATTAACCAGAGCAGGAACCCATTTATCAACATGAAGCACAGGGTCCTTTTTGACATGAGGCGCTCTTTTCCTTGATCCTCGTGGGATTTGTCTTCTGGGATCAGCTGCTGGCTTTTGAGATAGGCTCATCATCTTAGCCATATCAGCCATTCTCTTCTTTTCTCGAAGAGCCGCTGCCCTACAGTCTCCTTTCCTGAGATTCAGGCCTTGCAGCGTGGCTTCCCACGTGGCTCTATCTTCAGCTTCTTGCTCAGGTGTAAGATGAGTCTGATAGTGACTCTGAGCAGTAGCTTGACCTGTAGTAGAAAGAGTTTCTGCGAACTCCTCCTGAGCCTTTTTCTTTTCTTCGTCCACAAACTCTTGCTTCTTCTTACATCTTTCCTTAACAACTTTGCCCTTAGGCTTTTTAGCAAGTTGAGCTTCTTCCAGCTGTCGCTCATGATCCAGCTTGTCTTGTAGTTGTTGGGCTACGCGGAGGTCAAAGGCTTCTTGTTCCGCTTTAGATTTGAATTTTCGGACCGGGGAGGAAGGAGGAGTAATAGCGATAGCGATCTCCTTTCCGGCCTCGCGGAGGAGCCTGTTCTCCTTCAGACTCTTGCTCAATGAAGTGAGCAACATCTTCTATGTGGGCAGCAGAAGATGAGATGGGGGTAGGTTCTAGAGGAAATTCAAGTAGCAGAACCCCTGAAGTATCTTGAGCATTAGAGGTTGAGGGTTGTTCTGCCTGAATACCTTCCCCCTGAGTCTGAGCATTAGAGGGTCCTTCCTCCTGACCACCCTCTACTATTTGGACATCAGCCATATCCGTATCAGGTTCATCCTTCATAATACCTTCCCCCTTTTTGGCATCATCTGCCTTAGAGAGTTGGGTGCGGATGGTTTGAATGTCTCTTTCCACAGTGTGGACTGAATCCTTAATCTGAGTTGCTGTGGATTCGAAGTCCTTGACGAGATCGCAATATATTTCCCAGTCTTTTTCCTGATCAGCTCTTGATGTTTTAAGCTGTGCAGCTAACTCCAGACGGAGTTTCAGCAGAGCCTGATCCTGCGATTCTGTCATTTCTTTCTGAATAAGCTTCAGAGCCTCTGCCTGTTGGGTAATAGATTTCTGAAGGCTAGAGGTGGCAATCTTATTCCTTTCATCGATTTCGAGCTTAACAGTTGCAAGAGCGAGTTGCTAGAGTGTTTGAGAGCTTGAGCAATTTCCCTTTTTAATTTCGTGCTTCGCGCTCTTGTGGAGCTTCGAAATCTTCTCTATTTATAGCTGTGAGCTATGGCATATGTCCATTGGAAACGACGATGCCACGTGTCACAAGCTTCCAAAGAAAACGACCATTAATTCGAACTTGTTGCAGGCGGGCGCGCTAATTCTTGTACAAGAGAGCGACTTTCTTGTTTGGAGCAGGTAAGGCGTTGTCGGCTTCTCATTGGTCGAGGTTTGTGGTTGGTGAGAATGTCAGAGTTGACCGTTCAAACAACCTCGTATGATCTTCTGGTGAACTTTCGAAAAGACTTAAGTAGCTGGGTCGCTTTTACGTCGAATACGATGAGCGCAAAGTCTCTGTCTTCTTCGGCCGAGTCGGGCCGACAAGGAATGTAACTTCGAGTAAGTCGCGGGCGACCGCGAAGGTACTTGGGCTTGCATGAGTTCTTCTGGCGATGACTTATCATTGCTGGATTGGCTTCTACTGAGGTCTACTCAGCTGATGACTGAAGAACGCAATCGATTACACTGATGACGTGGGGTTCTGAAAAGTATCTTCGACAGAAGATCAGTTCAACAATTACCCCGTACAGGATTTAGACAAGAATATAAAAACGATTACAACAAGTCTAACCTATACATCAGCTAATCCTAACGACACACTGAACTACTGATATCAGCTCGGTTTTGGGATCTTCAATTCCATAGTACTACTATGATTTCCCCCAATTTTCTTTTAACCACGAACAGCTGAATATCATCTATTGACTCAGATCCAACAGCATTAAATTTTCGGTTTTTCATATAACTTTATTGCCTCGTATCAAAGATAAGCTAACGAAGATTTCGTACCAATATAAATAATATTTAATTCGAAATACAAAATATATACTGTGAATTAACTATTAAAAGACAAAGCTATTATCACCCTAAATTTTACTTCAAAATAACCATTTAGTGCATAATATTTACTTCAAAATAACTAGAATACGAGGAGAATTGTGAATCTGCAATTGATGAGCTCGCTGACGAATTGCGAGATGAGGAGGCCGACGGCGAAGAACATGAAGGAATAATAGAGTTTGCAGTAAGGCTACCTTCCTCCTGGTGTGTTGTCGCGGCTCCGATTGTTGCTCCTGTGTCAGATCTTCTGATCTGTGTCCCGGCCTTTTTTCTCCTCCGGGTGGTCGAGATCCGAAGAAAATAAATTTATTTCTCTCTCTGTAACTCACGCCTATTCTCGAAATTTTTATGAATCAATTGTGTGAGTTTCTGAACAGAATACTAATATATATAGGCTTCAAAAACCTATATAATATTAATATATTTGTAGCCCATTAATTTAATTATAATCCAATGGGCTTCTATTAAATCAGCCCATAATATAATTAATTAATTTATTGGGCTACTAATATTTATCAATTAATTGGCCCACCAATTAATTCCGAATAAATAACATTATTAAATAATGTAAAATACATTAATCCATTAATAATGAATTACGAGAGATAATAAATTACTAGGCAACTAATTGGGCCGGATCGGGGGATCCAATACAAGAAATAAAGTCGGGCCTCCAATTAATTAATTATCCATGCTCTCGGCCCGAGCAAAATTAATTAATTAACACGCATTCATTTCACTAGAGAATCCGTGCTGACTTACCCCCTTTATCCCAATTTGAGCAAGGGCTTGTATTTTAGACTTAATCGATCTCCGTATTTAAGATAGAAATATCCGTTAATTAATTAAGCTTCTTGATCGCTTAAATTAATTAACATCTTGTATTCTCGAATAGTACCACTCGACCTTATTAACACACCCGAACTTAATCAACCGGCCGGGTTTAGTGTGCTAATCCTTTCGAGTTCCTCGGGGATATTATCAACCCATTCCCGGGATACGGCCGCAAGATACGGACAACCAGGCTGAGCCACAAATGACTACTAACACCCAAGATACGTAGATCCGGTCGCTCATTGGACGTTCACCATAGTAGGTCAAAGTGATAGATAGCCAAATGCACTCAGTGAAGTCTTACCAAGCTTAAGATCGCTAAGTCACCGAGATCTTGGTTCTCCACTAAGGTCGGTTAGGAGAACACATCTCACCTGTGATCCTTCAATACACCACCTTAAGTGTACCAAGTAAAGACAAGCGGACTAAGACAAGCCACTTCTTATCTAAACTCGGCATTAAACCGAGCAACTTCATCCTTAAGTTGTCTCAGTTTGTTAACTTGTTTATATCTTGTCAGTTCAACCAATTTGTGTTGTCTTCCGTGATACCCGACACACCACACAAATCTAACTTTTATACAAGATAAAGGATAACATGTGCAAATATACATATTTATCGATAGGAGAATAAAACAGATGGTAAGGACAAAAACACATTGTATACAAGCATAAAAGTGCTTCCCGTATACAAAATCCCAACAATTCTCCCACTTATACTAAAGTAAACTTTTAGTATACAATGTGTCTATATCTCGGCTATCTAGGTACAAACTAGTACCCGGCTATATCTTAGCTATCTATCCTATCTATCACGACATCTTCTCCCACTTATACAAAAGTTTCCGTAGTCCTAAGTGGGGCATCTCTACCATCCCAAAGCCACGAACATGCTTCTCGTAGCGGGAGTGGTAAGCTCTTCGTGAAAGGATTAGCTAGGTTGACTTCGGTTCCAATTTTGTCAATCACCAGTCACCTCGATTTACGAATACTCGTATAATATGGTACTTCCCGTCTATGTGTTTAGACGCCTTGTGAGATCTAGGTTCCTTAGAATTTGTCATTGCACTCCGCATTATCACAATAAATTGTGATAGTCTTAGGCAAGTTCGGGAACAATATCAAGATCCCGGAGGAAATTCTTGAGCCAATTGCCTCTTTCGAAGCTTACGGCGCACCACATACTGCTTCCATGGTTGAGTCCGCAATGCATTTACGCTTTGCACTCCTCCATGAAATAGCTCCACCTCCCAAGGTAAACACATAACCCGAGGTAGACTTCTACTCGTCTCTGTCGGCCTAGAAATCCGATTCCCGTATAACCCAAAGACACTAGACTGTCGGACCGGTAAACAAGCATATAATCTCTAGTCCGTTTAAGGTACTTGAGAATATACTTGACCCGTGATCCCGATATTCCTTTCCGAGGTTAGGCGATATCTTGAGACCATGCCTACGGCATATGAGATATCTGCTCTTGTACAAAGCATCGCATACATGAGGCTACCAAGGCGGAAGCATATGGTACTTGCCTCATATTTTCTATCTCTTCAGGCGTTTTCAGGGCATTGATTCTTGGATAGAAAAATGCCATGTCTGAAAGGTACTAAACCTCTCTTGGCTTTTGCATGCTAAAACGAGCAATAACAGTGTCAATGTAGGACACTTGTGACAAGCTTAACATCCTTTTTCTGGCGATCTCGAATAACCTTGATCCCAAGGATGTAAGCAGCTTCACCTAAGTCCTTCATTTGAAACTGCTCGGATAACCACGTCTTTACGTCTGATAACACTTCAACATTATTGCTAATGCGAAGGATGTCATCTACGTAAAATGCAAGAAACACTACTGATCCGTTAACACAAATACGTTACACACACCTCGTTAGGACAGGATACAAATCCATAGGATTTGACTACTTCGTCGAAAATGCTGGTGCCATAACCGGAAATCTTGCTTAAGTCCATGAATAGACTTCTTAAGCTTCCAAATTAGATGCTCTTCGCCCTCCTTCACATAACCATCTGGCTGCTTCATGTAGATGTCCCTACCTTTTTCAAGGTGACCGTTTAGGAAAGCGGTTTTGACATACATTTGTCAGATCTCTAGTTTCATGTGAGCTGATATGGCAAGGAGAATCCGAATGGACTTGATCATTGCTATAGGCGAGAAGGTCTCTTCATAATCGATACCTTCTTTCTGGGTAAAACCCTTCGCCACTAGTCTGGCCTTAAACGCCATGATCTCTTCATTCGGTGCTCTCTCTTTCTCTTGTATACCCACTTACTACCAATAGCATTGAAGCCCTTAGGTAGTTCAGTGATCTCGTATACATCCATATCAATTATGGACTTAAATTCCGAGTCCATGGTGCATCTACATCTCCCACTGCTTCATTGTAAGTTCAGGGATCCACGGTATCTTGTTCATCTGCCAGGAGATAATTAAACGTCTCCATAGTGAACATATACCGATCAGGTGTAAATATCACCCTCCCACTCACGTCGAACGGTGTCGGGAGGCTGTGTTAACGGTGTGTGCAGGTTACTCGTGGAGTACTATCTTGCACAACTGGCTGTTCAAGTGGAACCCGACCACCTTGTAATTCCTCAAGGATGATGTCGACTCGAGATTTTTGGTTACTAATGTAATCCTCTTCTAAGAACCGAGCGTTAGGCCTAACAACGATCTTCCGTTCTTTAGGATCATAAAAGTATCCACCTTTCGTTTCCTTCGGATGCCCTATGAACAACATCACTTCGAACGTGATTCCAATTTGTCGGCCCGCCTATTTAGCACATAAGCGGGATAACCCCAAATCCTTAAGTGGTGCATACCTTGGGTTTGTGCCCGCTCCACAACTCGAAAGGGATCTTTTGTACCAACTTGGAATGCACACGGTTCAGCAAGTATCTTTGCGGCTCTAGGGCATATCCCCAAAAGAAAACGGCAAAGTTTCATAACTCATCATCGACCGAACCATCTCTAAGAGACTTCGGTTCCTTCTCTCGACACACCATTCCGCTGAGGCGTGCCCGTCTTTGTCGGTCACCGGGATGTAATCCCACATTCCGTCAAGTAGTCCTTGAACTCATTGGATAGGTATTTCCCACCACGATTAGATCGCGTGATATTTTGATTTCTTTACCTAACTTCCTTCTCCACTTCGCCTTGAATTCCTTAAAGGTTTCAAAGCAATCCGACTTGTGGTGAAGAAGGTAAACATATCCATACCTCGAGTAATCGTCGGTAAATGTGACGAAGTACTCATACCCTCCACGAGCTTGTGTAGACATAGACCCACACAAGTCAGAATGTATCAAACTTAATACTTCTGTGGCTCTATAACCCTTTGCCTTGAAAGGCCTAGTCATCATCTTTCCTTCCAAACAGGTTTCGCAAGTTGGAAATGGTTCAATCTTGGAGAGACTCCATTGATCCATATTCCACCAACCTCTAAGTCCTGTTAAGATTGATGTGACCTAGTATTAAGTGCCACAGATAAGTTTGGTTTACCTTAGAAGACTCTTTCCTCTTCTTAGGATTTGATGATGAGGAAGCAATATTAACAGAATTACGCGGTTTACAAGTAATAGTATATAAAGATCCGTTTAATGGTCCACCACAGATAAAATCATCGTCTTTCATGATAGAAACTTCACTATCAAAACTTGATTTATAACCATCCATGGTGTAGAGTTTTGAAACATAAATAATGTTTCGCCTAAACTCAGGCACATATTAAACATCTTTAAGTACTAAAACGAACTATCAAAAGATAGATGTAAATCTCCAATGACAATTGCGTGAGAACTTTCGATCCATTGCCCATTGAGACTACCACCTCGTCATTGCTCAATTACCTTTTCGCAAGAAACCTTGCAAGGTGTAACAAACCCGATCGGTGCCCCCGAATCCACTACCCATTCGTGGGTAGAAGAGGAAACCAGAACAGTTTCGGTTACAAGAGCGACTCGCGTCTCTTTCTGTTTTGCCTTGACATCTGGATTATAATTCTTCCAGTGTCCTTTCTTACCAATCTTGAAGAACCTTCCTTTCTCCTTTGACATTTGCATGTCGCCGGTAAGGACCGTCTTCTTACTCCCATCGCTCTTCTTGAAATGTCCACCCTTTCTGCTCTTTTTCTGGTTTCCGCCTTTCGGAGGATTCCTTGAACTACTAGGGATATTCAAGACTTGAGCACTCTTGCCCTTTTCTATAACCTCTTTGACCGCTACCAAAGATTTGAGTAACATACTCATAGTAAACTCGTTCTTAGACATAGCGGTCCTAAAAGCAAGTTCTTATAGAACCTTTGCGAGCATTTATTGGGAAGGTAAGATATCTCTTCCACTTTGTAAAATTATTTAAAAAATTGTTAAACCCATTAGGGTTTGGTTGGTGAGACTGTTTAGGAACTTGAAAAATATCGAACAGACATATCTGATAAATATAATTTAAAAAGCGTGTATAAAGTTAATATTTGCACATAATTCGTAATTAACAATCATTGTAACCTTTTGAAAAACCAATGATGTTAAATACTCGAATAGCCCTAGAGATCACACTCGCAAGCCACTCAGGTGGACGTTTACTCGTGCACCCCTAGACCAAGCTATATACATAACTCTTTAATTCCAATCCACGCCTAGGTTCTTAAGACGAATGGAATTAATAATTCGATGTCTCTTGACCATGTCACTATTAAAACGCGGGAAGGGACTTCTCGGAAGTTGTACTGCGGTGACATCTAAGCTTTGACCATTAATTTGACCGAATTAACATCAAATTCTCGAAATTGGCATACTTACGCGAACCATACCGCTTTCAATTTGATTTAATTAGCCATCTTATTTAATTATTATCTTCTAGAGTACTCGTGTTTACTAGGCACGCAAGCCACTCAGGTGGACGTTTACGGCTTCGCTCCCACTACTCAATAATAATTAAATATTATATTAGAAAACCCATCTCACAAAACTCGTGGTTCAAAAATACAAGCAAGCCACTCAGGTGGACGTTTACTCATATAATTGTTCCACTTTTGTGTAGGGTTCAATTAATGGAGGTCCGATTAAGTGTTTAATATCCAAATTAATGGAATCTAATTAAACATCTAATTTAAAATTGCTTAGTCTTTTTATTCAAAAGGTTTGTTTTTGAATCATGCATATCCACATAATTCCTAAAGCATGCAATTTATAAACGCACATAATAAAACGTGCTCGCGAAAATTAAAACATGCTTCAATGACATAAATCCTATTTACATGCTTTTCTAAGCGCAATTAATCACATAATCGCATGCTAAAGCATAATAAAAAATAAATGCGCAAATAGGAAATTTAAAACGTCGTTATCGAGCTTAAAACACAGATGAAAAATAAATCTATCTATTACAAAGCCCGAACAAAATACAGATCTTCGATATCTCGAAAAACTTCGAATCTGGAAACTGCGTCGAAAACTGCATCGAACTGTCGTCTCCACGTCCATCGTGGGGTTCGCCACGTGGCGCATACATGGCAAAGCACGTTTCTGCTCGGCGGCAGAGGGCCGACGTGGCGCGCCACGTCGCCGCGCCATGTCGGCATCACCTTCTTCATCAAATCGCGCCGCCGCCCGTTCCGTGCCTCGCCGGAGCCCGCCGTCGTCGGGGAAGATGCCCGCGGCCACGCAAACCTTTCCCCACCTCGCGCCGCCGCTGCAGCGCGCGAGAATCGGGCCGCGCGCGGCCGCGCTTCCGGCGGCGAAGCGCGGGCCGCCGCGGCCTCCACGGCCCGGCACCGCCGTTTCGTTGTCCGGTACCGCCCCTAGGCACGATCCTCACGCCCGGGCTACCCAAATCCGGCGACAATTGCCGTCGCCGCCTGGAATCAAACGAATTTCGCATCCCGTCGCCGGCGAGCTTCACGGCTACCAAATTCGTACACTCCGAGCCGCGATTCGATCAATTGAAAAAGGGGAAACATAATTGGAACACTCACGACCACCGTGTAACGGATTCCGGCCAAGATTAGTTCCTCAATTTCCCGAATTTCAAACGATTCGCCGGAACGAATTCATAACGAGCAGCGAACTTCAGACGTCAATTCCGGTCGCATCCGGGATCGGATGACTCCATACGACCTATCAACGCGAAGCTCGTAAGACGAGGATTCCATTGGTTCAAGCCGATCGGAAATCCGACTACGGACTGGCCGGGAATCGCCGCCGCAAGATGCGGCGGAACCCTAGAAAACAAGGGTTTTCTCGCCAATTTGGGGATTTCTGGACAGCATGACCACTTCTCCTTTCCGACGCTATTCCGGACAAACCAGAAATCGGAATGGGTCGTGCGACCTATCCAGACGAAGCTAACGAGACGACGAACAAAAATATCCGAACATATCGGAAAGATACTGTAGCACGCGCCTCCACGCGCATCCTCAAGCTGGCGGTCGTGTTCTGCCAGAAATTAGGTTTTCGCCCTTCCGCGCCGTCGCACCTCGATTTTCGTGCCAACCGGACCAATTACAGTACAATAACAGTATAACCACATAACATATTGGTCCTATCATCTACTCGTGGATTTTCTCACGAGAAAAACGTTACATCGGGGTCAAAACAGTGGCTCGCAGGCCGCCCCAAACACGAAAATTAACCCGATAACGACGGAAATAAAACCTAATCATGCATCTAACAGCAACAATCAGAGCCTAAACCAGGCTCTGATACCAATTGAAGGAATAATAGAGTTTGCAGTAAGGCTACCTTCCTCCCCGGTGTGTTGTCGCGGCTCCGATTGTTGCTCTCCGTGTCGAGTCTTCCGATCCGTGTCCCGGCCTTTTTCTCCCTCCGGGTGGTCGGAGATCCGAAAAAATAAATTTATTTCTCTCTCTCGTAACTCACGCCTATTCTCGAAATTTTTATGAATCAATTGTGTGAGTTTCGAACGTAATACTAATATATATAAGCTTCAAAAACTTATATAATATTAATATATTTGTAGCCCATTAATTTAATTATAATCCAATGGGCTTCTATTAAATCAGCCCATAATATAATTAATTAATTTATTGGGCTACTAATATTTATCAATTAATTGGCCCACCAATTAATTCCGAATAAATAACATTATTAAATAATGTAAAATACATTAATCCATTAATAATGAATTCGAGAGATAATAAATTACTAGGCAACTAATTGGGCCGATCGGCATCCAATACAAGAAATAAAGTCGGGCCTCCAATTAATTAATTATCCATGCTCACCAGAGCAAAATTAATTAATTAACACGGATTCATTCCACTAGAGAATCCGTCTTTGACTTACCCCTTTATCCCAATTTGAGCAAGGGCTTGTATTTTAGACTTAATCGATCTCCGTATTTAAGATAGAAATATCCGTTAATTAATTAAGCTTACTGATCGCTTAAATTAATTAACATCTTGTATTCCCGAGTAGTACCACTCGACCTTATTAACACACCTGAACTTAATCAACCGGCCAGGTTTAGTGTGCTAATCCTTTCGAGTTCCTCAGGGGATATTATCAACCCATTCCTGGGATACGGCTGCAAGATACAGACAACCAGCCTGAGCCACAAATGACTACTAACACCCAAGATACGTAGATCCGGTCGCTCATTGGACGTTCACCATAGTAGGTCAAAGTGATAGATAGCCAAATGCACTCAGCTGAAGTCTTACCAAGCTTAAGATCGGCTAAGTCACCGAGATCTTGGTTCTCCACTAAGGTCGGCTTAGGAGAACACATCTCACTGTGATCCTTCAATACACCACCTTAAGTGTACCAGTAAAGACAAGCAGCTAAGACAAGCCACTTCTTATCTAAACTGCAGCTTAAACCGACAACTTCATCCTTAAGTTGTCTCAGCTGTGTTAACTGTTTATATCTTGTCAGTTCAACCAATTTGTGTTGTCTTCTGTGATACCCGACACACCACACAAATCTAACTTTTATACAAGATAAAGGATAACATGTGCAAATATACATATTTATCAGATAGGAGAATAAAATAGTGGTAAGGACAAAAACACATTGTATACAAGCATAAAAGTGCTTCCAGTATACAAAATCCCAACAGAACATGCCCTGGAGCTCGCGGCGGAAGAGGAAGTGGGAGACGAATCCGCCAAAGCTGATTAACACGGGGACGAGGTAGATCCCGACGAGGAAATGACCGAGCTGATCGTCGCGCTGGTAGGTCCCAAATAGGTCCGTCTCATTCTTCTTTTGCAATTTTGCTAAATAGGTCCCAAATCATTCTTCATTTGCAATTTTGGTCCATGTAAATAAAAATTCCAATTTTGCCCTTTCAATTTTTTATTTTTTTAAAATTTTTATGAATTAACGGTTAAATTGACGGAAAAAAATTAATGGTAGGACTAAAATCGCAAAAACAAAGAGTTTATGGTCAAAAAAACAAAAAAAAAGTTTGAGGACAAAATTCGCAAAAAACGTGAAGTTTGAGGACTATTTTTGCCAATTTGCCAAAAATAAATAGAAACTATTTAAAATAAATTAATTTTGTATTATTATTATTATTTTAATTTAATTAGCGGTCGATGTGTCATGAAGCATGTTGGATATGACGATGGCAGTGTCGTAATCGTGACCAAAAGTTACAAAGTATATAAAAATATTATATTTGAAACATTTTCACAAATATGTGATAGTAATGTTACTATCACAATATAATCATTCTTAATGAATGTAAGGTGCTACTTCTGAAGTAACAATTTAGTTTTATTCAAGATAGATGAAATCATAAATTGCAAATTTTGAGGTCTACCGGATCTCACATCTATTTTTGAAAAGAAATTAAGTCACCATAGGTAGTAATATGCAATTGTCAAGTATAGAGGAACTCTTGTTACCACTCGATGTAATTAGGTAATACCTTAATTTTAACATACCATTAAATATAAATTGTTCTTTAGGAACATGTAATATTCTTCAAGAACAATAATTGTGCTACTTTAGGATCAACAATTAAAGTATGAGTTTTAGTTGTTCCAAGAACATGTAGAGTTAATTGTTATATATATATATACACACACGTTCATAAATGACAATTCAAGTATCATTTCTCACATATTGCAAGACCATAATATAAGAATATTTAATTTTTTCTAAACATATGCAATGAACGTGCATTATCATTTTTTTTAATTTTTTTTTGAAACCTTGCATGATCACGTAATTTGGTTATCGATTTCCAAATAATAAACGAATCAATTTTATGAGGATGGATATACTGAAAAGCATTTAAGATCATGCCTGAAAAGGAAATCCTGTAATGGACACAAATAGGTGGAGGAAATCATGTAATAAGCTCTTTTGAGAGAAGAGCTTATTCGTGCTGATAACGTATTATAGATCAAATAAAAGGAGAAAATAATAGAGAAAATAGAAAATAAATGTGTATTATTATGTGGATGAAGACCTTTATTTATAGAGTTACATATGAGTTTTTAGGACTTTAGGATTTACAATAATTATATATATTATATATCTCCATATTAAATATATTTACAACATATTTGATATAAAGTAGCGTACATATGATTATATTAGAATATCTAATTAGAATATTCTTTGAAATATGAATAATTTATAGTGAGATAATTTAAAAGAATTATGAATCACTTAAAATGAGATGAGGGGAGTATAAAAGTAATATGAGCCATTAAATTGTATTAGAATATGATTTTAAGTATTTAAATTGATGGGTTGAGAAAAGGATAATAGTATCATGAGTTTTTCGGGATATTCGTGCTTTCTAGGTCACACCTTATTAAAACCTTGCAGAGGTGGGAGCATCAATAAGAATCAATTTTTAACATGTAAAAGGAGAAATGAACTCTAAGAAAGAAGATTGGTGGATTGGCCAGTGCCAATAAAGATGAAGGCAAGAGAAGGTTCATATGAATGAAGCTGCTAAGTCACAAGTACCAAATAAACAAAATGTTGATGAACATGGCCTAATGACATTCATTCAGGCAACCTTGGAGCAAGGCTGACTGATTTGGCAGTAGCAATTTCAACAACTTGATCAAATAACCATGGCTATTTTGGCATTTTGATAAGAATGCAGCATCAGATTTCTTTCACATTACCAATAATCGTTGCAAGAGCAACGCCCGTCTTTAAAATGATGAAAACGATTCCGATCTCTTATAACAACTTTCCGGTTGTAGACCGCAGATAAAGTCTTGCAAAAGTTATGGCAATCCACACAAATCCGGAGGTCTTTTGCCACTCTGATTGTACTACTTGGCGGCGTCGAAAGAATTCCAAAAGCAATCGCCAATTTCTCACTATGGTAGGATAATGCATACGGATCGGTTCTTGGTCCAGAGCTATCAACCTCCGAGTTTATTTCAGCTACATAACCAGCAATCCTTAGCTGCTGATTGATTTCTGCAAGCATTTCATATATCTCCTTACTT
This sequence comes from Lavandula angustifolia, assembly GCA_028984105.1. Classification (NCBI taxonomy): domain Eukaryota; kingdom Viridiplantae; phylum Streptophyta; class Magnoliopsida; order Lamiales; family Lamiaceae; genus Lavandula; species Lavandula angustifolia. Next base: position 10,086,591 of record CM054808.1, read on the forward strand.
CTCGGATGCGAAACGTCGTCTGCAAGAAACTCATGCACTTTCCCTTTTAAGTCAATCGAACTTGAAGCAGGAGTTGTCTGAATTCCTTTATCCTTCATCATTTTTCTCACTTCTACCACCTTATCTGAGTTTCCGGTGGACGAATAAGTATTCAACAAGAGAATATAATCCCCTGCTTCTTGAGCTTTTAGTTCAACAAGATGGTTAACTACTTTTTCTCCAAGTACATCATTACCATGAATTCTGCAGCCTGCAAGTAACGTCCTCCAAATTGCAGGATCCGGTTTAATTGTCATTGAAAGTACGAGCGAATAAGCCTCTTGGAGATAACCAGCACGGCCTAATAGATCGACCATGCATCCGTAATGATGAACGTTGGGTGTAACTCCATAATCTTGCTGCATAGATTGGAAAAAGTTCCGGCCTTGGTCTACTAGACCGGAATGACTACAAGCTGATAAAACCACTGTGAAAACTTCATCAGTGGGTGAAATCCCTTCTTCTTGCATCTGCTTGAATGCTTCAATGGCGTCTCTGCCGTAGCCATGGCTTGCTAGACCAGAAATCATCGAAGTCCATGAGATGATATCTCTATCATCCAACTGTTTGAACACCTCATAAGCTTTTTTCAACGCATCCGCAGCGCGAATACATTGCTATGAGAGCATTAGAGACGTTTCTTGAGGTGTTTAGACCTTGTTCTAGGACATAATTATGAACCTTTGTGCCCCATTCTAATGAATTCAAGCTCCCGCAGGCTTGAAGAGCGAGCAGACAAGTAACGTCGTCGGGTCGACACGCGTTGGAGTTTCTCATCTGTTCGAATAACGACAGCGCATCACGTGTCCGCCCGTTGCGGGTGTAGCAAGAGATCAACACATTCCAAGCGACAACATCTCGGTCGGAGATTTCGTCGAACACTTTGCAGGCGTCATCACCCTTCTCCAAAAAGGAATAGAAATCCATCAATGTCGTCATTAATATACCATCGGACAAAAACCCTTCTTTCCATATCCTTGCGTGAACCTGAACCCCGTTACACAAGGACGCGATCTTCGTGCAGCATTTAACGGCGACAGTCGCTGACAAAGCGTTCGACGAAATGCCTGAACAGACTAACTCGCGGTACATTTCAAAGCCTTTGCGGGCTGAATCGCGGCTGCAAGAATGAGCCTTGATCATGGTATTGTACAGAGACACATTGGGATCGGGGAATTCGGAGAAGATTCTTCCGGAGTATGATAAATCACGGAGCGGCGGCCGCGCGAGACGAGTGAGGAAAGCGAGGAAAATGGTGGGGTTGTAGAAATGGGAGGAGCGGAGAAGAAGGGAGTGGAGCTGGTGCAGATGGGATTTGTGTTTGCAAGATTGAATGAGAGAAATGATAGTCCTTTCTGGGTAGAATGAGTTCATCGGAGGAGCTCCAGCTGATGCAGATTTGACAAATGAAAATAATTATTTAGTAATATAAGAAAATCTAATTTATATTCTATTTGCTCCGATTACATGATTGTGATCTTTTAACTTTTGTCATTAAAAGATTCCTCCTTCTGGTAAGACGTCAATGGTTCTCGTAACCGCTCTTGACACTCAAAAAGTCTAAATGATGACTAATATAAGTGAATCAAGTGAAATTTAAACCATATTATTTATTACACGAAATAATGTTCGATGAAGTAATAATCTCGTTTAGATAATAATTTCTTATGGTCACAACTTGGACCAGTAAGTAATAATTTCGCTAAATACATTAAGTAATAAAAGATTTAAATCCTTAAGGACTCGATAAAAATATAAAATACTAATTACTGATTTCGAAAAATGTATATAGAAAATTACAATACTTTAGTTTCGGGTCGAATATTTTCTGTTTTAACGAATCTTGTAATGCCGAAAACATACTTATAGGGTAATTCTTATTAGCAAAAATTACATTTTTCATTTTTTATGTAAAACTTTTGACTTTTACTATAACTGAATAATTTGACTTATTTTATAATTATTACTTATTTAATGTACATTTTAACATGTTTTTACTAAAACAAATATTAAGATTTTCATTTATTTAATATTTACACGAACTACGTTATTTAAATAATTAAGTTTAATGTATGTGTTTAACTTGTTTTATGTTGGTCCATAGACGAGTATCAGGTGTAGAGAGAGAGGGGGGAGGGAGGTTGAATACACTGATTGCAAGTTTTCTATCAAGACCTATGTTCTTCCTCAAGATTATCCTGATTCCAAGGTCAATGAGGTCTTGACCGTCTTCGAAGAAAACTTCTTTCATAAGAGTCAATTCCTGCCAGAATTTCGTACCTAACTTTCCACTGCTTGAACTCCAATGTGGGATCTCACGAACAACTTTCCATGCCTAAGATTAAAATAATGGGAGCCATTTATGAAGGGCTTGAAATTGATTGGGCAACATTCTTCCTTCATATGCTACAGGCTAAAGCCGCCAAGTTCGTGACCGACAGTGATCATCCGGTCCGGTATCTCAAGAAGTTTAAGCTTCATCACTACACCAAGATCTCCATTCTTATGGAAAACATCTTCACTCATCCCAAATATTTTTGGGATGAGATCGAAAGATTTGATCATCGATTGATCAAATTTTCATCTACTGCAGCTGCCAAGTCCTCTATCGGTCTCAATGAGGAAGAGATTCTTGCAAAGGCCCAAAAGAAAACAAGCACTATTGATACCTGCTCTGGATCTAGTCCTAAGGGAAAGCGCAAGGTGACTAACTCTCCTCCGGGAGTCTAGAAGAAATCAAAGAAAAAGGCCAAGGCACAATCTATGTTGCCTGTGGTTACTGAAACTACCATCCAGAACCTGAAGAGACTCCTGACGTCCGTCTTACGTCTGCAGTTCCTGAAGGAGATGATCAACCTGCTTCTAGCTCCAGTGAAGACTTCCCTGGCCTGAGCGGTTATGAGATTCCTCATATTGGCAAGGAGGTAGCAACTTCACCCCCAACCTCTTCCACTCAAACTTCTATGTATGCCTCTATGTAAAATCAAATGCTCACCTTTGTCGTGGCTAGTGAAGTCCAAAGTCCAGTTCCTGAGGTGCTGGCTCATGAACAGTTAGCCCCTCACGCCATTCGTCTTAGGAACCTCATGAAGCTTCGCATGGGCAAGTGGTTCAAGATTCAGCTCTTCACTGAAATCCATCTACAATGGCTTCGGGAAGAAGAAGATTTCCTCCGCTTTGAGATTGGCTTCAGTGCACCCACTAACTACATGAATGATGACGATTTCAGGGCACTGATCCTTCTGTACATCTAATCTAAGTTCCTCTACCGTCCTCCCCTCCTCACGGAGGCCCTGACGACAACAATCATCAAGGTCCCTCTGATCATGGACCTGGAGATGATGCTCCTCTCTCAGGCCAGCCAACACAAGATTCTAAAGCTCCTCCTGCTGAGCCTGAAGCTCCTGTTCAGGACACGGTTCATTCTTCTCCCAAGGATTGCAGGACTAACTGAGGACTCCTCTCCACCTTCGGCTCCGATGTTCCTCGCTCCTCCCACTTCAAATGTTAGTGATCTCTTTGGGATTCGGGAACAACTCAAAGATGTGATCGACACGGTTGAAAGTCAAGCTAAGATTCTATCGACCACACTCGAGCCACCTCCAATGCCCTGGATAAGATTACATTCACCTTGGCTGAGGTAGCTCTCCCTGAATCTCTTAGTCATCTAAGCCGAGAAGTCTTCGCAGTAAATGATTTTCATTCTACTCCACAAAGGATAGCCACTTCTACTGAAGACGTGTCTGACCGAGCTGAATGTCGCGTTATCCATTCTGTCAGAGGTCTAGAAGATAAGCTTAACGCATATCTCACTCTAGTTAGAGAATCATTGACTAAATTGGCTAAGGAAGTGTCAATGATTCCCGAATCACATGTGAAAACATACCTGGCCCTTACTCCCCAGTGATGATGCTAAAAAGGGGAAGATAGGGTGGATACTGGTAAATAAATTCAGACAGGCAAAATGCTCCAGTGAGGTCTAATTAAGAAGGGAATATTCATTCGCCAACTTCCTGACGAAGAACCGACCAACAACCTAAATATCTCAATGAAGCTAGCACTTCAAGCAGCAAGGCTGCAGAGGCTCCTAAAAGTTAAATCCAAACTCAACCATAGTAACCCTCTGAGCCTGCGCCGCCGAATGTGGTTGACTTAGAGAACGAACCCCAAGAGAAAAAGAAAGATGCCACTGGAGCAACCACTTTTGTTACTGCTGAAGTAGCAGCCAAGTAGGGAGAAGAAGAAAAATTACAAAAGTTATTTCAAGAGACCCCCTGAGTGGCTTGAAGTCTTTAAAGCAACTCATGAAGCTGAGGCAAAAGAAGAACAAGAGCAAGTTGAACGACTCAAGAAAGATGAGCAAATTGCTCAAAGATTTGAAATCTCAGAACAGATGAAAGCTACTCACAATTCCAAAGAAGTAGTAAAGAAACCTTTTGATGAAAAGGTTAAATCATCTCACTTTCCAAAACCCGACTGCTCTGACCTTAAGAAACTCATCAGGAGAGATTTCAAACCTATTCACCATAGCCTACTCAATCAAGAATCTGACTTGTCTGAATCTGAAGATGAAGAGATGATCTCAATAGACATGGCTCTTAATTCTGAACGAACTAAAGGCAAACTAAAGAAGAGACTTGATAGGAAAGCAGCCAAACAACAAAGACAAGAAGAATGGGGGAGACCGAGTAACTATGATATTCTTCAACACAATGATATAATAGCAACTGAAATCCAGAAGAGGAAAGAGATGATGTGTCCTAAAGCAAAATAAATTGCTCCTACTTCCTCGAAAAACAAGTAAATTATTCAAGGAACCCATGAAGCTTCACTTTCCCTGGACTGACAAATGGGTTCCTATGAATCAGTTTGATTTATGGGAGTTACTGAAGATTGGATTCATCAAAAGATATTATTGGTGGAACCTGCTTGGCACTAAGCCCGCCGATGAAGCTTTCCACTGTTGGGCAATGGGACACGATCTTGTGCTCTTCAATAGGATCCTGTGGCATGCACGACAAGCTGGAATTCAGATCAAGGCCCCAGAAAAAATGTCAGTTCCAACCCTTAATACTAAGAGACGACAGCATAGCACACTCAAAGCTTGAAGAAGAACTCTATTATGCTGTTGTTGAATTAAATCTCGCTGAGAAAGACAACTTCAATGCAGAAATGGATTGACTGAGGGAAGCAATCCGAGCTCACTATGGCATTCAACCTCTTGGATCTTCTCGCACCTATTTTTCAGAAGCTCATCGGAAGATCAAGTAGGAACCGACTTTCTGATGTTTTCTTAATGGAATGTAATAAACTCTGTAACTCTTTCCTCCATTTCCACCATTAATGAAATTCACATTTTCTCCTGCTCATTCCTGGCGACAATAACTCTTTGTCCGGGAACCTTTTATTATAACTTAGTTATATATCCATAACTGTCGCTGAACTTCTTATTATCTATCTTATATCCTTTGATTTTGTGTCGGTGTTTTGACATCATCAAAAAGGGAGAACTTTTAGGGATATGGATTTAATAATATATTTTTGATATAGATCCCAAAACCATGATGAACCATGTCATAGCTTGTACTTAGGATCTCCTATTAGTTGTCCCTCTTGTTTCCCGCCTTAGGATGATTCCGTAAGACTCCTGATTGACGGACTTCTATTATCGGTAGTCCTTATTGTCGTTGGATACTGGCCATCTTGTTGAGGACGCTGACGGATTTTGACTAACGCAAAGCTGACCTCCTCGAAGAAGAGTCCAATCACTTTCCAAATTCACTGAAGTACGAGGTTCTCATGCCTTGATTGGAGTCAACGACAATATCTCCTGCAACAATCTGATTATGACACGTAGTCATTAACACTGTTCGAGGAATAGTAGTCAAATACTTTTTGCAGTTGAGGGCAGACAACTGTCACAACTTTATTTCAAAATATATCCGTTGCCTTAACCCTAGCTCACCTACCCTAATAAGATCTCTCTCTAACGAATCTATTTAGGAAGGCGACCATATATATGAAGAACCTTGGATCAAACAAGGTTACAGAACAATTGCATACTCTCAAGCTTTCAAGATTTCAAAAGCTCTCAATCTCGCTAGACCCTTATTATTAGTTGTGTCTATGTTTTGAAGCCTATAGTTCCAACCGATTACTAAGCCACAATCCTTATTCTCGCTTAATTGAGAAGGTCCAAAATCAGGTCCAAAATCTTGTAAGGACCTCTCGTGTTGGAGAAATCAAACCCAAACCCAAACTAGTAGTGTTGAAGAGTTTGTAGTGTTTGTTGGAATATTTGTAGAAGTCGAAGTAGACGACGACGACGAAGAAGACGTGTAAGGGAACTCGACCAAGTTTTGTTATAATTTTTTTCCTGACACGGTCAGGAAGTGTGGACATACGAGTTATCTCCGAACCACTATAAATCGCGTGCCTTCATTACTACTTTTTAACTTTGTTTTCTTATTACATTCTTATCACTCATTTACAAATATTTCCTCACACGTAAAATAGTTTTTCAAATAAGAGAAAATGTTTTTCACTCACCGCACCTTCGCTTCGCACTCTTAAAAACAAAAGGTTTTTCATAGGTATATTCCCACATCCCCTACACTTATTTCTCGTTTACACGACCGTTAATCATACATATGTCACAAAATTAAGCCTAGGTTAGTAAAGTATTATCCTTTCAGAACCCTTAGCATCAAATCATCCACACAGTGCTCTTCAATGAAAAAGTTTGTTACAGAAGAAACACTACATAATGTTATGAAACTCACGCAAACATAGCACCTCTGAACCGAGATTCGTAGCATCTTCTTGATCACATCTCTCTCTGGACCCACTCCAGATCCTTACAGAAAGACCATAAATTGGCATCAGGAAAAGTGAAATAAGCTGAGGAAAAATTAATTAGATTAGCAACGGCGAACTTACCTCATTGATTGCAGAATGGGCGATCGTCCCCTCACTTAGATGTCGGGGTCAAATTTCATCAAGGCGGAGGAAATGAGGTAGTCGCAGATATTAAGTTAGATTTTTTCGGCCGCAGAGAAGAGTGTCGAAGAGAGAAAGAAATAAGAAATAAGAAAGAGTAGGGTTTGCATGTTGTATATGTAATCAGTTTCCTTTTTGAAAGTGGACAACAAAAACAGGACCATCAAAATGGGTTTAGTGGACGATAATAATTGAACGAAAGGAGTAGTATATACTCTTTCAATCCCATTTAAAGCGACACGTAGACTGTTAATCGGTTCGAGTACGGGTTAACCACACCCGATTTTCGGTTAACAGTACCCGAATAAAGGCTGGTTAACCTACCCGTACCCATAACCGTCGGTTAATAGGTTAACCAATTAACCGCCATTCAATTTCCTGTAAGCTGAAATCAGAAAATCAGCACAGATCATTTAGCAATAACAGTTCAGTAGCACACAACACTTCCAATCTTCAAAGAGGACGCTGAAGACTGAGAGTTTGAGACTGAGGTAGTGAGATTCGAAGTGGGAACGGTGGCGGGCGACAGCGGAAGGGGAACGGTGGCGGGCGACCGCGGAAGGGAATCGGGTAGTGTCTGGCGTCTCCGCCATCTCTGTTTTTATCTTTTGAGTCGGTGTCGGCTTTGTTGTGTTGTGTATTCTGGTGTAGTGGTGTGTATCGGCTGATTCAGAATCAAATAATCATAATGAATTTTGATATATAAAAACGCAAAAGCCTACAGCTGACTACATTCATAAGCAACTTTAAATTTATTTTCAATTTCGACTATTATAGGTTAACCGTTTCTTAATCGGTTATTTACCGTACTCAATAATCCATCCAAATACCTACCCGATTATCCGATTTTTGTTTAATCGGGTACACATATTCATTCGGTACGGTTCGTTACGTGTATAACCGAAATACCCATATTTGAATAAGCAGCTCTAGCGACGCAATTCTTTTTGGTGCGAGAATTAAGAATTGGATGATAAAGTATGAGAGATGAGTAAATAATAAAGAGAGAAATAAGTGAGATAGTGAGAGGGTAAATGATAAAGTATGAAAGAAAAATGATAAAGTATGAGAGAAATTAAAAAAGTAGGAGAGATAAATGAAAAATGAAAAATAAGGTAAAACTCCCTCTATCCCACTTCAATTGTCCAATTTCTTTTAGCCACGGAAATTAAGAAAGTGGGTTGTGTGTAGAGGAGTAATAAAGTGGTGGGACCCACTAATTTATATGGAGTATTGATTTACTAAAAAATGAAAGTCGACCATTGGAGTGGGATAATCCAAAAAGAAATACTAGACAATTGGAATGAGACGGAGAGAGTAATTTTTTGGGAAGTTATTTTCTTTTTAAGAAACATCACTTTAAGTGAGACGCCCCAAAAAAGAAAATAGATCATTTTAAATAGGACGGATGGAGTATTTATTACACAAAATACATAAGAAAGTCCCTTGGTTCAATGAAATTAGCCCTATTTTGTTTAGGTATTGAATTCGAATCTAGAAAATTAATTTAACACCTGTTTATTTTTACCCTTGTTCCGATTGAATCATTGAATGAAAAGATAAAAGTCGTGGACGAGCCAAATTATCTCAAAATCCACCAGGCTTTTCAGTCCAAACCCAATTGGCCCACGGAATTATTTGGCCAGGCCCAATCATTTTGGCCCATTATAGTCCAAACTACTTGTCATCCCATCAGCTGATTGGATCGACCATTTCGGACCAAGTTTAACAACTCTAATCATAAAACTGAAATAAAGTACAATCTAGCAAAAGTAAAAGATATCTGTATCAAAATTCGGGAATGCGATTATACTCGAATAAGCAATACATCAATAAACTGCAGAAGTCGTAGAACATCTTCTGTCTCGACAAGGGTATAATATGCTTTATTTCCAACCTCGGCCACGACCGCGACCACCACCACGTCTGCGGCCTCCTCCGTTTCCACGGAGTGCCTGATGTTTGACTTGCATGTTTTCCGGCAATGGAAGAATGTTGTCCACACACTTTCTGAAGCTGAAGTCATCGACAGATTCGTCCTCCCTTGTGAGGTAGAAGCAGCGGCTTTTGAATTGAGGGTGGAACCGAACTTGGAAAGCTTTGACGCCAGTGCCAATCTTTCTCTCAGACTCCTCATGCCCATTCTTGAGCAGATCTGCCAGTACTGAGTGCTCGTACTGAATGTGTACAAACATAAAACGGTCAAATTACAGTGGTTCATTGAAACTGCATCAACTTCATGAATTGCAGATCAAGTTAGTAAAAAGCAATGGTATCTCAATCTTGATCTGAACACCAAGAGAAGAAAAGAAATCACATATTATCAAACAAATAAAACAAAAACACACAAAACACAAATAGAGCAAGGGCATGAACTTACTGATGCAGCAACTGCAAGTTGAGTTTATATAACTAGTGACTCAATCTTTGTAGAAACTGAGATTTCTGCCACCGGAAAATGATCCCAACTATCCAAAGTCATCATATGATAGTGAAACAAGAAAGTTAATGCTGGAAACTAGAAACTAAACAATTGCACAGCAAGTGTAATAGGAACCGTAAATGTCCAACCAGCTGAGTTATAGTCACAGATGGACTAATCAACCTTCTGGCCTACATTCTCTTCATCAAGCAGAAAACATATGAAAACAATTCAAGAAGACAAGAACCAAGGGATTCCTAGCACCCTGAGCAAGCTAACCATTTTCTGGAGATGTAAATCAACTTCGTTGGGATTTACATGAAATGCACGATTACAAATTCAATTTTTAAGTCATCCAGGCAAAATCTTGCTGTGAAACAAAGTAGCAGAAAAGAAGAAAATCGGATTGGTTTAATCAAGCAATTAAATGTCGGAAAAGAGAAAGAGGTACCGTAGTGTTTGTGATTTTAGTTCGTCTAACCTAAAAAGTGGGTTTTAAACAGCCAGACATATAAATAGAACAAAGTAAAATTCATCATATATGTAGCCCTGACAATGTCCGGTTCCCATTATTCATCTATTTAAACCTTTTGTGTAATTTCAAGTACATGAATACAGAAAAACCTCATCCGTACAGAAGAACAAATATCTTCCTCTCCAATTAAATCAAAATGTCCCAAATCAATTTATCGTTCTTGAAAAATAATGCATAACACCCAAAACACTAGTTTTTTTCTCTGAACAGAATCATTTCAATGAAAATATATCCAGAACACAAAACAACCACATTCAGCAAATGAAACGTGCAATTCAGAGGCAAGCGTTACCCTATTGAGATTGAGATTCGGAGTCCAGGAGTGGAGAAGCTTGTTGAAATAATCAAACATCTCTACCGACGAACCGAAGGATATCGGTCCCACAGTCGCCCCACCTGATGAATTTATCTCCTCCGCCACATCCTCGCCAAGATTATTCGGTTCTTCAGGTTTTGCTCTCTTCTCCTCTTTTTGCTCTGCCTGTTCATCCTCCTCCCTGGAGCGCTTCGCCCCGCCGCTTACGGAAACTTCTCCAGGAATTTTATCATCGGCTTTGGGTTCGAGATCCATCGGAGGCGCTGGAGCTGCGTTTTCCGCCATGAACGAGGTGAGGAACAGTTCTGGCTAAACCCTAGCGATTTTATGTTTTTTAAATTTTCCAAGAAAGTACAGTTTTGCTTTCCCCCTCTTTTATTTCTCATTTATTTATTTATATTTCATATTTTTCATAAGAAGAAAGTAAACTATTCAATTACATTATGTTAAACAAATGAAAATAATAAATTAGTAAACATAATAATTTTATCATCTAGCCTAATATGCACTTTTTATATTTATAGAGTTATTTAAACTTTGGTAAAATGTTAATAAGGGCTAAAAATCCAATCATTCAATTACAAAATTCCATACTCGTCACATAACCATTCTCTAATTTCTATTCTAATCATAATTTCATACACACACTACCTATTGTAGTCGTCATCGTATAAAACTTTGTTGAAAAAGTATATGATATTTTTTAATTTCCTGTTTAACAATTCATAGTGCAATTTATTAGAGTAGATAAAATAAATTAATAACAATGATTTATAAGTTGATTAAAATTTTAATAAAAGCCCCCTATTCCCCACGTTGTTGGTTAGTCGGTTTTCTCGTATTATACATACAGAAAATCTATGTTTTCAGCGGCGCCACCGCTCAACTTTGATTTTTTTCAAGTATGCCTTTGTAATTTTGTTGCTCTGTTTCGAACTTTTCTCTCTGTTTCTTCCTTCTTTGAGGGGGATTTGTGTTATCTGCTCCTAATTTTACTGTTTTGACTGAATGCAGAAATCATGAGGAAGAAGGATATATCCTCTTAAAGAAAAACCCGGGAGACGGATGTAGCCGGTGATGTTTTGTTGCAAAAGAGTAAGTTTAGATATGAAATTGTCTTCTGATTGTTTTCATAGCATCAAATTCCAATCCTTTAGATGTTGGTGTTATTATCTATCTAAAAAGAACTCGTACCAATGATTTCCGCCAGGGGTTGTGTTTATCCTCCAACATTATGGTAATATTTTTTCCTTCCTGTTCTTGCGAGTCCATATTTGCTGGTTGTTTGAAGGGTACGAAAAGATTCGTATTTCTCCTGACGTTTTTTTACTGATTAAATTGGCCAGAACAGAATCGTTATGAGAAATTGTGTAAACTCACCTACCATTGAAATGCTCCATATGCCCACAAATTTATCTAAAACATTAAGGTTAAATCTTGACACACATTTGGACATTTTATTAGGATCTTGTCTGTAATAAAAGATATTCGATGTAACATGGTTGGTTTCTGAAACACCTATACATGGAGTAGAGTGTTTGCGGGGAACTTATACTAGTCCTCGAGCTGCTCTCTTTAGCTTTCTTGGCTCCAAAGAATTTTACTTGTCAATGATAGTAATAGAGATGATTGTAGTTTTTTTTTATATATATTACTCACTCCGTCCCACCCATCTTGACGCGTATTCCTTTCTAGGACGTCCCCACCCATCTTGACACGTTTCCAAAAAAGGAAATAATTATCCCGCTACTTTTTCATTTCTCTCTCCTACTTTTTCATTTTTTTCATTTCTCTCTCCTACTTTTTCATTTCTCTCTCCTACTTTATCCCTCTCTCATACTTTATCATCTCCACTTTCTTAATTCCCGTGCCGAAAAGAAATGTGTCAAGATGGATGAGACGGAGGGAGTATTGATTATTGATAGGAGTTTAATTTCATGGAACTTTGAGCATCATTGTTAGAGTAAAGAGGATGGTATAATTGTTTTGGAACAGATAATGAAATCACAATGATATTCAATTTTGAGAGAAACACAAGAACAAAATCAAAACTCAAATAGAAGAATACTTCTATCCCAAGCAAAAGCCGACTCCTATTCGTATTTGGTCTAAAACCCTAGACATCTCCCTAGCCACGTATATGAAATATATATAGGTAATTGTCTCCAAAACAAGACCCTAACACTTGGGCCATAAATAATTAAAACCCATAATTAAAACCGGACCATAAATAATTAAAAACCGGACAATAAATAAGCTTATAACTACGACTCAATAAATCACGATGAAGTCCCGCCATGCACGAAGTTAGTCGGATCCCGCCACAGACTGCACCCCGTTCCGTTGCCGACGTCACCGATAAACCACATCCCTAACAACTCCTTCCCCCTTTCAAACAACCTTGTCCTCAAGGCTGAAGTGCGGAAATTGGCCGCGAAACTCGTCCTCAATAATACACTGCACCAATAACTCTCTAACTCGATCATCACCTCGCCAAACCCAACGTTCGCCCGGAAGATAGTCCTCAAGAGCATGATCGCCAAGAACCGCCTTCAACAAGGTCACATGGAACATTGAACAGTTACTAATCTCAAATAGACCATAGAAACATGCAGTCAATTTAACAGTCTTCCACTTGAACGGAGAGAGCTGCCGATGCGGCCGTAATTTCAATCCTATGTGCTGCCCGACATTAAATTGGACCTCTCTTCGTCGCCTATTTGCAGCCCGTATCATATAACCTTTGGTCCCCGATTTATGCTCTATCAAGCGTCGGAGAGCACCAGCACGTACTTGTAAATCCTCGGCAGCAGCCTTATACCGTAATTCCGTCAGCACCAATCCGTTAAGGGTCTTGCGCTTGAGACAATGCTGCAGTTGTTCATGGGAACTCCCATTCTCATTGCACGAGTCCCTCCAATTCGTTCTAATTGGCTCTTCTCCATTCATAGAGGTTAGATTCAAGCACTCGTAGAAGATAGAGTTGTTCATGGGCAATGGGCTGTGGCTGAAAAATTGATGGAATTCTGGGGTCTCCTCGGGTTCGTTTTCCCGTCCCAAATTATCCTTTCCCAAATCTAACGGAGTCATGGGATCATCTTTTTTGATTCCGTGATTGAAAGATTCGGCCGCTGGAATTTCCGGCAATTCTTTTCCTTTGATCAAACTGCCCAACATCTGTTGGATTTCATCTAATGAACCCTTGATTGCAACTAACTCACCATGAATTGAAGAATCCAACAACGACATCCTCTTCTCCAACGCCTCCAGTCGCAACTCCATCGATTGTTGTCGTGTCTCCACCATTTCGTATCCGGCAGGTCGGACCAATTTGTTAGAGTAAAGAGGATGGTATAATTGTTTTGGAACAGATAATGAAATCACAATGAGCGATATTCAATTTTGAGAGAAACACAAGAACAAAATCAAAACTCAAATAGAAGAATACTTCTATCCCAAGCAAAAGCCGACTCCTATTCGTATTTGGTCCAAAACCCTAGACATCTCCCTAGCCACGTATATGAAATATATATAGGTAATTGTCTCCAAAACAAGACCCTAACACTTGGGCCATAAATAATTAAAACCCATAATTAAAACCGGACCATAAATAATTAAAAACCGGACAATAAATAAGCTTATAACTACGACTCAATAAATCACGACGAAGTCCCGCCATGCACGAAGTTAGTCGGATCCCGCCACGGACTGCACCTCGTTCCGTTGCCGACGTCACCGATAAACCACATCCCTAACAATCATCTAGTTTCCTTGTGGATTAATGGTATTGAAGATAAAGCTGCAGTTGTAGTTGTGGATTAATGGTATAGAAGATACCAATGTATTGGTTAAGCAAGCATTCCATGCCGATGATCGAGCCCTGCTCATAGATTGCTTATACAGACAAGATGAAAAGGTTAATAATTTCACTCTTTCATATTTATGGGTTGCTCTATTTTCCTACTTTCTCTATGAACTAGTTTGCTTGAGGACCAATTTTGTCTGGTTTATGTAAAATGAGTCGTTCTGCAGGTAATTGCAAACTCACAAACTCACTTGCACTGTTGAGTCCCTTTGATGTTCTCAAGTTCTTAAAGTCTCTTGTGCCAATAGTCCAGTTAAGGTAAGAGAACTGTTAAGTCATGATTAAAACCTGAGAATGAGTTTGATTTTTTTTTTCTAATATCAAAATTTGAGAACCAAAGTAGCAATTCTCCGAACATTGCTTATTTGTTGATATATACCGTTACTTTTTATTGCAGAATTTCCTGGATATATATGTAGATATCTGTTTCATAACTTAGTACATATATGATTCTATTTTTCTTAAATTTGAACCCGTCTATCTGAATGTTCTACAACCACATTATATATACTTGTATTTTCAAATACAATATCTGGGAGCAATCTTTATTACTTGTCCAAGTATTGATTCTTGGCTATATGTATTTTAGGAAGCACCGATACTTCAAATAGGTCGCCGTAAGTGTAACGGAGGCGTTTCAGATACTGATACACCTCAGATACGCCTAGATACATTTTTTAATTTTAATTTGTTTTTATTTAAATCTATTAATTACAATACGTTTTTGATACGGAAAATAACGTTTGGGAGACGTTTTTGCCTAATTTCACCTATTTTCGCCTATTTGCTTGCTTATTTTGACTATAAAAAACCGTGAGTGGGATACAACAATTTAATCAACTATAATCTTTGTCAATGGCTTTCTTCATTCAATTTGTTCAAGTATGCTAGTTAATTCATTCATTAATTTACTGTGATGGGGAGACAATTAGTATAATATGTTGCTTATTTTATAGACTTTATTGATCATTTTATGATTTATTATGTAATGTTATAAGACTTTGAACTTATTTTAAGTATTAAGTGGTATTATGTATATTTAATATAAAACGTATTTTAGACATATTGCGCCGAATCGGTTTTCGGTATCGATATTAGTGCTTCCTAGATTTTAGTTATAAGAGATCAAACTTCAACTTCGGTATCGATATTGGTATTGCGCCGAATCGGTTTTTGGCGGTCGAACTATTTGATCAGTTCCTATACAATTACGACCCCAACTTAAGAGCTCAGATCAAGCTCATGCTATTTAAGGAGAAGCTGTCATTCACAGCCCCTGCCTACCGCCCACTAAATCCTCCTAGAACCGTTCAAGGCGTCGTCTGCACGAAGGAGATTGAAGAAGAGGTAGAGATAGTTGTTCGTCGCAACAATCTTGACATTCAAACAACAAATGATCTCGTTCCAATCCGTGCCCCGAGGGAAAGAATCTACAAATCATACGGCCGGAGCCTCCCGCTGTGAAGTCTGTTGACTTCAAGGCCAAGATCAAGAAGTGAAGATGTTAGCAACTTCTGTTCTGTTTTTTCTTTATATCTTCTGTAATAGCTTAGACTGATGTAATCTTCTGCCATATCTTAATATATCAGTTTTTGCTGTTAGCCAGACAACTACTCATTGTCTTAAGGCTGTGTTATCTTTCCTTTAACACTTGCTGATCACTGAGTGATCTGACACACATTCACATAACCTGTTTTCTTCTGATGTGCCTATCTTTTACGAGTTGTTAACCTTGCTATCAATGTTTAGTTGTTACTGATTCTTCTTGGGTTAGTAGTATAGTACTTAGTGGTTTTGACATCATCAATTAAGGGGAAATTGTTGGGTTATGAGTCAGTGGTCGTTTAGATCATTGATAGGGAGTGCTTAGAACTGACATCAACAATTCATGTACATAGGACTTATTGTTATATTTTGGTAATGGGGGAAATTGTAGTGATTTTCATCGCTATAGAATTGAAGATACCAAAACCTGTCCTGTACCCGATGTGTGTTTCGAACTTGATGATGTAATACGCTAGATATGTTCTTACTTTCTTTGATTATTTATTTTGTCTAAGTCCTGTAAGGGGTGTTGTTGGTCTGAACTTCAGTAGAAAAGTTTAATTCCAGAACCCCATGTCATCAATTTGTAGAGCTCGTGTCTTCAAGTCCTCCAGCTGATTGTTCTCAGTAGAAGATACCTATCAGCAGACCTCTGTTGAAGACTTAGTACGATTATTATCTACTGAATGTGTGAAGAGCTCAGTACCTTCAAAGTCTCCAGCTGATTGTTCTCAGTAGAAGATTCTTATCAGCAGACTCACTTGAAGAAGTCAGTATGATCGATCCAGATCTACTGAACACATGCAACTCAGTTGTAGATCCGATAAGGAAATAACTGCCCGACTATCATCATTCGAAAGTCAGCAGAGTCTATTTATACGAGGATCAGTGAGAGTCAACTCAGATGAAGACTGATGTCTAACAAGTCTCACCTACCACAAACCTCGGCCAATGAGAAGCAACCAAAGCCTTACCAACTCTGACGTTAAAGCTGCTCTCATATACAGAAGCCAACCACTCTGCGACGCTAGTTCGAAAACTTATGGCCGTTTTCCTTGGAAGTTTGTGACACGTGGCATCGTCCTCTCCAACGGATACATGCTTGGGTCACGACCATAAATAGAGAAGAGTTTTCAAGCTCAACGAACGGGACATCAAAAGGGAATACAAGCTCATTGCATACAAACTCTCTAGCGCATTCAAGCGCATTCAAGCCAATCCAGCGAAGAACTTGCTTAGTTGAAAATCCGTAGTTCTTCTCTCTAGAGATTCTTTAGTTTCCTCTTCTCTATCTAAGCTCCACTTTTATATCTATAACTTAGAACCTTCGAAGGAGTTCACTTTCTGTAAATTGTTCTTATTGTAAGAACTCGTTCATTGTTGGAGAAAATCCCCTTCCCTTCAAACTTTGGTTTGATTTGTAAAGTCACTAAGGACTATAACTTAGAAGTGTATGTCCAGCGTACAGATTCTTTGCTGAGGCTTGCTTAGATCAATCAACAAGAACTCCTGTTCTGCAGGACCGTGGACGTAGGATCTTGCGTATCCGAACCACGTTAAAAACTGCTTGTGTTATTTACTGTTTTATTGCATTGTTCTCAAATCGATTTACAAACTCATACTTAACGTTTTCAAAAAAGACGAAGTCCAACGGCCCCCACACTTATCCGCACTAAAACTCTCCGACTGAACTCTCAATACTGACAGAAGTCAGTAGAACGGACTCAGTAGTTGAGACACTCTGACCCGCGATCAGAAGGTTCTTATTTGACACTGTTTATCAGTCGCACTTATCAGCTCAGCTAACCTTCGTGTTAGAGGAAAAACTTGTACTCAGGTGTATTAACCCCCCTCCTTCTACACCTGACACTCGTCTCGAGACCAACAATTATTAAAAAGTTTAGGTTATCTCATTGGGATGAAATATCCTGCTCAATTTTTCCATGTTCAATTATTTTCTATTTCATCGTATGTCTGCATGTAAGATTAGATCCTTGGCTATTAATCGTGTTAAATTTTCGATTTGATGTGGCATATAATCAATCATTGCGAGAAGATTAGTGCATCCCAACTCTTCCTACTTTTCCAAACCTACATGAATCTGGGAACAACTTCTAAGGATACTATAAAGCAAAATTAGCATGCAATTTATTGACATAATTTAATTAGGCTCATAAGATAGAATTAGAGAAATATTTCTAAAAAGTGGTGCATCTTTATTTTGCTTTTAATTCTATTATAGTTAAAAAATGAAAGCCCATGTCAACGACACTTCGCAAGAAACATTAGTTTGTCAGACTACATTTGGAGACCTCATTCTTCTTGCTATGTAATAAACTTTGGAATGGGGCCATAAACCTTCGTAAAGTTCCAACTACAACGTTTATTACATATATAAAATGACATCCAAAAATTAGCGTTGATGGATAAATCAGTAAATTTAAAAGCATAAACCTGTAATTTCAAGCAAAGCAAATTTTAAAATGTAAAGAAGCAAGAATGTAATTTGAATTGAGCCATATATCAACTAAATTATCCATCAAGAACTTCCCAAGTATTTAAGATTCAATCTTATCTCTATAATAAATCATTAGATCATGCAAAAAACTTTGGGGTGTTTGGTTTGTGGGTTTGGAACCTATTATGTTAATCAAAATATTCATACCCATATAAGGTCCTGTTTGGTTGGCATAAAGGAATGGAATCGGAATCGGAATCAGGAATCAAACCTGAGAGTATGGAATCATGGAATTTGTCACGACCCAAACTATGGACAGCGAAGAGGAGAAAGACAGGAGAGGGTGAGGGTTTACTGTGTTTAATTCGCAAGTTAGATACGAAAGAGTTAGATTGTATGAGCGAAGCAGATGAAGATGGATACTTTGATGCACGAGAAGCATTTGGAACCGTCGATCATGTTAGTGGTTGAGGGCCACGATTGAAGGATGGGCTGTAGTCGTGGATGGCCAGGATCATACCACGACACTATCTTAGTTACTTTCAGAATTAGTTGTAATCGTGTTTTTATGTTCACGTTTTTAAGTTGTTGTCTAGGGTTTGGATAGTATTTATAGCCGTATGAGCTGGGAATGAAGGGAAGCAGTCTTATGATATATCTTCTTCTTGTATTTATTATTTTGTGTTCGCTATTTCTCCCTTAATTTGCTGTTCAATTACATTAAAAAAATATATAAAAAGTGAGATCGTGTTTCAATCTACATAGGTTGTTACATTGGTATTCAGAGCTTGGTTATGGCAAATCCACCAAACAAGGACGGCGAAATGGAGTCCAACAACTTAGAGGAAGGGGAACAACTTCAACCGATGCCAACCATTCTAAAACAGAATGTTGGGGAACAACTTACACAACCACAAACAAATTGGATTCAACAAGGATTTAACACCATGACTAATCAATATCAAACTCTGGTAATAACCCTAAAAACTATGGATTCTAACATGGCCTATCCAACTTATCCTTACTCTCCCTATGCAAGCTTCAGTTAATTACCCAAACCCTAACTTTCAAAACCCTAATATTCCAAACCCATCTACCTTCTATCATAATCCCGACTTAGGGCCACAACCCTATTTTCACTCCCCTGACCTACACACTATCATGCATCAAATCTCAACACCCCACCACAATCCCAACCTAACCCTCAAACCACACTCCAACGAACAAAACCTTTTCCCTAAGAACAAAACTATCAAACACCTCAAAAGCAACCCTCATCATATACAGCTACAAGGACTTAAGGGGAATCATTGGGGCTAAGGTCAAGAGATGAAGGGGTTAGTGCAGAATAGGGAAAGAGAAATTGAGGGAGAAATGGAGGGGAAGATACAGGGAAAGTTGTAGCGGGAGCGACTGACCCACAATGGGGTATTACCATACAGTTGTGGGTATGGCGACAGAGGGCTTGGAGGAAGAGGGGGAGGGAGGTTCCACCATGAGAGGGTAGCTAGAGAGACTAATCACTAAGAGAGGGGTAATAGAGAGGCAGTTGGGTAAGGAAATAATGGGAGATCATGGCTTATAGACCTAAGATCAGTTTTCCAAGATTTGATGGGGAAAACTCTATGGGTTGTTTACAACGATGTAGGACATTTTGGGGGGATGGTTACCAGCATTTCTGATGACCAGATGGTATCTTATGCTTCTATGCACCTTGATGGGAAGGCAACTGAGTGGTGTTACAGTATGCCCATTAAGGGGGAGCAGTTGAGCTGAGAGCAGTTTATAAGGATGGTTATAGTTAAATTTGGAGATTTGAAGGAATCTGAGATCATTGGGGACTTTAACAAATTGGTAAATGTGGGTAACTATTTATGAAGACTATATGGGGAGATTTGAGCACCTGAAGTCTTTTCTGATACATTCTCAATGTGGTCAATTTGGAGAGAGTTACTGGGTGGCAAGTTTCCTTAGTGGGTTAGATAAGGAAGTTAGGACAACTTTGATAATGTTCCCGATTCCTACTTTAGAAGCTGCTGTACACATATTGTTGGGTGATGATTCAGTCCCCAACAACAACACTAAAATAGTGGGAAATGATTCAGTCTTCTCAGTTGATAACTAACTCAGTAGCCCTGTGCTCTGAAAATGTACTGAAGATTTGAAGATCCCAAAACCCTATATTGATTGGTGAACCTTTCTATTGTAATCTGTTTTCTGTCTCTGAGGTTTCAGACCAGCAGACACTCTGCTCTGGTTCAGGCACTCAGTAGATTATCTGCCTCAGCACCAGAAGTAGAAGACTCAGTGATCTTTGGACTCGGCGGGACGTTCATCGAAAGGAGTCAGTGGAACTAAACTCAGCAGGAGTAGTTCACTGAACTCAGAGCTAATCCTCAGTAGAGCCGACTCAGCAGGAGCGTGCTACTGAATCAGAGATCAGACTCATCAACGGCCAGACAGTCTTCTGACTGTCAGGATCTCTAAAGTCAAATTAGCAGAGTCAATACGAGGAAGAGAGAAGTCAGCTTCCGACCAATGACAAGCAGCCACCTGTCCTATATCTGTTAAAGCTGCAAGTCAACAACTTTCCAGAAATGGAGGGAAAGGACACTGCTACCATACTTCGAAAGAGCCGTTAGCTACCCAAAAGAGAGAGACAAAGGATCGTCGTCTCCAACGGATCTATCCTAATCTCTTCTCTATAAATAGAGGGATAAATCAAATTGAAGCTCAGCTACAATATCGAACGCACGAGAGAACGCACAGAGCATTCAACGAGCAACTCGAAAAAGCTTAAGTCTTCCGCAAGAAGTTAGATGAAACAATTTCCGACGAAAGACTACATTTATGCTCATAGGGAACCAAGCTGAATTGAATTATACAACCTCTAGTATCCAAACGACGTTACACGAACCCAAAGCTTATACTCAGCTGTTCGTCGTTCTAGAAGCCACCTTCTTGTTCTCTATCCCTCTAACCTAAGCTCAACCGTTTAAATCCATAGCTTAGACGAAGGAGTTCACTTCCGAACTGATCCTTATTGTAAAGGACTCCTTCACTGTTGGAGAGTTTTTCAAACACTTAGTTTGATAACCTTGTAAACTGAGACTTGCTCAGTATAAATCTCAAGACCAGTGTTTGTCCAGCGTACAAACCAACTGAGACTATCTCAGTATAATACATAGCCTCCTGATCTTTCGGGACAGTGGACGTAGGATTGTTGGATCCGAACCACTTTAAAAATCTCTGTGTTCAGTGTTCTTTATTTTACTGTTGCATTAATTCACTGTTCATACTGAAAATATCTTTCAAATCATTCAACTGAGTTTCAGCAAACTTAATCAACAGCAATAATCTACTGAAACTATTTTGGTAAAAACGTTTTCCTCACTCAACTGAATTTGGGCCTACACATTTTCGCACTACTGAACTCTATCTAAAAGATACTGAATTCTGACTCTAAGTCAGCTAGCAGGCCTCAGTAGAGTCAGTCACTCTGCCACACGATTCAGAACAGCTTATCTGGTCTGCTAAACTCGTTTAGTACGACACCCTCCTGAAAAGTACTGTTCGTGTTTAAGTTGAGAAATCAGTTTTCAAGTGTATTTACCCCCCCCCCCCCTCTACACCTGAACGTACTCTCGGGACCAACAATTGGTATCAGAGCAGGAGTTCTTTAAGACTCTTGTTATTCTGAAACTGGTCTACTTGAACGGATCCGGAAAACGTTTTCACTGCATATCATTTTTCATTCATATCACTATCTATCATGTCTGATATGTCAGGGATCAGGATGGTACCCATGTTCTCAGTAGAGAACTATGGTATATGGCGGGTCAGAATGGAGGCACATCTGACCTCTCTCCACGATAGCATGACAGAGGTTCTGGTGGACGGACCTATCGTTCCAATGATCGATAGCGTCATAGCTCAGGATCCAGCAGACGGAGGAGGAATGGTGACCGGGAAGAAGATTCCCAAGGACAGAAGTCTCTTCACCCCTGAGGAGAAGAAGCTTCACAACTTAGACCGCGTCGCCAGAAACGCCATACTGACCACCCTGAGTGATTCTTATCTCGGAAGAGTTCAGGACTGCAAGTCCGCAAAAGAACTCTGGGATGCTCTAGCGCTACTGAGTCGGGGGACTCAGAAGATCAAAGCGAATAAACTTTCACTGAAACTTCAGAAGCTAGAGAGACTGTCTCTCATGCCTGGTGACACCATTGAAGATCTCAACGTCAGATTTACGGATCTGATGAACTCTATCAATGGGCTGGGAAAGACATTCTCCAACCGAGAGATGAATCTCAAGATTTTGAGGGCACTGCCAGACGGTCAATGGACTCCCTTTGCTACTTTATTGCGTCATTCTGATTTAGATATTATTACTCCTGACCATATCTTTTCAGAACTTAAAGCTGAGGAGTTCGAGTTCGGCATACCTCAAAGGAAGCAGCGAGCTGAAGCTGACACTCAAGTCGACCATGCCTTTAAAGCATCAGTCAGCACAGCAGCTCCGGCGTCTAGCAAGGCTGAACCTTCACTCAGTGACATACAAGAAGGAAATCTTGCCAAGAAGTACGCGCTGCTTGCCGTGAAGTATCAGAAGGAAAAGGAGAGGCGCAGAAAACTCTCAAGAGTCGTCAGAGACTCTAAGGGTAAGAATGAATATACACCTAAGCGCACTCCTGACTCGCACACTTCTGAATGCAGGAAACAAGAGGACTCAGCTAAGTCAAAAGACAGTGAGAGCAAAGAAGAAAGAGTCACAACCTGCTACAATTGCAAGAAGCCAGGACACTATCAGTATGACTGTCTTGAGCTCAGTACTACTGAAAGAGCAGCACACAAAGCAAGAAGGGAGAAGTTCATCAAGAAGAGACAAGCATACATTACCGGTGAACTCTTAGACGACTCAGATGAAGTCGATTCCTTCATGGATTCATCAGACGATGAAGCAACTTTCATGGCCATAGAGCTTGAAGCTGAAGAAGATGCTGAAAAGTGTCTCATGGCGGGAGAAGAGGATGAGGTAAACTCTCATACACCACTTAATTCCTCTTCACACTGCACACACGACACTATTTCAAGTGCAGATGAGAATCTGGACATCGCGATTGTATACGAAGAACTACTCGACGAGCAGTTTTCAGATGAGTCTGCAGCTCAGTAAGACTCTTCAGGAGTTGGATACCCTGAAAGTGGAAAATCAGAGACTTTCTCAGAAAAGTCAGGTTGCTACTGAGTAAGAAGGACTTGTGTTGAGACTCAGGGAGGAGATAAACTCTCCGATGGCCAAGTCTCAGCATCAAGAAGGCCAGATCTCAGTTTTGACCAAAGACTTGACTCAGAAAGATACCGAACTGAGTCTACTAAAACAAGAGTTGTCAGGACTTCAGACCGAGCATGAACTGCTGAAAAAGAGTGATGATGTCTGGAGAAACCTGATGATAGAGCGTTACATGGGCGCTGAAAAGAAGCTTGAAGCTATGCTAGCAAGCAACAAGCCAAAGCATTGCAAGTACGGACTTGGATTTAGCTATGGAGCCTCCTCATTTGCCCCCGTACACTCAGAAAACCGGCTGGCTGATAGGTCTGTTCAAGGGGAGACCATCAATGCAGACATACTGAACCCCCTAACCAAGAACAAACAGAAGATGAAGGCACCTCATCCTAGTTATCAGCACTCTGACAAGAAGATCATCACCAGATCACCCCAGTTCAGTCAAGGGGGAACCAGCAAAGCAAAATGGGCTGATCAGTATGGACCTCCGCAGCTGACTCATCCAGCTCAGTATGGGTCATATTACTATGATCCTATAGTCAGGAGAGGATCCAAAAGTCAGAAGAAGAAGAAGAAAGCCGTACAGAAGGCAAAGGTTAGCAGTCCACCCACTCAGAAGATCAGGACTCCTGAACCTGAAAAGCCTCAGAAATCAGCATCGACCAGTCCAGTGGTCAAATTTGTTGACAAAAGTAGAAAGAAACTGTCTGAGACCACCAGGGTCGTGAGACATATTTGGGTTTCCAAAACTAACATCTAAGGACCCAAAATCAAAAATAAAGGGTACCTAAATATAATTCTATTTTGCAGGTACACAAGGACCCTTGGTATGTGGACAGCGGATGCTTAAGACACATGACGTACCAAAAGGACTTGCTGAAGAATTATACTACTGAAGAAGGACCCCGGATCGAGTTTGGAGACAACGCAAAAGGCTATATCAGAGGCTATGGAACACTCAGTATTAGAAAAAGAACAATTCTAAGAGTATCATATGTTGAAGGACTTCAGCATAATCTTCTCTCTGTTAGTCAATTTTGTGATAACTCGAATAGAGTGATTTTTGACGCTAGTTTCTGTGATGTCATTGACAAATCTAAAGGGAAAACAGTGTTATCAGGTTCGCGCAAAAATAATATCTATGTAGCTGACTGGAACTCAGCTGAACCTGAAGCTTGTTTGTTGGCAAAGAATGACAACAGAACGGGGTGGCTCTGGCACAGAAGACTCAGCCATCTCAACTTCAAGACGCTCAACAAATTAGCTAGAAACACTCTAGCAAGAGGACTGCCGAATGAAGTATTCAGCAAAGACACTCAGTATGAAGCATGTCTGAAGGGAAAGCAAACAAGGAATCAAAATCCGTCTGTTCCATCTCCTTCCACTAATGGAATCCTTCAGCTGCTATATATGGATTTGTTCGGTCCAATCTCTCCGGTGACGATCAGAGGCAAGAAGTATGCATTAGTGGTCATTGATGACTACTCGCGCAACATATGGGTCATATTTATTGCCAACAAGTCTGACGGCAAAACAGAGTTACCAAGGCTTCTGAAAAGGCTCAGTGTCGAGAAGAACACCAAGATTGTCACGATACGTTCAGACAGAGGTCTGAGTTCCTGAATTTTATGGTAGAGGAGTTCTGCAAAGCAGAAGGCATAGAGCATGAGACGTCTGCCGTGCGCACGCCTCAACAAAATGGGGTTGTTGAGAGAAAGAATCGAACACTCAAAGAAGCAGCAAGAACCCTGCTCGCAGACTCAGGACTCCCAACCAAATTCTGGGCAGAAGCTACTGATACTGCATGTTATACTCAGAACCGATCTCTACTGACAAAGCAGCATAAGAAGACACCAAATGAACTATGGAACGACATGAAGCCTTCTTTATCTTATTTCCATATTTTTGGGTGTTCGTGCTTTATTCACAATAATGGGAAATATCAGCTGAAAACTTTTGATAGCAAGTCAGATCAGGGAGTGTTCTTAGGATACTCCCGGGTCAGCAAAACTTTCAGAGTATTTAACTGTCGGACCCTTTGTGTGGAGGAAAGCCCTCATGTTGTTTTTAATGAGTTTGCTACTGAAGACAGGAGCAGAAACTCTAAACCTGAATATGAGGACATCAGTAAGCAGCTATAGGATTTGAGCTTAAAAGATAAAGTTGAAAAGATCCAGCTATGTTGGGATGATGATTCAGATGAAGAAACTGAAGACAAGTCTACTGAATCTCAACCAGCAGCAGGAGTAGCTGACCAGATTGACTCTCCTGAACAGAGTCAATCCTAGGTAACTCAGGTCGATGAAGAAACCCTAGTGGCAACTGAGACCTCTACTGAGAATAATAATTTGGGGGGAACTGATAATGTTCCTGAGCTAAATGCCCCTGAACCTGGTGACTCAGTAGATCACACTCTTGTAATTGAATTGGTTCAATCTACGAATAGTACAACTGAAATGCCTAACTCACCTACTATCTGTATTAAACAAATTCCAGATGAAGAGTTGAAACATCGTAGATCGTGGCTGGATGCTCACACTTCTTACTTAATTATTGGAGATCCTTCAGCAAGCGTAAAGACAAGATCCAGATTCTGTCAGGGAGAAAGCGCCTTATATTCATGCTTCTTGTCTACTGAAAAACCTCAGTCGATTGAGGACGAACTAAAAGACGCTGATTGGATCATAGCCATACAGGAGGAGCTGAATCAGTTCACGAGAAACGAAGTTTGGGAACTTGTTGATAGACCCCGGCATCAACATGTGATCGAAACCAAGTGGGTCTTCAAGAACAAGCGAGATGAAAACAACGTCATAGTAAGGAATAAAGCAAGACTCGTGGCAAAAGGCTACTGTCAAGCTGAAGGGATAAACTTCGATGAAACGTTCGCTTCAGTTGCAAGATTGGAGGCAATCAGACTATTCCTAGCCTACGCAACACATCAAAGATTCAGAGTATATCAAATGGATATGAAGTCTGCTTTCCTGAACTGCGTACTGAAAGAAGAAGTCTATGTGGAACAGCCTCCCGGCTTTCAGCAGGGACACCAAGTGTATAGATTCAGAAAAGGCTCTGTATGGGTTAAAACAAGCACCCAGGGCTTGGTATGATACCCTGTCTGAGTTTCTTCTTCAGAAAGGTTTTTAGAAGGGCACAGTAGACCGCACATTATTCAACATTCGACTGGAGGACGACATATTACTTGTGCAAATCTACATAGATGACATCATCTTCGGCTCGAAGAATGTCATCATGTGTCAGTAGTTTGAGAAAATGATGAAGAACAAGTTCGAGATGTCAATGATGGGAGAGATGAACTATTTCCTCGGCTTTCAAGTCAAACAATCTGAGAAGGGAACATTCATCAATCAAGGCAAATACACTCGAGACCTTATCAAGAGATTCGGTTGCACATCCGGCAAACTAATCAAGATCCCGATGAACACAAACATAAAAATTGATCTTGATAAAGAGGGAGTATCAGTAGACCAAACTGAATTTCGTGCTATAATTGGTTCTTTATTATACCTAACAGCTACTCGTCCTGACATAACTTATGCTGTAGGTGTCTGCGCTCGATTTCAGGCGAATCCGAAGCAGAGTCACATGGACTCAGCAAAGAAGATTCTCCACTATCTCAGAGGAACACTTGACATGGGTTTATGGTATCCAGCTGATGATAATATTAGACTAACAGGTTATTCTGATGCTGACTATGCAGGATGCAAAATTGACCGAAAGTCAACTTCTGGAACGTGTCAGTTCCTTGGCAGTAAGCTGATCTCATGGTTTTCAAAGAAACAACATTCAGTAGCGATGTCAACTACTGAAGCTGAATACATGGCTGCCGGAAGTTGCTGTGCCCAAATCCTTTGGCTGAGACAGCAGCGACGCGACTATGACGTCATTCAGAATGAAGTGCCGATCTTCTGCGACAGCACCAGTGCCATTGCAATCACTCAGAATCCTGTACTTCATACGAGATGCAAGCACGTGGACATCAGACACCACTTCATTCATGACCATGTCAAAAAGAAGGATATCAGGATGGAAAAGATCCATACTGACCATCAAAGGGCTGATATACTGACCAATCCTCTAGCTGAAGCCAGATTCAGAGCTAGGTCTGCTAGACCCCACCCTACTGACTCCAGTCAGTAAGAGGATTCAGGAGAGGAGCATTCAGTAAGGGGGAATGTTCACTCTCAGTACTGAGTAAAATCAATACGTAGAGAATTAACAACCATCTACACGAGGTATCAGCTGACTAGGACGTTCAGATGACAGATTTGCGTATCTCTACTCAGTAGCCAGTAGAACAATTCTGTGCATTTATGAATCAAATTCAGCATCGTATTCAATGCCTTAGAAAATGTCATTTAATATTAACGGTTTACATTTAATACACGACATTCTATGTACAAGCATGCTGAACTCTGCGGCGCATTTAATGCATGTCGTATCAAGTTACTTCTTTGGCTATATACAACTGTCTTTTGACTTAGGCGGCTAATATGATCATTGCCTATTTTATAAAACTTATCCTAGCCGCCCATCTCAAAAAGCGCGTTCAAACTAAACCCTTGATATTTAACTATTTTTCTTCTCTAAGATATATATATGCGTTCAAATGTTTGAAACCGCCATTTTAACTCTGCAAATATCCTAGAACCCTAGATTTTTCTGAGATATCTCCTACTTCGTTTCACAACTTCCTTTTTAAAACTGCTCAGAAAATTCTCTTGGTAACTTTCAATGATCATTCAGTATCGTATGATTTAGTTTTCGTATATCTTTTGGATACTGACTTATGCTGTGTTTGCAGATTACGAAAATTACAGGAACACATGTAGACTCTCCTGAAGATATGCAAGAGATCCTTGAAAAGGATCGGGTCTGGTGCGAACTGATGATGGAGTTCGACGCCTGTGATCTCGACTACATGGAAGAGATCTTCTTCGCCCTCTGTGAAATCGGGCTGGAAGGTTTTCTGACAAGGAAGCCTTCATTCTTTCTTCCACGCCAGGTGGCTGAAGCATACCTGAACTCAGAGTCCATAGACGGGGATATTCGTTGTCGATTTATCATCCATTCAGTAGGCGACCCCTCCCGAGACACTGCTGTAATCAAACAGATGACTATCAGAGAAGCTCTTCAGAAAAGCTTCAACTTGCCGAATGAAGGATTCACGACGGTGTCATACAAAGACAATCTGATGGACGAGTACTTGACTGAATTCTGTGGGAAGCCAACGACATTCAGAGCCGCTTTTCCCAAGAACGCCATGCTCCCTCAATACAAAGCACTGGCGTATATCGTGACTCAGCTTCTGACGGGTCAAGCAGGCTCATTCGATCAAGTGTCAAGGCCCAAGCTACAATTGATGATGGCCATTCATGACCGAGCCAGAATTAATTAGACTGAATTCTTTCTTAAAGAGTTCATGACGCAGTCGGCTAAATTCGACAAATCTTCCAAGCGACTGAGCGTCAAAGGCAAGCTTCTATACGGACTGAAGCTCTCCGTGATGATAGAAGAGTTCTGCAGATCTGAAAGCATCACATTTGCTGATAAATCCTACTTCAATCCAAAGAAAGTCAGATTCCAGAACGGGGCAGCGGCCCTTCATCAGATCGGTTCAGGGCCCACTGACTCAAGGACTGGAACTCTGAAGACCTCCACGCCAACTAAGAAGAGGTCCCCTCCCAAGTCAACTCCTATGGCGCCGACCAAGAAGCTGAAGAGAGTCAGCGAGGTTGTGCCTGAGACTGAACCAGAGGCTGTAGTTGCTGAACCACCCCTGCAATTGAGGGATGAGCCTGAGTCTTCCGAGAAGCCACAGTCAGTGGAGAAGGCCGTCTCCACTGAGTATGGTGAAACCGTGGACCAAGGGTCCAAGCAGAAGAAGTCCAAGTTGAAGAGATTCAGACCTTAGAAAGCCCCTTGGACGTCCCACCACTCAGCAGCATCCCGTCTGCTGAGAAACAATAGTCTCCTATTGAAGTAGAGGATTCGGAGACCACCTCAGAATTAGAGTCAATCGGGATGGAGGCCGTAGCTCTCAAATCTAGAGCCTCCCGAGAGATATCTGAAGCAATTCCGGAGATCGCTAGCCACAACGACCTTGTCTTACTTGCAAGGCAGGCGAGGCTTCACATGTTGATAAGGTTCCAGGAGTGGCACAACCTGAAGAGACTCATCATCCACCACTCCTGGGAACAGCTTCACGAAGAAGAGCTGCTGATCAGGGGGAAGATTAGCTATTCCGAGCCATCTGACCTCGACACGCTCGAAGACTTGAGGGCGGCAATGCTCGCGATGCTGAATGACAGACAACCGGTCTCAGCATCTGCTCCCTCAGATGGGTCTGACCCCGATGGTCAGGACGCACCCCGTGATTCAGGCCCTGAGAAACCTGATGAGGGAACTCAACCGGCCAAGGATGTTCCTACATCAACTGCTGAACCGCCGCTCAGTATCCTTGGACCCGGGCAGTCGGCAGCTGGTACTTCGAAGGCAGCTGGACCCTCTCAGCTCCTTCTTGAGTCTGCTTTCGAAGTAGTGCCCAGCCTGAAAAGCCGACGTTCAAAGTCAGTGGCAAGGTCACTGAGGAGTCAGGGGACTCAGAATAGACTCCTTGCCCGCACCGTCCACAAAACATGGAGGCATACCACCCAGGCTTATAGCGCAGAGATTCAGGGGCTGAGGACTACCATCTAGAATCAGCCTGCCCCTGACTTCTCCACCATCCTATCTGATGCGCTAGCTACCCAGCGGGCTGACTTTGAAGAACAGCTGAAGACGATTCAGGTAGGCCAAGCTAAACTACTCGAAGATTACAAGGCCGCGTAGACTGCTCATACTGAATTCGTCACCGCCATCTCTCAAGCCTCTAATCTCAGACTCCAAAACATCCAGAAGGCAATTGAAGAGAAGGTGGAGAAACAACTGAAGGAATTTCAGGCAACAGCCGATCTCTCTCACAAGAATTACAGCACTCAGCTCACAAACGAGAGAAACGAGCTGCATGAGAAGCTGACAAAGCTGCACAACACTTTGGATGATCTATCTGAAGCCTGCAAGAGCCTGAACAACAAAGTGTCAGTTCCGCCCCCTACCCGATTTGCTGATGCCAAAAAGGGGAAGGAATTATAGAGAAAGGAACCAAGGAGCTGATACTGAAAGCTCCAAAGAGAGCAAGGACAGTGACAGGGGCGTCTCAAACTCAGTCATCTGCCCCTACTGGACCAATTCAGACTGGTGAGGCCTAGGGTGTCTCAGCAGCAGGAGCTGCAGTACATGCTGAGACTAGCCCAAGTGGCTCAGGAGCCAAAGAAGTCGCAACTCAAGCAACACAAACACCTTCAGACATTATTAAAGAAGTTGCTGAGTATGTCGACGAGGAGTCAGAAGAGGAAGAAGCTCCTCTTCCTCCTCCAGTTGCCGGAAAAGGCAAGAAGGTACTGAAGCTTCCAACCCCTCCCTCCAAGAAGAAAGGACCCAGGAGGTTCATTACTCCAGAGGAGGAGGCTTAGATAGCAGCCGATGAGAAATTGGCTAGGGAGATAGCCGAAGCTGAAGCCGCTAATAAGCCGAAGAAAAAGCCTACTAAAGGCAAAACAAAGGCTCCAGCTGGAGGCAAGAAGACTGGAGCTAGGCTGCCTCCTAGAACACTCAAGCTCAGCAACGAAGCTGATAAAGAAAAAGAGAAGGAGCAGTAGCAACAACAGTCAACTGGGCAGCAGGGAACATCTAAAGAGAAATCATCCACACCTGCTGACTCAGAAGAAGAGCCGCCTCACAAGCCCTCCTATACTGCCTCGAAGGCACAAGACCAAGAAATGGATGAAATCTGGCTCAGATGGAGAGGTACTTATACAGAGATGAAGAGGCCAGACAGATAAAAGTAGCCAGAGAGAGGATAAGGCTTGCTGACCTTGAAGCTCTTAGGCTGAGGACTGAAAAAGAAGCGGGTCATAGGATCCCTGAAAAGGCTGACATTCCCTATAGATACCGGAAGTTCAGGAAGCCTACTGATCTCAAGACTCACAGATGGCCGAGAGTGGATGAATGGATGCCGTGGGAAGTCACTCAGAGGTGGGAAGCGCTGAAAGTTGAATTCATAAAGAGGAACTATTTCTGGAGATTCTGGGTTGAGAAGCACAAGACAATGGCATTTACTGAATGGATCATGAGAGCTGACTTGGAGATGTATGCCAGACTTCAAAAAGCTGCTAAGGATGAAGTTGAAATCAGAGTACCAGCTCCCAGAATCCTGCCACCCCCACAGAGACTAGACGGATATATCCATTATGGAGTGATAGAGAAAGAAGTGAAGGATGCTGCTGAAGCGAAATTCCTAAATGAAGAAGACCCAGCTGACTTCGCTGAGATACTGAAGCTGAGGAAGATCACTTATCGTATGTATGGATTGTCTCTTCCTGAAACTCAATCAAAGGACTTCAAAGACAGGATTAAGCAGTTCAGATAATTCTTGCTTCTGTATTCTCCTTGTATCTTTCTTTTGATCTTTTTAGTATAGCAGAGGATGTACTTGTACTAAATTGCTCATATATATATAACATCTCTGCTTTTGGCTTTGACAATTCCTTATTGTTTGAATAGCCGTGTTTGTTTATGCTTAACACTCAGAATCAATAAAGTGATTACTGACTCTCACACTCACTGTTGTTATTTATAGTCAGTTTTTGCTTAGCTAGATTCTGATAGATTGCTTAGTGTTCAGGGGAATATGTTGTTAGAAAGGGAGAAAATGCTGATTAGATTCTGTATAGGTTCTGTCATTTCTGGCCTGATCCCCTCAGTAGTCTAGGACTTGAAGAACAACTCCACTGATCCTACTTGTAATAGTTGGGTAAGGAAATAATGGGAGATCACGGCTTATAGACCTAAGATCAGTGTTCCAAGATTTGATGGGGAAAACTCTATGGGTTGTTTACAATGATGTAGGACATTTTGGGGGGATGGTTACCAGCATTTCTGATGACCAGATGGTATCTTATGCTTCTATGCACCTTGATGGGAAGGCAACTGAGTGGTATGACAGTATGCCCATTAAGGGGGAGCAGTTGAGCTGAGAGCAGTTTATAAGGATGGTTATAGTTAAATTTGGAGATTTGAAGGAATCTGAGATCCTTGGGGACTTTAACAAATTGGTAAATGTGGGTAACTATTTATGAAGACTATGTGGGGAGATTTGAGCACCTGAAGTCTTTTCTGATACATTCTCAATGTGGTCAATTTGGAGAGAGTTACTGGGTGGCAAGTTTCCTTAGTGGGTTAGATAAGGAAGTTAGGACAACTTTGCTAATGTTCCTGATTCCTACTTTAGAAGCTGCTATACACATAGTGTTGGGTGATGATTCAGTCCCCAGCAACAGCACTAAAATAGTGGGAAATGATTCAGTCTTCTCAGTTGATAACTAACTCAGTAGCCCTGTGCTCTGAAAACGTACTGAAGATTTGAAGATCCCAAAACCCTATATTGATTGGTGAACCTTTCTATTGTAATCTGTTTTCTATCTCTGAGGTTTCAGACTCAGCAGACACTCTGCTCTGGTTCAGGCACTCAGTAGATTATCTGCCTCAGCACCAGAAGTAGAAGACTCAATGATACTGGACTAAGCAGGACAATATACTGAAAGGAGTCAGTGGAACTAAACTCAGCAGGAGTAGTTCACTGAACTCAGAGCTGATCCTCAGTAGAGCCGACTCAGCAGGAGCGTGCTACTGAATTAGAGATCAGACTCAGCAACGGCCAGACAATCTTCTGACTGTCAGGATCTCTAAAGTCAAATTAGCAGAGTCAATACGAGGAAGAGAGAAGTCAACTTCAGATCTCCTTGAAGTCTGTTCTGTCTCAACCACTTTCTGAACCTCGACCAATGACAAGCAGCCACCTGTCCTATATCTGTTAAAGCTGCAAGTCAATAACTTTCCAGAAATGGAGGGAAAGGACACTACTACCATACTTCGAAAGAGCCGTTAGCTACCCAAAAGAGAGAGACAAAGGATCGTCGTCTCCAACGGATCTATCCTAATCTCTTCTCTATAAATAGAGGGATAAATCAAATTGAAGCTCAGCTATAATATCGAACGCACAGAGCATTCAACGAGCAACTCGAAAAAGCTTAAGTCTTCTGCAAGAAGTTAGAAAAAACAATCTCCGGCGAAAGACTACATTTCTGCTCATAGGGAACCATGTTGAATTGAATTATACAACCTCTAGTATCCAAACGACGTTACACGAACCCAAAGCTTATACCCAGCTGTTTGTCGTTCTAGAAGCCACCTTCTTGTTCCCTATCCCTCTAACCTAAGCTCAACCGTTTAAATCCATAGCTTAGACGAAGGAGTTCACTTCCGAACTAATCCTTATTGTAAAGGACTCCTTCACTGTTGGAGAGTTATTCAAACACTTAGTTTGATAACCTTGTAAACTGAGACTTGCTCAGTATAAATCTCAAGACCAGTGTTTGTCCAGCGTACAAACGAACTAAGACTATCTCAGTATAACACATAGCCTCCTGATCTTTCGGGACAATGGACGTAAGATTGTTGGATCCGAACCACTTTAAAAATCTCTGTGTTCAGTGTTCTTTATTTTACTGTTGCATTGATTTACTGTTTATATTGAAAATATCTTTCAAATCATTCAACTGAGTTTCAGCAAACTTAATCAACTGCACTAATCTACTGAAACCGTTATGATAAAAACGTTTTCCTAACTCAACTGAATTTGGGCCAACACATTTCCTCACTACTGAACTCTATCTGAAAGATACTGAATTCTGACTCGAAGTCAGCTAGCAGGCCTCAGTAGAGTCAGTCACTCTGCCACACGATACAGAATAACTTATGTGGTCTGCTGAACTCGTTCAGTACGACACCCTCCTGAAAAGGACTATTCATGTTTAAGTTGAGAAATCGGTTTTCAGGTGTATTCACCCCCCTCTACACCTGAACGTACTCTCGGGACCAACACATAGGAATACAACAGTGTGCTAATAATGAAGTCTTGGCAAAGAAGCTATGGGACTCCACAAGGAGTTATCCTTAGAGAGTAGAGGGTGGCAGTCAGGGGTATCCTAAGTCAACTAACCCTAAACCAATACACAATGCCAGATCAAGAAAACCATAATTAAGACTTCTGACCCCAAATGAAATGGACCAGAGAAGAGCCAAAAGCTTGTGTTATAATTGTGATGAGAAGTTTGTGCCTGGACACAAATATACAAAAAGGGTCAATTTTATGATAATGTCCACTGATGAGCAAAGTGATTATTTACATAGCCTAGAAGAACTAGATGAGGAAGATGAGTTTGGGGATGTGAAGGAGGAACTAGGAATGGCCACTATCACACTGGGTTCTCTAGTAGAGGAATCTGGAGGGAGTTTAATGAGATTGATGGGAGAAGTGGGAAAGAAAAGAATTAGGATCCTACTATATACTGTGAGTACACCCAGTTTCTTAAGTTCAGACATTGTGCAAGAAATAGGATGGGAAAGAGAGAAGGTGAGTCCCTTGAAGGTAATGGTCGCTGATGGAGGAAGGTTAGTTAGTGAGGATAGGTTAGTTAGTGAGGATAGGGTAAATGGTTTAAATGGCAAATGCAGGGGTACTCCTTTGAGTTTGATATTCGGATCTTGGATACTAAATGGTATGATATTATATTGGGCAGTGACTGGTTGAAGAAGGGGAGCCCGATAATACTAGACTGTGAGGAGATGTCTTTCTCAATCAAACATTTGGGAAAAAGGGCCAAATTGTATGTACCCAAAGGAAGGCACAATTGCAATCAGATTTCCTCTTCTGACCTATACCAGTTTTTAGGGAATTAGAATTCTAACTACGAGGACTCACTACTGTGGAGCATAGAAGGTAATGAAGATAGCAGGAAGGCTGAGATGTAACTGCTATTAGATCATTTTGAGTCTTTTTTTGAAGTACCCAAAGGATTGCAACCTAGTAGGGGGTGGAACATCAAATAGTATTGAAAAATGGAAGTCTATAGGCCCCTTACAGAGTGTCTAATGCCCAGAAAAATGAGATAGAGAAAACTGTGGCAGAATTATTGAATAATGGGGAAATCCAACCAAGTAAGAGTCCTTTCTCTTCTCTTGTTTTATTGGTAAAAAAGAAGGAAGTAACTTGGAGGATATGTGTTAATTATAGGTATCTAAATAGCCTAACTGTTAAACATGATTATCCTATTCCAGTGATTGATAAATTGCTTGATAAATTATTTGGAACTAAGCATTTCACCAAGGTTGATCTCAGATCTGGTTATCGTCAAATTTTAATAGCTCTTGAGTTCAGGTATTTAACAGCTTTTAGGATACACAATGGTCACTATGAGTATTTAGTAATGCCATTTGGACTATGTAATTCCCCTGCTACCTTTCAATTATTAATGAATCAATTGTCCATGAAGAAATTAAGAAGGTCAGTCGTGGTTTTTCTTTGATGATATATTAATATACAACCTCAGTTGGGATAGCTATTTGAGAGATGTAAGAGAAGTGTTAGAAATCCTCAAGGAGAATGCACTATTTGCTAAGATGAGTAAATGTTGTTTTGGCACAAACTTTAGTGGCATACTTAGGACACATAATTTCCTATGAGGGAGTGTCAACAGATCCTGAGAAGGTGCAGTTCATGACACATTGGCCTGCCCCCAGGCTGATCAAAGGACTAAGGGGTTTCCTAGGGTTAATTGGGTACTACAAAAATTTATCAAGAATTATGGTCTGGTGAGTAGGACACTTACTGCTTTACTGAAACAGGGAGAATTCAAGTGGAGTACATAAGCTGAAGAGGCCTTCCAAATTCTTAAACGAGCCATGATCCACGATCCAAGCTCTAGTACTAGCACTTCCTAACTTCAACGAGGAATTTATTGTGGAGACTACAGGGATTGGAGCTGTATTAACCAAAGGGGGCAGGCCTATTGCTTATCTGAGCAAGGCATTGGGGCAAAAACATATAGGATTATCAACCTACGAGAAGGAATTCTTAGTTGTTCTGCTAGCAGTAAGGAAATGGAGAGGATATCTGCAGGTAAGACATTTTACCATTAAAACATATCAACAAGCCCTAAAACTTCTAATCGATCAGAAAATCACCACACCCTTGCAGCAGAGGTAGATTCCAAAGTTGTTAGGCTATGATTATTGTTGGTCCCGAGACAAACGCTCAGGTGTAGGGGGGGGGGGGTGAATACACCTGAAATTTTTTTCTCAACTTTGAACGCAAACAGTCTGATTTCGGAGATTGTGTGCTGAATAAATTCAGTAGACCAGACAAGCTGTTCTGGATCATGTGGACAGAGTAACTGACTATACTGAGGCCTACTAGCTAACTGAGGTCAGAATTCGAGTATCGTTCAATAAGAGTTCAGTAGCGTGCAGAATAGTGTAGGCCCGATTCAGTTGAGTTTGAAAACGTTATTAATGAAAACTGTTTCAGTAGATTAGTGCACTCAGTTAAGCTTTTTACTGAAACTCTGTTGAATGATTTTGTAAAGGGTTTTCAGAATGAACAGTAAATCAATGCAACAGTAAAAAACACAACGACTTTTAAAGTGGTTCGGATATCCAAAATCCTACGTCCACTGTCCTGAACAAATCAGGAGACTATTTTATTATACTGAGTTAGTCTTAGTTGGTTTGTACACTGGACAAACACGGCCTTGAAGATTATACTGAGCAAGTCCCAGTTTACAAGGTTCAAACAAAGATGTTTGAAGGATTCTCCAACAGTGAAGGAGTTCTTTACAGTAAGAACAATTCAAGATATGAACTCCTTCAGTTCTAAGCTATAGATATTTCAGTGGAGCTTAGGTTAGAGGGAAAGAGAACAAGAAAGGGTTTCTAGAGTGAAGAACAATGAGGAATAATCTCTCTGGGTTCATGTTCTTTCACTTGGATGCCAAAGGCTTTCATTCTATGAAGCTTGGTTCCCTAGAGCAGTATAAGTGCCTTTCGCGTTGAGTGTTTTCTCTGAAGTTCTTCGCAGAAAGCTGTGTTTTTGTTCGTTTAATGCTCGTATGTTCCATTTCTATTGTGTATATCAACGATTTAATTTTCTCTCTATTTATATAGGTGAGCTATAGATAGATCCGTTGGAGACGAACTGTCCACGTGTCATTCTCTTTGGGTAGCTAACGACTCTTTTGAAATCGTTCAGAGTCCACTCTCTTTTTCAGGAAAGTGATTGACTTGCAGCTTTTTACCAGTACTTTGACAGCTGGCTGCTTGTCTTTGGTCGAGGTTTAGAAAGTTGTTAAGACATTCAAACTCCAAGGCAGATACTGAAGCTGACTTATCTGATGTATACGACCTCGGAAAACTCTACTGATTTAACTTTGAAGGCCACTGACAGTCAAGGAAACTGTCAGGCCGTTGCTGAGTCTGACCAGGGGTTCAGTAGTATACTCCTGCTGAGTTCAACTCTACTGAAGGTGACTCTGAGTTCAGCAAACTGCTCTTGCTGAGTCCAGTTCTACTGACTCTTTCAGTATGCTGCTCCTGCTGAGTCCAGCACTACTGAGTCTTCACTCCATGGTACTGAGGCGGATAGTCTACTAAGATTCAGCAGACAGAACTTCTGAGCCTGAACCATGCTGAAGGCAAGTCTATTGAGTCTGAAACTCTCAGAGACCAAGGCGTTACTGAATACAAAGGAATGGTTTACCAATCAAATTAGGGTTTTAGGATCAGCCAAATCTTCTAAACAATCTACTGCTAAATCATCTCCCAACAATACCATAAGTTATAAAAAGGGTAGAGAGAACATAGCTGCTAATGCTCTTTCAAGAAGAGAAGGAAATGAGACAGAATGTTTTGCACTAACTACAACCATTCCATCTTGGATACTAACAATAGTAGATAGCTAATGACCTGGAAATAGCCAAGATATTAGGGGTGAAGGCTGTAGGAGGGGACGAATACCCTGAATACTCACTTACAAGAGGGGTTTTAAGCTATAAAGGCAGACTTGTGGTGGGAAAGCATAAACAATTGAGGACCAACATCGTAAGAGAACTCCATGACTCAGCTATTGGAGGGTACTCTGGAGCAGAAGGTACGTATCAAAGGGTAAGGAAGTATTTTTATTGGTAGGGACTGAAGCAAGAGGTGGGAAATTGGGTGAGGGAATGTGATGTATGCAATAAGAGCAAAATGGAGAGAATGGACTATCGTGGCACCTTACAATCTCTACCCATTCCCCAACAACCGTGGACCCACATTTGTATGAATTTCATTGAAGAGCTTCCCAAGTCACAAGGTAAGAAGGTCATTCTGGTAGTAGTAGATGGATACACCAAAATGGGGGATTTTATTGGGATGAGCCACCCCTATATAGCTCTTACAATTGCTCAAGTCTTTATGGAAAATATTGTGAAACTCCATGGCCATCTTATGATTATAGTTAGACACCAGGACCCTATATTTACTAGCTCATTCTGGGCCGAATTGTTCAAACTAATGGGGGTGAGATTATACCTACCTTCTGCCTATCATCCACAGACATATAGACAAACTGAGAGACTCAATCGATGTTTATAGACCTACCTAAGATGCATGGTAAAACAGAATCAAAAAAGTTGGTATCAATGACTGCCACTTGCAGAAAATTGGTACAATACCAACTATCATACTATCCTAAGGATGACTCCTTTCGAGGCTATGTATGAATATAGTCCCCCTGTTTTATTCATGTAACCCTTCCCCTATACTGAAAATGTAAACATCGAAGTCTTAATCTTAAAAGGGCAAGAGCTACAATAGGCTCTAAAGGAGAACCTGAGCTATGCCTAAGAAAATATGGAAAAGTATGCTAATTAGAAGAGGATTGACTGCCAGTTTAAAGTTGGAGAGTTCGTCCATCTTAAGCTACAACCATTCAGACAGAATACAGTAATCATACGTAAGAATCAGAAGTTATCTCCTAAGAACTACGACCCTTACCAGATCACTGAAAAGATTGGAGAGGTTACATACCGTTTAGAACTGCCTCTGGGGGCCAAGATCTGGCCGGTCTTTCATGTGTCACTCTTGAAGAAGTCAGTGAAACCAAGAAGGTTCCACTCTGGGGTCCTTCCAGCTGTAGACTCTACAGGTAAGTTCATACTCGCCCCACATGAATTGGGAGTAAGAGAAACATAATTAGGAGAGAGATCCACTCATTTATGGTTGAGTGGGAGAACCAAGGAGCGACAATTGAACTATGGATGGAGGAAGCTTACCTAAGGAAACTGATTCCGAACTTCCATATTTGGGGTCAAGGCTTAATTGAAGGAGAGGATATCATCACGACCCGAACTATGGATAGCAAAGAGGAGAAAGGAAGGAGAGGGTCGGATGATGAAGAGTTGTCTGGAGAGGGTGAGGTTTACTGTGTTTAATTTGCAAGTTAGATACTGAATAGTTGGATTGTATGAGCGAAGCAGATGATGATGGATAATTTGATTCACGAGAAGCATTTGGAACCATCGATCATGTTAGTGGTTGTGGGCTACAATTGAAGGATGGGTTGTAGTCGTGAACGACCAGGATCACGCCACGACACTATCTTAGTTGCTTTCATAATTAGTTGTATCGTGTCTTCATGTTCACATTTTTAAGTTGTTGTTTAGGGTTTGGATAGTATTAATAGCTATATGAGCTGGGAATGAAGGCAAGCAGTCTTATGATATATCTTCTTCTTGCGTTCATTATTTTGTCTTCGCTATTTCTCCTTTTATTTTTTGTTCAATTACATTAAAAAAACATATAAAACGAGAGATACAATCTACCAAGGTTGTTACAGAATCATTCCTGACTTCAGCTGTTTGATTTGCAACATGAATGAACTTGATTCCGATAACTGTTCGGTTTGACTGAAGGAATGGAATCATTCCTGAAAGTTAGTAATTATCAAAAATTAATTTTGATAGAGCAACGGATTATAGTAATGAGATCAGATGCTATACCCAACACCATCAATAAAACCACTTACAACAAATCAATCCGACATATGCTATGAACACATTTGGCAACAGAGACTTGAAGAAAATACAAATCTGATAATTAGCAAATTTGTTCCAAAACCATGTACAAATTGAATTAATTAGAAAAATTGATCCCTAGGAAGAACTTTGGCGTACCTAAGATTGGTGGATTGAAGAGCTGGAGAGTAAAATTGCGATCTCGTGACGAACCCAATGAAGAACTCTGACGCTAGGGATAATACGAGTATGTTGAGCAGCTTACCTGCGTGTTGCACTTTCATGGAGCAACTTCTACAGAGGGAGAGAGAAGAGAGATGCGATGGAGACGAAGGTGGGAGAGAGAAGAAAGAGGCGATGGAGGGCGAAGGTGGGAGTGAGAAGAGAGAGGTGATGAATGAGCGTTGGAAAATTGGCTATGTTCCAAGAGGAATAAAAAAGAAACCCTCCAATATTGGGAAGAATGGTGAAAGTGTCCAAGAGGACTTTGGAGGGAGGTATCGGGAATGATACTTTTGCAATTTTTCGTCAACCAAACACGGGAATGGAATCAAACCTTTAATTTGATTCCACATTCCATTTCTTTTCATCTGCCAAATGGGGCCTAAGATGTTTGGTATGTAGGTATGAGAAGTTTACTATGGCTTTCATTAGGTATGCGTTTTTTCATACTCAAGTAGAATGGTGGGTATGTTGGGAATGTGATTCTGTACGATAAGATTTGAAGATCCCAAAATCCCTAGCTGAGTGATGAAACCTGATAATGTAATAGCTTAGTTGAGTTCAGCATGTTAGGAACTCAGTAGGCTAGCTAGAGTTCAGTAGCTGATGAGCTCAGTAGCATATCTTTTCAGCCGGATGGATTCAGCACTAAAGACTCAGTAGAGTTGCTCAGAACCTACTGAATGTGTAGTGTATATACAAGCTGAATATCTCAGAAGAATGTCAGTAGATGAAAACTCAGTTAAAGTGTCGAAGGTATCAGATGAAGTCAACTCAGCATCTGCTTTGGAGGTTGAACAAGCCTCGCCTAACATTCAACATCGACCAATGAGAAACTGCTAATACTGTACTTGCACGAACACAAGTTGCCCTCAAGACTGAAAAAGAGAGAATCTCTATAGTAACGTTTAAATTCAAGATGCCCGTTTTCCTTGTCGTTTTTGACACGTGGATAGATCTCTTCCAACAGATCTTTCCATAAGTCAAAACTATAAATATAGATCGATCTTCAAGTGATGAAGACACCGGGAACAGAAAGCATTCAAGGATTCAAAACTCTAGCGAACTTAAAGCAAACTCAACGAAGATCTTCCTGCGTAGATAGATATTCCTACAGTTCTTCTCTCTAGAGATACCTAATCCCATTCTCTATTCTAAGCTAACCTTTGTTAGATCATACGTTTAGAAACTGATGGAGTTCATATTGTTGAACTATTCTTATTGTTAGAACTCCTTCTTAGTTGGAGAAATTCAAACCCTGTGTTTGAGCCTTGTAAAGTCACTAAGACTTTAACTAGAGTATCTGTCCAGTGTACAGATCGACTGAGACTTGCTCAGTATAATATAATCAAGACCTTCTGGTAATTAAGACAGTAGATATAGGATCTTGCGTATCCAAACCACTTTCAAAACTACCCCGTACTTATTATTTTATTGGCTTACTGTTCACTTTGCATAAAATTGGTTTACAAAATTTATTAAGACAAACTTTCGATTAAGCTGAATACACGCACAAGCACGACTGAATTGATTCTTATTAAAAATGTTTTTCAAACAAGAGACGATAAAATCAGGCCTACACTTCTACTGGAATTTTATATACTGGAAACAACTTTTATGCTTGTATACAATGTGTTTTCCTTTCCACTATTTATTCTCCTGATTGAATATATCTACACATGTTAAATCATTTATCTTGTATAATAGTTAGATTGTGTAGTGTGTTGTAGATCACAGATGACTACATAATTGGTTGAACTAACAAGATATAAATAGTTATCACAGCTGAGACAAGTTTAGGATAAGTTGTCGGTTTAAGCTGTAGTTTAGATAAGAAGTGGGTTATCTTGGCTGCATGTCAATACTGGTACACGAAAGGTGGTGTATTTATGAATCAAATTGTGATGTGTTCTCGTAACTGACCTTTGTGGAGAACTAAAGATCTCGGTGACTTAGTTGATCTTAAGCATGATAAGATTTCAATTGAGTGATTATAACTATCTATCACTTTGACTTACTATGGTTAATGTCATGGCGACGGGATCTACGTATCTTGGGTGATAGTAGTTATTTGTAGCTTAGGTTGGTTATCTGTATCTTGCATTTGTATCCTTGTTAATTGGGTTGATAATATCCCAAAGGAACGCGTAAGGATTAGCATACTAAACTCAGTCGATTGATTAAGTTCAGGTGTGTTAATAAGGTCGAGTGGTACTACTCATGAATATAATAAGACGCTAATTAATTAAGCTGTCAATGGGCTTAATTAATTTACGTATATTTGGTTTTCAAATACGGAGATCAATTAAGTCTAAAATACAAGTTCATGCTCAAATTGGGATAAAGGGGTAAGTCAACAAAGATTTTATAGTGGAATAAATATGTGTTTATTAATTTTGCTCTGGATTGAACATAGAAGATTGATTAATTTCAGACTTTGCTTTATTTCTAATATTGGATCCCTGGTCTGGCCCAAGTAGGTTGCCTAATTATTGATTGCACTCTCGTGTGATTATTATTAGATTAATGTATTTTATACATTATTTAATAAGTTGTGAATTATTGTTGGGTGATGATTCTATCCTCAGCAGTGTTGATAAATAGTGGGAAATAACTCAGTCTTCTGTGGTATCATACGCTCAGTAGCCTTGTGCTCTGAATAAGTCTGTGAAGTTTGAAGATCCCAAAACCCTATATTGATTGGTGAACCATTACGTTGTAATTTTTTTTGTCTCTGAGGTTTCAGACTCAACAGACCCTCCGCTCTGGTTCAGGCACTCAGTAGATTATCCGCCACAGCACCAGAACTAGAAGACTCAGTGATACTGGACTCAGTAGGAGCAGTATACTGAAAGGAGTCAGTGGAACTGAACTCAGTAGGAGAAGTTCACTGTACTCAGAGCTGATCTTCAGTAGAGCCAACTCAGCAGAAGCATGCTACTGAATCAGAGATCAGACTCAGCAACGGACAGACAGTCTTCTGACTGTCAGGATCTTTGAAGTCATCTCAGTAGAGTCAATACGAGGAAGAGAAAAGTCAGCTTCAGATCTCCTTGAAGTCTGTTCTGTCTCAACCACCTTCTGAACCTCGGCCAATGACAAGCAGACACGTACTCTATACCTACTAAAGCTACAAGTCAACAACTTTCTAGAAATGGAGGGAAAGGACACTGCTACCATACTTCAAAAGAGCCGTTAGCTACCTAAAAGAGAGAGACAAGGGATC
Organism: Lavandula angustifolia; assembly: GCA_028984105.1. Taxonomy (NCBI): domain Eukaryota; kingdom Viridiplantae; phylum Streptophyta; class Magnoliopsida; order Lamiales; family Lamiaceae; genus Lavandula; species Lavandula angustifolia. Next base: position 10,130,517 of record CM054808.1, read on the forward strand.
GTCGTCTCCAACGGATCTATCCTAATCTCTTCTCTATAAATAGAGGGATAAATTAAATTTGAAGCTCACGGAAAACACGAAAATCATGAAGAACACACGAGAGAACTCACAGAGCATTCAAACGAGCAAATTCGAAAAGGCCTAAGTCTTCCGCAAGAAGTTCGAAGAATCTATCTCCGGCGAAAGACTACATTCCAGCTCTTAGGGAACCAAGCTGAACTGATTAATACAACCTCTAGTATCCAAACGACGATACACGAACCCAAAGCTATATTCAGCTGTTCGTCGTTTTAGAAACCACATTCTTGTTCCCTATCCCTCTAACCTAAGCTCAATAGAATATATCCATAGCTTAGACGAAAGAGTTCACCTTTGAACTGATCCTTATTGTCAAGGACTCCTTCACAGTTGGAGAGTTTTTCAAACACTCAGTTTGATAACCGTGTAAACTGAGACTTGCTCAGTATAAATCTCAAGACCAGTGTTTGTCCAGCGTACAAACCGACTGAGACTATCTCAGTATAATAAATAGTTTCCTGATCTTTCAGGACAGTGGACGTACGATTCTTGTGTCCGAACCACTTTAAAAATCTCTGTGTCCTGTGTTCTGTCCTTAATTGCTGCATTGATTTACTGTACATACTGAAAACATCTTTTTAAATCATTCAACTGAGTTTCAGCAAACTTAACAGACTGCACTAATCAACTGAAACTGTTTTGATAAAAATGTTTTTCCCACTCAACTGAATTTGGGCCTACACTGTTCCGCACCACTGAACTCTATTTGTAAGATAGTGAATTCTGACTCTCAGTCAGCTAGCAGATCTCAGTAGAGTCAGTCACTCTGCCACACGATTCAGAACAGCTTATCTGGTCTGCTGAACTTGTTTAGTACGACATCATCCTGAAAAGGACTGTTCGTGTTTAAGTTGAGAAAATCGGTTTTCAGGTGTATTCACCCCCCCTCTACACCTGAATGTACTCTCGGGACCAACAATTGGTATCAGAGCAGGAGTTCTTTAAGACTCTTGTTATTCTGAAACTGGTCTACTTGAACGGATCCGAAAAACGTTTACACTGCATATCTTTCTTCATTCATATCATTATCTATCATGTCTGATATGTCACGGACTAGGATGGTACCCATGTTCTCAGTAGAGAACTATGGCGTATGGCGGGTCAGAATGGAAGCACATCTGACCTCTCTCCATGATAGCATGACAGAGGTTTTAGAGGATGGACCTATCGTTCCTATGATCGATAGCGTCGTAGCTCAGGATCTAGCAGCTGGAGGTGGAATGGTGACCGGGAAGAAGATTCCCAAGGACAGAAGTCTCTTCACTCCAGAGGAGAAGAAGCTTCACAATTTAGACCGCGTCGCCAGAAACGTCATACTGACCACCCTGAGTGATTCTTATCTCGGAAGAGTTCAGGACTGCAAGTCCGCGAAAGAACTCTAGGATGCTCTAGCGCTACTGAGTCGGGGGACTCAGAAGATCAAAGCAAATAAACTCGCACTGGAACTCCAAAAGCTGGAGAGACTCCCTCATGCCTGGTGACACCACTGAAAATCTCAACGTCAGATTTACGGATCTGATGAACTCTATCAACGGGCTGGGAAAGACATTCTCCAACCAAGAGATGAATCTCAAAATTTTGAGGGCACTGCCAGACGGTCATTGGACCCCCTTTGCTACTTTATTACGTCATTCTGATTTAGATATTATTACTCCTGACCATATTTTTTCAACACTTAAAGCAGAGGATTCGAGTTTGGCTTACCTCAAAGGAAGCAGAGAGTTGAAGCTGACACTCAAATCGACCATGCCTTTAAAGCATCTGTCAGCACAGCACCTCCAGCGACTAGCAAGGCTGAACCTTCGCTTAGTGACATACAAGAAGGAAATCTAGCCAAGAAGTACGCGCTGCTTGCCGTAAAGTATCAGAAGGAGAAGGAGAGGCGCAGTAAAGTGATTAAAGCTCTCAGAGAATCTAAGGGTAAGTCTGAATACACGCCTAAGCGCACTCCTGACTCGCATACTTCTGAATGCAGGAAAAAGGATGACTCAGCAAAGTCAAAAGACATGTAAGCAAGGAAGAAAGAGTCACCACCTGCTATAACTGCAAGAAGCCAGGACACTATCAGGATGATCGTCCCCGAGCTCGCAGTTACCGAACGAGCAGCACGCAAAGCAAGAAGGGAGAAGTTCATCAAGAAGAGGCAAGCATACATTGCTGGTGAACTCTCAGACGACTCAGATGAAGTCGACTCCTTCATGGATTCATCTGACGATGAAGCAACTTTCATGGCCTTAGAGCTTAAAGCTGAAGAAGATGTTGAAAAGTGTCTCATGGCAGGAGAAGAGGATGAGGTAAGCTCCCATGAAACAATTTAATTCCTCTTCACACTGCACACACGACACTCTTTCAGGTGCAGACGAGAATCTAGACGTCGCAATCGCATATGAAGAACTACTCGACGAACAGATTCAGATGAGTTTGCAGCTCAGTAAGACTCTTCAGGAATTGGATACCCTGAAAGTGGAGAATCAGAGACTTTCTCAGGAGAGTCTGGTTGCTACTGATTCAGAAGGACTTATGTTGAGACTCAGGGAGGAGATAAACTCTCTGATGGCCAAGTCTCAGCATCAAGAAGATCAGATCTCAGTCTTGACCAAAGACTTAACTCAGAAAGATACTGAACTGAGTCTACTGAAGCAAGAGTTGTCAGGACTTCAGACCGAGCATGAAACGCTGAAGAAAAGTGATGATGTCTGGAGGAACCTGATGACAGAGCGATAGGCAGGCGAGGCTCCACATGTTGATAAGGTTCCAGGAATGGCATAACCTGAAGAGACTAGTCATTCACCATTCCTGCGAACAGCTCCACGAGGAAGAGCTGCTGATAAGGGGGAAGATTGGCTACTCAGAGCCATCTGACCTCAGCACGCTCGAGGATCTGAGGGCGGCCATGCTCGCTCTGCTGAACGACAGACAGTCTGTCTCAGCACCCGCGCCCTCAGATGGGTCTGACCCCGATGGTCAGGACCCACCCCGTGATTCAGGTCCTGAGAAGCCTGATGAGGGAACTCAACAGGACAAGAATGCCACTACATCTACTGCTGACCCTCCACTCAGCATCCTTGGTCCTGGGCAGACGGTGGCTGGTACTCCGAAAGCAGCTGATCCTGCTCAGCTCCTTCTCCAATCTGCTTTCGATGTAGCGCCCAGCCCAAAGAGCCGTTGCTCGAAAATAGTAGCCTGGGCATTGAAGAATCAAGGCACCCAAAATCACCTACTTGCCCGTACCGTCCACAAAACTTGGCGGCAAACCACTGAGGCACAGAGTGCAGAGCTGCAGGGACTCAGAACAACCATTTCTACATCTCAAGTCCCTGACTTCTCTAGCATTCTGACAAATGCCTTAGCTGCGCAGAGAGCTGACTTCGAAACTCAGCTAAAGACGATTCAGGAAGGCCAGGACAAACTGATGAATGCATATAAGGCCGCTCAAACCGTTCATACTGAATCTGTCACTGCCATCTCTCAAGCAAATGAACTCAGAATCGAAACTTTTCAGAAGGCGCTTGAAGAGAAGGTAGAACAGCAGCTGAAAGAGTTCAAGGTTGAGGCTGATCTCTCACACAAGACATACAACGATCAGCTGATCAATGAGAGGAACGAGCTGCATGCGGCTCTGACAAAAATACATAATAAGCTGGACGATCTATCAACCTCATACAAAAGCCTGAACAGAAAGGTATCTGCTCCGCCCCTAACCTTAATTGCTGATGCCAAAAAGGGGGAAGGTTTAGTAAAGAAGGGGGAAGGTGTAGTTGAAAAAGCAACCAAGGAGCTGACACCGAAAGCTCCAAAGAGAGCAAGGTCAGTAGCAGGGGCAACTTCCACTCAGTTATCTGCCCCTACTGGACCAACTAAAACTGGCGAGGCCCAGGGTGTCTCAGCTGCAGTTGCAACATCAACTGAGACTGGCCCAAGTGGCTCAGGAGCCAAAGAAGTCACAACTCAGGCTACTCAAACTCCTCTTGACATTATAAAGGAAGTAGCTGAGTATGCTGACGAGGAGGACTCAGAAGAGGAAGAAGCTCCTCTCCCTCCTCCAGTTGCCGGAAAAGGCAAAAAGGTACTGAAACTCCCAACCCCTCCCTCCAAGAAGAAAGGACCCAGGAGGTTCATAATCCCGGAGGAGGAGGCTCAGATGAGAAGCTGGCTAGGGAGATAGCCGAAGCTGAAGCAGCCAACAAACCTAAGAAGAAGCCTGTCAAAGGCAAGACTAAGGCTCCAGCTGGAGGCAAGAAAACAAGTACTAGGCTGCCTCCTAAAATGCTCAAACTCAGCGACAAAGCTGATAAAGAAAAGGAGAAGGAGCAGCAGCAACAACAATCAACTGGGTAGCAGGGGACTTCCAAAGAAAAATCATCAACGCCTGTTGACTCAGAAGAAGAGCCACCTCACAAGCCCTCCTACACTGCCTCGAAGGCACATGATCAAGAGATGGAAGAAATATGGGCTCAGTTAGACATATACTTATACAGAGGTGAAGAGGCCAGGCAAATTGAAGCAGCCAGAGAGAGAATAAGGATGGCAGATCTTGAAGCTCTCAGGCTGAGAACTGAAAAGGAAGCTAGTCAGAGGATCCCTGCAAAGGCTGATATCCCCTATAGATACAGGAGATTCAGGAAGCCTACATATTTGAAGACTCACAGATGGCCTAGAACAGATGAATGGATACTAGTAGAATTCACTCAGAGGTGGGAAGCACTGAAGATCGAGTTCATAAAAAAGAACTATTTCTGGAGATTCTGGTCTGAGAAGCGCAAGTCAGTGGCTTATACTGAATGGATAATGAGAGCTGACTTAGATATGTATGCCTGACTGCAAAAAGTTGTTAAAGAAAATGTTGAAGTCAGAGTTCCAGACCCCAGAATCCTGCCACCCCCACAGAGACTTGATGGATCCATTCACTACGGTGTAATAGAGAAAGAAGTGAAGCACGCTGCTGAAGCCAAATTCCTTGATGAAGAAGACCCAACGGACTTTGCTGAGATACTGAAGCTGAGAAAAGTCACTTATCGCATGTATGGAGTGCCTCTTCCTGAAACTCAATCTCAAGATTTCAAAGACAGGATTAGGCAGTTCAAATGACTTCTTGCTTCTGTACTCTCTTTGTGTCTTTCTTTCTTGTTTCTAGTCTAGTAGAGATGTAACTGTACTGATATTTTCTCATACATATAATATATCTCTGCTCGACTTTGACAATATCTTATTGTCGGAATAGCCGTGTTGGTTTATGCTTAACACTCAGAATCACTGAAGTGATTACTGACTCACACACTCACTGTCTGTTATTTATTGTCAGTTATTGCTTAGCTAGATTCTGATAGACTTGATAGCATAAGGGGAAAATGTTGTTAAGACAGGGAGAAATTGCTGTTTAGACTCTGTATTTGTTCTGACTTTCTGCCCTGATCCCCTCAGTAGTCTAGGACTTGAAGAACAATTCCACTGATCTTACTTGTAATACTTAGTAAGGAGCTCTGTTCGTGATAAGTCATAGTGTTAGGTCGCTTAATTGATAGTTGTTAGGTTTTGGCATCATCAAATAGGGGGAAAATGTTGGGTGATGATTCTATCCTCAGCAGTGTTGATAAATAGTGGGAAATGACTCAGTCTTCTGTGGTATCATACGCTCAGTAGCCATGTGCTCTGAATAAGTCTGTGAAGATTTGAAGATCCCAAAACCCTATATTGATTGGTGAACCATTACGTTGTAATTTGTTTTGTCTCTCGAGGTTTCAGACTCAGCAGGCCCTCTGCTCTGGTTCAGGCACTCAGTAGATTATCCGCCTCAGCACCAGAAGTAGAAGACTCAGTGATGCTGGACTCAGCAGGAGCAGTATACTGAAAGGAGTCAGTGGAAATGAACTTAGTAGGAGTAGTTCACTGTACTCAGAGCTGATCTTCAGTAGAGCCAACTCAGCAGAAGCATGCTATTGACTCAGAGATCAGACTCAACAACGGACAGACAATCTTCGGACTGTCAGGATCTTTGATGTCATCGCAGTAGAGTCAATACGAGGAAGAGAGAAGTCAGCTTCAGATCTCCTTGAAGTCTGTTCTGTCTCAACCACCTTCTGAACCTCGGCCAATGACAAGCAGACACGTACTCTATACTTACTAAAGCTGCAAGTCAACAACTTTCCAGAAATGGAGGGAAAGGACACTGCCACCATACTTCAAAAGAGCCGTTAGCTACCCAAAAGAGAGAGACAAGGGATCGTCGTCTCCAACAGATCTATCCTAATCTCTTCTCTATAAATAGAGGGATAAATCAAGTTTGAAGCTCACGGAAAACACAAAAATAACGAAGAACACACGAGAGAACTCACAGAGCATTCAAACGAGCAAATTCGAAAAGGCCTAAGTCTTTCGCAAGAAGTTCGAAGAATCTATCTCCGGCGAAAGACTACATTCCAGCTCTTAGGGAACCAATCTGAACTAATTAATACAGCCTCTAGTATCCAAACGACGATATACGAACCCAAAGCTATATTCAGCTGTTCGTCGTTCTAGAAGCCACATTCTTGTTCCCTATCCCTCTAACCTAAGCTCAATAGAATATATCCATAGCTGAGACGAAGGAGTTCACCTTTGAACTGATCCTTACTGTAAAGGACTCCTTCACAGTTGGAGAGTTTTTCAAACACTCAGTTTGATAACCGTGTAAACTGAGACTTGCTCAGTATAAATCTCAAGACCAGTGTTTGTCCAGCGTACAAATCGACTGAGACTATCTTAGTATAATAAATAGTTTCCTGATATTTCGGGACAGTGGACGTAGGATTCTTGTGTCCGAACCACTTTAAAAATCTCTGTGTCCTGTGTTCGTCCTTAACTGTTGCATTGATTTACTGTTCATACTGAAAACATCTTTTAAATCATTCAACTGAGTTTCAGCAAACTTAACAGACTGCACTAATCAACTGAAACTGTTTTGATAAAAAGTTTTTTCTCACTCAACTGAATTTGGGTCTACACTATTCCGCACCACTGAACTCTATTTGTAAGATACTGAATTCTGACTCTCAGTCAGCTAGCAGATCTCAGTAGAGTCAGTCACTCTGCCACAAGATTTAGAACAGCTTATCTGGTCTGCTGAACTTGTTCAGTACGACATCATCCTGAAAAGGACTGTTCGTGTTTAAGCTGAGAAAATCGGTTTTCAGGTGTATTCAACCCCCCCCCCCTCTACACCTGAACGTACTCTCGGGACCAACAATTATTTATTTAGAATTAATTGGCTGGACCAATTAATTGATACATAAGTGGCCCTGCATTTATTAATTTTACTATGGGCTGATTATTATTTTAATTAAAGGTCATTAGCAATGTAATTACTAATGGGCCGTAACATTATTAATGGTAATATTACTGATAGTAAAATCACACACACGTGCACATTATCATACTATTAACGTGAGTTTTCAGTGAGCGCAGTTTAAAAACACTTTTTCTCTCAAATTTCAGTCTGCACAGAAGAGAGGAAGGTACGGGATACAGATCAGAAGGTCTAAAACGCGAGCAACAATCTAAAATACTACAACTTACGTGGAGGAAGGTAACGATTTCTCTCTCGTGTTCTATCAATGGGTAACAGAGCCTAGGCTTTAGGCTCTGAATGTTTCTTATGGATACATGATTGGATCTGTTTATGCTTTATTTTTCGTCTTTTTGGGTATTTTTCGTGTTCGGGGGGCCATCATGCAACTGTTTTGACCCCGTTGTACCCTTTTTCTGATGACAAAATCCATGAGTAGATAATAGGGCCAATGTGATTCATTTTCCCTATAAATGTATTGTAATTTGGTCTGACGGCATGAAAATTGAGTCGCAAAGGCGAAAAAATCCTAAAAATGACCGAGAAACCCTAGTTTTGGCTGGAGTTCCGCCGCCATTTGCGGCAGCGAGTTGCGGCGCGTTCGGCCACCTCAAGCTAAGCAGCTTATGTCATTTGGTTCGTCATCTCATGATATTCGCATTGATAGGTCGTATGGCTTCATTGAACTTCGGATGCGATCGAAATTATCGACGCAAGTTCGCTGCTCACTTTGAGATTTTCTGGCGATATCATTTGGAATTGTGGAAATTGATGGACTAATCTCCGCTTAAATCCGTTACATGGTGGCCGTGAGAGTCCAAACATCATTTTCCTCTTTCAATTGATCGAATTGCGACTCAAAAACACGTGAATTTGAGCGGTGGAACTTGTCGGCAACGGGATGCGAAATTCGCTTGAATCCCATCGTGGTGGTGGCAGATCAGGGAGGATCAAGGCCACCCATATGTTTGGACTATGTCAATAGACGATAGTGGAGGCGGAGGGTGGCAGCGCAGGCCGGAGAGGGCGCAGCGGCGCGCGTGTGCTGTATGTAGTCGAGGTTGCGCGCTGCTGTCTCAAGCGCAGAACGGCAGCCCAGCCACGGGCCCCAGGCGGTGGTACCTAGCGGCGTAGCCTCACTAGACCACGGCGAGGCAGAGGAGAAGTCTGGAGCGACCTATTTCCAGCGGTGGCAGCGTATTTCAGATCTGGAGAAGGCGCTGACGTGGCGTGCTGATGGGGCTCGCTGACGTCAGCACTAGCTAACGTGGCGCCACGTGCCGCTGAGTCAGCGTCTCTGATGCAGAATTTTGATGCAGTTTCTACGTTCGTTTTCCAGTTCGAGATTATAACGAAGAGATGTATTTGCTCGTGCTTTGTAATAGAGAGGAATAATCTATTTTCTATAGCCTGAAAACGACGTTTTATTTTCTATTTTTGAATTTTTTATTATTATGATTTAGTACGCAATTACGTGTTTAATTACACTTAGAAAAACTTGAAAATAAGATTTAATTCGGTTTTAAAGCATGTTTATTTTTTTGCGAGCACGTTTTATTTTTTGCGTTTAGAAATTGCATGCTTTAGGTATTATGTGATAATGCATGATCCTACAAGCCTTTTGAAAGAAAAGACTAAACAAATAATAAAATAATTAATGTTTAATTAGACTCCAACCGAATTGGATATTAAGTATTAATTAGGGCCTCCATTAATTAGACCCTATACGAAAGTAGGAAAATAAAATAAGTAAACGTCCATCTGAGTGGCTTGCTTATATTTTTGAACTACAAGTTTTTTTAGATGGATTTTCTAATTGAATATTTAATTATTATTGAGTAGTGGGAGCGAAGCCGTAAACGTCCACTTGAGAGGCTTACGTTCTTAGTAAACATGAGTACTCTAGCAGATAATAATTAAATAAGATAACTAATTAAATCAAATTGAATGCGGTATGGTTCTCGTAAGTATGACAATTTCGAGAATTTGATGTTAATTTGGTCAAATTAATGGTCAAAGCTTAGATGTCACCGCGGGTACAACTTCCTGAGAAGTCTCTTCCCGTGTTTTAATTGTAATAGTGACATGGTCCAGAAATATTGAACTATTTTTCCATTCGTCTTAAGAACCTAGCCGTGGATTGAAATTAAAAAGCTAGGTAAATAGCTTGGTCTCGGGTTACGCAAGTAAACGTCTACCTCAGTGGCTTACGAGTGGAATTCCTAGAGTTGTTCGAGGTTGTTAATATTATTAGTTTATCAAAAGGTTACAATAACATTAATTACAAATTATGTGAATATATAATTTTTTACATGATTTTAAAATTTAAATTTTATTTCAGATATGTCTGTTCAAGCTGTAATTAATGGTCTAATGAGCCGACCCCTAATGGGTCCAAACAACTATAAGGAGTGGAAGAGAAACCTTGCACTCATGTTCCAAACTGAGAAAATATTGTATGTTCTCAGTACCCCTAAGCCCGAAATCCCTGAAGAAGGAGCAACTGATGAGCAGATAAGTTTATTAGAGAAGTGGATAGAGGATAAAGACAAGACCCATTTTGTCATTCTATCTACTATGACTGATTCTCTTTCTTCAGAGTGTGAAAATATGCCCCATGCGGGGGTGATATGGGATTCCATGGCTGAAAAATTCGGTGAGACTGATAGATCTCAGAGATTACATGAACGAATGTTCGTCCATGTAGGATCATGTTTTACACATGATCGTGCTGCTAGATCGGCATGCTAGTGTTGGTGGTATCTTGGACCTTGGAGTCAAAGTAGATATCATTTTTCATTCACTACGAGTCTTGAACACTAATAGCAGCTCAAGGAACCCTCCAAAAGGTGAATTCCAGAAAAAGGGCAAGAAAGCTAAGAACGTCAAGAAGTGTAGTGGGAGCGCGAATTTAGCACCACCGGAGGGGTTCCAAAACCTAAGGAAAAGTGCTTCAAGTGTGGTAAGGTTGGACATTAGAAAACTGAATGTCCAGAGTTCTAGGCAAAACAGAAAGGTGTACGCATTGCCTTAATAACTGAGAGTGTTCTTATTTCCTCATTTACCCGTGAATGGATAGTAGATTCTGGGGCAACTGATCATGATTGTTACACCTTGCAGGGGTTCCTGCAGAAAAGAGTTATGGTTTATGGCGAGTGATGAGTCATTTTCGTACCTTATTATTTCTGCTTTAAATGTCTCTTAACTGCGCAGGCGAAACACTTTCGTTGGCAGTCTTGTAGGATTTTAGGCTGATTTGGGTTGTGACGTGGACGCAAGGTGGCAACTTGGATTCTAGCAAGAAAGGAGTTTTTTGACCGAGATTTGGCTGAAAATTTGGATACGGAAAGAGGGGAGATGCTTGGAGGCTGTGTTGTGAAAACCGGACCGGCACGGCCGGTCGAACCGGTTCAACCGGTGTTCGGTAACAAATCCGGGCCAAGCTTGTCAGAATCCTGTTTGTTGCAACAACCCGGTGAGACCCGACCGGATCAACCGGTTTAACAGGTATCCGGTACGGTGAAAATTAAAAAAAAAGTTATAATTAAAAATAAAAAGAAAAGTAGAAACTCGAAATTCCATCTAAATTTACAGTTCTCGTCTTCAAATCTTTTTCTGAAAATTTCAAATCGCGACGCATTTACATTTTCTTACCTTCAAGTCCTCTTTCTCTCTTCGTGATTTTCTAATATCTTAACTCTGAAACTTCTAATGGTGATGAGAGGTAGGGGGAAGAAGAAGGATTCGAAGAGGAGGCAGAGACTCGAGGGAGGGGGAAGAACGGCGCTTAAGGTGTTGCTGCTAGGGTTTGTAAATGTTATAAATGTATGGAAAATATTTATTTATGACTAACTGTGTAATTTCTTAAATTAATTCCTTTATTATGAAAAAATGTTGAGGAGGACAGACCGCGTGTGTAATTCAATGTAAGGAATTAGGGTTAATTCAATAATTTAGTTCTAATAATTCCACATATAAATAGTTCTAAAAAATAATTAATTTTTGTTTCCTAATTTTCTAATTTTATGTTTTTTTTTGTTTTTTTGTATAATTAGAATATAATTATGATGTCATCCAGGTCGACCCACTGGTTCAACCGATCCAACCGGTTGAACTAGTAAATTTAAGTTTACTGGGTCGATCTCTGGGCCGGTTTTCAAAACACAGCTTGGAGGCTAAGGAAAAGAAGATAAGGAAAGATTTGTTACCAAATCTATCCAAATCTTACCTTACTTATCAAGAAGATTTACCCTACTTCTAGAAGGAAACGGAGAGCCCTATATAAAGGGGAGAGACATGCACGAAATTGAGACACTCTCGACACCATATCTTAGATCTCGATCGTCGTCATTAGTTTACAATTCTGGAGAAACAATCCCTTTTAATTCCGTTCTTATTTTCTAGCTTGGAGAAGACGTTTAATTCGTTTTTTGCTTTCGTTGCTTTGGAGATCTTGTTCGGTACTCTTGTTTAAATTTAAGTTCAGTATTTCCATTTCTAAATTGTTCGAGTTATTTACTATTTTGTTCTTGAATTTCGTGCATGTTAGATTTAGGTTCAAACATGTTTTCTGTTCTTTTTCTGCATAGTGTCTTGCTTGCACAATCAGAACGTTTTCATGAGTAGATAAACTTTTAGTGGTCCTGCGGGATGTTAAACACACATGATACTATGTGAGGCTTAGTTGCTTAAAATTAATCTAAGGGGTTTCGGTTAGTTCTGGATAATTAAATCTAACTAGTAATTTAGGCTTGATTACCGTAGGTTGCGCAGTCTGTAGCTAACCTAGTATTTCTATCGTTTCTCATAGAACAGGGCTAGGAAAATAGTAAGATTATTCGTAAGAGTAATTAGATTAAACCGGTAGGAGACTATTAGATGCCCAACATACGAGTAGGCTTCTAAACTAGGTTCTCGTAGATCGATAAAGTTGTCTAGTTATTAATTCTATTGATTTCCAAACAGCATAGGTTGTAACTAAATTAGGAAATTAGTCGTTTCGATACCCAACATGACGGCTATCGACTAAGTAAGGGGATTAAAGGTCGTGTCACTTTAATTACGGCGGTCTATAACTAGTTAATTCGTAGGATTAATTAATATTTAGTGCCGAGGATCAAAAATATGTGTGTGTGGAATATTTTGCTGGACCTGTCTCATTACTACCCAGTTAATACCTTTTTGTTTCAGTTCCGTTTTTACAATTCTTAGTTTAGTAAAACTCAAAACTTGTGTGGTTGCTAACCAAAAACCCAAAAGATAAGTAGGAAAATGGTAACTAGTCTCTGTTCCATGTGTTTGATACCCTATTTACTATACTGAATATAAATCTCAGATTGGTAGGTGTTGGGAGATGATTAAGCCGTAGTTGTTTAGAAGATTTGGCTAACCCAAAACCCTATGTTGATTGGTGAACCATTCATGTGTATTTGTAACGCCTTGGTCTCTGAGAGTTTCAGACTCAGTAGACTTGCTTTCAGCATGGTCCCAGGCTCAGAAGTTCTGTCTGCTAAACCTCAGTAGACTTTCCGCCTCAGTACCATGGAGTGAAGATTCAATAGTGCTGGTCTCAGCAGGAGCAGCATACTGAAAGGTGTTCAGGAGTCAGTAGAACCGGACTCAGCAGGAGCAGTTTATTAAACTCAGAGTCTTGACCCTCAGTAGAGTTGAACTCAGCAGGAGTATACTACTGAAACCCTGGTCAGACTCAGCAACGTCCTGACAATTGCCTTAACTGTCAGTGGTCTTTAAAGAATAAATTAGTACAGTTGTCCGAGGTCGTACACATCAGAGAAGTCAGCTTCAGTATCTACCTTGAAGTCTGAATGTCTCAACAACTTTCTGCACCTCGACCAATGACAAGCAGCCAGTTGTTAAAGTAACTGGTAAAAGCTGCAAGTCAACCACTTTCTTAAAAAGAAAGTGGACTTTGCGGAATTTCAAAAGAGCCGTTAGCTACCCAAATAGAGTGACACGTAGACAGTTCATCTCCAACGGATCTATCCATAGCTCATCTCTATACATAGAGGGAAAATCAAATCGTTGAATACACACAAAATACAATCAGTTACACAAACAAGAACACAAGCTTTCCGCGATGAATTGTAGAGAAAACTACCAACCGCAAAAAGCACTCACACTGCTCTAGGGAATCCAAGCCTTCATAGAATCAAAGCGTCTAGCATCCAAGTGAAGAACACGAACCCAGAGAGATTATTCCTCACTGTTCTTCACTCTAGAAGCCTTTCTTTTTCACTTTTCCTCTAAACTAAGCTCGACTGTATCTATCTATAGCTTAGAACCGAAGGAGTTGATCTCTTGAATTGTTCTTATTGTTAAGAACTCCTTCATCGTTGGAGGAACATTCAAACATCTTTTTGTTTGACTCTATAAACTGAGACTTGCTCAGTATAATCACAAGGTTGTGCTTGTCTTGTATACAAACCGACTGAGACTAACTCAGTATAATAAAATAGTCTCCTATCTTTGTTCAGGACAGTAGACATAGGATTTTGGATATCCGAACCACTTTAAAAAGTCGCTGTGTCATTTTACTGTTCATTCAGAAAACTGTTTACAAAATCATTCAACAAAGTTTCAGTAAAAAGCCCCCTCTACACCTGAACATTTTACTCGGGACCAACAATTGGTATCAGAGCGGGAGTTCTTTAGGACTTTTGTTATCTGAAACTGGTCTACTCGAACGGATCCTTGAAAACGTTTTCACTACATATCATTTTTCATTCATATCATTATCTAACATGTCTGATATGTCAGGAATCAGAATGGTACCCATGTTCTCAGTAGAGAACTACAGGGTATGGCGGGTCAGAGTGGAAGCACATCTGACCTCCCTCCACGATAGCATGACAGAGGTCTTGGAAGACGGACCTATCGTCCCTATGGTCGATAGTGTTGACTTTCAGGAACCAGCTCGAGGAGGAGCCGTGACCGGGAAGAAGGTGCCAAAAGACAGAAGCCTCTTCACTACAGAAGATAAGAAGCTTCCTAACCTTGACCGGGTAGCTAGAAATGCCATTTTAACCACACTAAGCGACTCATATCTCGGCAGAGTTCAGGACTGCATATCAGCTAAAGAACTCTGGATTACTCTTGTGATAACCCGTATTTTCGTATCTCTATTTCAGAATGATTTATGAGTATTATTATTATTATTAATAATATTATTATCATTATTATTAATATTCTAGTGAATACTTAGTCCGTAACAACATAAAGAATTTTTACGAAAATTCTAACATCTCAATTTCACTATCATACGAATCGAGATTTAAAAAAAAAAAAAAAAAAAAACTAATACCGCCTTAAGGATTCGCACCACATGACATTATAAGAGGGTAAATAATTGATAAAATAACTATCATGATTTATAGAAATCGACCCTAAAGCCTTCTTGAAGATGTTAATTGACACTTAGGAAGTAATATCACTCATTAATGGGAGTCAACGTTGGATAAGAAGTGGGTGTCTCTCCTCCACCTGGTGTCGCAGCCATCACACATGGAGAACCGGCTTCTCCACGTAAGCTCGAAGGATTGGGCTGGCCACCTCTTCGCATGCAAACCTCCCCAATATAAGAGCTTCACACTCTAATTGTTATCGCCTCTCTAAAGCCCCACATCACAAAGCATCACTCTCGAATTCCCGGTCCGCCGTCGTACTCCGGAAACCTTCTCGCTTAGTATACTTCGGAGCACTCGTTCGAACGAAGAAGAAGAGTCTCCGGTCTCTTCTCGGTGTCCAGCTGCAAATCGGGGTGAGGAGAAGGGCTTCTACTTGTGAGTTTCGTGAGCGATTTCGGTAAGGGTGCTAGAACTTGTGGAACTCCTTCTTTCCTTGTTAATACGGTATCGAATTCAAGTTCCTCTTCGTTCGATTATTTTGTTGCATGTATCGGCGGAGCGGTTAGCCGACTCCCTCCCGTATCAAATCAACATCGTAGGATAGTTCGGAGAATAGAAGCATGTGCCGATTTTTGGTCTAGGAGTATGTTCGAGTCACTTTATCTCCTCTTTTCATGACTTCTCGGCCAAGTAGGGGTGTCGCTAGGTGCATGCAAAGGTTCCATCAGGATGATCCAGTAGGATCGATGCTAGATCGGAGTTAAGGCCCCTTGTGTAGCGAAGCATGGCTAAGAACTCGATTTAATAGACACGGTTTGGGCTGAAAAACTTGTTTGCAGAATCTCCTACACTGCCGTGATTTCTATCCCTAAATGTAGGGCGTTTCGGCACTTGAAAAATTCAGAACAATTACAAGGATAAACCTTAGGATGTTCATAAGATATCTGCAAATTTTGGTAATTTTTGGACGAGTATTTATATTTTTAACGGATTTTTACTTTTATGCTGTCGAGAAAGTATGCCTTCGTGATAGAGCTTGGTAAAATAATTATATCTCACTCCAAGATAATGAGTTTGACTTGATTCCTTTTTCTAAATGTTCTCTACACGTAGATCCTTTTGAAAATATTTTTTTATATTTTAAAACAGCGCATGCAAGATCAGTTTATATTGAACTCTCAGTTGTCGATCGGAAACGTGTTTTCGGTACTAGGAAATTTTGGGATCAGTTCTCTGTCTTCTCTGAATCCGTCGCTCAACAAGATTGAGTGAAATCTTGATATGATATCGGCATGCATGTTCCCTGAATCGTCGTTGTATCTCCCAATTTTTTTGGAGTATGTTTGACCTCACATTCGCCAGCTAAACTATAGCAAGGCGTAATCTGCCCCAGTTTGAGCAGCGAGTGATATTTTGATGATAACTCCTAAACGGCTTATTATTCTGTCATGAGACCAATTTCTAAATAAACTAGACTCATAAAGGATAATGTATGTAAAATATTGGAATTTATGGTGCGATAACGTGATCTGTAGAATTCCTGCAATTGAGGCCTTTTGCACAAATTTGACGGAATAAAACCATGACCTAGTCTAACCTAATGCCTACTAGGTATCGTCTATAGATCACAAATTGAACACTTTTTATAGATCCGGACATTAAAACTTAGAACATTATTGTAGGACCTATCGCGGAAGAGCCATAACCTCGGTGTCGTGAGCCGCTAGATCAAATCGGTGAAATTCGAGGTGGGTAATATTTCCTAAAATTATCTTTGAGTTATTGAGCTCTATGAACTATGTTTATCCATGAAAGTTTTTGTGCATTTATCTGTTTAATGCTTCTACGTGATAGATCGATCGAGGCTCTCGTCTGGCCTAACACGCCAGATGAGGGTTATCAAGAAAGTACGTACATGTATGATGTTAGTAGCACAATGACTGATCCCCTTGTGTACCGGATGCTAACATGTTACGGGACCCCTCGAGTTTCAAACTCGGAGGCCAAGGCCCAAGTTATGAGGGACCCCTCGGGTTTCGACTCGGGGGCCAAGGCCCAATTTATGAATGTTATGGTAGAAGTAACAGGAAATGTGACACAGATGTGCGCACCTAATATGTTTTGTATGCTTGGAGCAGTTTCCTTTTTAAAACCCTCCAAGTCATACCTCATGCATGGATAAACTGTTTTTAAACGTGTTTCAAACTGCTTTACCCACTGGGTACATTAGTACTCAGCCCCCAAATTATTTTAAAAATGTTTTCAGGTTGAGCAACAGGGACGACGGAGACGGGCTGAGGATGGGTTGATGATATGATCTTTTGTAATTTCGGAAAAATGGTTTAATCCTGCTTTTGTCACGCTCGAAACTATCCTCTCAAAATTTTTGAAATACTTTTAAAAGATAATTATGCTTTAGTGTTACTTAAGACACAGTACGCTTCCGTATTTATGTTAAATGCTTCAAACCATACCGATCTTCTGCGAGTGAATTATATCTAATAACAAGTTGCTTTTAAAATGAAAGACTTTCCAACATCTCGATTAAGTGTATGAAAATGTATTTTAAATTGTTCTTCCGTAGCGACTCGACCTCTGTGATCCTTCGTGGGGGTCGGGGCGTTACAAATGGTATCAGAGCATGGTTCTTGGCTCTGTGGTCAAATATTTTTAAAGTCAGTTTGTCTAGAATTGTAACATAAGCAAAACCCTGAGCTCGCCGTCGCACTGCTCTCATCCAAGGTATGTTTAAAGGTTTTAAAAGAGATTTCATTACGGTGCGCGAAGTATGGAATTATGAAATGAATGTTGTCGTGTTGGAAGAGTCCACTCGACCAGAAGAATATGTTTTCCACTGAGTCTTTTTGAGCTCACGTTTCATAAAAGTATATGATTATATTATGATTTGATTTCATAATAAATATTATGTTCCATTGTGTTGGATTTATGTGCCAATACAATTTGAAAGAAATGAAGGAAAGCATGTGATGATGAAAAGAAATGAAGTATTGATTTATTGTAAGTATTAAGGATACACGTAAATGAACTATGACGTTGATGGCTCTTATGATTGGGTAGTGGAACACCTTAAGACGATAATGGTTTAAGTGGTCGTGCTTTAACGGATGAACATAGAAGTAATGCTTTTAGATATTCAGATGCTCTACTCCGATTCAAGATTTGTTTTGCGTCATCACACAATTGTGTATACGGTATAGAAAGAAACAAGTAAGTTAACGTATACTCCACGAATACGAAGATTGCTTTCGCATTATGATAAAGTTTCAACTCATAACTATAGGATCCATAGGGCCCTACCTTGCCCACTTCAATACTATGTACTAGACGGATCGTCACGAACCGTGAGGCTTTCCAATATCTGGTAGAATGAGTATGTCACTGCTGTAGTGAGCCAAAAATGCTAACGACATGAACATTTTTCTCGACTATCGTTACCAGAGAAATGCTGCCGTATCTAGAGTCGGACAAGAGCTGTCGAAATAATTACTCATGCTTGAAAAGTTACTGACGGTACGCATGTAGATAACCGCGACTGATGCGTTTACGAAATGAAAGAGGCACGAGTGAAATTCTTACGATATCTTATTATGTGCACGCGTACGATTATATTCAAGAGATGATAAAATACTTTTCGACAACAGGAGTGAGGAGGATAGAAGTAAAGAATATTGGGGATTACCATTAGATACTAAGTAGATGGTTAGGATGACTTAACTTGTTTTATTTCCCTTGACTTGTTCATTTAGCTGTCAAGTTTTTCTTTCAACCCCAATCTTCCAAACATATTTGACAGTCGAGTTGGGTCTTGTGTTCGGTAGCCCAGACTGACCTTGACGATCATATTCTTTTCTTGAACAAGGTAAATACATTGTAAAGACTTTCTTAGAGGCGATTTCTTTGTAAATCAACTGCCCATAATCGTGTTCGTCTTTACACTTTGTTATGTATTGTTTGAATTTGTTTTCAACAATGCATCTTGATAATTATGTCCTAAAATGCTTCATTTTTCTTTGAGAAGTACCAAATAAATTTCTACCATGATTAATATCAGAGTATTTTGTTTCGCTCTGAAATTGAAGTACTTTTCTTGCAAGTCTAGACTAGAATCTCTAGACTTTTAAAGTTTTTAATTATTTTGAGGAGTTCACACACCGCCTCAAAAGCAAGATTGTGATAATGTCAATACTACTCAAGATTTTCAACTTTGTAACAAAGTTTTGTCATGTTTGGGAATATGAGCCCATAATCCTTGTCTCTGAAAGTTTTCATCTTGAGTTTTCCGAACATTGAGTCATTTCAGCTTCTAAGGAAAACCAATTATATTTAGTCACTAGTTAGTATGATGATTGTATTAAGTATATAGATTAGAATGATTAAAGAATGATCAATGAATTTTGCCATATTGGATTTCTTAGAACATTATGGCTAAGAAGTTAGAAGTTCAGACAATGTATGATCTTTCCATAATAAGAGAACCACAAGTAGATAATGTTATGATAGGGTTTTCGACCCTAATAACTTGTCGGTCTGAGCGACATTGAAATAGTAGATAAGACATAGAATGCCTATAGCGGATAGGAGTTAGTCGAATTTCACTTTGTGTTACGCATATGATATTTTAAAATCGTTCTTTTCAGAAGACGAGAACACTACCACATCAAAGAACAAAGTCGCAAGAATAAACATATTGAGACGAATTAAGCGGTGACACTACAAACCACAAGGCGCGTCAGTCTCGTTGATCAAGAACCTCGGAAATACGAAGCTGGTGGAAAGACCCAAATACGTGATACACTTACACACGATTCACTAATGTATTTACCAATCGTCGAGATTCTATTCAAGCGAAGGCTCTTCAACTACACTATCCGCAAGGCTGATATAAAGTGACCTCCACAGAACTCGCATGGATACCACGTATGCTACTACCTCGATCTAAAGCGTCATATATTCACTGAGAGTGCAGGCAGAGTCAGAGTAGTTCCCGCGGAGTATCTCGAAGAACGTAATACGCTTAAAAATAGTTGATCAGGAATCATACGATGTTGAACACCATGATGCAAAGACAAAGGCACAAGAGAGACACAACCATTTTACGATATCATAGGATAAACCCCTAATACATTTCGGACATTCGAAATTGAACGATGAGGAAAGAGGACCGAGTGAAGACTTCAACTTGAAGGAGTAGACGCGCAACTATTTAAATTAGTAAACGATCGTACTTTTACTATAAGATTTACAAGGTTATTCCTTTTGTTGTGTACTTCTACTCATTTTCTTTTGACTAAAGAGTTATGTCACCTTGGTGCTAAGCTCATCCATCATTTATATTGATATTTGATCCGAAATGATATTTCTAGGTATTTGTTAGAACTCTGTTGAAAGTATCATTTGATACAAATTGACAATGTCGTCCTTTCCTTTGAACCGATACTCATGTTCTTCTCTATAGTTGACCTTCTCTCATTCTATATTGATCACAAATCATCATGTAGTTTGATCCTTGATGATTATTCAACAAGTTGTTTCTAACCTCGTCGAAGTATTTATTTTGATTCATACGTTCATGAAATCTTTTGCTTTGATAATATAGCCGGAATCCTTTGGTTTCACATTTTTTTTCTTAGAATTCATCTCATTGCTTTGTTATAGATGATTATCATTTCCTATATCATGTTGACCTCATGGAGGGTATTCTTTGATATACAGATATAGAAAACTTTTCCCTATTGAAATATCTTCATTTGACGATATATTCGGACTCAATTGATGCTATATCTTTCTAAGAAACGATCTCGATACTTGAACATTGTTAATTATCATTAGTTATATATTTATTTTCATTTGATTGAAGTATCATGTGACAAAATTCATGATTAATGGTGTTACCCTTTTCTTCTGGGCCCAAAGAATGTTCTTTTGAGCTTTCCTATATTGGCTAATATCCATCTTGATGCTTGATTTCTATGATTACTCTGACCATTTGTTTCGAATCGCGTTGGGATAATTATTTGATTCATCTTTGAAACTCTTTCCTTCAAAGATTTAATCGGTGTAAATTGGTATTATATTCGCATAATACTCACCTCATCACTTCGTCACCGGCAACTCATTGAGAGTATCCTTCGCTTTATGTATGCATGACGCTCTTCTTTTGAGACATTATTCTTATGAACTCGATTCGAATAAAGGTTAGGTCATATTCATAATAACTAGATTCGATCTGAGGAAGATAAGTGTGAGCGGTCATAGAGATAGATATTTAGAGAATGTAAGTTTACTAATGGCTAGCGAATACTTGAACAACCGGTAATGCTTTCCACGTCTCTCAACTCCGAAAGTATATATATACGATTCCAAGCACGTGATCAAGCATGAAGATGTACAACTGAACCTGGACTTAAGCTACGAAGAAAGACCAACACGAATCCTTGGCCGCAAAGTTCAAGTGTTGAGAAATAAGCAAATTCCCTTAGTCCAAGTGTTGTGGAATCATCATGATCAGGAGGAAGCTACATGGGAGATGGAACAAAAAAATCAATTCGTTATATCCCGAGCTGTTTTTGTAGATGTACTCAAATTTCGAGGACGAAATTTAAATTAAGGGAGAGGGAGTGTGATAACCCGTATTTTCGTATCTCTATTTCAGAATGATTTATGAGTATTATTATTATTATTAATAATATTATTATCATTATTATTAATATTCTAGTGAATACTTAGTCCGTAACAACATAAAGAATTTTTACGAAAATTCTAACATCTCAATTTCACTATCATACGAATCGAGATTTAAAAAAAAAAAAAAAAAACTAATACCGCCTTAAGGATTCGCACCACATGACATTATAAGAGGGTAAATAATTGATAAAATAACTATCATGATTTATAGAAATCGACCCTAAAGCCTTCTTGAAGATGTTAATTGACACTTAGGAAGTAATATCACTCATTAATGGGAGTCAACGTTGGATAAGAAGTGGGTGTCTCTCCTCCACCTGGTGTCGCAGCCATCACACATGGAGAACCGGCTTCTCCACGTAAGCTCGAAGGATTGGGCTGGCCACCTCTTCGCATGCAAACCTCCCCAATATAAGAGCTTCACACTCTAATTGTTATCGCCTCTCTAAAGCCCCACATCACAGCATCACTCTCGAATTCCCGGTCGCCGTCGTACTCCAGGAAACCTTCTCGCTTAGTATACTTCGGAGCACTCGTTCGAACGAAGAAGAAGAGTCTCCGGTCTCTTCTCGGTGTCCAGCTGCAAATCGGGGTGAGGAGAAGGGCTTCTACTTGTGAGTTTCGTGAGCGATTTCAGGTAAGGGTGCTAGAACTTGTGGAACTCCTTCTTTCCTTGTTAATACGGTATCGAATTCAAGTTCCTCTTCGTTCGATTATTTTGTTGCATGTATCGGCGGAGCGGTTAGCCGACTCCCTCCCGTATCAAATCAACATCGTAGGATAGTTCGGAGAATAGAAGCATGTGCCGATTTTTGGTCTAGGAGTATGTTCGAGTCACTTTATCTCCTCTTTTCATGACTTCTCGGCCAAGTAGGGGTGTCGCTAGGTGCATGCAAAGGTTCCATCAGGATGATCCAGTAGGATCGATGCTAGATCGGAGTTAAGGCCCCTTGTGTAGCGAAGCATGGCTAAGAACTCGATTTAATAGACACGGTTTGGGCTGAAAAACTTGTTTGCAGAATCTCCTACACTGCCGTGATTTCTATCCCTAAATGTAGGGCGTTTCGGCACTTGAAAAATTCAGAACAATTACAAGGATAAACCTTAGGATGTTCATAAGATATCTGCAAATTTTGGTAATTTTTGGACGAGTATTTATATTTTTAACGGATTTTTACTTTTATGCTGTCGAGAAAGTATGCCTTCGTGATAGAGCTTGGTAAAATAATTATATCTCACTCCAAGATAATGAGTTTGACTTGATTCCTTTTTCTAAATGTTCTCTACACGTAGATCCTTTTGAAAATATTTTTTTATATTTTAAAACAGCGCATGCAAGATCAGTTTATATTGAACTCTCAGTTGTCGATCGGAAACGTGTTTTCGGTACTAGGAAATTTTGGGATCAGTTCTCTGTCTTCTCTGAATCCGTCGCTCAACAAGATTGAGTGAAATCTTGATATGATATCGGCATGCATGTTCCCTGAATCGTCGTTGTATCTCCCAATTTTTTTGGAGTATGTTTGACCTCACATTCGCCAGCTAAACTATAGCAAGGCAGAATCTGCCCCAGTTTGAGCAGCGAGTGATATTTTGATGATAACTCCTAAACGGCTTATTATTCTGTCATGAGACCAATTTCTAAATAAACTAGACTCATAAAGGATAATGTATGTAAAATATTGGAATTTATGGTGCGATAACGTGATCTGTAGAATTCCTGCAATTGAGGCCTTTTGCACAAATTTGACGGAATAAAACCATGACCTAGTCTAACCTAATCCTACTAGGTATCGTCTATAGATCACAAATTGAACACTTTTTATAGATCCGGACATTAAAACTTAGAACATTATTGTAGGACGTATCGCGGAAGAGCCATAACCTCGGTGTCGTGAGCCGCTAGATCAAATCGGTGAAATTCGAGGTGGGTAATATTTCCTAAAATTATCTTTGAGTTATTGAGCTCTATGAACTATGTTTATCCATGAAAGTTTTTGTGCATTTATCTGTTTAATGCTTCTACGTGATAGATCGATCGAGGCTCTCGTCTAGCCTAACACGCCAGATGAGGGTTATCAAGAAAGTACGTACATGTATGATGTTAGTAGCACAATGACTGATCCCCTTGTGTACCGGATGCTAACATGTTACGGGACCCCTCGAGTTTCGAACTCGGGGGCCAAGGCCCAAGTTATGAGGGACCCCTCGGGTTTCGACTCGGGGGCCAAGGCCCAATTTATGAATGTTATGGTAGAAGTAACAGGAAATGTGACACAGATGTGCGCACCTAATATGTTTTGTATGCTTGGAGCAGTTTCCTTTTTAAAACCCTCCAAGTCATACCTCATGCATGGATAAACTGTTTTTAAACGTGTTTCAAACTGCTTTACCCACTGGGTACATTAGTACTCAGCCCCCAAATTATTTTAAAAATGTTTTCAGGTTGAGCAACAGGGACGACGGAGACGGGCTGAGGATGGGTTGATGATATGATCTTTTGTAATTTCGGAAAAATGGTTTAATCCTGCTTTTGTCACGCTCGAAACTATCCTCTCAAAATTTTTGAAATACTTTTAAAAGATAATTATGCTTTAGTGTTACTTAAGACACAGTACGCTTCCGTATTTATGTTAAATGCTTCAAACCAAACCGATCTTCTGCGAGTGAATTATATCTAATAACAAGTTGCTTTTAAAATGAAAGACTTTCCAACATCTCGATTAAGTGTATGAAAATGTATTTTAAATTGTTCTTCCGTAGCGACTCGACCTCTGTGATCCTTCGTGGGGGTCGGGGCGTTACAGCTCTAGCGCTACTGAGTCGGGGGACTCAGAAGATCAAAGCCAACAAGCTGGTGCTGGAACTCAGGAAGCTGGAGAGATTGTCACTCATGCCCGGCGACACGATTGAAGATCTCAAATGTCAGATTTACGGATCTGATGAACAGAATCAATGGGCTGGGAAAGACGTTCTCCAACCGAGAGATGAATCTCAAAATATTGAGAGCCCTGCCAGACGGACCATGGACTCCATTCTCTACACTTCTAAGACATTCTGATCTTGATATTGTTTCTCCTAATCATATATTTTCAGAATTAAAAACTGAAGAGTTCGAGTTCGATCTGCCGTGGAGGAAGCAGAGAGCTGAAGCTGACACTCAAATAGACCATGCCTTTAAAGCATCAGTCAGTACAACGGTTCCAACGTCTAGCAAAGCTTAACCTTCATCAAGTGAATTACAAGAAGGGAGCCTAGCTAAACGATACGCGTTGCTTCCGATCAAGTATCAGAAGGAGAAGGAGCGGCGCAGGAAACTGTCTAGAGTCGTCAGAGACTTAAAGAGTAAGTCTGACTTCTCACCAAAGCGCACAAACTTCTGAATGCAGGAAACAAGAGGATTCTTCACAGTCGAAAGACAGTGAGAATAGAGAAAGTAGAGTCACCTCCTATTATAACTGCAAAAAGCCAAGACACTATCAATACGATTGTCCTGAAGCATAGTACATCTTAAAGAGCTGCAAGAAAAGCTCGTAGGGAGAAGTTCATCAAGAAGCGACAAGCCTATATTTCCGGTGAACTCTCAGACGACTCAGAAGAAGTCGACGCCTTCGTGGATTCATCTAATGATGAAGCTGCCATCATGGCTAAAGAGCTTGAAGAAGATACTGAGAAGTGTCTGATGGCAAGAGAAGAGGATGAGGTAAACTCTCCAGAACCATTTAACTCTTCTTCACACTGCACACAAGATACTATTTCAGGTGCAGACGAGAATCTGGATGTCGCGATCACCTACGAAGAATTATTAGACGAACAGATTCAGATGTGTCTGCAGCTCAGCAAGACTCTTCAGGAGTTGGATGCCCTAAAAGCAGAAAATCAGAGACTTTCTCAAGAGTGTCAGGTTGTTACTGAGTCGGAAGGACTTGTTGCGAGAGTAAGGGAGGAGATTAACTCTCTGATGATCAAGTCTCAGCAGCAAGAAGGTAAGATTTCAGTACTGACCAAAGACTTGACTCAGAAAGATACTGAATTGAGTCTGCTGAAGCAGAAGTTCTCATGACTTCAGACCGAGCACGAAACTCTGAAAAAGAGTGATGATGTCTGGAGAAACCTGATGACAGAGCGGTACATGGGAGTTGAGAAAAAGCTTGAGGCAATGCTAACCAACAACAAGCCTAAGAACTGCAAGGAAGGACTCGGGTTCAGACACGAAGACTCCACGTCTGCTTCCACACGCTCAGAGAATCGGCTAACTATTAGGTTTGTTCAAGGGGAGACAATCAATGATGAACCACTGAACCCCTCATCAAAGAACAAGTAAAAGATGAAAGCACCTCATCCTATCTATCAGAAACCTGACCAGAAGTTCAGCTCAAAATCACCCAGCACAAGCAAGGGGGAATCAACAGAGTAAAATGGGTTGATCAGTATGGACCGCCACAATTGATACATCTAGCGCAGTATGGGTCATATTACTATGATCCTAATGTCAAAATGGGTCATAAAGGTCAGAAGAAGAAAAAGGTCGTTCAGAAGGCTAAAGTCAGCAGTCCACCAACTTAGAAGATCAGGACGCCTGAACCTATGAAGCCTCAGAAGTCAACGTCACCTAGCCCACCAGTGAAATACGTTGACAAAAGTGGAAAGAAATTGTTTGAGACCACCAGGTCGTTAGACAAATTTGGGTTTCCAAAACTAACGCTTAAGGACCCAAAATCAAAAATAAGGGGTACCTAAATATAATTCTGTTTTGCAGGTGCACATGGACCCATGGTACATGGACAACGGATGCTCAAGATACATGACGTACCAGAGGAGTCTACTGAAGGATTATATCATGGAAGAAGGACCCTGAATCGAGTTTGGAGACAACGCAAAAAGGCTATATAAGAGGCTATGGAACTCTTAGCATTGGAACTGCCATAGTTCCAAGAGTATCATATGTTGAAGGACTTCAACATAATATTCTCTCTGTTAGTCAATTTTGTGATAACTCGAATAGAGTGATTTTTCACACTGGTTTCTGTGATATGATTGATAAATCTACAGGGAAAATAGTGTTATCAGGTTCGCGAAAAAAAGAATATATACATTGCAGAGTGGAACTCAGCAGAACCTGAAGCATGTTTGCTAGCGAAGAATGACAACATAACGGAGTGGCTCTGGCACAGAAGACTCAGCTATCTCAACTTCAAGACGCTAAACAAGCTTGCTAGAAACGCTCTAGTGAGAGGACTGCCGAATGAAGTGTTCAGCAAAGACACTCAGTGTGAGGCATGCTTGAAGGGAAAGCAAACAAAGAAAAAAAATCCACCAGTTCCATCACCTTCCACTAATGGAATCCTTCAGCTCCTCCACACGGACTTGTTCGGACCAGTCTCTCCTGTGACGATAAGAGGTAGAAAGTATGCATTAGTGGTCATTGATGACTACTCGCGCTACACATGGGTAATATTTATTGCCAACAAGTCTGACGTCAAAACAGAGTTGCCTACGCTTCTGAAAAAGCTCAGTGTCGAGAAGAACACCAAGATCAGAAAGATTCGTTTAGACAAAGGAACTGAGTTCCTGAATGCGATGGTCAAAGAGTTCTGGGAAACTGAAGGAATAGAGCATGAGACGTCTGCTGCACGCACGCCTCAACAAAATGGGATTATTGAGAGGAAAAAACAGAACACTCAAAGAAGCAGCAACAACCCTGCTCGCTGATTCAAGACTCCCATCAAAATTCTGGGCAGAAGCTACTAATATTGTATGTCATACTCAGAACAGTTCTCTACTGACAGAGCAACATCACAAGACACCATATAAACTGTGGAACAGAAGGAAGCCTCTCATATCTCATTTCCATATTTTTGGGTGTTCGTGCTTTATCCACAATAATGGAAAAGACCAGTTAAAGACACTTTTGATAGCAAGTCAGACCAGGGAGTTTTCTTAGGATACTCCCGGGTCAGCAAAGCCTTCAGAGTTTTTAACTATCGGACCCTTTGCGTGGAGGAAAGCCCTCGTGTTGTTTTTAATGAGTTTGCTTCTAAGAACAGGAGCAGAAACTCAAATTCAGAATCTGAGGATATTAGTAAACAGCTACGGGATCTAAGCTTAAAAGAAATGTTGAAAAGATCCATCTTTGTTGGAATGATGATTCAGAAGAGGATAACGAAGTCAAGACTACTGAATCATAGCCAGTAGCGAACGTAGCTGAACAGATTTATTCTTATGAACATAATCAATCCCAGGTAACTCAGGTCGATGAAGAAACCCCAGTGGTTACTGAGACCTCTACTGAGAATAACAACTGAGGGGGAACTAATAATGTACCAGTTACATGATTGGAGGCAATCAGACTATTCCTTGCCTACACAACACATCAAGGCTTCAGAGTATATCAAATGGATGTGAAGTCAGCGTTCCTGAATGGTGTTCTAAAAGAAAAAGTCTATGTGGAAAAACCTCCCGGCTTTCAGCAGGGACATCAGGTGTATAGACTCAGAAAGGTTCTCTACGGGTTAAAACAAGCACACAGGGCTTGGTACGATACCCTGTTTGAGTTTCTTCTTCAGAAAGGTTTTCAGAAGGGCACCGTGGATCGCACTCTATTCAGCATTCGTGTAGGCGATGACATTCTACTTGTGCAAATCTACGTAGATGACATTATCTTCTGTTCAAAGAATGTAATCGTGTGTCAGCAGCTCGAGAAAATGATGACGGATAAATTCGAGATGTCAATGATGGGAGAGATGAACTATTTTCTTGGATTTCAAGTTAAACAATCAAAAAAGGAAACGTTCATCAATCAAGGCAAATACACTCGAGACCTCATCAAAAAGTTCGATTGCGGATCCAGCAAACCAGTCAAGATCCCGATGAACACGAATATGAAGATAGATCTTGACAAAGAGGAAGTATCAGTCAGACCATACTGAATTTCGTGCAATTATTGGTTCTCTATTATATCTTACTGCTACTAGACCTGACATAACTTATGTTGTTGGTGTCTGTGCTCGATTCCAGGCGAATACTAAGCAGAGTCACATGGACTCAGCAAAGAAGATTCTCCGCTATCTCAGAGGAACACCTGACATGGGTTTATGGAATCCAACAGATGATAATATTGAACTAACTGGTTATTCTGATGTTGACTACGCAGGTTGCAGGATTGACCAAAAATCAACTTCAGGAACTTGTCAGTTCTTCGGCAGTAAGCTCATTTCATGGTTCTCTAAGAAACAACATTCAGTAGTAACGTCAACTACTGAAGCAGAATACATGGCTGCCGGAAGTTGCTGCGCCCAAATCCTTTGGCTGAGACAGCAGCTACGTGACTATGACGTCATTCAGAATGAAGTGCCAATCTTTTGCGATAGCTCCAGTGCCATTGCAATCACTCAGAACCTTGTTCTCCATACTAGATGCAAGCACAAGGACATCAGACACAACTTCCGATATACTGACCAAACCTCTAGCTGAAACCAGATTTTGAGAACTTTCAGTAGAGCCAGGTCTGCTGGACCCTACTGACTCAAGTCAGTAAGAGGCTTGAGGAGAGATGAGCATTCAGCAAGGGGGAATGCCTACTCTTAGGACTGAACTCGTTCAGTACACAGAGATTCAGTAACCAACTACACGTGGTATCAGCTGACTGCAATGTTCAGCTGACAGGTTTACGTATCTCTTTCAGTAGTCAACTTCGTAATTATTTGCTCATCATCGTATTCACTGCTTTAAAGAATGTTATTTATTAAAAACGGTTTCATTAAATACACGACATTCTATGCTACATATGTTGAACTCTACTTTGCATTAAATGCATGTCAAATCAACTTACTCCTATAGGCTATTCACAACTAGATTTGACTTAGGCGGCACAGTTACTTATTACTTTTTATATCATAAAATCGTGATCGTCAACTGAAAAAAGCAGGATTAATCCCTAACTGTCGATCTTTAAACGTTTCACCTTCAAAACATATATATCGACGTATCTATCCAAAAACCACCATTTACGCTCTGAAAATACCTTGATCTCTCAGAAAAACCCTAAGCTTTAAACTTTCTATCTACAATTTTGCATATTTTAAGAGATTTTCTACGGTAAACTTTATGTTCTATAACACTCGTACTAACTTACTCTATTTTCAAGTGCTAGTATTTGATTTTGCAGATTAAGATATGGAGAACATCTCTGTTATTGTTCCTGTGGACATAGTGGAGATCCTTGAGAAGGATCGCGTTTGGTGTGAGTCCGTAATGGAGTTCGATTCCAGCGAACTCGAGGTTTTGGACGACGTTTTTGATGCTCTCAAAGCATCTGGGCTGGAATGCTTCTTGTCAAAGAAGCCATCTTATTTCCTCATGCGTCAGATAGCTAAACTCTACCTCAATATGGAGGAGGTAGATGGGAACTTATTCGGGTCCTTCGTTGTTCATCATGTTCCTAACCCGACGAAAACCTACTCTCAAGTCAGGAGAATGTCAGTAAGGGAAGCTTTGGAAAGGAGTTTCCAACTACCCAGCAGTGGCATGAACCCTTCTGGATACAAGGCTGACTTCCTTGATGAATACCTCACGACGTTCTGTGGGGAGCCAACCACATTTCGAGCCGCTTTTTCGAAGAACAACATACTCCCACAGTATCGGGCCTTGGCATATGTTGTTACACAAATCTTGACCAGCCAGGCCGGTTCTTTTGATCAAGTGTCTAGGCCTAAGTTGCAGATGATGATGGCCATACATGATAGGGCCCAGATCAACTGGACCGAGTTTTTCCTGAAGGAATTTCAGACGCAATCGACTAAGTTTGATCGATCTACAACTCGTTAGAGTGCTAAGGGCAAGCTTCTCTATGGGATGAAGCTATTAGCTATGATCGGAGACTTTTGTGGAACTGATCAGATCACATTCGCTGACAAAGGATATTTCAACCCCAAGAAGATCAGATTCCACAGTCGCGCCAGTGCTCTTCAGCAGATTGGCATCGGTACCGCTGAAGAAGCTAAGGGCAAGAGGAAAGCCCCTACTCCCGTTAAGAAGGGTAATACCCCTCAGAAGAAGCAGAAGAATGCTTCTGAGACAGCCATGGTAGTTACCCAGAGCGCTTTCAGACTGAAAGATGAGTCTGACTCTGCTGAGAAGACATTCTAAGTAGAAAAGGTTGCTTCAGGAGAGAAGGCAGCCTCCTCAGCGGAAAAAGAGGACTTAGTAGAATAGGGGACTGCTCCTAAAGTTACAACTCCCACGTCCAGGTCTCCATTGGACGTCCCCCCTATCAGCAGTCTCCCCTCTACTAAGAAGCCAGAGTCTCCAATTCATTTAGAGGAGATGGAGATTTGCATTGAAGTCGAGACTCTTGGGTTTGAGATTGATTTGCTTCAGGACGAGCAACCTAAGAGATTTCTGAAGCTATTCCTGAAATCACAAGTCACTCTGACTTGATGGATTTAACCAACAGGGCTAGGCTTCGGATGCTGTTCAGGTTCCAGGATTGGATCACTCTCGAGCATCTGATCCGATTCAAGTCCTCAGAACTGCTAAACTCCGATGAGCTACAGATTCGACAGCAGATAGGCTACCCAAAGCCTGCTGACGTTTGCTCGATCGAGGATCTTAGGATGCCGATGCTGGCTCTGCTTGAAGATAGAAACACTTCAGCAACCGTCCCTACTGAGGGTTCTTCTCGTCCCGTTGACCAGGACCCACCCTGTGATGCAGGCCCTGAGAAGCCTGCTGAAGGTTCTCAACAGGAGGAGGGAGCTCAACCATCAGCTGATCAACCTATCAGCTCTCTTCCTCCTGGCCGGCGGCTATAGGAACCTCTCAGGACTCTGACCCAGGACAACTTTTGCTGATGTCTACTTATGAGGTTGCCCCTGTCGCGAAATGTCGAACGTCAAAATCAGTAACGAAGGCGCTCCTGACGCAAGGGACACAGAATCATCTCCTTGCAAGGAACGATCATAAAATCTAGCGTAAGGCTACTAAACCACAGTGAACTCAGGGAACTGAAAGCTTTAGTTCAAAATACTCCTTTCCCTGACTTCTCATCTATCCTCAAGGACGCTCTAGCCGTACAGAAAGTTGATTTTAACGCTCAGCAAGCATCCATTTAGCGATCGATGACTGCTGCCCATACTACTCTTCTTGAATCTTTCAAGACAACGCAGACAAATCATCTTACCAGAATCTCCACGCTCACTCAGGCTCATCTACTCAGAATCTCTAATATTCAAAAGGAGTGTGAGGTGAAGATAGATGCGAAGCTAAAGGAAATCCAAGACCTTGTAGACTCCTCTCACCGCAAGTATAGTGAAGATCTCGTTACTTGAGAGGAATGATCTACACGCCAAATTCGAAGGTCTTCAGAATACTTTGGATAAGCTTAATACTTCATATCAAGCGCTCAATTCCAATGTTGTCCCACTTCCCACCCCTGGCATATTGGATGATGCCAAAAAGGGGGAAAGAATAGTCAAAAGGAAAAGGTTAGTTCAGGGGGCCCAAGTTATATCTGATCCAACGGCCTTGATTCCAATGACTGAGGGGGGAGAATTTGAGACAGAGGGTATGGCCCAGGGTGTCTCTGGCACAGGAGATGTAGGTGCTGAGACTGACCCAAGTGGCTCAGGACCCAAATAGGCAGCATTTCTGACTCTAAGAAATATATTAAAGAAGTTGCCGACTTCCTGGAGGACTCGAAAGATGAAGAAGAGCCTCCTCTGCCTCCACCAGTATTTGGAAAGGGAAAGAAAGTACTGAAGGTTCCTACACCCCACCCTAAATCCCTGAAAAGATATATCAACCCAGCTAAACAAGCTTAGATCGAAGCAGATGAAAAATTAGCAAGAGAGCTTGTTGAGGCTGAGGCAGCAAATGAGCCAAAGAAGGCTCCCACTAAGGCAAGAACCAAGGTTCCTGCAAGGAAACCAACTAAGAGGCCGGCTGCCAGGAAGCTTACCCTCATTGATGAAGCAGATAAAGAAAAAGAAAAAGAGAGGGAAGCTGAACAGAAGAAGGCTACTGAATCCCAGCAAAGTCAGAAGAAGAGAGCTGAGCCTACGATCGAAGAAATGACTAACTTCAGCATTATTGCTCTGGACAAAAGAGATGAATATCACCATCTTGAAGAATTCAGAAGGCAAGAAGCTCTAGCCAAAGAGAAGGCAGCTGAAGAGGCTAGAGAAGCTGAGAGGCTGAAGCCAAGGCCTCCTGCACTGAAGGACAGGGACATTCCAACTACTTCAAAGTTCCGGAGAGGCCGCAACCCAATGATTAGAAGATTCATAGGTGGCCTCGTGTCAATCAATGGATGCCCTGGGAGAGAAATCAGCTGTGGGAGACTATCAAAGCCGAATTTATCAAGCGATACTATGTCTGGCTGTTCTGGAGTGACTCTCAGAAGAATGATGCCTTTGCTGAATGGATTCATAAGTGTGATATAGAGATCTACAAAATAGTCGAGAAAGCCATTGATGCTGATGTTAATGTTCAGATTCCGACTTTCAAGACTCTGCCCCCACCTCGAAATTAGACGGATCTCTGTACACAGGCGTAATAGAACACGAAATTAGGAGAGCAGTCTTAGCTCTGGATCTTAGTCTGGATGATCTTGAAGATAAACAGAAGATTCAGAAGCTGAGAAGAGATACTTTCAAGATGTATGAACTTCCTCTGCCCGAAGACAAATCGAAGGACTTTAAGGCAAGGATTCAGCGCTTCAGATGTGTTAGGAAGCAGTCTTGATAGGTCTATCTTTAGCTCCTAGTGTAGCAAGTGATGTAATTGTACTGAATTTCTCATATATCAATACATCAATTGTTACTTGGCCTGACAATCTCTTATTGTCTCCATGGCCTACTTCGTCTTACTTTAACACTCAGAATCACCTAAGTGATTACTGACTCACACATTCACTGCTTATCTGTGTTTGTCTATTTTTGCTCAGGTTGATTGATGTCTAGGGGGAAACTGTGTTGGGAGAATTTAATGAGATAAATTTTTAAACTCCCAACTGTCCTCAGTAGATTAGAAACTTGAAAGTACAACTCCACTGATTCTTCTTGTAACATTTGTAAGGAATTTGCACCTAATAGTTCATAGTGTTAGATAGCTGATAGTGGAAGGTTTTGGCATCATCAAATACGGGAAATTGTTGGGAAATGATTCAACAGTAGACTGTTTAGAAGATTTGGCTGGTCCCAAAACCCTATGTTGATTGGTGAACCATTCATGTGTATTTGTAACGCCTTGGTCTCTAAGAGTTTCAGACTCAGTAGACTTGCTTTCAGCATGGTCCCAGGCTCAGAAGTTCTATCTGCTGAACCTCAGTAGACTTTTGGCCTCAGTACCATGGAGTGAAGATTCAGTAGTGCTGGACTCAGCAGTAGCAACATACTGAGAGGTGTTCAGGAGTCAGTAGAACTGGACTCAGCATGAGCAGTTTACTGAACTCAGAGTCTTGACCCTCAGTAGAGTTGAACTCAGCATGAGTATACTACTGAACCCCTGGTCATGCTCAACAACGGCCTGAAAGTTGCCTTAACTGTCAGTGGTCTTCAAAGAATAAATCAGTAGAGTTATCCGAGGTCGTACACATCAGAGAAGTCAACTTCAGTATCTACCTTGAAGCCTGAATGTTCCAAAACTTTTTGCACCTCAACCAATGACAAGCAGCCAGCTATTAAAGTAACTGGTAAAAGCTGCAAGTCAACCACTTTCCTGAAATGATAGTGGACTCTGCGGAATTTCAAAAGAGTCGTTGGCTACCCGAATAGAGTGACACGTGGACAGTTTGTCACCAACGGATCTATCCATAGCTCACATCTATAAATAGAGGGAAAATCAAATGGTTGAATACACACAACATACCAGCAATTACACAAACAAGAACACAAGCTTTCCGCGACGAATTGCAGAGAAAACAACCAACCGCGAAAAGCACTCACACTAATCTAGGGAACCCAAGCCTTCATAGAATCAAAGCCTCTAGCATCCAAGTGAAGAACACGAACCCAGAGAGATTATTCCTCACTGTTCTTTACTCTAGAAGCCTTTCTTGTTCCCTTTCCCTCTAACCTAAGCTCGACTGTATCTATCTATAGCTTAGAACCGAATGAGTTCATCTCTTGAACTGTCCTTATTGTTAAGAACTCCTTCATCGTTGGAGGAACATTCCAACATCTTTTTCTTTGACTCTGTAAACTGAGACTTGCTCAGTATAATCACAAGGTTGTGTTTGTCCTGTGTACAAACCGACTGAGACTAACTCAGTATAATAAAATAGTCTCCTGCCTTTGTTCAGGACAGTGGACTTAGGATTTTGGATATCCGAACAACTTTAAAAAGTTGCTGTGTCATTTTACTGTTGCATTGATTTACTGTTCATTCAAAAAACTGTTTACAAAATCTTTAAGTAAAAAGCTTAACTGAGTGCACTAATTCCGCACGCTACGAACTTCTATTGAACGGTACTGAATTTTGAGATCAGTCAGCTAGCAGACCTCAGTACAGTCCGTCACTCTGTCCACGCGATCTAGAACAGCTTGTCTGGTCTATTGAATTCATTCAGTAGGTAATCTCCGTAAATCGGACTATTCGCGTTCAAGTTTGAGAAAAAGTTTTCAGGTGTATTCACCCCCCCCCTCTACACCTAAACGTTTCACTCAAGACCAACAGTAAGATTTATTTCGTGCGATACAACGATTACCAACGAGGTTGTGGTCTCCATGGGCAATGGATCCCGAGTTCCAGCTGTTGCTATAGGAGATTTACATTTATCTGTTTTAGACTCGACATTAGTATTAAAGGATGTTTTATTGGTGCTTGAGTTTAGGCGAAACTGTCACAACCTGATTTTCGAAAAAGGATGGTGCTTTTGACATTAAAATATGCGGGGTGTATGAAATTGTGGATCTTCACTAAGACATTTTCCAATAATCTCATGGGGTATATGCTTTGGATCTTCACTAAGGGAGGATGCATGACTTATCACCTAACTGCATAACTCTACTTTCTATCAATTCCACACAAACCATATTATTATATATAGAAAGAGGTATGCTAGTTATTGATGCTCGTAAATCACCCGTAACATGCGTAATCAACCTTTTCCACATCAAATAGGGCAGAGTAAACATACCCAGTTTAGCGCACTCCACAGGAAACATTCTTTGGATGGCTGCTTCCGTTGCTTCATTCATCACAATTGCCTTCGTATTCTTCACCTTGCTAGCTATAAACTCTTTGAAGAACTCGCGCAATTGAGTGAGCTTGATTGCTTGGCGAAATGGCAGATTGATGTCAAATTTCTCCATTAAGGATATAAAATCTAGAGACTCTCCCATCAACTTTGACTTTTGGGTTAGGGTAATTGGAGATGGTGGTGAAATTACAGTGTTTGGTTGAACTCGCACAATTGAGTGAGCATACTTGCTTGCCCCTTTTTGCTAGCGGTCTGTTTCAACTTCCAAACCCTTCACTACCAGTTCTGATTGAGGGCTATGCTTTTCCAGATCGCATCTGGATTCAGGTTCATCATTTGGTTCCTTCACAGATTGTTTTGTGGAGGATACTTGCAGCTCTTGGCCACTCAGTTTCTGATCTGGTTGGGTGCTATGCTTTTCCAGGTATAAGAGTTCTCAACACTCAGGTGCACAAGCCTTTTCTTGCATTTGTAATTCCTTGCCACATCTCAATGTGGCTCGACTCATATTTTCTGGGTGATTATCATAGCCTTGGGCAGAAAATCTCTCATGATTGGGATCATTCACTACATTATTTCCCCATGCTAACTCAGTTGGAAATGGTAGGGGGATCTCAATCTTTTTAGTCTTAGGTAGATATTTTATTTGCTTCTTCATTCTTGCCCAATTAACTCGAGAAATCACCTTCAAGCTAGGAAAGACCAATGACTCGCTGACCGCTCTTGGTTTCACCACCTCGGCTTCATTGTCACTCAGCATGGTTATCTTGTTCACACTCACCACGGGGTTAGTTTGGACTTGGGAACACAATTTGCCTTGATTCCTCTTAAGCTCATGTAATGAAGCTGCAAATTGAGACACCTTATGTGACAAGGTGTTAATGCTGGACTTTTGCTTTGTCTGTTGAAACCATAGTTGTTGTTGGGTGGAGTCGACTATCTTAGCAGTCTGTTGATGAATAGTCTTAGCAGTATGCTGTTGTTCTTGTTGTTCAAAACATTCTTGTTGAGATTGTTTGCAGTATCCCAGTTGAGGATATTGATAATTCTGCTCTGCAAACGGCTGTTGGTAGCCTTGCATAGGCTGTTGATAACTTTGCTCATGAAACTATTGTTGGTAGCCTGGTTGGAGCTATTGATAGCTCTGCTCTTGTGGCAACTGGTAGCTCTACTGATAACTCTGCTCATGAAACTGTTGTTGGTAGCCTTGATGGGGTAGTTGATACTTTTTCTTTTGCAGTAACTGGTTACTCTGATGAGGCTTCTGTGGAAGATCTCCCAGTTGTCTCCACCTGAGATTTGGGTGATCCAAATTTTGCATTTAAGTGTTCTCAATGTTGCCACACTCTCCACGTGTTGATTCAGTTGGGGTAGCAGCAGTTTTACTTTCTAGCATTTTAATCAACAACTGCTCAATTTTTTCCATTCTTTCATCATTCATCTTCTCATAATCTGAAGAGCTTTCTTCTGCCACTGTCTGTAGTATGTGAGAGGGATCATGATACTCCCTTGTAGAATTCGCCAATCTCTGGATCAACCTTTTTGCTTCACTAACTCGGCAGTGTAAGAAACTGCACTTACTGGCATTAACAAGATCTTTGGTTCGGGCAGTCATTCCCTGGTAAAAATATAAGAATTGTTCTGCTTCAGAAAACTTGTGATTTGGGCAACTATCACTCAACCTCTTGAATCTGATCCAATAATTGCTTAATGACTCATCACACTCTTGCTGCACATCTTGTATTTCCCTTTTCAGGGATATGTCTTCGATGGAGGCAAGTAATAATTCAAGAATGTTATCCTCATCTCGCCCCAAGTGGTTATAGAATCTGCTGGAAGGCTAGAAAACCACATATCAGCCTGGTCAGATAGAGCAAATGGAAATGCTGCTAATCTAACTTGGCCCTCTGTTACCCTGCCTGACCTTTTTTAGATTCTGCAGATTTTGGTGAACTCATTTAAAAATGTGATTGGATCTTCATCTGTTCTCCCATAGAACTTGGGAAGAACCTTAAGGAACCCATACTTGATCTCAACATGTTCATTGGTTTCTGCCACTCGAATAGGGTTAGGAGCATTATTAGCTATATGCTCTGTCTGCTCATACAAATACAGATCTTTGGCAGTTGTTCTTTCAAACTTAGATTCTGCTTTTGTCCCAGATTCAGAAAAAATCACATTTTGACAAGACATAACCCCTTTGGTTTTAATCCTCCTGGCTTCAGTACCAAGCTTAGGTTCAATCTTTGTCTCAATACAGGGGAAGTCCTGTTGGTCCAGCAAGTCATGTTGTTTCCCATTCTGGTTCTCCTTCCTTAGTCTTCTTGTTGTCTCCTCAATCTCGGGGACGGACAAGAGATCCGGGTTGGCAGACATGCTGACAAACAACAAAGAAAAAAAAGAAAAACAAAACATCACTAGAAATAAGTAAGAAAAATCTAAACGACATTCCCCGGCAACGGCGCCAATTTGGTGGAGCCTTTTCGTCGTCTGGACCGACTCACCAAATACATTTAAAACTCCTGCACATACATCTTAAACTAAGATTAGCACAGCGACAAGCAGGGATCGATCCATAAAGAATGGGCAGATTAATTCTCAGAGTCTCTAGGGACTCGGGTTTGGTTAGCAACCACCATTTAGTTTGGGATTCTAAAACTAGGCAGAATATATAAATTGGGCTGAAGAATAACAAGCAATGATAAACAACTGATTAAGATAGATAATAAAGGCAATCCAGCTGAGGTAATTCAACACCACTCCCTTTCCAATCCTAGAATACTAGATGAATTGGTTTGGCTAAGGCTACCTGTCCAGGACGCTGTGTTGAGCACAGGGGCGTCCAATCCTTCTACGTAAACTATGATTGCCATGTTGAGCAGAGAAACAATCACCTACCCAAGCAAATAACCTACCTTGTTGAGTAATGACTAGGTTACTACTAGGGAGCATTAAGAACAAGGGAACTAGGACAAGGCTTCTGCCGATATTGAGCATATAAAGCAGAAGCTTAGTTAATCTACGTCTGCACAGAAAGCAGCTATCTATCTCGACTGGCCAAACCTCAACAGTTCACTAACCTAGCAACACAGAGTTTGATTAAAACCCTAGCTTAACCAATTTTTAAGCACATTAACACATCTCACGGGATCTAGGAGTGGTGCCTAATTACCTCAGCCAGATCTCGGACTTAGCTACTCATAGTAAAGCAAGAAACTGAAATAAACATAATTAAATCAAGCATAATGTAGATCTGGGATGGAAGGGTAGAATAATATAGGATTCGAGAATGATAAGAAACGAACATGAACTAACCACTCAAAATTAGAGGAAATAACAAGTAAAAGGTCAAAAGCATGTAGATCTAGAGAATGGAAAGTAAAGAACATGGAAGTACAACATTATATTCTTCTAAAGAATTTTAGACAAAAAGGTAACAAGAGCAAACTCAAAGGAAACATGCAAAACATCAAGCAAAAGAGTAGGAGTTAAAAGTTAAAAGAGATATAAATGCAGATAATAAAAGCTTGAACAGAAACAACATTAAAACTAACCAAAACTTGCAGTAAAGAGTCTTCTCCTCCAGGGAGAGCTCGCAACTACACTAGGCAGGAATATAAAGAGTATTCTTAAGTTACATCGATGGCGAAATTTGGAGTATTGTCAGAGGGAGGGAACGAGCTAAATTGACTAAAAAGGTATAAATTTGAAGATGATGATTATATTAGCTCTCCTCTCTATCGTTTAGCTCTTCGAGAATATCTGCATTTGTAGGTGGGAGCGTTTTGTTCCATGCATGGTCTGCTTGTCAAAGTCGGGCTAGATTGTAGCTTCTAGCAGCCTACTTCCAGCCATAGCGTGACATGATGTTCTGGGCCGGGTTTGTGGGTCTGCTTCATCTTAATTCTTTCTATTTCCGGCCCGATGGACTCTGCACTGATTCTGGCCTCCTTTTAGGCTATTTTTCCTGCTTCGGGCAGTTCTAGTAATCTCAGCCCAAAGTCTTCTACATCCAGTTGTATCATCTTTTCTCCTATTTCCTCCTATTCTAAGCTAAATATCTGCATTTTCTCAACACTCAATATATAAATTAAATGGACAAATGAGCTACAAATCTAGGCTCATCACAAGCATGAAGAAAACTCGCCAGATTTCATACAAGAAGAGAAGAAAATCCAAGGTCCTGAAGACTATTGTAGATGAGAAAGCAACCAAAGATAGAATCTGAAAACGATCTGCTCTATCCCTGGTGCGACAGATGGGTTCCGCTGGAACTTTCAGATGACTGGGAGCAGATCAAGGTGGACTTCATTAAAAGATTCTACTTTTGGCAATCATGGGGATCATAAATGAGGATCAAGAACAAGAATGAGATCTTCACGGAGTTCTTCAGAAGATGTGCATTCAAACTTTACCTTCTCATAAAGGACTTCGCTGAAAAGGCAAATCAGTACATCAAAGCTCCTAAGCCCAGATTCTTGAAGAGACTACTCGCTTGGAAAAACCTAGAATTCAATGTTGATTATGACAAAATCAAGTCTAAATTTCATAAGGCTTGCAGTGAAAAGAAATATGATGACACAACCTTTTACCTCGAGAGGAAAGTCAACCTGAGAAGATTGGCTTACTACTCGTATGAGCTAAAGCCTGAAGACGTACTTGAGAACAGGTTTGAACTCATCGTGGAAGAGTTGAAGAAGACTCATCTAACTTACGAGGAGTTTGTGAGGAAATACAGGATCAAGCCTGAGCCTGTATAATCTATTGGAATAGAATAGCTCTAGTTTGTACTTAATGTCTTACCAATGAAGCTGAATTTTCTCTTTGACCTGACGATAATAACTCTTTGTCCAGGAGATCGTATTTTAATTATTATATTAAAACCCTTTCCTTTCTTATCCCAACCTGTGTTGGATGAACTTAGCTTGAGCTTGTTTTCAGGTTAGAATATGGTTTTGACATCATCAAAAAGGGGGAAATTGTTGGGAAATAATATAAGTTTTGAATGATCCCAAACCCCTATTTGATTGATGAACCAATATGATGTAATCGATAGGTTGTTTCAATCCGTGTTTGTATAGTTAGGCTGAACCTTTGTCTTCAGACTGGATTGTTAGATTGATCAACCCGCTTTATCTCTTTAGTCATGCTTTTGAAGCTGACACCGTTCATGCTACGTTGATCTTCTGATTGTTGTCTTTAACAGGCCACATTGAAGATTCTAGTGTGAAAATAGTACTAGGTACAAGGCACACTATTCAAAGTTGATCGTCAACGGAGCAAGATGACAACATCAGAATCATTGTCAACCAATCTAAGGCTGTCATGTTAGCCCTAGTCAAAGGGAGACAAAACAGTACCTCGTACAGAATCCGCAGGACCAAACGGGGCGAGACACATGTCCATGCTTTCAATGCATGAGACCATTGTCAACACGGAGCTAATAGGAGATCGATCATGTTCAACGGATCTAACCCCTAGCTCGACTATAAATAGCAGAACACCTCTGTTAATGAGGTTACGAAATTTCATATACGCTCAAGCACACTCAAGCTAAAGAACCGACTCTCTTATAATCTCATCTTAAGTTCCTTAGCCTAGAAATTCTATCTTCTGTTCATACCCCAAGCATTCATAGCTTATCATAAGCTTGGAGTAGAGAGTGTTTAAAACTCTTGTGTTTGAACAAACCCAAAACCCCACCCTTTCAAGTTAGATAGATCGAAGCTGATAGATAGTTTGATTGATAGATAGCTCGATAGATAGCTTGTATGTGTTGATCTGCAACTCGTCAGTCTACGAGTATCCTTAGTGGATTCCTGCTGAGAATGTCACACCCAATTCCCGAAGGAAGGCATGTGGGCCGGAACGTGACTGGGGAGGGATGAAAGAAGCGGGAAAGAAAGGGGAAAGAACTTAAAGACTAACCAAGAACCTTCTTTCAACATATCCACATAGATATAGATATTATCAAAACAACCTTTTTTGTTGAGCTACCTCTACGGACACAAAAGAGGTAGAAGATAATACACATAATTAGGGTTCAAGCGGAAGCTTTTCACAAAGTAGGAGGTTATCTGTATAACAAAAGAGCATGAGGGCCAAGCTAGCACTAACTAAACATTTCCTCCCTGTACTACCAGTTTGGTCTGCAAAACCTTTTGAAAACATTTGGGCTGAGCACTAGTGTACTCAGTGGGTAAAGCAGATGATAATAAACATTTGAAAATCCTTTGAAAATGAAATATTCATGCACCATGGGTATAACATAGAGAGTTTTAAAAACCAAAAGCACTCTATGTATACCAAAACATTCACTTTGGCCATTTCCTTCCTTTCTCAACTATTGGTGCATTCTACACTCTTTTCTCTTTGTTAGACTTAGGGAAACACATTCATCTAAGCTTAACCTCGTACCCTTCATTATACTTGGGAAACAGATTCACCCAAGACTAACTTCGTGACGTTTGGTGTACACTAACCCTGGCCCCGTCTAGCTCAGGATCCGATCGTTTCATCTCATATTGGCAAAGCCCAATTTCATTCAAGTAGATGCACTTATCCAATAGCGAGTAAAACATTTCATGAACATTCATAACTTTAATTGGCATAATCCATTTACCATGAATATTCATAAATACATGGAGGTACAATAAAATGGAGACGTATAAATTTCATATTGTTACGAGTGTAAAATTTCTAAATCTATAAATTAGAAGGAAAAATAATAATAAAAAATCCTTAATTAATTATGGGAAACTAGGGTTATCACATCCTTCCCTCCTAAAAAAAATTCGTCCTCGAAATTTACGTACCTTTATAAGATAATTCAGGATTTTGAGACGTGATCATATCTTCTAGTTCCCATGTAGCTTCTTCTTCTCCGTGGTGATTCCACATGATTTTTACTAATGGAATCTGCTTGTTTCTCAAAACTTGGATCTTGCGGTCAAGAATTTGTACAGGTCTTTCCTCATAGCTAAGGTCCGTGTCCAGATTTACCTCTTCATATTTGATTACGTGTTTAGGGTCATACACGTATTTTCTAAGTTGAGATACATGGAAAACGTCATACGCATTTCCAATATTAGGCGGTAAGGCTAACTGGTATGCTACAGGACTTTTTCTCCTTAGGATTTCAAAAGGTCCTATGTATCTAGGACGTAACTTGCCCTTCTTACCAAACCGTGTAATACCTTTGGAAGGAGATACTTTAAGGAAATCTTGATCACCCACATTAAGCTCTAACTCGGTTCGGCGCTTATCGGTATGCAATTTTTGTCTATCTTGGGCCTCCTTAATTCGTTGCTTGATGTGATCAACTTTCTCAATCATCTATTGAAGTAGTTTTGATCACTCTTAACTAACATGAGAAGAGATGTTACTCAACCTATCTGTTAAGAACCTTATCTATCTTGCTTCGGAATTTGAGAATCTCTTGTAAACTCTTTTTTTTTTCTAGATCTTACAATTCTTTACAGAAAGAGAATATTTCGAGAATAATTTATTATGAACAACTAATCATAAAATTATTTTACGCTCATCCCTATAATTTCTCCTTATTGCCAAAGATTTTCTGCATTATCTTGGACTAACCATTATCCAGTACCTTCATCTCTCGGCAATATACACTTTCGTAAGCTGCCACGGTAATTGTTGTTTTGTTGCTTTCGTAACGTATTCCACTTGGAGAAAAATATCTTCCAAATCTATCATGAATTTAAATAGTCCCTTCTAACATTCCATACAGTTCACGGATTGAGAACTGAACTAATACTCAGTTACTCGTTGATCGTTTGGTATAAACTCTTCTAGCATTTGAGATGAATCTGGAGTAACAATCTGAGATGATCGACAACCGCATGCCCCGTACACTAAGATTTTCTTGAGGTAACATGTTGGTCCGGAGATGATAGTCAGGTGTAGAGGGGGGGGTGAATACACCTGAGCACAGTTTCTTTTCTCAAATGCGAAGGACAGCTGAGCTGTAAGTTGCAACTGATGAACAGTGCCAAATAGTAACCTTCGATCGCGGGTCAGAAGTGTGCCAACTACTGAGCTCTCCTACTGACTTTTGTCAGTACTTGAAACTCAGTTGGAGACGTCGTGCGTATAAGAGTGTGGGGCCTGGAGATTCGTCTCAGTTTGAAAATGTGATTTCGCAAGTTAAATTATTTTGGCTAGTGCACTTTGAAAATACGTTTTATGCAGAATATGATTTTGTGATCAGTTGTGAGCTATGCAGTAAAACCGTAAATAACACAAGCAATTTTTAACGTGGTTCGGATACGCAAGATCCTACGTCCACAGTCCTGTTGAACAGGAGGTCTTGTTGATTTTTCTGAGCAAGCTTCAGCAAGGAATCTGTGCACTGGACAGACCCTTCTAAGTTATAGTCCTTAGCGACTTTACAAATCAAACCGAGG
Source organism: Lavandula angustifolia (assembly GCA_028984105.1). NCBI lineage: Eukaryota > Viridiplantae > Streptophyta > Magnoliopsida > Lamiales > Lamiaceae > Lavandula > Lavandula angustifolia. Next base: position 10,174,611 of record CM054808.1, read on the forward strand.
TTTGAAGGGGAGGGGATAATCTCCAACTAGGAAGGAGTTCCTACAGTGAGAACAATCACTAAAAGTGAACTCCTTCGAATTTCTAAGCTATAGATATGGCAATGAGCTTAGCTAGAGAAGAGGGATCTAAAGAACTCTAGAGAGAAGAACTAATGATATTCTATTAAGCAAGTTCTTCACTGGATTGATCTTGAATGCGCTAGAGTTGTTTGAAAGCTTTGAGCATTTTCCCTTGATATCCCGTGCGTGAAGCTCGGATCTTCTTCTCTATTTATAGTCGTGAAACAGGCATATGTCCGTTGGAGATGACGATGCCACGTGTCACAACCTTCCAAAGAAAACGGCCATAAATTCGAATTGTTGCAGCAGAGTTGTTGATACTGTACATGAGAGCAGCTTTAGTTGGTCAGAGCAGATATCGCGTTGACGGCTTCTCATTGGTCGAGGTTTGTGGTAGCTGAGATTGTGTCAGACATCGGAGTTGACTCTCCCTAATCCTCGTATGGTCTTCTGCTGACTTTCGAAATGACTTTAACAGCTGGGTCGTTTCCTGTCGGATACAGTAGACTTGAAACAGTCTTTGTCTTCTTCGTCTGAGTCGGCTGCAAGAGATATTCTCTTGAGTGTGGTCAGCTGATGACTGCGAAGGTACTGAGCTTGTATAGAGTTCTTCTGCTGATGTCTGTCAGCTGATGAGATGTCTTCTACTGAGGCGAAGATCAGCTAATGACTCATGAACGCAGGCTCTTACACTGATGACGTGGGGTTCTGGAAAGTAACTTCGACAGAAGATCAATCCAACATATTACCCCGTACAGGACATAGACACAAGGATAAACAAAACAAAAACAGTCTAGCCTATACATCAGTTAATCCTATCAAGACACTACACTACTGATATCAGCTGGGTTTTGGGATCTTCAATTCCATAGTACTACTACGATTTCCCCCAATATTATTTTAACCCACTAACTGCTGAGTATCATCTACTGACTCATAACCCAACAATTTCCCCCTAATTTACGATGCCAAAACCTCTAGATAATACAACTAAACTACTGATATAGATAGACTTCAGTAAAACTGAATCAGTTAACTTCTTGGGCTTAAGCTCAGTAGATAGAGCATAGCAACGCGAAGATCCTCAAATGACGCTAGATCAGCGGGTTCCCCAAACCCAATGGCTGATTGCAAGCTCTGTTCTTCTGTCAGTAGGGACAAAGCTGACTCCGTCCTAATCAGCTCCTCCAGGACGTCCCAGATGAGGAATCTCAGTAGCATCTGAGTCCTCGCGCTTATAGCAATTTCGACCAGATCCCGGTGTTTGGCAATCTCGGGGATCTGAGCACTGACCTCTCCAGTGGCTCGGAGGCGTGTTGAGTGCAAGGTCATCCATTTAGAGGAAGTTTCCTCAGTCGGTCCGGCAGTGTCCGACTGGGTCTCTTCAGAACTGATGCGCTGGACCTTGTCCTTCAAGGTGGCACCTTCTATGCCAGTATCCGCATCAAGTATTGGTTCCTCCTGAGCGGGTGAAGGAGAGACAGGTTTTGCTGGAACCTCAGAAGGTCCAGTTTTGCGGAGCCTCTTCCTCTTGGGTGGGTCGGCACGAGGGGGCAAGTCAGATGTGACACGTTTCTGTTCAGGTGGCCCTCGTCCGATAGACTTTTCAGCAGCGGCTCTAGTTTTGAACTTGATGAGCTTGCTGTCAAAGTATCTCGAATCAGCAAAGGCTGAGTGATTCGATACTGATTCTTCGATCAGTACAGACATCTTTGTTCCGTACAGCAGCTTTCCCACATTAATAAGTCTCCTCTCTCCTGTGGGTGTGGCTGCGAACTTCTGAGCCTGAGCTTTAAGCTCAGCGACATAATAATCCGTCCAGTTGACTTGGACTCCGTCATCTATTATCATCATCAGTTGAAGACGGGGCTTGGACAACTGATCAAATGAGCCGGCGGCGCTCGAAAGTATATGCGTCACAATGTAGGCGAGCCCGCGGTACTCTGGTAACAACTGATTCTTTGGCAGCGCTGTTTTGAAGACAACGTCGTCTCTGCCGCAGAACTTCTGGACATAGGAGTTAATCTCCTTCTCCTTATATCCAGTGGGTGAGACTCCACGAGCTAGAAGATCAAAGGTTAATTCCACGGCGGCTCGGAGATTGATGACGTGATGACTGGCTTCCCATGTCTGAGGGATTACTTCCTTCATATAAGAAAAACAGGATTCCTCCGCACCTGTATCTTCTATGGATCTCCAGTTGTAATAAACTTCTGCAACTTGTCAAGGCAGATAAGCTCTGGGGTGCTACGAGACAAGGTGCTCAAGTCCGGATGCTTTGAGAGCCGTGAAGATGGGCTCAAGATATGGAATATCCGCCTGGTGCAGAGCCGTCGTCGGCTCAAACTGGATGCGCGACTTGATAATATCATCGATTTGCAGTGGGGTCATTACCGTCGCCATGAGTGTCTGCGAAAAAATCGTTAGCACTTGAAAATAGAGTAAGTCAGTAGAGTTTAAAACAAAATTCAATAAATTACCGAATAACGGAAAGCTTGGAAATAAAATGCAGAGCAGTTTGAGTTTGAGAAACTGAACACGAAGAAAAAGCTCTTGAAATTCGAAAATGGCGAAAAGTGGGATTAGGGCAGAAACACAAGGGTTTTAAAAGATATGCAAATCAATCAGTTTTAATCCAACGACTGAGGTTAATCTTACATTTTTACATAGACCGCAGTGATTAGATGTTATAAAGGAATGATTACATAGGCCGCCTCTATCCTAGACCCACGTAGGAAATGCGCAGTTTAAAGTAAGGTGAGAAGACATGCATTAAATGCGCTGCAGGCAGCATTAAAGTCTAAGTCTGTTAAATGAAAACGGTTTCCTACTGACTTAAACCTTAAAAGTTTTAATGGCGGTAAATAAATGCTCATTAACTACTGAGTGAAAACGACTGATATAATAAATGTGAGCATGCTTCTGATAGCGTTAAGTATGTAAAGCTACGCAAACCTCTTCAGCTGAACTTTTTCGAACAGTTGGTTACCGTTTAGACTCAGGAGGACATATGATGGGCTGATAGACATGTTCCCCCTTACTGTGTACAGTTCGATTCACCCGACTGAATCATTGTACTGAGTCTTTGACCTGTCGTACTGATCTTTCATCTCGATATCAATTGTTGGTTTCTGCTGATACCATTTGTTGTGTACTACTGACACGGTTCAGTAGGATCCAGTAGACCTAGCTCAAGTGATAATTCTCTGAATCTGTTCTCAGCTAGTGGCTTGGTCAGTATGTCTGCCCTTTGCTTATCATTATAGATTTTCTCCATTTTGATATCCTTCTTCTCGACATGGTCTCCGATGAAGTGGTGTCGAATATCCACATGCTTGCATCTCGTATGGAGAACAGGATTCTGAGTTATAGCAATAGCACTTGTGGAGTCACAGTAGATGGGCACTTCATCCTGAGTTATCCCATAGTCTCTCAGTTGCTGTCGAAGCCGAAGGATCTGGGCACAGCAACTTCCAGCAGCCATGTACTCAGCTTCAGTAGTGGACGTTGCTACTGAATGTTGTTTCTTTGAAAACCAAGATATTAGCTTCTTGCCTAGGAACTGACATGTTCCTGAAGTTGACTTTCGATCTATCCTGCATCCTGCATAATCAACATCAGAATAACCTGTCAGTATAAGATTATCATCAGCAGGATACCATAACCCTGCGTCAGGTGTTCCTTTTAGATATCGCAGAATCTTCTTTGCTGAGTCTAGATGACTCCGCTTGGGATTCACTTGAAATCTTGCACATACACCTACAGCATAAGTTATGTCAGGTCTGCTTGTTGTTAAATATAATAAGGAGCCAATAATGGCTCTGTAATCAGTAGAATTAACAGAAGCTCCCTCTTTGTCTAGATCAATTTTGAAATTAGTATTCATGGGGATCTTGACTGGCTTGCTTGAATCGCAGCCGAATCTTTTGAGAAGATCTCGAGTGCATTTGGCTTGAATGATGAAAATTCCTTCAGGTGATTGCTTTACTTGAAATCCAAGGAAGTAGTTCATCTCTCCCATCATAGACATCTCGAATTTCTCCTTCATCATTTTCTCGAATTGTTGACATATAATCACGTTTCTGCAACCGAAAATGATGTCGTCTACGTAGATTTACACCAGTAAAATGTCATCTCCTGACTTTATGTTGAACAGGGTGCGATCTACTGTCCCCTTCTGAAAGCCTTTCTGAAGCAGAAAGTCAGATAGGGTATGGTACCAAGCTCTGGGTGCTTGTTTTAACCCATACAAAGCTTTCCGAAGTCTGTACACCTGATGTCCCTGCTAAAAGCCGGGCGGTTGTTCCACAGAGACATCTCCCTTCAGCACGCCGTTCAGAAAAGCTGACTTTACATCCATCTGATATACTTTGAATCTCTGATGTGTTGCATAAGCTAGGAATAAACGAATGGCTTCCAATCTGGCGACTGGAGCGAATGTTTCATCAAAGTCGATTCCTTCTGCTTGACAGTATCCCTTGGCAACTAGTCTAGCTTTGTTTCTGATAATGACGTTGTTTTCATCGCGCTTGTTATTAAAGACCCACTTAGTACCAATCACGTGCTGATGTCTAGCTCTGTCAACAAGCTCCCAAACTTCGTTTCTAACGAACTGGTTCAGCTCTTCTTGCATGGCAATGATCTAGTTAGCATCGTTGAGTGCGTCCTCTATTGACTAAGGTTCTTCTGTAGACAAGAAACAAGAATAGAGTGAGCTTTCTCCTTGACTTAATCTAGATCTTGTCCTGATGGTTGCTGATGGATCTCCTATAATGAGATCTGAAGAATGAGCGTCGAGCCATGATCGTCTGAGTCTGGCTTCTTCTTCTGATACTACTTCTACACAGTCAGTACGTGTGTTAGGCATTTCAGTCGTACTATTCTGTGACTGTAGCAGTTCAGTAAGAAGGTTAGGGGCACTTAGCTCAGGAACATTAGTTGTTCCCCCTGAGTTTATATTCTCAGTAGAGGTCTCAGTTACCACAAGGGCTTCCTCATCGACCATTGTTACTTGTTGTTGATTCTGTTCATTAGAATCAACCAGGTTAGCTACATCGCCTGTTGGTTGAGTCTGTATTTCTTCATCGTCTGACTCTCATCCCAACAATGCTGGATCTTTTCGGCTTTGTCGTTTAGTGCGAGATCCTGTAGCTTGCTGCTGACATCCTCAGTATTTGTCTTTGAAGATTTCCTGTTCTCAGTAACAAACTCGTCAAATACAACATGGGGGCTTTCCTCCACACAAAGAGTCCAATAGTTAAAGACTCTGAAGGCTTTACTGACTCGACAGTATCCTAAGAATACTCCTTGATCAGATTTGCTATCAAAGACCTTCAACTGATCTTTCCCATTATTGTGGATAAAGCACGGACAACCAAAAATATGAAAATGAGAAATAGAAGGAATTCTTCCTGTCCATAGTTCGTAGGGTGTCTTCATGTGTTGCTGTGTAAGCAGTGAGCGATTTTGAGTGTAGCAGGCGGTGTCAGTAGCATCAGCCCAGAACTTTTAGGGTAGTCCAGAGTCTGCTAGGAGCGTTCTTGCTGCTTCTTTGAGTGTTCTGTTTTTACGTTCAGCAAGTCCGTTCTGCTGAGGGGTGCGAGCAGCTAATGTCTCGTGCTGAATTCCCTGTTTATCGCAGTATTCTTTAACTACTGAGTTGAGAAATTATGTTCCTCTGTCTGAGCGAATTCTCGGTATCTTGATGTCCTTTTCCACACTGAGTTTCCTCAGTAGATTGGGCAGCTCAGTCTGGACATCAGATTTGTTGGCTATGAAGATAACCCAAGTATATCTCGAGTAGTCGTCAATAACGACTAGGGCATACTTCTTGCCTCTTATAGTCACTGGAGAGACTGGCTCGAATAGGTCCATGTGCAGCAGTTGAAGGATTCCATCAGTGGAAGGTGACGGAATTGGTGGATTGTTTTTCTTTGTCTGGTTTTCCTTCAAACATGCTTCACAATTTCTGTCTTTGATAAACGATTCGTTGGGCAGTCCTCTGACTTTAGAGTTCTTGGCTAGCTTGTTCATGGTCTTGAAGTTCAGGTGGCTGAGTCTCTTGTGCCACAGCCATCCTGTCTTGTCACTGGATTTCGTCTGTGCGAGTAAGCAAGCCTCAGGTTCTGCGGTTTTCCAGTTTGCAACATAGATATTCTTCCTCCACGAACCTGATAACACTGTTTTTCCCTGTATATTTATCAACAATATCATAGAAACCAGCGTCAAAGATAACTCTGTTTAGATTGTTGCAGAATTGACTGACAGAAAGGAGATTATGTTGAAGTCCTTCAACATATGTTACTCTTGGAACTGAGGCAGTCCCAATATTCAGTGTTCCGTATCCCCTTGTATAGCCTTTAGAGTTGTCACCAAACTTAATTCTGGGACCATCTTCTTGTACGTAGTTGGTCAGCAGACTCTTTTGATATGTCATGTGTCTTGAGCACCCGCTGTCTACAATCCAAGGGTCCTTATGCACCTGCAAAACAGAAACATTTTTAGATACCCTTTAGTTCAGTTGGGTCCTTACATGTTAGTGGGTGATTTCGGAACCCAGTTCTGTCTAGGGACCTTAGAAGTCTGAGACTTCTTCTTCTGAACCTTGTCAGCTTTCTTCACCACAGGACTTGGAGATACTGACTTTTTGACGATTTTGGGTTCAGGAGCTTTCTTCTTCTGAGGCCTTGTGTTTCTCCTGACCATGGGCTCATAGTAGTACCAACCATACTGAGCTGGATGTTCATATAGTGGTTCACTGTACTGTTCTGCCCATCTGACCTTCTTGGTTCCCCCTGAGTTTGATCGTGGTGTCCTGGGGCTAGAACCTCTAGTCAGTAACTTCTTATTGCTCGGCTGAGGTGCAATTATCTTCTGTTTATTCTTCGCCTGAGGTGTTGAGTCAGTAGCCTAAACTTTACCTCTGACGAATCTATCAGCCAGCATTTCTGAGCTCTTTGAAGTGGAAGCTTCATGAGTATAGCCAAGTTCTTCTTTCATGGCTGGTGGCCTTTGAGCTTTGAGCATGCTTTCCAACTTCTCCTTTGCTCCTAGTTACTGTTCAGTCATCAGTCCTCGCCAGACTTCATCACTTCTTCGAAGTGACTCATAATCCTTTTCAACCTCTGCAAGCTTCTGACTGAGTCGGGTTATTTCAGTATCTTTCTCAGAATTGTCCTTGGTCAGAACTGATATCTGAGTTTCTTGAAGCTGAGACTTAGTCATAAGAGATTTAATCTCTTCCTTGCGTCTCGCAACCAGATTCTCTGAATCAGTTGAGACCTGACAATCAGAAGAAAGTCTCTGATTTTTAGCCTTTACCTGTTCTAGTTCCTGAATGGTTCTACTGAACTCTCTGCTCAGCTGAATCTGCTCCTCTAGTAGATCATCGTAGGCTTGTACCACGTCTAGAGGTTCATCTGTGACCGAGCACGTGTCGTGTGTGCTGTGTGAGGTTACATTAAGTTTATAATTTACCTCAGCCTCTTCTCCGGCCATCAGACAGTATTTAGTGGTTTCTTCAGGATCTGTTTCTCCGATCTCAGCGGCGACAAATACAGCTTCGTCCTCAGAAGAGTACATGAATGTATCTTCCTCGATTGAGTCATCGGATATCTCTCCGGCTATGTAGGCTTGCCTCCTTCGGGGAAATTTTTCGCGCCTGGCCTACCGTTCTGCTCTTTGAGCAGCTAAGAGTTCGGGACAGTCGTACTGGTAATGTCCCTCTTTCTTGCAGTAGTAGCACACAGTTGATTTGATGCTCTTTCCAGCTGAGTCATTTGATGGACTAGCAGCAGGCTCTGTGTTCCTGCAATCAGTAGAAGGTTTAGATTCTTCCCTTTTTCGATAATCTTTCTTACCTGAGGGGGAATCTCTGTTGTATTTCTTCAGCTTTCTGACTCTCTCCTTTTCTCTTTGATATTTGAGAGCCATCAGTGCTAGTTGGTCAGGGCCTGAAGTCTCAAAGGACTTTGCTTCTATTGTGGCCACTGCCTTGCTGGAAGAAATGGGTTTGACTCCACTTTTGCTAACTGTTGCTTTAAAAGCATGATCAATATGTGTGTCAGCTGGAGCGCTTGAACATCGTTGGGGTAGGCTGTGCTCAAATTCCTCTATCTTTAATTCTGAAAAGATAACATCAGGAGTTAGAGCATTAAGATCGGAGCGTCGTAAATAAGTAGCAAAAGGAAACCACTTTTGTCGAGGTAGCGCTCTTAGGATCTTAGTGTTCATTTATTTGTTGGTGAACGTCCTCCTCAGTCCATTGATCACATTGATCTGATTAGTAAATCTAACGCTTAGCTCGTCAATGGTTTCATTGGACTCCATGGCAAATGTGTCGAACTTCTAAAGCTCCAATTCGAGCTTATTTTCTTTAATCTGCGGGGTTCCTTAGCTCAGTACAGCCAGGGCATCCCAGAGTTCTTTTGCCGTTTTGCAGTCTTGCACCCTCTCGAGGTGAGAATCACTGAGCGTTGTCAGGATTGCATTCCGCGCAACTCGGTCGAGGTTGTGCAGCTTTTTCTCTTCCGGTGTGGAGGCTGATTTTTCTATGGCGACTTTGGCACCAGTTTGTGCCCCTACACCTCCCACAGCAGCAAATTGTACGTTGTCTATCATGGCAATGATGGGTCCTATCTCAAGGACGTCCGTCATGCTGTCATGCAGCGATGTGAGGTGCGCCTCCATTCTCACACGCCATACCGTATAGTTCTCTACTAAGAACATCGGTACCATCCGAATACCTGACATATCAGACATTACGGGTAAGAGTATAAGGATGTATGAAGAGATGCTTGTGCAGTGAAAAGCGTTTTCAGGATCTGTTCGAGAAGACCAGTAGTTCAGAACCGGTGATCAGAAGAACACCGATGCTCTGATACCAATTGTTGGTCCGGAGACGATATTCAGGTGTAGAGGGGGGGGTGAATACACCTGAGCACAGTTTCTTTTCTCAAACGCGAAGGACAGCTGAGTTGTAGGTTGCAACTGATGAACAGTGCCAAATAGTAACCTTCGATCGCGGGTCAGAAGTGTGCCAACTACTGAGCTCTCCTACTGACTTTTGTCAGTACTTGAAACTCAGTCGGAGACATCGTGCGGATAAGAGTGTGGGGCCTGGAGATTCGTCTCAATTTCAAAACGTGATTTCGCAAGTTAAATTATTTTGGCTAGTGCGCTTTGAAAATACATTTTATGCAGAATATGATTTTGTGATCAGTTGTGAGCTATGCAGTAAAACCGTAAATAACACAAGCAATTTTTAATGTGGTTCAGATACGCAAGATCCTACGTCCACGGTCCTGCTGAACAGGAGGTCTTGTTGATTTTTCTGAGCAAGCCTCAGCAAGGAATCTGTGCACTGGACAGACCCTTCTAAGTTATAGTCCTTAGCGACTTTACAAATCAAACCGAGGTTTGAAGGGGAGGGGATAATCTCCAACTAGGAAGGAGTTCTTACAGTAAGAACAATCACTAAAAGTGAACTCCTTCGAATTTCTAAGCTATATATATGGCAATGAGCTTAGCTAGAGAAGAGGGATCTGAAGAACTCTAGAGAGAAGAACTAACGATATTCTATTGGGCAAGTTCTTCGTTGGATTGATCTTGAATGCGCTAGAGTTGCTTGAAAGCTTTGAGCGTTTTCCCTCGATATCCCGTGCGTGAAGCTCGGATTTTCTTCTCTATTTATAGTCGTGAAACAGGCATATGTCCGTTGGAGACGACGACGCCACGTGTCACAACCTTCCAAAGAAAACGGCCATAAATTCGAATTGTTGCAGCAGAGTTGTTGATACTGTACATGAGAGCAGCTTTAGTTGGTCAGAGCAGATATCGCGTTGACGGCTTCTCATTGGTCAAGGTTTGTGGTAGGTGAGATTGTGTCAAACATCGGAGTTGACTCTCCCTAATCCTCGTATGGTCTTCTGCTGACTTTCGAAAAGACTTTAACAGCTGGGTCGTTTCCTGTCGGATACAGTAGACTTGAAACAGTCTCTGTCTTCTTCGTCTGAGTCGGCTGACAAGAGATATTCTCTTGAGTGTGGTCAGCTGATGACTACGAAGGTACTGAGCTTGCATAGACTTCTTCTGCTGATGTCTGTCAGCTGATGAGATGTCTTCTACTGAGGCGAAGATCAGCTGTTGGCTCAAGAACGCAGGCTCTTACACTGATGACGTGGGGTTCTGGAAAGTAACTTCGATAGAAGATCAATCCAACATTTTACCCCGTACAGGGCATAGACACAAGGATAAACAAAATAAAAATAGTCTAGCCTATACATCAGTTAATCCTATCAAGACACTACACTACTGATATCAACTGGGTTTTGGGATCTTCAATTCCATAGTACTACTACGATTTCCCCCAATATTATTTTAACCCACTAACTGCTGAGTATCATCTACTGACTCATAACCCAACATAACATTATGTTAATCTACCCAATCGGAACATGACTCGAATTGAAGGAAACTTGTGGACTTTATCAGTCAGCTGACTTTGGCTCACGTAGCGTTGTTTCAATCTGCTGATAATAATATGTTTAACTTTTCTTAGGAATTTCGTAGGGTTGCAACAATCTAGTCTTTTGTATAGCGCCTAATACGATGAAAGATTAAGCAACATTATACAAACAAAATTACCACTTTCTTCATTTCTTTCAATCCAGAAATTGCTTCATGAGTCTACTAGCTATGCTCTGAAACTATAATTATTGAAGTTATGAATTACGTGCGCGTTCTACAATATAGATGTGGAGAGTTAGACTGATTATGCTCTGCCTTTTCTTGCAAGAAGTCTCCTCGCTTCCATCAACACACTTTATATAAAAGTAAACCAGCTACTCTGGAACCAAGTTACATTCCTGCTATTAGATTGGAATGCCGCTACCGAGGAGAAAAATATAAGATAAACTAATCATCAATATAATCGAGAAATCAATGCGGAGAAATCCCCTTCTACTTTACTCCGGGATGCGTTTTAGTATCTCCTGTGTAGACCGTATATTGAGCAGTACGAGTTTCTGGTTATTCTAAGTTATGCACAATCCCTTCTCAAACATAAGAGGGTTATTTGTTGTTGTCCGAAAAATCATTAATCGGTCGAGAACTTATCTTCTCTAAAAATAATTCATCTCCTTATTTATGCTCGTACTTACCTTCCTCGAGCAGATTTAACTATTACGGATGTTGTGTAACCTTTATTAGAATCACAATAGAGATATTTCAAAAGAAAAGTTTCATACTTCCATCAATCAAAGGATATGTTCAATGAGGTTAAAACGAATAGGTGGAACGATAAGTATCGATGACCAAGTAACAAGATGGATCTTATAATATGAAATGAGTCCGACTATACTGTCAAAGGGGAAAAATAATATTATTCATAAATTTATGAATCAAACTAATATTTCAACGAGGTTAGAAACAGATATATGGAATAATCATCAGAGATCAAGTTTTGAGATGAACTATGACCAATTGCTGAGGGCTGGGAAATATAGTGGAGGAATGGAACAAACGAAATGTGAAGCTCGTCTTCCAAGTTCGAGGGGAATAAGAAAATGAAAACGTTATTCCCATTCTTAATCAAAATGAAATCAATTAAAATGATCTCACTTCTAATCACTGTAAGATCAAATATTTAAAGGCTTCAAAGATTCAATATTTGATGGATATAGAGGACTAAAGAGAGTAACTTTCAACTTCTTGGAAACCTTCCTACTTCTATAGACAACTTTGAGAAACCACAATCCCTGAAATATTGGGAGCCTGAACATGTATACTATATTGTTGAACCGAAAATTGGGTTGGATTAGAGATAGATATTTCTAGAGAAAGTCATGACCAGATTACTACACCTAATCAGTTTGACAGGAAACTGCACTATATAACCAATATAGAGAAAAACTCATTATAGAGTCAAAACAAAATTAGGGATAAAAGAGAATAGGATAATATTGGCAATTACAATTTTATCAAATGATACTCTCAATGGAGTTCAAACAAACACAGAATGATCCGTTGGGATGAACTATTGAAATGGATTCCGACAATTATAGTAACAAGGCATAACTATTTAGTCGAAAGAAAGTGAATTGAAGGATCCAACCTAAGGACTAAACTTCCCAACCATATAATTAAATAATAATAATAATCATATGCTAGTTTAAATAGTTGTGCATCTACTTCTTCTAGTCTTCATCAAATCTTGTTTCTCATCGTTCAGAATCGAGTGTCAAAGACATCATACTCCAACATGTATTAATATAACGTGACACGGTGGGGGTGTTGCTCATGTCTCTATCTTCGTATCAAGCATCGACATCGCGTTTTGATCTTGATCTAACCGTCTCAAACACACTAAGTTCATGGAGTTGTCAGCAACAATTGACTCCAGCTGAGCTTGTACTCTTGAAGAATCGTTAGAGAGGTACCACTCGTACAATCATTAAGTCATAGCCTAAATGTCGTGCCTTAAAGTTGTATCTTGCTCGACGAAGAGGTGCTTCTTTAAGTAGTAAGGGAATAACGCTTGAGATATCCATCTAAATCTCATGCTCGGCGAAGTCATCGAACATACCATTTGCATAAATATTCTCATAGAAAAGTCGTCAATTTAATTGGAACTTCGATGATTGATAAATACGTTACTAAATCATAGGTGAGTACATCATGCATTTCAACGTTCGTTCGTTCTCTCTATTGTAGAGGTAGTGCACAATCAACAAGGGTATGCGATGTCTTTCGGTAATACCACCTCTTACTTCATTCAACATGATTATTCTTGCGACGTGCTTCACGGGCATGTTACTTATTCTCATCATTTAGAAGATAGATCATAATCTATCACTGAACCACACGAGGTAATACTTACTAAATCCTCTATCTTCTATAAGCATTATAAGTTTAGTCATTCATATTCATTCTAACGTGCTCAGAGTGAAAATCTAACTTATAAGGATTGAAATCACATCATACCTCATCGAGTGTTTTTCTCTAACAACAAGATAATCACAATCTTTTCACCATAATCCTGCTATGTTATAAAGGTCAACAAAACCTAACATAACAGTTCATTCATTATTCTCATCTGTTTACTAAGTTCAACTGTTCTGCCAAAGATTTCAAACTCACACAAATTCTCATTCTTTACTATGAACAGAATAAAGGGTTTGAGAATCACTTTCAAAAAAACTTGGTCATATGGGCTCACAAGTCCCAAACATGACAGTCTTTCATTAAACATTATACACTTCACATATCATCATTTAATTGAGTCGTAAGGGCTCACAGGTCCCTAACACGACAAAACTTTATCACATGGCTTTACAACTCAAGTGATCATCTCCTCTTTACAATCTCTTTATTTCCTCAGATGAGAAAACTTCTTTTATTTGTTTTTCATTTTCAACTTGAAAACATTTAAGTACCCGAACGCAATAAAGTTTTGAAACTTATTAAAGAGCGTACCTTTTTTTTTTCAATGGCGGTGGGGAGGGTGCTGAGAGTTAATGAATAACATTGAAAATCTAGAGATCCATATCTCGACCTTCTAACAATAGTTTAGATTTTAGATATTGCAATATTGAAGTCTAGTGAATCAAATCTAGACTTCCATGAATGATAATACTGATCTTAAGAGCGAAACAACTTGCTCTTAAGAAAGAGGTTTAATCAAAGAGCCAAGAATTTATGCTCTGATACCACTCTGTCACGCCCCAATTCCCGAAGGAAGGCATGTGGGCCGGAACGTGACTGGGGAGGGGTGAAAGAAGCGGGAAAGAAAGGGGAAAGAACTTAAAGACTAACCAAGAACCTTCTTTCAACATATCCACATAGATATAGATATTATCAAAACAACCTTTTTTGTCGAGCTACCTCTACGGACCAAAAGAGGTAGAAGATAATATACATAATGTTGGGTTATGAGTCAGTAGATGATACTTAGCATTTTGTTTGGATAAAATAAAATTGGGGGAAATCATAGTGTTCATGCTATGGAATTGAAGATCCCAAAACCCAGCTGGTATCAGTAGTGTGACTTCTTTATGTTTCGTGTCTATGTCCTGTACGGGGTAAAATGTTGGACTGATCTTCAGTAGGAAGTTACTTTCCAGAACCCCACGTCATCAGTGTAAGAGCTTGTGTTGTTAAGTCATCAGCTGATCTTTGCCTCAGTAGAAGACACCTTATCAGCTGACAGACATGCAAAGCTCAGTACCTTCGCAGTCATCAGCTGACTACACTCAGTAGAACATCTTGCCAGCCGACTCAGACGAAGAAGACAGAGACTACATCAAGTCTATTGTATCCGACAGGAAACGACCCAGCTTTTAACATCACTCGAAAGTCAGCAGAAGATCATACGAGGATAAGTGGGAGTCAATTCCGAGAAAGACCGATGTCTGACATATCTCACCTACCACAAACCTCGACCAATGAGAAGCCGTCAACACATTATCTGCTCTGACCAACTAAAGCTGCTCTCATGAACAGTATCAACAACTCTGCTGCAACAATTTGAATATATGGCCGTTTTCTTTGGAAGCTTGTGACACGTGGCATCGTCCTCTCCAACGGACAAATGCCTGGGTCACGACTATAAATAGAGAAGAAAATCCGAGCTCCACGCACGGGATTTCAAAGGGACAAATGCTAAAGCTTTCGGAACAACTCTAGCGCATTCAAGATAAATCCAGCGAAGAACTTGCTCAATAGAATACCTTTAGTTCTTCTCTCTAGAGTTCTTTAGATCCCTCTTCTCTAGCTAAGCTCAAAGTCATATCTATAGCTTAGATTTTCGAAGGAGTTCACTTTTAGTGATTGTTCTTATTGTAAGAACTCCTTCCTAGTTAGAGAAAATCCCCTCCCCTTCAAACTTAGGTTTGATTTGTAAAAGTCGCTAAGGACTATAACTTAGAAGGGTTTGTCCAGTGCACAGATACCTTGCTGAGGCTTGCTCAGATTAATCAACAAGACCTCCTGTTCAGCAGGACCGTGGACGTAGGATCTTGCGTATCCGAACCACGTTAAAAATTGCTTGTGTTGTTTACTGTTTTATTGCATTACATACAAACTGCTTACAAAGTCATATCTTCCATAAAACGTATTCATAAAGTTCACTAGCCAAAACTGTTTGACTTGTGAAAATCACGTTTTCAACTAAGACGAACCCCCGGGCCCCACACTCTTATCCGCATTAAGTCTTCGACTGAGAATCAACCACTGACTAAAGTCAGTAGGAGAGACTCAGTAGTTAGCACACTCTGACCCGCGATCGAAGGTTACTATCTGGCACTGTTCATCAGTTGCATCCAAACAGCCCAGCTGTCCTTCGCGTTTGAGAGAAGAAGCAGTACTCAGGTGTATTCACCCCCCCCTTTCTACACCTGACTCTCGTCTCCGGACCAACACATAATTAGGGTTCAAGCGGAAGCTTTTCATAAAGTAGGAGGTTATCTGTATAACAAAAGAGCATGAGGGTCAACCTAGCACTAACTCAGCATTTCCTCCCTGTACCGCCAGTTTGGTCTGCAAAACATTTTGAAAATATTTGGGTTGAGCACTAGTGTACTCACTGGGTAAAGCAGATGATAATAAACATTTGAAAATCCTTTGAAAATGAAATGTTCATGCACCATGGGTATAACATAGAGAGTTTTAAAAACCAAAAGCACTCTATGTATACCAAAACATTCACTTTGGCCATTTCCTTCCTTTCTCAACTATTGGTGCATTCTACACTCTTTTCTCTTTGTTAGACTTAGGGAAACACATTCATCTAAGCTTAACCTCGTACCCTTCATTATACTTGGGAAACAGATTCACCCAAAACTAACTTCGTGACGTTTGGTGTACACTAACCCTGGCCCCGTCTAGCTCAGGATCCGATCGTTTCATCTCATATTGGCAAAGCCAATTTCATTCAAATAGATGCACTTATCCAATAGCGAGTAAAACATTTCATGAACATTCATAATTTTAATTGGCATAAATATCAGAGCTTAATAACTCAAACATAAATTTCTTAAATAAAATATAACTCACCTTGAAGCTGCAACAATATTAACTTGCTTTTAAATTGGGTGCTAACTTTCTTCGTCAATAGGGCCTAAAATTCTTCTTTCGTTAAGGCTACCAGTAAGGAGAGCTCAAGGGGGAAAAAAGAAAGAAAATAAGAAGATAGAGATGGTTCGAGAGAGAAAGAGATAGTAGAAGAAGATGTTCTCATAATTCTCTTGGCCACGTTAATCAATTTATAAGAGTCTATCAACCGCCTTTGCTACGTGGATTGTCTATAATGAAATGTTCTCATAATTCTCTTGGCCACGTGAATCGTCTAGAATGGAATGGAGAGGACTTAATTAAAAATCTACCTTCTTGCCTTGGAAAACGTGAGAGAAGGATATAGTTAATATATTTATTGATTTATTCTTTCACCTTTTTCCACAACCTACTTATACATATATATATATATATATATATATATATATATATATAATATTATAAAATATTATAAGTGATATGCATAGAATGACAATTTGGAATTGTCTACGTACATATAATCATTTTATAACTATTAATCTCAATATATAAATGATATGTATGGAGATGACAATTTGGAATTGGCTTGCCAGTTAAATAATATTATAGAGTAGATATAAGGGATACAATACTATCCATAACATATATTATAAAATTCATACTCCAAAATACATATAATTTGTTAGGCTAAGTGATTAATTGGGTAACGAGGATATCTTAAGTCATTTATCCCTTTAAAAATTTGATGTTAGGCATATCCACATATTTTATTCAGTCGAACCTAAAAGACTTATATACTAACCTAAATACTAAAAACACAAACCTATCTGCAGAAAACATCAACCTAACCTAAATAATAAAAACACAAACCTATTTGCGGAAAATATCAACCCAACCCCTCTATTTATAGCACAAAAAAAAAGTATCTAAATTATATAAATAATAGGGGTAGACTTACTTAGTCATTAAAATTAGCTATAGGCTTAGCTTTGTTGAGTCATACTATGCTACTTGCATGAGATCCACGTAAAAAGGTAAGATGTGAAGATCATGAATAGACCAAGAGTAATTCAAATTCACTTTTACTTCTCTTGTGTACCTAGCATGAGGTGGACTTAAAATTCTAAAATATATGTAAGAGGATATGATGGATAATCATCAGCCTTCATTTATCTTCCACGTCCTTGTCTAGTTAAGAAATGGGCATAATCCATTTACCATGAATATTCATAAATACATGGAGGTACAATAAAATGGAGACGTATAAATTTCATATTGTTACAAGTGTAAAATTTCTAAATCTATAAATTAGAAGGAATAATAATAATAATAAATCCTTAATTAATTATGGGAAACTAGGGTTATCACAGAGAAAGTAAAAGAGTGGACGTAGGATCTTGTGAATCCGAACCACTATAAAATCTCTCTTTACTGTTACACTTATTTTATCAGCTCTCTGTTTATCATCTCTCAGATTTATTGTTGCATTGAAAAGCATATTTCATTAAGGGTCTATTATATATTCCGCATTTGTTATCTGACTGACAACCAATCAGCTTCTGATCTGAAAAGATGAAGTTTGACATAAGGTGTATTGCCCCTTCCGCATACACCTGAAATGGTATCGGGACCAACAATCTGCTAAAAGGATTTGAGTTACCATGAGAAAACTTGTATAACATTATGGAGGTGGCCTAGACTAGGAAATGTAGGTAAGCTCGAGTATTGACCCTTCTTGCATAAGCTGAACTTAACGATCCCATGTTTTATTTCGGGCTTTTATTTTATGGGTAATTCCAAATAAAGTTCCTGTTTTCTGATTGTAGTCCCAAAATTAATTAAACAAGACAATTATACTCAAAACTCATTTTTAGTTCATGGGTTTTTTAGGTTCAAATGCTATTAGGTCAGTCATGTCATTAGACTCATTCTTTATGGAATATTGATAGTGAATTTTACTCTAAATTAAAAGATCAAGTATTCAACCATGGTAGAATTATTTAGTTTTTTGTTATTTAATTACAATTGTTTGATTTATTTACTAAATTTAAAAAATATATATTAATTTATTTTATAGGCTGATTTAGTCCGAGACCCCGAATGGACTACTTTTACAACAGTCTCATTAATTTTCGGGGCTGCTAGGTTAACGAGTCCGAAGACTTTAACAGCTCTGCCTATTATTACTCTTATAATTTCTTGAAATCTTACACTTTTTAATCTCAATTTGGATAGCCTCTAACAATATTTCTCAGTCAACCAATCTAATTTCACATAGAAATATGCTGGAGAAAATAGAATCATTCAATTAAGATAGGCCCCACATATCAATTTTCTTCCCTGTCTACAATTCAAATCACATGAATAATATAAATGCTCAAACTTTGGATTAATGGGAAAGAATATGGTCCGTGAATATACATATGATCTTCTTTCATAGAATATCGTAATGATGGACCAGCTGGAAATTGAGACATTTTACCTTGAAAAGAGGAATTAAGGGTAGCTTTTCCACTTTTACGAATATGTATTTTACATCCAAATATTTTCCAATAAAACTCATCGATAATCAAATATATATTTATCTCACATGGGATTCATGTCCCATCTACAATAAATATAAGTCCAATGATTTGAATTGCAGTATCATTTCGATTGACATCAGTTTGCAATTACGTTTAGTTTTAACTATATATAGTCATATTTTATTACAATTAAATCCACGTTTACTAAATTTTGATAAAGCTCAAATTAAACCAAAGATGGCTTAAAATTAAAATCAGTACGGAAATGACGGAACAAAATAATGTTGGGCATAATGTCACGCCCGAAATCTGAACAAAAACGCATGTGTTTAATAAATTATTGACCTTAATTGTTCTATTTTTTGTAATCAATCCACTTGGAGAGCTGAACGAATTATTGTCCTAATTAGACAAAATTACTGACTTCATCATTATGCGAACAAAATAGTAGTTGGGCATAATGCCAAACCAGAAATCTTGGCACTGGTGATTTCGAAACTCGAACAAAAACCTCGAACTATTACCTATAACAGGGATAACAAAATTAAGATAAAATTGTGAAATTGACTTATAGAGGAGGCAAATGTCGGTGCAAATGTAGGTGGATCATGCCAGCTTCATGGCGTTCATCCCGGAAAATCTGTACGCAAAAATCTTGAATGATGTTTGAATTATAGAGGGAAGCTTCCAAACTTATTAAACGACTTTTATGTGGAAAATGAAGTTCTTCATCGCTACATGCATTAAAATATCTCTATATTGTAATATCCTCGGAATCGAATAAAAATACTAATATGGAGGTTATTATTAAGTAGAGGTTTACACAAAAATTATAAATTTTTTAAATATAACTTATACATATCATTTGATATTTGAAAATCTGTCCCTTCATATTATAAATCACAATGTACATTTAAATTGTAGAAGATTAATATTAACGTATATAACTTGAAAAATGTATTTAGTACATGTATGCATTTAAAGTACATAACTTTTTAAAAATGTATATACATGTATGCATTTAAAGTATTCATTATGTATGTTGTACATTCAAGTGTCTTTTTTGTCACTGTCACAAACTACTTAAGATAAATATTTTATATCATGTTAAGCTTATGAAACATTGTTATATAGTTCTAGATATTTATTATAGAAATATTTTAAATTTTAGGCATTTTTATTACTATATGGAGGTAAGTTTACTAAGGATGTATTTGAAAAGGCAAATTGGTATAAATAGTATCCAATCTTTGCATCTTTTGCCAAATTGGTCTCTAATCTATTTTTAAAATTTTTTTTGTACCCAAATTATTAAAATTTGGCGAAATTGGTCATTCCGTTAAATTTTCCGTCAGTCAACGGTTAGTCAACGATTTTTTAAATTAATTAATAAAATATTCGAATAGCATTTTCGGTGTGAAAATTTTTTAGGACCGATTCCGCCAAACTTTATAAGACTAAACTGTTGTAAATAATTTAGGGTAAATGAGGCAAAAACAGAAAAACATTAAAGAAAACTGCCACTGCAAAATTTCATAACAATTGACCGCCGCTCTGAATTCTCTCACCTCTGCTGCCAAATCTCTTCACTGCCGTCGTCGAATTCCCTTCCCTTCCCGCACAGCCACCGTCGCTGAATCCCCTCACTTGATCGGCAGGAGGTGGTTTGGTTTCGTGTAACACCCTCGGAGCAAGAAAAGAAAATCACCTGCACTCTACGAGGTTAAACCGAACAACTTCCTCTTTCTCTTGCCTTTGCCTTGTCCTCGCCATTGGTTGTTTCATGGAGATTTACCCGGTAAATTTTCGAATTCTTTTTGTTTTTTTTTTTACTATCTAAGTTTCTTGTTCAACAAAAGTACTAGGTGTTCTCAAGTTATGAGAGAATTTTAGAATTTTTATTTTTGTTAATTTTTTAGAATTAGTGAATTTTCTTGCAAATCAAGATTCACAATGTGTAGGGCCAGGAAGCAGGAGATAGAGGTTACCATTCACAAAGCAAATAAAGTATTGTACGGCCAGTTGAATTCAAAGCTCGACTGCAAATTTAAAAAGTCACTTGGGTGAAATCATGATTATTTCCTTCCTTGAACTCTTCAGATGTATTGTTAGCTTTTTCTTTTTTATGTTTCTGCTAGAAAGGTGATTTTCGTGGTTGTAAGATAATTTTCTGTTCTTTAGAAGAATGTTTCTGATGTTACTTCCATTGATTAGATGATGAAGTTTGTTTTGTATTCGAGTCTACCGTATTTGAATTGATCACTTCATTGTTTGGCGAAATTGCTCCTCAAAAAAATTTAATACCAAAAATGCCCTTCTAATATTTTATTAATTAACTTAAAATATCGTTGATTAGTTGTTGACTGACAAAAAAATTAACAGAATGATCAATTCCCCCAAATCTTAATAGTTTGGGGACCAAAAACTTAAAAAATAGATTATGGACCATTTTGGTCAAAGATGCAAAGATTGAGGATTATTTCTAATGTTGAGGTTATTATTATTTATAATTGGTCCCGAGTTAAGACCACAATTTTTTATTACTATAGAGAAGTTATTACTATATAGAATATTACTATAGATAGGTTTTATTTATATTTGCCATTGCAGTTTGAATATATATCATTTTATGTTTTAAGTTTTGATTCAATAACGTGGAAATTAAAAACCGTAAAACAAGCTATCTTATTTTGAATTTTGAGGATATAATTAAGTATATCATGTGTCATGGGCCACGCCGGTGTCTTCTGACCCCTTTCAAAGTTTCATGCATGCTTTGAATAAATTTAGTTATTTGCTGGTGCCTAAACAAAAGGAATGGCTGTATTTTTTTTATGATTTTGTGTTATTATTCATTACAAACTTTATTCCTTTACAAAATCTGATGTGGTTGTCTTTTGGGGTGACTGACTGATGGGATAATTATCGTATAGTGAGTGATATTAGAAGTCAAATATTAGAATCTTGAATTCTACCAACACCGCTTGTTAGGGCTGACTTTAGCACATAATTTGCATAATGTGATGGACTTTATCCTTTGCAAACTATTATGAAGGATGGAGTTTATGTAATGATAAAGAAAGAATTTGATGTGGTTGTTATATGATTTACGAGAGTCACCATTGTCGTGCGGGTTGCACATAAGATATAAATAATTAATTTACTCAAGCTTCACAAACCAAGAGTAAACTGGTCATCCCAGTGATGGCACAACTAACAATTTTGTGAAAAATTAAATTTCGACGAACACATCAATAATTTTCAATCATGTCAAATCTAGTCTGCAGTATATATTTAATTTTATTCATTTATGTCAAAATATCCTAGTTAACATTAGATGTTACACAACGACTTAAGGAGGTAATTGTCAAAATAACACTTTCAAAAAAAATAATTCTTAAAATAACAGTCTTTCAAAATAATTCTCAAACTAAAATTCTTTTTGTTACGTATATATTTATTTACCAAATAAATAATTACATAGAAAATATATTTTATTTTTATATTTTATTTTACTATTAGCATTTTGAGGGCTAAAAAATAAAAATAAATTATTTTTATTTTTTGTTTGAAAATATGAAAAAAATTATTTAATAACAAAGCAAATAACAAATAATTTCTATTATTTTATTTGAATAAATACCGGAAAAAAAATTCCAACCTAATTGTAATAATTATATATTTTTTTTGTTTTTATTTATTCTGTAATTAAAATAATAAAAAATCATAAAAAGAGTTATGTATTTTCATTAAACGGGTTTTTCAAACTGAAACAAACATATTTTTGGGCCTACATTTCCGCACACAATATCTAATACTGAACTACTGTTCACTAACTGAAGTCAGTAGATAGGACTCAGTAGAAGGTTATCTCTGCCCACGCGATCCAGAAAGTTTATTTGGCGAAGTGACTAATTCAGTAGACTATTTTAGTAGCAACATTCAGTTGTGTTGACTTTCGCGTTTAAGTTTTGAAATTTGCATTCAGGTGTATTCATCCTCCCCTCTACACTGGAAGGCTCGTCTCTGGACCAACATTGGGAATTTGGTGCTTGAATTGGAAAATTTATGAAAAGGGAGATTCTAACTAATTAAGTTTGGATAATTTCAAGAATATAATGTGTATAATTTCCAAAGCAAATCAATGCCGTTGAAAGTAAACATAGGACAAAAAGCACAAAGAGTCAAAACCCGAATTCTCATTTCGAGAAATGTACAAACACATTTTGAATTTGTTCCATGAAGGATGAGAGAGAAAGAGAAGAGAGAAGGGGATCTTATTCAGAGAACTACCAAGTAATTTACACTTTTAGCTCTCATATGAAGGAGCTTAACCTGTGTTGATCATCAGGCAACTACATGAGTTCATCAATATTACTAGAAATGAAACTAACCCTAAATACCTTAAATCCCCCCCAAAAGTAGAAAACGTTAAAACATCGTTAATCAAAAGACAACTGCCAAGTTGTTTTGAAGAATCCCATTTTTCTTCAGAACAAATCAGCAGTTTCCCTCAAGGTCATCTCCATGAAATCCCCTTCTTGCCCTTGTGCAGCCGCATCATCAAGCAACCATTTCTCCAGCAAGCTCAAGGGCATTTTTGTCTCATCACTACCCTTCCTCTCAAGAACCCCATTTTCAGACATCAAATTCACACCCACCTCAAACTTGACCTCTTGATCCTCCACAGAAATCTCAGAATTCGACGAATTGAATCCGATCGAAGGGTTGTTCGTGCTCCGGTCACTGCTCTCCGACGATCCAGCCGGAGAGGAATTTGGTGGCTTCTTCATCCAGTTTTCGAGCAAACGAGCGATGTTTTCAGCACTAGAAGCATAGGTAGATGACTGAACCGGCGGCGCCACCGCAGTGAGCGGCGAGTAGTTGCTGGATTTGTCGAGGGAGAGAGCCTCGCATAAGGCTTGCTTGGCCGTGTGAATATCGGTCTGAAGGCGCCTCTCCCACTTCCCCTTCGAAACCGATTCGGAATCCGAAAAACCGCCACTCTTATCGTGATCATGGCCGCCTTGAATCTTTCCCAGATTCTTCCTCAAGTGTGTGTTCCAGTAGTTCTTGATATCGTTGTCGGTTCGCTGCGGTAGGTACGAGGCTATCGCAGCCCATCTGCAAATCAATTTTGTATTATTTTTTAGCTCACAAAATTAAACAAAATAGCCCTTTTTGATCCAACCCTTGATAGTTCTAAATTTTGCATTCTTTTTCTTAATCAGAGAGGCGGAGCTAAGTGGTAGGGATCGGCCGCCGCCGCCGCCACCACCAAAAGATTTTTTTTTAATTAATTATTATGTGTAATAATTTTTTTAAAATT
Organism: Lavandula angustifolia; assembly: GCA_028984105.1. NCBI lineage: Eukaryota > Viridiplantae > Streptophyta > Magnoliopsida > Lamiales > Lamiaceae > Lavandula > Lavandula angustifolia. The sequence continues at coordinate 10,198,572 of CM054808.1, forward strand.
TTTATCTCGCCACAATCAAACTAAATCATTATTCCATCACCACCATTTTAAAATCCTAGCTCGCCACTCTTAATTTGGATCCATCTACATATCAAACCCTAGGTAGTTCTAAATCATGCTTAATCTTTTTCTTGATGAGATATACTGTATATTGGAGTGTAATCCAAGAATTATGACCAAATATTTGTGAAGAATACACAAACCGGTTCCCAAGAAGGGCTTGCAAGTGGACAATCATTTTCTCTTCATGCTCGGTGAAATTGCCGCGCTTGATGCCCGGCCGGAGATAGTTAGTCCACCGGAGACGGCAGCTTTTGCTGCATCTAAGCAACCCTGAGATAGATAACAATGTGTCTAACAAATCAAAGAAAAAAGAGTGCATTCAAGAAGAAGGGTGGGTGGTGAAAATTTATTACATTATCTATTAATGATTCCAACCAACCCCCCCACCCCCAACCCAACCCAACCCCAAAAAAATGACAGAATTGGGGGTAAATGAAAGGTGGGAATTTGATTTTTGATTTTTATTTTTTTGAGGGGCTTGCCTGTGTCAGAAGGTACGGCTCTCCAGTTACCCGGGCCATGTTGTTGAATGTAAGAGACGAGGATGATGTCTTCTTCCGGCGTCCATGGCCCTTTCTTCACACCAACTTTGTCGCAACAAGGTGGTCTTCCCATATGGGAGAATTTATATTTAATTTGGAATCTCGAAAGGGAAGAGTTGAATGGTTTTTTTCTTCTTGTTTTGTAGATGGGTAATTATTAGGAGTTGTGTTTCATGTTTTGAGAGTGGGGAGAGTGAGGGAATGGAGAGAGACGAGGGTCTCATGAATGGGATAGGATGTGTGGGAGGGAATATATAGAGATTGGTAATGGAGATCGAGGGTTAAAAGGGGGCTATATATTATATGCTTCATCAAAATTGTCAAATGAGGACAGCAGACTGCATTTACTCTCTTGTTTGCAAAAAGTCAGCAGCTTCTCTCTCTTGTTTACGCATCATAGGCGAAAAATACAAACACGTGGCAATATGAACATTTTGATGTACTTCATGAAAATTAATGAAGTTTGCCTCTAAGGCTTAGCTTATGCATGATTAATAAGTGTAGCTATAATTTTACGGACTTTGTCTATTTATCTAGTTTAATTATGAGGATAAATAAATTCATCATGATCCATGTGTGAAGTGGCCTTGATTAAGGATTGACATGTTAGATTGATTAGATAATTAGCCTTATATTGAAGGTGCTCTGTAAGCATCTAGATATATTATTAGAACAATGTTGTTATTCTAGTTTTCCTATATGCACTATTAACGTTTGGTTCATTTACTATGGGAACAAAATAAATACATAAACTTTAGTCCATTTGGGATGGCATAACAGTTAAAGTGGATAGTATATGACCGGAAGGTCATAGGTTCAAAACCCACCAAGATCTTATGTGTGAGTCTGTCACCTATGGTTAACATTTATTGGAATAGGAAGATGTATGTATGCATGTACCATGAAAACAAGCACATTTATTGGAATAGGAAGATGTATGTATGCATGTACCAGGAAAACAAGCACTTCCTTTAGGGAAAAGGAAAAAGAATGGCTACAAAAAATTATTTTATCTTAAAATTCATTCTTGTGTAATCGTATACAATTAAATTGTGTAGAGGTATAAATTGCATTAGGTTAATAATATGCGACGAAATCGCCCCAAACATATTAATGGTATCATCGAATTATGATCTTTGCCTTGGCTACAGATAATGCGTACTCTAACACTTGATTATTCATAAGGAGATAATAGTACATAAGTCAAAGGAATGGGGTGGGTCTAGTCCTATAATACAAGGCCCCAACCCGCAAAATTTTCAACTCTAATATATGAACAATATTGGTATTATAATTTCGATGGATTTCTATCTCAAATATACCTCCATAAGATCCCGAAAAATGTTGCATAATATTTTATGCATCAGATATGTATGTGTATAAGTTCGAGTATATTTGTTTCCTTTTACAATTCCAATCTTTACGCGCGAGATTTTACATGGTATCAGAGCAGTTTACGAAACTCTAAAATTTGTAAGTGTCGCTTTCTCTTTTTCGTTCTCCTTAGAACCCTATTGTTCCTCCAGTTGCCCTATTTCCTGGTTTTTCACGATATATTCTTTAATATCCCACCATCTCTGTATTTTTCTCTTCCAGCAAGACTGTTGAACTATCGGCATACTTTTTTCACCATGGTTATGGAATGGAGAAAATGAATAGTAACCACTGGGCCATAAACTGTTTATATCAAAATGATAGTACGAATTATTTGTATTGGTGAACTTCTTAATGACGATAACTATACGATTTGGCTAAGAGAGATGAACATAACTCTTTAAGCTTAAAACAAGTTTTGTTTTGTGGATGAATCCCTAAAGGAGCTCGATACTATAAATCCGAGTTTCACGATTGGTATCATTGTGATTATATGGTCATGAGTTGGCAGCAATGGACAAGGATAATAGTCTCAGTATAATGCATGTTAAAACCGCACGTGAAGTTTGGAAGGATCCCTGTGAGCATCTTGAGAAGGTTAGTGAATCTCCTATTTGTGAGTTACGTGAAAAACTCATGACCAAACATCAAAATGGCAGATTCATGTCTTCTTACGATGGTTTCTTAAGGCCTTGTGAGATGAAATAGAGACTCTCACCAATTCTTCGATGCTCTTGCAAAAATCTCAATTCTGGTTATGGAAAACTATATATTGATGGAGATGCTTCATCACCATCCTCATGAGTTCCTTATCGGTCTTGATGAAGTGAGTCTCATCTAAAATGCACCTACTAAAATAAGTTGAGCCATGTCGGGTCGATGTTACAAGTTGATCGGTTATCCTTTCGATTGAGATCACAAAGGACATGTCAGATATCATTGACCTATCGGACACTCTCGCACGTTGAAAAAGATTAAAAACATGTGACATATCAGTCGACACACTAGGGCACATGTTTTTTGATTTGTTTTCTATCTTATTTAGATCCTTCCATCACTATCTCCCACACATCTATATCCATTGGACCACGCACGCCCACACGCAGACAATAGAAACACACACACAAGCAATTTCTCGGTCGAATTGATTGAAACGGACGCCCAACAACATATCTTCGTCCAACCGATTGGAAAACATGAAAGCGGTTAGTATTTTCTTCTTAAATCCTTCAATTACTTTCTTGATAAATAACTTGGATTGATCTTCAAATTGATGGATGATTACATGTTTAAATTATTTTTTTAGCAATTATATATGTCGGGTTTAGTGAGAATATTGTTACATTGGTTGGATTTGATGATATTTGTTTGAAAATTGGAAAAACTGCCAGATTTCCGACGACTTTGCCATTTTCCGGCAGCCAAGCTTGTGTCCGACCATTCGAACCAGAGCTAAACCGGTGTCTGAGCCCTCAACACACTTTTTTTTAATTCAAAATTCTATAAAAGTATGTGACAATTGGGATAATTAGGTTGTTTTTTTTATATAATGAATAAATTCTTTGTGATATACTCCCTTCTTCCCAAAATTCTTATCTACTATATCATATTAGGTCGTCTCAAAATTCATCTCGAACTTTAATTTTTTGGTTAGTTATTACACAATTTTTTTAGGATCCAGAACTTTTCACACAACTAACAACTATCCTTAAAAACCGCGCCGCTACCAAGGTGGACAACAATCTTAGGATGGAGGAAGTAGTTGTTAATATTTTATACTATACTATTACCTTAGATATCTCCCTCCGTCTCGGATGAAACGTCATATTTTTTTACAATGCGGTAATTTATGTCGTGGATTTTTGTGTGTTAGGAGAGAGATTGATGTGAATGAGGCCAACAAAAAAGTGACTTTTTGTGAGATAAATTTATTTCTTTTTTAAGAAATTTGACATTTATGTGGGACAACCCAAATAAAAAATAGGACGTTCCATGTGGAATGAATGGAATATTAGATTATTAAGTTTCCTAATTGGTGGAATTATGTGCATAAATAACATTTCTTAGATAATTAATCACAAAACAAATTCAAGAAAATTAAATTTTATTTTAATATAATTAAAAGATTAATTATATCAAGTAATTATTTTAATAAAGTAAATAAATAGTAGTTATAGTTAAATATTTTTTGAATAGATAATTTGAAAATTTATTTATTAAACCACTTAAATTAGAATTATTAATTTAATAAGAATTATTATTTGAATTAATTTAGTTCTTGATTCTAAAAATTATACTAGCAACACTTAATTCAAAATCTTCTCATTAATTATCCAATAAATTTGTAAAATTAAAAGTAATAAATTATAATATGTAATTCAATAAATAAAATCATGAATTCAAAAAAAGAATCTATCTACTAAATTAAATAAATTAAAATAGTATTATTCATTACGTGTTACATGCAATATATGTTAATTTATGTTATAATTATTGTTTGAATAAATTAAATTGTTAATTCTATTTAATTAAATACCGTGCGTAATATAGGTCAATTTTAAGAGGCTATCATTTTAAAGGGTTTCATCTAGGATCAACACATATTACAAGCATATTTTGGGGATAACGATTAGAGAGAAATTGTCCAGTCGGGGGGGGCTAGTATGTTGGTTCACTCGTGGTCAATTCATGATTAAATTGGGTTGGATGGATGATAAGAATGCATTGCGGGCTCTTCACTAGCTATTGTGTTATGAGATCTCGGTTCGATCGACCGAGGTTTGGTTTAATTTTGTTAGTCATAACTAGGGGTGTAAGTGGTTCCGCAACGAACCACGAAACCAATCGGATCGAACCGAACCAAACCGAAAAAAATGTGGTTCGACTTCGCGGTTTGGTTCAGTTTATTTTCTTAGGAACCGTTTACTATCGGTTCGGTTCGCGGTTTCAAGAATTTTTGAACGGTTCGAACCGAACCGAACCAATATCCTATTTTTTCATTTTTTATATTTAATATTTGTCTTTCTTATTTGAGAATTTTGTTGGATTTTGATATTAGATTTAAGTTAAGATCAATTCTAATCTATAGAAGGAAAGATAAAGGAGTAATAACTCTATACTTATGAGTTCAGAACGAGTGACATCCTATAACTATTATTCTTGCATTACTTAGAATTTAAAAAAAAAACAAATAAAAAGGTGGAACCGATGAACCGAACCGAACCAAACCATTTATAAACGGTTCGGTTCAGTTCGGTTTCGATATTTAAAAACAAATCGAACCGAACCGAACCGAACCACTTCTATGTGTTTGGTTCGGTTCCTAAAATACATTAAAAACCGAACCAAACCGAACCGTTACACCCCTGACTCATAACATAGTTTTCTCACCTGGAATATGCGTTGGTCACTGGACTAATGTTCGGCGATTATAGTTCCAACATAGGAGCATCTAATCAGTGACTCATACCAGGCTGGTGAAAAACCGATCGAAGCAATGGAATTGTTAAGATGGTTCCATACATATCAGCTCAGTGTTGTTTCAGAATGAAGATTTGATTAAGTTGTCTAATATTAATTTTGGCCTGGCCGATATGGTATTCCAGATGACGATCTTATATTTTCATTGAAATAATACATAAACTTATATAAGCTAACACTTATATTTTCATTGAAATAATTCTTAACTTAATGTAAACTAGGAATTAATTTGAAATGAAATAATGCTTAACCTTATATAAACTAACACTTATATTTACATTGAAATAATACTCAACGTTATATAAACTAACACTTTTATTTTCATTAAATAATAATTAATTTTACATAAACTAACCATTATATTGAAATGTAATAATACTTAATTTTATATACACTGACAATTATATTTTCATTGAAATAATACTTATAACTTTATATAAACTAACCCTTATACAAAACCTGAACCCTCAAACTCTGGGTCCTCAAACCCTAACTATAAACTATAAACCATGAACCTTCAAAACCTAAACTTAGCTAATACGTATGTTATATTCAATCTGTCTCATTTGAATCGACGTATTTTCCATTTTGGGACATCTCCTTTGAAGCGACACGTTTTCAAAAAAAGAAATAACTTAAAAAAAATTACAAATTCTCTCATAGTTTATCATTTCTCACTCTTACTTATCATTACTCTCTCACTATCGCACTCATCTTCTCTCTCTTACTTTATCATCTGTTGGATATGAGTCAGTAGATGATACTCAGCTGTTGTTCGGTTAAAAGAAAATTGGGGGAAATCATAGTAGTACTATGGAATTGAAGATCCCAAAACCTAGCTGATATCAGTAGATTAGTGTGTCGTTAGGATTAGCTGATGTATAGGTTAGACTTGATGTATTGATTATTATTTTTGTCTAAGTCCTTTACGTGGTAGTTGTTGAACTGATCTTCTGTCGAAGATACTTTTCAGAACCCCACGTCATCAGTGTAATCGCTTGTGTTCTTCAGTCAGCAGCTGATCTTCCACTCAGTCGAAGACATCGCATCAGTAGAAGACTACTCCCAGCTGATAGTCATCGCGAAAGAACGAAACAAGCACGACCTTCGCAGCCGCCACCGACCTACTCGGTAGATACCGTGTCGGCCGACTCATCGAAGAAGACAGAGACTTTTCGATCCTCGTATCCTACGGAAAGCGACCCAACTATTCAAGTCTTTTCGAAAAGTTCGGCGAAGACATACGAGGTTGTAGAACGGTCAACTCGACATTCTCACCAACTACAAACCTCGACCAATGAGAAGCCGACAACGCTTACCTACTCTACACAAGAAAGTGCTCTCATGAACAGGTGCATTAACGCGCCCGCCGCAACAAGTTCGAATTATGGCCGTTTTTCTTGGAAGCTTGTGACACGTGGCATCGTCGTCTCCAACGGACATATGCCATAACTCACAACTATAAATAGAGAATTTTTTGAAGCACCGAGTAACGGAATTTCGAAGGGACAAGCTCAAGTTCATAAACGCTCTAGAACACTCAAAGATCATCCAGAGGAAAACTTGCATACTTAGAAGATTTCTCAGTTTTTCTCTCTAGAGTTCTTACATCCCTTTCTTCTCTAGACTAAGCTCATTGTCATATTTATAGCTTAGATTCGAAGGAGTTCACATTTAGTGAATTGTTCTTATTGTAAGAACTCCTTCTCAGTTGGAGAAAATTCCCTTCCCTTTCAGACTTAGGTTTGGATTGTAAAGTCGCTAAGGACTATAACTTAGAGGGAACTGTCCAGTGCACAGTATCCCTGCTGAGGCTTGCTCAGAATAATCAACAAGTTCTCCTGCCTTGTTCAGGACCGTGGACGTAGGATCTTGCGTATCCAAACCACGTTAAATCGCTTGTGTTCTTTTACTGTTTTATTGCATAGCATTCAACTGACTTGAAAATCATAAGCTTGCATAAAACGTATTTATAAAGCGCACAGCCAAAAGATTTAATTTGCTAAAACGTGTTTTCAAAAGAGACGAATTCCGGGCCCCACACTTTCCGTACAACAGTCTCCGACTGATTCTCAAAGTACTGACAACAGTCAGTAGGAGAGAGCTCAGTAGCTGACTCACTCTGTCCCGCGATCGAAGGCTTATTTGGCACTGTTCATCAGTTGCAATCATCAGCTCAGCTGACCTTCATTGAGAAAAAGAAACTGAGCTCAGGTGTATTCACCCCCCCTCTACACCTGACTTATCGTCTCCGGACCAACAATTGGTATCAGAGCGCACGGTGTTCAACTGATCGCCGGTTACGAAATACTTGGTCCTCTCGAACCGATCCCGAAAACCGTTTTCACCGCATAAGCATCTTTTCAGCATCCTTATACTCTTACTCTTACAATGTCTGATATGTCAGGTATTAGGATGGTACCGATGTTCTCAATAGAGAACTACACGGTATGGCGCGTACGTATGGAAGCACACCTAACGTCACTCCACGACAGCATGTCAAATGTCCTAGAGTCAGGACCGATCATTCCCATGATCGACAGCGTAGTATTTGCTGCTGGAGGAGGCGTGGGAGCATAAACTGGTGCTAAGGTTCCCAAAGATAAAACTGCCTTCACGCCTGAAGAAAAGAAGCTGCACAACCTTGACCGAGTTGCACGTAATGCCATACTGACTACGCTCAGTGATTCACACCTCGGAAGGGTACAGGATTGTAAGACGGCGAAAGAGCTATGGGACGCCTTGGCTGTCTGAGCCATGGAACCCCTCAGATCAAAGAAAACAAGCTCGAGCTAGAGCTTCAGAAGTTCGACGCCTTTGCAATGGAGCCTACTGAAACCATTGACGAGCTGAGTGTCAGATTCACCAATCAAGTCAATGTCATCAATGGGCTGGGGAGGTCGTTCACCAACAAGGAGATGAACACCAAGATCTTGAGAGCGTTGCCCCGACAAAAGTGGCTTCCATTTGCTACTTATTTACGTCGCTCTGATCTAAATGCTCTAACTCCTGATGTTATATTTTCAGAATTAAAATCGGAGGAATTCGAGCATAGCCTACCCCAAAAGTGCTTAAGCGCTCCAAGCGACACACGGTTCGATCACGCATTCAAGGCAACGATCGGCAATACCGGAGCCAAGCCTATTTCCTCAAGCAAAGTTGTGGCCACATCGGTAGCAAAGTCTTCCGAGACTTCAGCCCCGACCGGCTAGCACCGATGGCTCTCAAATATCGAGAGGGAAAAGGAGAGAGTCGAAAGCCGAGGAAATACAACCGAGATTCTTCTTCGGGTAAGAAAGACTATCATAAGAAAGAAGAATCTAATCCTTCTACCGAATGCGGGAAATCGGAGTCTGCTGCCGCCACCCGTCTAAGGACTCACTGGTAAGAGCAAGCAGAACATCCACCGCTACAAGCGCAAGAAGGAGGGACACTATTAGTACGATTGTCCCGAACTCTCACTGCTCAAAGAGCGAACGGCGAGCCAGGAGAAAGAAATTCGCCGAGAGACGGCAGCCTATATAGCCGGAGAGATATCCGACAACTCAATTGAGGAGGATACATTCATGTATTCTTCCGAAGACGAAGCCGCATTCGTCGCAGTTGAGGTCGCAGAGACAGTTCCTAATGAGTCAGCCGAATACTGTCCGATGGCCGGAGAAGAGGCCGAGGTAAATTCTAAACACATTATTACCTCTTCTTCACACAAAGACACAAGATACGTGCTCGGTCACGAGATGATCCTCTAGATGTGGTACAAGCCTACGACGATCTACTAGAGGAACAGATTCACCGAGAGCAGAGTTCAAGCAGAACCATCCAAGAACTTGAACAGTAAAGGCCGAGAATCGAGACTTTCTTCGATTGTCGGGTCTCTACCGAGTCAGTGGATCTAGTTGCGAGACTCAAGGAAGAGATTGAATCTCTTATGACTAAGTCTCGGCTTCAAGAGACTCGAGATCTCGGTTCGACCAAGGACAATTATGAGAAAGAGACCGAAATAGCCAAGCTCGATCGAAGCTCACGGACGTGCGAGAATGACTATGACTCACTCGGAAGGAGTGACGAGGTCCGGAGAGGTTTGATGACCGAGCAATACACGGGAGCGAAGGAGAAGCTTGAAAGCATGCTTAGAGCACAACGGCCAACCGCTGTGAAAGAAGGCCTTGGCTATACCCACGAAGCTTCCACCTCCAAAAGCTCAGCAACTCTAGCTGATAGGTTCGTCAGAGGAAAGGTGCAAGCTGCTGACACCACACCTCAGGCGAAGAACAAACAGAAAATGATTGCACCTCAGCCGAGTAGCAACAAGCAGCTGACCAAAGGTTCCAGCCCCAGGACACCGCGATCAAATTCAGGGGGAACCAAGAAGGTCAGATGGGCAGAACAGGACAAGGAGCCAACTGTATAAGCACCCGGCTCAGTACGGCTCGTACTACTATGAGCCCGGGGTCGGGAGAAGCGCTAAGACTCGAGAAGAAGAAAGCGCCTGAACCCAAAATCATCAGCAGAAAGTCAGTATCTCCAAGTCCTGTGGAGAAGAAAGCTGACAAGGTTCAGAAGAAGAAGTCTAGGACTTCTAAGGTCCCGAGACAGATCTGGGTTCCAAAATCACCCACTAACCAGTAAGGACCCAACTGAACCAAAGGGTACCTAAAAATGCCTCTGTTTTGCAGGTGCATAAGGACCCGTGGATAGTGGACAGCGGCTGCTCGAGACACATGACTTACCAGAAGAGCTCGCCGACCAACTACGTACAAGAAGATGGTCCCGCAGTGAATTCGGTGACAACTCAAAAGGCTACACAAGGGGATACGGAATGCCGAACATTGGGACCGCCACGGTTCCAAGAGTAACATATGTTGAAGGACTTCAACATAATCTCCTTTCGATCGACCAATTACGTGATAATCTTAACGAGTAATCTTTGACGCCGGTTTTACGTGATATTGTTGACAAATCTACAGGGAAAACAAGTGTTATCGGGTTCGCGGAGGAAAAACATCTATGTTGCGGATCGGAAAACCGCGTAACCCGAGGCTTGCTTGCTCGCACGTACTAAATCGTGGTGATAAGTCGGGTGGCTATGGCACAAGAGACTCGCACCACCTAAACTTCAAGACCATGAACAAGCTTGTCAAGAACTCTAAAGTCGAGGACCGCCCAACGAATCATTTATCAAAGACGAAATTGTGAAGCGTGCACGAAGGGAAAGCAAACAAAGAGTAGCAATCCACCTATTCCGTCACCTTCCACCGATGGAATCCTTCACCGCTTCACATGGACTTATTCGGGCCGGTCTCTCCGGTGACTATAAGAGGCAAGAAGTATGCCCTCATCGTCATAGACGACTACTCGAGATATACTTGGGTCATCTTCATCGCCAACAAATCGATGTTCGACCGAGTTACCTAATCTACTGAAGAAACTCAAGTGTGGAAAAGAACATCAAGATTAAGAAGATCGCTCGAGACGGAGGAACGAGTTTCTAAACTCGTAGTTAAGACATACTTGCGATAAAGAGGGAATTCAAGCATGAGACATCAGTTGCGCGCACCCCTCGAGCAAACGGACTTGCTTGAACGTAAGAACAGAACACTCAAAGAAGCGGCAAGAACGCTCCTCGCAGATTCTCGGACTACCCTCAAAGTTTTGGGCCGATGCTACTGACACTGCCTCGTTACACTCGTGAATCGCTCACTACTGACACAGCAACACATGAAGACGCCTTACGAACTGTGGAAAGGGAGAATTCCTTCTATTTCTCATTTTCATATTTTCGGCTGTCCTTGCTTTATCCATAATAATGGGAAAGATCAGTTGAAGGTCTTCGATAGCAAATCTGATCAAGGAGTATTCTTAGGATACTCTCGAGTCAGCAAAGCATTCAGAGTCTTTAACTATCGGACTCTTTGGGTGGAGGAAAGCCCTCATGTTGTTTTTGATGAATTTGTTACTAAGAACAGGAAAGATACAAAGTCAAATACTGAAGATGTCAACAGCAAGCTACATGACCTCGGACTGAACGATAAAGCTGAAAAGATCCAGCATTGTTGGGATGATGAGTCAGACGATGAACAAACTCAGACTCAACCAACAATCGATGTAGCTGGCCTAGTTGATTCTATCGAACAGAATCAACAACAGGTAACATCGGTCGATGAGGAAGCCCCTGTGGTAACTGAGACCTCTACTGAGAATGTAAACTCAGGGGGAACGATTAATGTTCCTGAGCTAAATGCCCCTGAACCTGGAAACTCAGTAGATCCTAACCTTCTTACTTGAATTGCTACGGTCGCACAAACGTACTCACCGAAATGCCTAATACACCTACGGCGTGCGAAGTAGTATCGAAGAAGAAGCCCGACTCGGTGTTCGTGGCTCGATGCTCATTCTTCGATCTTATCATTGGAGATCCATCAGCAACTATAAGGACAAGATCAAGATTAAGTCAAGGAGAAAGCTCACTTTACTCTTGTTTTCGTCTCTACGTAAGAACCTCGGTCGATAGAGGATGCACTTAAAGATGCTTGGACCGGGTCATTGCTATGCAAGAAGAGCCGAACCGAGTTCGTCGAAAATGAAGTTTGGGAGCTTGTCGACGCACCTAGACATCGGCACGTGATTGGAACTAAGTGGGTCTTCAAGAACAAGCGAGATGAAAACAACGTCATTGTCGAAATAAAGCTCGACTAGTTGCTAAAGGATACGATCGAGGCGAGGGAATTGACTTTGATGAAACATTTGCTCCGGTCGCCGATTGGAAGATATTCGTCTTTTCCTAGCTTATGCAACACATCGTGGGATTTAAGGTATATCGAGATGGATGTGAAGTCCGCTTTTACGAACGGCGTGCGAAGGAAGAAGTCTACGTGGAACAACCGCCCGGCTTTCGCGGGGACATCAGTGTACGAGACTTAGGAAAGCTCCGTATGGGTTAAAACAAGCACCCGGGGCTTGTTATGATACCCTATCAGACTTTCTACTTCAGAAAGGTTTTCAGAAGGGGACAGTAGATCGCACCCTATTCAACATAAAGTTAGGAGATGACATTCTACTGGTGCGGATCTACGTGGACGACATTATTTTCGGTGCGTAAACGAAGTCATATGTCGGCAGTTCGAGAAGATGATGAAAGAGAAATTCGAGATGTCCATGATGGGAGAGATGAATTATTTCCTTGGATTTCAAGTGAAGCAATCACCCGAAGGAATCTTCATCAATCAAGCCAAATACACTCGAGATCTTCTCAAGAGATTCGGCTGCGACTCCGAGCAAGCCGATCCAAAATCCCCATGAACACGAACTTTAAAATCGATCTAGACAAAGAGGGAGCTTACGTTAACTCTACCGACTATAGAGCTATTATAGGCTCTTTACTTTATTTAACGGCCTAGCCGTCCCGACATAACTTATGCTTGTAGGTGTATGCGCAAGATTCCAAGCGGATCCCAAGCGAAGTCATTTAGACTCGGCGAAGAAGATTCTCGCGCTATTTAAGAGGAACACCCGATCTTTGGGTTATGGTATCCTGCTGATGATAACTTAATACCGACGAGTTATTCCGATGCCGATTATGCGGGGTGCGGGATAGATCGAAAGTCAACTTCCGAATTTGTCGGTTCCTAGGCGGCAAGGCGATTTCTTGGTTTTCAAAGAAGCGGCATTCGGTAGCAACGTCCACTACCGGAGCCGAGTACATGACCGCAGGGAAGTTGCTTGTGCCCAAATCCTTTGGCTTCGACAACAACTTAGAGATTATGGTATAACTCGGGATGAAGTGCCCATCTACTGCGACTCCACAAGTGCAATTGCCATAACTCGAACCCGGGTTCTACATACCGGATGCAAGCACGTGGATATCCGACACCACTTCATCGGAGACCATGTCGAGAAGAAGGATATCGGGGTGGAGAAGATCCATACCGACAAGCAAAGGGCAGATATACTGACCAAACCACTAGCTGAGAACAGGTTCAGAGAACTATCAGTTGAGCTAGGTCTACTGGATCCTACTGAGATGCATCAGTAGATGTCGACTACTGAGAACATCATTGCCCAACAATTGGTAACAATTGGTATCAGCATAAGGAATCAGTACGACAGGTCAGATAACTAAGTACAGTGACTCAGTTGGGAAAGTCACACTGTACACAACAAGGGGGAACATAGTCATCAGCATGACAACCATTCTCCTTATACATAACGGTAACCAGCTGATAAGTTCAGCTGAAGAGGTTCGGTAACCAGCTGATAAGTTCAGCTGAAGAGGTTTGCGTAATTTTGTGTACTTATTTTTTTTAAGCATGCTCGCATTTATTGCATCAGTCGCTCACACTCAGTAGTTAATGTGCATTCATTTCCCGCCATTAATAGTTTAAGGAAAGGTCAGTAGGAAACCTCTTCATTCGCATAAACTGAGTAATTAATGCTGTCTGTCGCGCATTTAATGCATGTCTTCTCACTTACCTTTATTACGTAGATCCATGTTTTAGGCGGCTTTTGTAATCATTCCTTTTATAACATTAAATCTTAGTCGTTCATAGTTTTTGGAAGATTAAAACTCAGTCGTTGGATTGAAACTTGCAATCAAGCCAATATATACAAAATCTTTCATCTTCTATCTTTTTCCTCACTTTTCGCCATTATCAAATCCTAAGAGCTTTTATCGCAAATCAGTTTCCATCTCAAACTTCTTATAACTGCTTTGCCTGTGCATCTCTCAAGCTCTCATACTCGGTAATGTATTCAAATCTGCTGACAACTACTAACTTACTCTATTTTCAAGTGCTAACATGTGTTTTGCAGATTTCTATGGCGATCGTACAGACTCCTGAACCAATAGTGGAGATCATGGCCATCCGAATTCAGTTCGAACCCACAACGGCTTTCCGCCAGGTGGATATTCCGTATCTGGAACCTATGTTCGATGCTCTAGAGAGGTCTGGGTTGGAGACCCTCGTGACCAAGCATCCGCGTGCCCATCTGCCAAGGCAAGTGGCAGAAGCGTATTTCAACTGGAACTCAGTGGCTGCCGGAGGAGAAGAAGCTTCCTTCTCATACATGAGAGAAACAACTCCGAACAAGTGGAAGCAGACTCAGCACACCTTCAACATCCGAGAGGCTCTAGTCCTCGCGTTTCAGCTTCCTACTTCTGGAATCTCCCCTATCGGATATAAGGAGAGGGAGATCAATGCTTACGTGCAAAAGTTCTGTGGACGCAGTGATCTGACGTTCAAGACAGCTCTCCCGAGGAATCTTTTGCTACCTCAGTACAGAGGTTTAGCGTATGTGGTCTCGCACATACTGACAAGCTCAGCTGGATCGTACGATCAACTGTCCAAGCCAAGGATTCAGCTGATGATGGCTATTGACGACGGAGTAGAAGTAAACTGGGCTGACTATTACACGACTCAGATGAAAGCCCAGGCCCAGAAATTCACTACTCTACCCACTGGCGAGAGGAGGTTGGCCAGTGTGGGTAAGCTTCTATTCGGGACCAAGATGTCTGTCCTAATAGAGAGTGTTGTACAGAGGAACTCAGCTTTCGAAGACTCAAAGTTGTACAACACTAAGCTGATAAAGTTTAAGACTAAAGAAGCGACGGAGAAGTCAATTGGCAAAGGGCCACCTCGAGCGTAAGAGAGCTGCTCTCCCCCCCCGCCATCTCCCGTTGATGTGTCCAAGAGGAGGAGGCTTATCAAGCCACAACCAGTGAGGTCACCGTGGCTCAGCCGATAACCGGTCATAGAACAGGCTCCTCCTCCACCTCAAGATGAGCAAACCTTGGACTCCGACACAGGGATGGAAGGAGCCACCCTCAAGGAGAAAGCTCAAGTCATCAGCTCCGATGACACTCAGTCGGACATTCGAGAGCCAACTGAAGAGACTGAATGGACAACAACTCATACCACTTGTCTACGTGCTATAGCTGAGATTCACGATCAGATTCCAGAGATAGCTGAGCATGAAGACTTGGTTGACATTGCCATCAGGGCAAGAGTTCAGATGCTACTGAGGTTCTTAAACTGGGATATTCTGATAGATTTTACAAAAACTCAGTCAGCCATCGATCTACTGACAGAGGAGCAAGATTTACAGGCAGAGATCGGATTCGGGGAGCCAGCTGATTTGGCGTCCTTCGAGGATCTTCGAGCTGCTATGCTCTATCTTCTTAGCTCGCATACCACGGCTCCTGCCGCTAATGCTCCGCCTCCATCTCCTCCTGGCGATGAGGGTGATGACCAAGAACAAGATCAGGAGATGGAAGGCAACCCCAAGGATGCAGAGTTGGGAGGCTCTGCTGAGGGACCAACTCCCCATGAGAAGAGCCAATCACCACCCCCCTGGTACATCGGGTGAGGCTCGGGGCGCTCCGAGTACGGTCGGGAGCAGCTCCTCGTGTTTTCTGATCAAAGGCTCGGAACAAGCTCTTACCAGATTCAACCCATTGGTTCCGTGTCCTCCAAATCAGTGAATAAGGCGATCAGACGCCAAGGAGCTAAAAATAGACTTCTCGCCAAAGACGTCCATATCAAATGGGAGAAGTATACGAAGGCGCGGATCGATAGCTCCGAATCGGCTAGCCGCCGGCATCTCCACTCCTCAAGAGGCTCCTTCGCGGCCCGATTTTAAGGAGATGATCGAGCGAGGTTTTGATAGCGCGAAAGCGATCTATCCGCACGCAGTCGATGGCTACTCCAAGCTCGAGCACAAAACATTTACTGAGCAATGACTCATGCTCTCACAATGTCCAAGCTCAAATGGATGAGCTAAACAAGTTGGCTACAAGCGGCCTCCGAGCGCTATTAAGCAACAGGCTGAGGCCTTGAACGAGATTCAGAAGGAGATGAAGGAATCCAATGATCTAGCCCTGCTGAAACTCCGCCAGGAGTCAGTTGCTCATCTCAATCGATCTAGGGCAGCTCAAGAGAAGGACTGGGAGCAATACTGTGACTTGGTCAAGGACTTCGACTCTACAGTTACTCAGATCAAGGACTCAGTATACAAGCTCGAGAAAGAAGTCACAGCTATCCGTACCAACCTCGATAAGGCTGCTGATGCCAAAAAGGGGGAAGGTATAATAAAAGATGAATCTGAAACGGATACAGCTGATTTACAGATAATCAGGGAAAGGGTTCAGGAGGAGAGACCCTCCACAGCTGAAGAACCCGCACAGACTCAGGGGGAAAGGGCTCAGGATGAAGGACCCTCTACTACTACTCAGGATAAGAACTCTTCTGAGGTCCTTCTCCTAGAATTTCCACTTCAGCCAACCCCCATCTCCTCTTCTGCTGCTCACATTGAAGAAGTAGCAAACTTTATTGAGCAGGAGACAGAAGAAGAAGAGCCTGAGCCTAAACAATTGCCACCGCAGAGGCCGGGGAAGGAGATTGCAACTGTATCTACTCCTCCTTCCTCCCCGGTCCATAAGTTCAAATCAAAAGCGGAGCAAGAGGCTTATGACCTCAAAATTGCCCAACAAGTGCGGGGATAAGCTCGACCATGAGCGTCGGCTTGAAGAGGCGACGAAGCGAAAGAAGCCCAAGGGCAAAGCTGTTAAGGGCAAAGGCAAGAAAAAGGTCGGGTCGGTCGAAGAGCAGAAGAAGAAAGCCCAAGAAGATTTTGCTAAGGCTCTTCCGACTGAGATCCAAGCTACTGCTTAGAGTATTCCCACTTCTACTCTAACACCTGAGCAGATAGCGGAAGATCAAGCGACCTGGGAGGCGACGCTGCAAGGTCTGAGTCTTAGGCGAGGAGACAGTAGAGCAGCCGCACTCCGCGAAAAGAAAAGGATAGCTGACTTGGCGAAAATGCGTAGCTTATCTCTCAAGCCAGCAGCTGATCCGAGGAGGCAGATCCCAAGAGGATCCAAGTTCATCAGGGGCCCATATGTTAAGAATATTCCTATCCCGCATGTGGATAAATGGGTGCCGGCTGATATGAACGTCCATTGGGAAAGGCTGAAAGAGGATTTTAGTAAAGGTTATTTTGTATGGCGCATTTATCCTCTCGACTGTCCAGCTGATCAGTTATTCGACGAACTAATCTCGAGATTTGATGTCTCATTCAGAGATCGGCTGAGACAGATTATGGAAGAACAGAATATTCCCTTCCGTGCCCCAGCTTTCCGACGTATTCCTCCGCCAAGAACTGCTAGTGGACTGCTGTACACAAAGGGCATTGAGAGAGAGATAGAGGAAGCTGCTTTCCACCTGGGTTTGTTGCCTGACAATCCTCTTGACAACGAAGAAATCCAGGAGATCAGGATCAGAGTTTACAAGTATTATTACCTGGATCCTCCTGCTGAGAAGTCTGCTGATTTCAAGAAAAGGACTCAACGCTTCAAGCGTCAGCAGTGATTTCTCCTTCTTTTTGATTTCTGTTGTAATAGCTGTAGGAGCTTGTACATCATTGATTATATATATCAGTTCCTATTGCTTGTTAGACAATTACTCATTGTCTTCCAGCTCTTTGCATCGTGTTTTTCACGACTGATCACTAAGTGATCTGACACACACTCACAGTCAGTTTCTCTGATTTTGCCTATCTCCCACCTACTGAAGTATTGAAATTACTTTATTTTTTTCCTCAGAATGTTGTAAGGGGGAAATTGTTGTCAGTAGGATAGCATCTTTTATAGACTTGAGAAGTTTAAGAGGTAGAGGTAGAGGTTTTGGCATCATCAATTAGGGGGAAATTGTTGGATATGAGTCGAGAGATGATACTCGGTTGTTGTTCGGTTAAAAGAAAATTGGGGGAAATCATAGTAGTACTATGGAATTGAAGATCCCAAAACCTAGGCCGATATCGGTAGATTAATGTGTCGTTAGGATTAGGCGATGTATAGGTTAGACTTGATGTATTGATTATTATTTTTGTCTAAGTCCCGTACGGGGTAGTTGTTGAACCGATCTTCCGTCGAAGATACTTTTCGAACCCCACGTCATCGGTGTAATCGCTTGTGTTCTTCGATCGGCGGCGATATTCCACTCGGTCGAAGACGGCGCATCACCGACAAATCATCGGAGAAGACTACTCCCGGTGATAGTCATCGCGGAAGAACAGAAACAAGCACGGTACCTTCGCGTTGCCGCCGGTGACCTACTCGGTAGATACCGTGTCGGCCGACTCAGTCGAAGAAGACAGAGACTTTTCGAGTCTCACGTATCCTACGGAAAGCGACCCAGCTATTCAAGTCTTTTCGAAAAGTTTAGCAGAAGACATACGAGGTTGTTGAACGGTCAACTCTGACATTCTCACCAACTACAAACCTCGACCAATGAGAAGCCGACAACGCTTACCTACTCTACACAGTAAAGCTGCTCTCATGAACAGTGCATTAACTGCCCTGCTGCAACAAGTTCGAATTATGGTCGTTTTTCTTGGAAGCTTGTGACACGTGGCATCGTCGTCTCCAACGGACATATGCCATAACTCACAACTATAAATAGAGAAGTTTTTGAAGCTCCGAGTAACGAAATTTCGAAGGGACAAGCTCAAGTTCATAAACGCTCTAGAACACTCAAAGATCATCCAGAGGAAAACTTGCATACTTAGAAGATTTCTTAGTTTTTCTCTCTAGAGTTCTTACATCCCTTTCTTCTCTAGACTAAGCTCATTGTCATATTTATAGCTTAGATTCGAAGGAGTTCACATTTAGTGAATTGTTCTTATTGTAAGAACTCCTTCTCAGTTGGAGAAAATTCCCTTCCCTTTCAGACTTAGGTTTGGATTGTAAAGTCGCTAAGGACTATAACTTAGAGGGAACTGTCCAGGTGCACGGTATCCTGCGCCGAGGCTTGCTCGGAATAATCAACAAATTCTCCTGCCTTGTTCAGGACCGTGGACGTAGGATCTTGCGTATCCGAACCACGTTAAATCGCTTGTGTTCTTTTACTGTTTTATTGCATAGTATTCAACTGACTTGAAAATCATAAGCTTGCATAAAACGTATTTATAAAGCGCACAGCCAAAAGATTTAATTTGCTAAAACGTGTTTTCAAAAGAGACGAATTTCGGGCCCCACATTTTCCGCAAACTTGATCTCCGATCGATTCTCAAAGTATCGACAACGGTCGGTAGGAGAGAGCTTCGATGGCGTCGACTCACTCGTCCCGCGATCGAAGGCTTATTTGGCACTGTTCATCAGTTGCAATCATCAGCTTAGCTGACCTTCATTGAGAAAAAGAAACTGAGCTCAGGTGTATTCACCCCCCCCCCCTCTACACCTGACTTATCGTCTCCGGACCAACATCATCTACTCATCTCTCATATTCCATCCACTTTCTTAATTCTCGCATAAAAAATAAACGCATCTCTTCAAACGGGGACGAAAGGAGTATTAACTAATACTTACATTTAGTTAAAACTCTTTTTAATTACTTATGTATATTATAACTAACAATTGTAAATTTATATAATATAATAAATATTTTTAGTAGAATTAATATATGTGTCAATCGGTCGGACCGACAGTGAGGCAGTTGTCCAACCGACCGGACACTGATTTTTTTATTTATTAAATTTTAAAATATTAATATAAATGTCAGATTTCTTTGAAATTACATTAATAATTATATAAAATAAAACTATTTATATTTATTCCAACCGATCAAACCATCGTCGAGTCGATTGTCCGACCAAAATGACACTAGATTTTTTATCATTAAATTTTAAAATTAAAATAAATGCCAAATTTCTATGAAATAAAATGTATATTTATATGAAATAATACTATTTATATTTGTTTCATCGTTAAGTCGGTGATCCAACTGATCAGATATTGATTTTTTTTCTTTTCAGTTATTGAATTTTAAAGCTGTATTCATATAAATTAACTCTAAATAAAATTGTCTACTGTTGGTCCAGAGATGAGTGTCAGGTGTAGAGGGGGGGGGAGGGGAGGGTGAATACACCTGAGTACAAGTTTATTTTCTCAAACGCGAAGGACAGCTGAGATGTAGGTTGCAACTGATTAATAGTGTCAAATAATAACCTTCTGATCGCGAGCCAGGGTGACTCAACTACTGAGTTTTTTCTACTGACTTTTGTCAGTATTAAATCCTCAGGCGGAGAGTTAGTGAGGATATGTGTAGGGCCCGATAGACTTCGTCTTGATTTGAAAACGTGTTTTTTGCAAACCAAATAGTTTTGGCTAGTGCAGTTTTAAATACGTTTTATGCAAAGTATGAGTTTGTAAGTTAGTTTGAAAACAATGCAATAAAACAGTAAACGACACAAGCAATTTTTAACGTGGTTCGGATACGAAGATCCTACGTCCACGGTCCCGCTGAACAGGAGGTCTTATTGATTAATCTGAGCAAGCCTCAACAAGGTATCTGTGCGCTGGACAAACCCTTCTAAGTTATAATCCTTAGCGACTTTACAATCCAAACCGAAATTTGAAGGGGAGGGGATTTTCTCCAACTATGAAGGAGTTCTTACAATAAGAATAGTCACGAAAAGTGAACTCTTTCGAAGGTTCTAAGCTATGGATATAACAATGGAGCTTAGATAGAGAAGAGGGATCTAAAGAAAACTCTAGAGAGAAGAACTAAAAATATTCTAATAAGCAAGTTCTTCGCTGGATCTTCGTGAAAGCGCTAGTGTTTTGAATGCTTGAGCGTGTAATCCCTTTGATATCCCGTGCGTTGAGTTCAGAAAAGCTTCTCTATTTATAGTCGTGACCCAAGCATTTGTCCGTTAGAGGGGACGATGCCACGTGTCACAAACGTCCAAGGAAAATGGCCGTACAGGACTTAGACAAAATAGATAATGAAAACAGATAATGAAAATGTCCAAGGGTACTGAGCTCTGTCCTGTGTTCTTCTACTGGAGGTCAGCTGATGAGAAATCTTCTACTGAAGTGTAGGTCAGCTGGAGTCCTGAGAACACTAGCTCTTACATACTGATGACGTGGGGTTCTGGAATGTAACTTCCTACTGAAGTTCAGACCAACAAATACCCCTTACAGGACTTAGACAAAACAGATAATGAAAATAAGAACAGTCTAGCCTATTACATCATCTAGTCCGAAAGACACTACACTAAGGGTACAAGACAGGTTTTGGGATCTTCAATTCCATAGCAGTAAATCACTATGATTTCCCCCATTACCGATAAATAAGCAAGTCCTATTACAAGAACTACTGATAATAAAACAAAGTACCCTTTAAGTGATGATTAAATCAACCACTGACTCATAACCCAATAATTTCCCCCTAATTGATGATGTCAAAACCACTAAGTACTAAACTACTGACCCAAAAGATTTCAGTAAAAACTGAGCAGTAAAAACAGGGTAATCAGCAGGTAAAAGATAGGCATATCAGAGAAAGATAGGTTACGTGTGTGTGTGTCAGATCACTTCAGTGATCAGTTGTGATAAATAGAAAAACACAGCCATAAGACAATGAGTAGTTGTCCGGCCAAGCAAAGAACTGATGTTATATATAAGAGGTGATGTTACAATCAGTCTATGCTCTATTACAAAGAAAAAGATCAGCTATTGTTTACGTCTGAACTTCTTGATATTGGCTTTAAACTCTGCAGACTTAGCAGCTGGAGGCTCAAACCCGTAAGATTTGTAAATTCTTGCTCTGAGGGTTTGGATGTCACCGAGATCGGCTGGCTGCAAAGGATCTAAATCATTGTGACGCGCAGTAGTCTCGACCTCGTCCTCGATCTCCTTCGTGCAAATAACTCCACGAGTAGTCATGGGAGGAGTCGGCTGGTGGTAGGCAGGAACTGTGAGTGGCAGCTTCTCCTTAAATAGAAGTAGCTTGATCTGTGCTCTGAGGTTCGCGTCGTACTCATAGATGAACTCGTCGAAGAGATCAGCTGGTGACACTTCAGCAGGATAGCACTGCCATACATAGTATGCCTTTATGAAATCGATCTTCAGCTCCTCCCACTCCTCGTTCAGATTCCAGGGGATCCATCCATCTACGCGGTGGTGCGGAGTCTTCTTGAGATAGGCCTTCTGGGCACCTCGCCGGAAGAACTTAGATGTCCTCGAAACTTGCTTGCTCTTGTCGAGGATTAGCTCTCTGGCGATTCTGTCAGTAAGATCAATGATTTTGGCCAGATCCTCCAACCTATTCTTCTCCCTTAAGGTTGCAGCTCTCTTATCTCCTCTCCGGAGATTTAGCCCTTGCTCCGTAGCCTCCCAGGTTGCCTTGTCTTCTGCCTCCTGCTCAGGTGTAAGAGTAGAGATTTTCTTTAGCCTCTGAGCAAGTGGTAGGTTGTCAGTGTTTGAGTCATCAGGCTCATCAGCAGATTGCTGAGCCTTCTTCTTCTTCTCATCCAATATCTTCTTAGCATGACTCTTAGACATATTGGCAATTGTCACTCTTTTCTTCTTCTTAGGCTTCTGATCCTCTTCCTCCAGTCTCATCTCATAATCCAACTGATCTTGGAGGAGCTGAGTCACCCTCTTGTCGTGTTCCTCCTGCTCCGCTCTTATTTTGAATTTGGGCATCGGGGAAGGAGGTGGACTAGACTCAGTAGCTTTCTCCTTCCCGGGCCTTTGAGGCGGTAAGGGCTCATCCTGCTGGTCGACAAATTGAGCAACCTCCTCAATGTGCTGCGCCTGAGCCGAGGATCCTTCTCCTGATCCTCCAACTGGCTCGGGCAGCTGAGTAGTTTGGACTTGAGGGATTTGGACTTGGGGAGGGGGGAACAGAGCTAGTTCCAGCCTGTGCTGCTGAACTTTCCCCCTTGAGGACTTCCCTCTTTTCTGACTAACCACCCACCAGAGGTCTCCCTTCCCTTTCTTCCCCCTTTTTGGCATCATCAGCAACCGGGGTCAGGAGGGTCAGAAGGGTCCTGATAGCCGCTACTTCCTTCTAAAGGTCGTAGATGGCGGACTTGATGGAAGTGGTGGTGGAGTTGAAATCTCCAACAGCATCATAATAATGGACCCAATCCTCCTCCTGATCCTTGCGGATTTGGCGGATGTGAGCCTTTGCTTCGTTTCTCGGCTTCAAAAGCGATGCGTCGTGAGAATCAGTCATCTCTTTTTGGATCAGCTTCAGGGCGGCCGCCTGAGTCTCTAAGGCACTCTGCACATTAGAGGTGGCCATACTGTTGCGTTCATCCACGGTAGTCTGGACTGTGGCTAACCTCGCAGACAGCTGCTCAGCAAACTTCTTCTGTTGGGCTTCGAGCAGCTGCTGACATTGAGCAGCCAAGTTTGCCTTCTGAGCTGCCAGCGCATCCTCGACGATCTCCTGTATATTGGTAGTCGGAGCGTCTGAGACCTTCTTGACTGCGCTCGCAAGTCCATCAACCTTCTCCGTCTGCGCCTTGGTGTACTGTGCCTATTTCAGATAGACGTCCTTAGCTAGGGGACGGTTCTTGTCTCCTTGCTTTCTGATTGCGCGGTTGACAGACTTTGAGGACACGGAACTGATGGGTTTGATCTGATACGACGAGGTTCCGAGCCTCTGCTCTGAGGCGGCGAGTTGTTGCTTCCTACTGGTTGAAGCAACTAGGGCGGTACCTGATTCAGGAGGTGGTGGTGGTGACTCGCCCTTCTCGCTGGGAGACTTTCCCTCAGCAGAATCTCCCTGTACTGCATCCTTGGGTGGTGCCTGTTCATCATCATTATCATTACCGTGATGAGAAGGCGGCGATGGGCTCCTGGCAGTCTGCGGGGAGGACCTCAGCTCCAGAAGGTATAGCATGGCTGAGCGCAGGTCCTCGAAAGAAGCGATGTCAGCGGGTTCCCCAAACCCAATAGCTGACTGCAGACTTTGTTCCTCTGCCAGTAGGAACAGAGCAGAGTGTTGTTGGATGAGCTCTACAAGAATGTCCCAATTAAGGAACCTCAACAACATCTAAGTCCTAGCCCTGATCGCGATGTCGACCAAGTCCTGATACGAAGAGATCTCAGGAATTTGTGCGACGACTTCTCCTGTGGCACAGAGACGAGTCATCTGCATAGTCGATGACTGTTCGGAGGAGACCTCAGCAGCTGGTTCTTCAACTTCCTCCGGCTGAGTCTCATCCGTACTGATCCGCTGTACCTTATCCTTCAACGTGGCACCTTCAATGCCGGTATCAACGTCCAGTAGCTCCTCCTCCTGAGGTGGTGGAGGGGAAGCGGGCTTAGCTGGAGCCTTAGAAGCTCCAGCCTTGGAGAGCTTCTTCTGCTTCGGCTGATCGACCCGTGGAGGCAGATCAATAGATGATCTCTTGAGCTCAGTTGCTCCACGTCCGATGGACTTCTCTGCCACTGCTCTAGTCTTGAACTTAATGAGCTTGCGATCGAAGTACTTTGAATCAGCGAATGACGCATGATTCGTCACCGAGTCTTCTATCAGTACGGACACCTGGGTCCCGTACAGCAGTTTGCCCACACTGATTAGTCTTCTCTCTCCTGACTCAGTGGCTGCAAAGTTCTGCGCCTGAGCCTTCAGCTCGGCCAGAAAGAACTTTGTCCAGTTCACCTAGACTCCATCAACTATTGCCATCATCAGTTGGAGTCGAGGCTTGGACAGTTGGTCGAAGGAACCGGCGGCGCTCGTCAATATGTGGATGACGACGTAGGTGAGGCCTCTATACTCTGGAAGGAGTTGGTTCTTCGGCAGGGCAGACTTGAAGGAGATATCATCCCATCCACAGAAGCGGTAGACGTAGGCATTGAGCTCTGTCTCCTTGTAGCCCACGGGAGAAATCCCGAAGTCCAATAGATCAAAGGAGGACTTCGAAGCCTCCGCGATGATGATGTCGGCGCTGCTAGATTCCCACTTCTGAGGGGCCACTTCCCTCATGTAGCCGATCAACGTCACCTCCCCGTCCGTATCCTCCACGGAACGCCAGTTGTAGAAGAACTCTGCCACTTGACGGGGTAGATAAGCTTTAGGGTGCTCCGCGATGATGATGTCGGCGCTGCTAGATTCCCACTTCTGAGGGGCCACTTCCCTCATGTAGCCGATCAACGTCACCTCCCCGTCCATATCCTCCACGGAACGCCAGTTGTAGAAGAACTCTGCCACTTGACGGGGTAGATAAGCTTTAGGGTGCTTCGTCACCAGAAGCTTCAGGTCGGACGCTTCTAGAGCTGAGAAGATGGGCTCCAAGAACGGAATCTCCACCTGATGGAATACCATCGTGGGTTCAAAGAGAACCCTGGAGAGGATGATCTCCTCGATGTTGGGTGGGGTCAAGACAATCGCCATAGATATCTGCAAAAAGCACGTTAGCACTTGAAAATAGAGTAAGTTAGATCAATAGTTGCAGATAGTTAAGAAATTTACCATAATCACAGAGCTTGAAGAAAATATAAGCAGACGAGAAAGAGAATGATGTAGTAAAACGGAATGCTTGAAAAGATCTGAGTTGCGTGAATAGCGAAAAGATGTGATTAGAGTGAAAAGGTAAGATTTTATAATATTTGAATTTCAAGGGTATTTGATCGGACGGTTGTTATAAAATCTCGCTTTTCTGTGACGGTTGCGATCTGATGTTATAAAAGGAATGATTACTTAGTCGCCTCTAATCTAGACCCACGTAAGATAAGCGCAGATAGAGTACGATGAGAAGACATGCATTAAATGTGTTGCAGGCAGCATTAAAAGAAAAGTATTTTAAATGAGAACGGTTTTCTACTGACTTAAACCTTAAATATTTATGGCGAGAAATAAATGCAAGTCATGCTACTGAATGCAAACGACTAAGGTATTAAATGCGAGCATGCTTCTGAGAATATTAAAAAATCTAACTACGCAAACCTCTTCAGCTGAACTTTTACGATCAGCTGGTTACCATAATGACTCAAGAGAATCTTCGTGGTACTGATGATACCATGTTCCCCCTTACTGTGTACTGTATGATTCACCCGACTGAATCAAAGTACTGAGTCTGACTTCTGACCTATCGTACTGACTTCTCTTACTGACTCGAGTCAGTAGGATCCAGTAGACCTAGCTCGACTGATAATTCCCTGAATCTGTTCTCAGCTAATGGTTTCGTCAGTATGTCTGCCCTTTGCTTGTCGGTATGGATCTTCTCTATCCTGATATCCTTCTTTTCGACATGGTCTCGGATGAAGTGGTGTCGAATGTCCACGTGCTTACATCTCGTATGAAGAACTGGATTTTGAGTTATAGCAATCGCACTGGTGGAGTCGCAGTAGATGGGCACTTCATCTTGAGTAATTCCATAATCTCGCAGTTGTTGTCGAAGCCAAAGGATCAGGGCACATCAACTTCCATCAGCCATATACTCATCTTCAGTAGTGGACGTCGCCACTGAATGCTGTTTCTTTGAGAACCAGGAACTAACATGTTCCGGAAGTTGACTTTCGATCTATCCTGCATAATCAACATCAGAATAACCCGTTAGAATCAGATTATCATTAGCAGGATACCATAACCATGCGTCAGGTGTTCCCTTCTGGTATCACAGAATCTTTTTTGCTAAGTCTAGATGACTTCGCTTTGGATTCGCCTAAAATCTTGCACATACACCTACAACATAAGCTATGTCAGGTCTGCTTGCAGTTAAATGTAATAAAGAACTAATAATAGATCTATAATCAGTAGAGTTAACAGAAGCTCCCTCTTTGTCTAGATCGATTTTAAAATTTGTGTTCATGGGGATCTTGACTGGCTTGCTTGAGTCGCAGCCGAATCTTTTTAGGAGGTCTCGAGTGTATTTGGCTTGGTTGATGAATATTCCTTCAGGTGATTGCTTCACTTGAAATCCAAGAAAATAGTTCATCTCCCCCATCATGGACATCTCGAACTTCTCCTTCATCATTTTCTCGAATTGTTGACATATAGTTACGCTCATGCAACCGAAAATGATGTCCTCCACGTAGATCTGCACCAGTAGAATGTCATCACCTGACTTGATGTTGAACAGGGTGCGATCTACTGTCCCCTTCTGAAAACCTTTCTCAAGCAGAAAGTCTGACAAGGTATCATACCAAGCCCTGGGTGCTTGTTTTAACCCATACAGAGCTTTCTGAAGTCTGTACACCTGATGTCCCTATTGAAAATCGGGCGGTTATTCCATGTAGACTTCTTCCTTCAGTACGCCATTCAGAAACACTGACTTCACATCCATTTTATATACTTTAAATCTTTGATGCGTTGCATAGGCTAGGAACAGACGTATAGCTTCCAATCTAGCGACTGGGGCGAATGTTTCGTCAAAGTCTACTACTTCTTCTTGACAATATCCCTTGGCAACAAGTCGAGCCTTGTTCCTGATGATGACGTTGTTTTCATCTCGCTTGTTTTTGAAGACCCACTTAGTACCGATCACGTGTTGATGCCTAGGTCTGTCAACAAGCTTCCAAACTTCGTTACGGACAAACTGGTTCAGCTCCTCTTGCATGGCAATGATCCAGTCATCATCGTTGAGAGCATCCTCTATAGTCTGAGGTTCTTCAGTAGACAAGAAGCAGGAGTAGAGAGCACTTTCTCATTGGCTTAATCTGGATCTTGTCCTTACTACTGCTGATGGATCTCCAATGATTAAATCAGAAGAGTGAGCGTCTAGCCACGAATGTCTGAGTTTGGCTTCTTCTTCTGAGATTACTTATGTGCAGTCAACAGGAGTGTTAGGCATTTCAGTAGTACTATTCTGTGACTGAAGCAATTCAGTAAGAAGGTTAGGATCTACTGAGTTTCCATGTTCAGGGGCATGTAGCTTAGGAACATTAGTCGTTCCCCCCGAGTTTATATTCTAAGTAGAGGTCTCAATTACCACTGGGGCTTCCTCATCGACCATTGTTACCTGATGTTGATTCTGTTCAGTAGAATCAACCAGGTCAGCTACAGTGCTTGCGGGATGGGTTTGAATTTCTTCATTGTCTGACTCATCATCCCAACAATGCTGGATCTCTTTAGCTTTGTCGTTTAGTGTGAGATCCTGTAGTTTGCTGCTGACATCTTCAGGATTTGTCTTCTTTGGTTTCCTGTACTCAGTAACAAACTCATCAAAAATAACATGAGGGCTTTCCTCTACGCAAAGGGTCCGGTAGTTAAAGACCTTGAAAGCTTTACTGACTCGAGAGTATCCTAAGAATACTCCTTGATCAGATTTGCTATCAAAGACCTTCAACTGATCCTTCCCATTATTGTGGATAAAGCAAGGATAGCCAAAAATATGGAAATTGGAAATAGAAGGAATTCTCCCTTTCCACAGTTCATACGGTGTCTTCATGTATTGTTGTGTAAGTAGTGAGCGGTTCTGAGTGTAACAGGTGGTGTCAGTAGCATCAGCCAAGAACTTTGAGGGTAGTCCAGAGTCTGCTAGGAGCATTCTTGCTGCTTCTTTTAGTGTTCTGTTCTTTCGTTCAGCAAGTCCGTTCTGCTGAGGGGTGCGAGCTGCTGAAGTCTCATGCTAAATTCCCTCCTTATCGCAGTACTCTTTAACTACTGAGTTGAGAAATTTTGTTCCTTTGTCTGAGCGAATTCTCTTAATCTTGGTGTCATTCTCCACACTAAGTTTCTTCAGCAGTATTGGTAGCTCAGTCTTGACATCAGATTTGTTGGTTATGAAGATGACCCACGTATATCTCGAGTAATCGTCAATAACGACGAGGGCATACTTCATGCCTCTTATAGTCACTGGAGAAACTGGCCCAAACAAGTCCATGTGAAGTAGTTGAAGGATTCCATCACTGGAAGGTGACAGAATTGGTGGATTGTTTTTCTTTGTCTGCTTTCCCTTCAAGCACGCTTCACAATTTCTGCCTTTGATAAAAGCTTCATTAGGTAGTCCTCTGACTTTAGAGTTCTTGGCTAGCTTGTTCATTGTCTTGAAATTCAGGTGACTGAGTCTCTTGTGCCACAGTCATCCTGTTTTATCACTGGATTTCGTCTGAGCTAGTAAGCAAGCCTCAGGTTCTGAGGTATTCCAATTTGCAACGTAAATATTCTTCTTTCGCGAACCTAGTAACATTGTTTTCCCTGTAGATTTGTCAAAAACATCACAGAAACCAGCGTCAAAGATAACTCTGTTCAGATTATCACAGAATTGACTGACAGAAAGGAGATTATGTTAAAGTCCTTCATCATATATTACTCTTGGAACTGAAGCAGTCCTAATGTTCAGTGTTCCGTATCCCCTTGTATAGCCTTTAGAGTTGTCACCAAACTCAATTCTGGGACCATCTTCTTGCACGTAATTGGTCAGCAGGCTCTTCTGATACGTCATATGTCTCGAGCAGCCGCTGTCCACAATCCAAGGGTCCTTATGCACCTGCAAAACAGAAACATTTTTAGGTACCCTTTGGTTCAGTTTGGGTCCTTAAGCGTTAGTTGGTGATTTCGCGACCCAGATCTGTCTCGCGACCTTAGGAGTCTGAGACTTCTTTTTCTGAACCTTGTCAGTCTTCTTCTCCACTGGACCTGGAGATACTGACTTGCTGGCAGTTTTGGATTCAGGAGCTTTCTTCTTCTGAGGCTTTGTGCTCCTCCTGACCCTAGGCTCATAATAGTACGACCCATACTGTGCTGGATGCTCATACAGTGGCTCGCCATACTGCTCTGCCCACCTGACCTTCTTAGTTCCCCCTGAATTTGATCGTGGTGTTCTGGGGCTAAAACCTTTGGTTAGTTGCTTCTTGTTGCTCGGTCGAGGTGCAATCATCTTCTGTTCGTTCTTCGCCTGAGTTGTTGGTTCAGAGATCTGAACTTTCCCTCTGACGAACATATCAGCCAGCATTTCTGAGCATTTTGAAGTAGAGGTGGAAGCTTCGTGAGTATAGTCAAGTCCTTCTTTCATGGATGGTGGCCTTCGTGATCGTCAAATGCTTGTACCAGGTCTAGAGGTTCATCTGTAGCTGAGCATGTATCGTGTGTGCTCTGTGAAGAGGAGGTTATAATAAATTTCGAATTTACCACAGCCTCTTCCCCGACCATCAGACAGTATTCAGTCGTTAATTCAGGATCTGTTTCTCCGACCTCAACGGCAATAAATGCAGTTTCGTCTTCAGAAGAATACATGAAAGTATCTTCCTCAATTGAGTCATCGGATATCTCTCTGGCGATGTAGGCCTGCCTCCTCCGGGTAAATTTCTCGCGTCTGGCCTGCCGTTCTGCTCGTTGAGCCGCTGAGAGCTCGGGATAGTCATACTGGAAGTGTCCCTCTTTCTTGCAGTTGTAACACACAGTTGTTCTGCCGCATTTTCCAGCTGAGCTGTTTGATGGACTAGTAGCAGGTTCTGTGTTCCTGCAATCAGTAGATGGTTAGATTCTTCCCTTTTTCGATGATCTTTCTTACCTGAAGGAGAATCTCAGTGGTATTTCTTCAGCTTTCTGACTCTTTCTTTTTCTCTTTGATACTTGAGAGCCATAAGTGCGAGTTGGTCAATAGCGGGAGTCTCGGAAGACTTAGCATCTGATGCAGCTACTGTCTTGTTGGAAGAAATGGGGTTGACTCCAGATTTGCTGACTGTTGCTTTGAAAGCATGATCTATCTGGGTGTCAGCTGGAGCACTGGAACATCTTTGGGGAAGTCTGTGCTCGAACTCCTCTGTCTTTAATTCTGAAAAGATAACATCAGGAGTTAAAGCATTAAGATCTGAGCGACGTAAATAAGTAGCAAAAGGAACCCACTTCAGTCGAGGCAACACTCTCAAGATCTTGGTGTTCATCTCTTTGTTGGTGAACGTCCTCCCCAGCCCGTTGATCACATTGATTTGATTTGTGAATCTGAAGCAAAGCTCGTCAATGGTCTCGTTGGGCTCCATGGCAAAGGTGTCGAACTTTCGAAGCTCTAGCTCGAGCTTGTTTTCTTTGATCTGCGGGGTTCCTTGGCTCAGTACCGCCAGGGCATCCCAAAGTTCTTTTGCCGTCTTACAGTCTTGCACCCTCCCAAGGTGTGAATCGTTGAGCGTAGTCAGGATTGCATTCCGCGCAACTCGGTCGAGGTTGTGCAGTTTTTTCTCTTCAGGTGTGAAGGCAGATTTGTCTTTAGCAACTTTAGCACTAGTATGTGCTCCTACACCTCCCACAGCGGCATATTGAACGCTGTCGATCATGGGAATGATGGGTCCTGTCTCAAGAACATCAGTCATACTGTCGTGCAGCAATGTAAGGTGCGCCTCCATTCTCACGTGCCATACCGTATAGTTCTCCACAGAGAACATGGGCACCATCCGTATACCTGACATATCATACATTATAGATGAGAGTATAAGGATGTATGAAGAGATGCTTGTGCAGTGAAAAACGTTTCGAGTAGACCAGTAGTTTCAGAACCGATGATCAAGAGAACACCGTTGCTCTGATACCAATTGTTGGTCCGGAGCCGAGTGTCAGGTGTAGGGGGGGGGGGGGGGGTTAATACACCTGAGTACAAGTTTCTTTTCTCAAACGTGAAGCACAACTGAGCTGTAGGTTGCAACTGATGAACAGTGCCAAATAATAACCTTCTGATCGCCGGTCAAAGTGATTCAACTACTGAATTTTTTATATTGACTTTTGTCAGTATTAAATCCTCAGGCGGAGAGTTAGTGCGGATATGTGTAGGGCCCGATAGACTTCGTCTTGATTTGAAAACGTGTTTTTCGCAAACCAAATAGTTTTGGCTAGTGCATTTTTAAATACGTTTTATGCAAAGTATGAGTTAGTAAGATAGTTTGAAAACAATGCAATAAAACAATAAATGACACAAGCAATTTTTAACGTGGTTCGGATACGCAAGATCCTACGTCCATGGTCCTGCTGAACAGGAGGTCTTGTTGATTAATCTGAACAAGCCTCAGCAAGGTATTTGTGCGCTGGACAGACCCTTCTAAGTTATAGTCCTTAGCGACTTTACAATCTAAACCGAAATTTGAAGGGGAGGAGATTTTCTCCAACTATGAAGGAGTTCTTACAATAAGAACTATCGAAAGGTATAATTAGAATGATCAAATTACTTACTGCTTCCATGTTGCTATATAATTCGCCATCGATATTTAGACGATTGATTGGAAGAAGCATAGACATTAGTTGGTTGAGGTTGCCCTTGAGTCGGATGCATGCACCAAAGTCGTCAAGTGAACAATTGATCAATACTTCGAGAATATCTTCCTCTTCATTATCACCGAAGGAAGGAAGATTCTTCATCTTCATCAGTTCTGACACGGATCTTCTCTTCTGGACTATTCTTACACGGGTTGCTTACCTTCAGACCGGTTATTACGTCTGAACTGATGTGACTCAACAAGTGTCAAACTATAGTCGCATTGGGCCCGTCCCCCTCGATGCTGAGACCCATGCCCCCGGACCTCCCAAACCGGGCTCGGATGTACGACATGTGAGGCGTATGGTACACCACGTGGATTTTTGATGGGCACGTATACATAAAGACAAAAGAAAATTGAGTGCGTGAGATTTGACATGATAGGCGATCCCACATTCAAAAAAGTATATTTTATTTGCTTCACGTCTATAGCCCGGCCCGATATCATAATATTCCCAAATAATGTGACGGTATGATTGATTGTCGGCATGAGGTTTTGTTTTATAGCAAATGTCAATTACTTGATTTATTTTTGGACGACACATGGTGTCTTTGTTGAAGTGGGTCATCGTATTCTAGAAGTTACTAACAAGTACAGCACACTCAAATTAGTAGGCTGAGGCAACAAAGCTAATTTTCAAACTATGTCCTAGTGTCCTACTATGGCATATTCTATTTCACTAATTAATGTGATTCTTCATACTCCAATTAAAAATATTCACTCTCTCCTGCATTTATCTTGTTCTTTTTCGATACGGAAATTATGATGGGTGGTTGATTGTATATAGAACGGTAGACCCCATAAAGTCTAAGTTCGAGTTTATGTTGTAAGAATTTCTATTTTAAAAAATAAGATAACTCAAGCAAAACAATCTAATAAGAAAAACACGATAAGTCAAACGGGATGAAGTGAGCACATAAAAGTTTTGTCACAAAATGCAATTTGTGTTTTATTTGTCAGATTTAAATTCATGTATTTGCTTTTATACACAAATTGTCCCTTTGAATAGATTAAGACTTGATGTGGGAATTAGGTCCTTAAGCTATACTTATAGCAAAAACAACTAGTCTTGACATGACAAATCATGCATGGAGATTTAGTCTTTAATTTTATTAGTCAAAGTCCAACAGCCGAATTAAAAAGTGAGAGAAAAAAAAATACAAAACTCAATATTTCAAAAAAATATAAAGAAAATACAAGAAGCAAAGAAAACTTTGTTGCTTAGCTTAAATTTCGTTAAAAAAAATAATAATAACAACGATATCAACAAAGCTGGGACCGAACAGTTGCGGCTATAAAACATGTACACGATGTATTACAAGTTTCTAATGGGTGTTTAGAACAGCTTATGTTTCACAACTTATAGCTTAAAGTTATATTTTAGGTGTTTGAAAAGTTAGTTTTAAACTGATACTTTTCTATTTTCGCACACAATTTAGAAAGCTGCTTAAGTTGGCTTACCTCAGCTTATAGCTTATAGCTTATAGCTTATATAACTTATGATTTTTTCAGACAAGTTTGCCCTTAATAAATTTAATTGATTCAGAAAATAACCTTAACCAAAAACTTCTACATAAATAAATCTGAAATGATTAAGTTCAATGTTTATAATTAAATAAATTATATTTTTATTTAATAAAATATAAAATGGAAAAAAATCATAAAAAATATATACAAAAATGTTTCACAATTCATTTTTACAGATAAATTTATAAACAAATTTCTTATTTATAAGATTCTCGGTTTCACAATATATATATTTAAATTTTCAACTGATGTTTATATTTCATTAAATGGTTTTTATTTTATAATTAATTGTATGGTAATTTTTTATTAAATAGAAAATTTATTTTTGATTTTTATTTATTTATAGTAGGACTTTAAATTATATCAATAAATTTTCATAAAATAAGAACCATTTCTGTATTTTTATTTATTTATTATAAATTATAATTATTCATTAATACTATGGGCAAAATAGACATTTCTTTTAAAAAATAACAATAAGTTACTTCTATCAGCAACATTCTCAAATATTATTTTTCCCTCTTTCAACACTTTTCAACATTATATCCAAACACTAACTAATTTTCAAATAAACTCCTTTCAGCTGCTTTAAGCAACTTTCAGCACTTATCAGTAAGTTTCACCTACTCCAAACACCACCTAAATCTCATACATTGAAATATATCTCGTGATATATTTTACGCTAAAAAATTTAGAAACAAGGCAATGGGGACGTTTGGGATGTGGGGTGTTTGGAACAGCTTATGCTTCACAGCTTAAAGCTGTATTTTAGGTGTTTGGAAACTCAGCTTTAAGCTACTGCTTCTCTATTTTCGTACAAATTTTAGAGATGCTGCTTAGGCTGGCTTACCCCAACTTCCAGCTTATAGTTTATGAATTTCTCAGATAAATTTACCCTCAATAAATTTGTTTGATTATGAAAATAACCTTAACCAAAAACTCCACATAAATAAATCAAAAAATAATTAAGTTCTAGATTTATAGTTAAATAAATTATATTTTTATTTAATAAAATAAAAAATGGAAAAAAATAATAAAAATATATATACAAAAATGTGTCATAATTTACTTTTACAGATAAAATTTATACACGAATTTCTTATTTATAAAATTCTCAATTTCACAATCAATATATATATATATATATATATATATATATATATATATATATATATATATATATATATATATATATAAGACGGATAAAAAGAGAACAATACCTTATTGAGAGAAAGGAGAACAAATCTCAACCCTTACTTTACAAGATGTGTGGTCAAGATTAAGGAGCTCATTAATGGCATTTTCATAATTTTCATAATTTTTTCAAACCTCATTAAGGGTATTTTGTCTTTCTAATTTAGTCAACAAGGGATTTTGAAGGAGGGTCTCGACTGATTTCGTCAATATTTTATATGCACATTTTGTGTGTGTTTTATGCAAATTTTTCTTAATTTATATGCACATTTTGTGTGTGTTTTATGCACATTTTTTTTTAATTTATATGCACATTTTGTGTGTGTTCTATGCACATTTTTTTATAATTTGTATGCACATTTTCCTATAAGCCACATCTACATCCTTCCTTTGTCGTCGCCCATGAACATATCCTTTCTCTTGCCACCCATGAACATAGTTGTCTTTCTCTTGCCACATCTCCATCTGTCTTTCTCTTGCCACCATCTGTACGTTTATAAATATTTAGACAAATACGTGCACATTTTGATACATAAATATGCATAAAAAATTTGTGTGCATAATCGATAACATTAATGTGCATATAATGATTATGAAATGTGCATATAAAATAGTTGTGGTTAACTCACAGAATCTGCATATTCATACGAAAATATAGTTCATAGTTAATGTGCATATAGTTCATAGTTAATGTGCATACATTTCATAGTTAATGTGCATACAAAATATACATATAAACCCTAGAATTTGGTAAAACCTAGATCCCAATGTCAATATAAACCATAGAAATGCGAACGAACTCAAAGGTTTCAATTGTGTGCCTAAAATGTTCATATAAACCCTATAAATTGGTATGAACACAAAGGTAAGAACTAGAAGAGGAATGTCTACAAACCTTCGATTTTCACAAATCGCCATTTTTTTCAATCGAAATGTTTATTCTCCTTCGAGAATCATTCTCTTCTGAAGCAAAATCTCAATTCGCTCATTTATCTTCACCCGAACGCTTGCATTTCTTCAAATCGTGCCCGTCCATAGACATCGTTTCGTCGAACGATTCGCGGGTTCTTCGAAACCGTTCTTTGACACCCGCAACCGCCTCTTCCAATCGAAGATCGACGTCATTTCGTGATTAGGAACGGTTGTGTGTGGTCGATTTTGCGAGATTGGGGGGCACCCACTAGTTAATTTTTGAATTTTGAAGAGATAAATGAGAATAAAGGGGTAAAGAAGATGACGAGAATGTGAAAAATGGGGTATTCAATTTTTTGCCAAATTCTCCCCAAACTACCCTTAATGAGCCCCTGCACTCTTAAAAAAAATGTCAAAATAAAATAAATTCCTTCTAATCCTAGCCTCCCATTATTGTTGATCTATGGTACTAAGATGTTCTCTATTCTCTCACTAAGGGGGTGTTCTTGATATAAGCCCCATTATATATATATATATATATATATATATATATATATATACTCTCAACTGATGTTCATATTTTATTAAAAAAATATATAACTTATTTAAATGAAAATCATGATTTTTATTTTATAATTAATTGTGTGGCGATTTTTTTATTAAATAGAAAATTTATTTTTATTTTTTTATGTATAGTAGGACTTTAAATTATATCAAAAAATTACCATAGAATAAGAATTATTTGTGCATTTTATTTATTTATTATAAATTACAAATATTCAATAATATTAGGGGCAAAATATATATTTCTTTTTAAAAGTAACAATAAGCTATTTCTATCGGCAACATTCTCAAACACTATTTTCTCCACTTTCAGCAGCTTTAAATGTTATGTCCAAATACTAACTGATTTTCAAATAAGTTGTTTTCAGTTGCTTTAGAAAGCTTTCATCACTGATCAATAATTTTCACCTACTCCAAACACTCTTAAGTCTCATATATTGAAATATATCTCGTGATTACGCTCAAAAATTTAGAAACAAGGCAATGGGGACGTTAGGGATGTGTGTCACCCTTAGGATCGTGGTATTAAGGCCGAGCAGCTTTGCTGCAACGGTCAAGATTGTACCGACATCCTTTTAGCCACATTATTTCCTTCCTATTTATGCTTACAAGATGATTTTTTTTTTTTAATGTTTCGTGTTTCTTTTTCTTTTTTATATTTGAGAAAGTTGTCGTTATTTTTAGTATGCATAGCGGTACTCTCCCGCATAGAGGTTTCGATATTTCGGTGGGATTTGAATCCATGATATTTGGGTACAGACTTATCACCTTTAACGCTATGTTATCCATAGAAACATAGGTGGATTTCTTTTATTTTAACGTGAAGTATAATACTTGTTGTCGCACAAAAAAAAACATCTAAGACTAAGTAATAGAAATAGTTATTTATTTTATAGAATGTGAAGATCTATTTAATAAGTTAATTGAACTCAGGAAATAAATATAAAGCCATATGAGTATTTGTTTTTACTGTGTGTTTTATGGTAAGAATTTTAGGAATTGGGGCATATTTCCGGACAAAGGATTGAATGCACATTGGCGGTGGTGTTGACTTTGGAACTTAAAATATTATGAGAGTAATATAAAATTATTTACTCCTCCATTTCTCTTCACTTATTTTGTTTTATTTTTTTAAGGATTGCTTCGCTTGACTTATATTATTTTTTAAAATAAAAATAATTACTAATAAATTTTAAGTTTTTCTTTATTACAATCATTCACTTATTTATACATATTCACTCGCTTATTTTAATTTTCGTATCGAAAATAAATAAATCAGTTGGGTGGGATGAAGGGAATATTTTATTTTATTTATAATAATAATAAAGCCAAAAATGTAAAATTAAGCATGACAAGTCAAACCTATGCAATGCTGTCCGTTTTGTATTCATTACCATTCATGGATATGATATGATGTACATTGGGACCCTCTCTCCACCAATCAGAAACCACCACGTTTCTCGTTATTGATAATGTGCTGCTTCCAAAATAAATGCACGTACCCATGCTTAATTTTAATCAGACTAAGTTTTCTTTTTTTTTTTTTTTGCGAATTTTTAAATTTGTTTTATCCAACTGCATTCGAAAATGATGTCGGTTTTAAATTAAATTTGAATTTACGATTTCATAAGAGCCAAAAAGAAGAGGTGTGGTGATCTGAGCTCTTACATGAATGTTACTTCAAAATAAGTATTAAAATATTTTTTGGCCTTAGTTATGAATAGTTTTTTGCATACATTATTATCTTTATTAAAAGAGTTTATAAAAGGGCAACATAAATACAAAACAGATTTTTGCACCAACAAATCCAAACAGATTGAGTTGTCATGTGATAATAATACATGGTAGGAATAGTCGGATACGCATCAAATCAATTCCGAGTTCTAATTTAATTATTTTCCACTCGAAACTCTTAAATTTGCAAATTGAAATCGTAATCCATCAACATAAACATTTCTGTTATAAGACTTTTGTGTCAAAAATTAGTTGCATGAGAACATTTATTTAACGATTAGGATTGATTTAATTACTATGTTACACATTCAATTAATATGGTTTGACGTATGAACGATGAGCTGCAAACTCGGACTTATAAGCTCCAATTATCTCACTAACGAAAAATATTTTAAAAAAGCCTCCAATTATTTCTTATGATTGAAATTAGATGAAAATTAAAACTACAAGAAAAATCATAAACAGTATAAGCCCCATGTATTATATTTTGGTGGTCGAAATTTATAATTTATAGTTTTTAGAGTAAGAATATCAATCTTGGGGTGAGATTGAAAAAACTAAATTTTCAAAAAATAGTAGTATATAGTAGTAAAATTTAAGGATTTTCAAGATTTAGGGGTGTAACGCCCCATGCGCACCTCCTATTGTTCCTCACTTTTATAAGGTAGTGAATGATGGGGTTCGATCCCGTAACTCAAAGAAGTATGCATTACCAAATATCAACATGTCTAACACAACGATATATCATATACACGATATAAAATGTCTATCCCTTGTTCCCTTGGGATGGCATAGCGGTCAAGGTGGGTGGCCCGGGACCGATAGGTCATGGGTTCAATTCTCACTGGACACGCTATGTGTGAGCCTGTCACCCTATCACATTAAGGGTGGTTTAACTCTTCTGTGTGGTTTGCAGGCTATTGCACAGGAGCGAGGTTTATCCTGTGCGCACCAAAAGTAGCGGCTGCGGGTTCCTCGTCAACAAAAAAAAAAAAAAAAATGTCTATCCCTCGAGGTTTATCCGTAGGGCAGGTTGCTTATGTCTGCAAATGAGTTTGCTTGCATTAATATGTCTATAGGAATGAGTAGGGCCATAGTTTTCAATTAGAGCACCAATTTGTCGGTACTAGGCAACAAGAGTCAAAATTAAACGAACCCATCGAACTCCATACACACATCAAAGATCAAACAAGTACAAGCACATAAGTTGGTGAAGGTGGTTGGCCCGGGATCGATAGGTCCTGGGTTCGAATCCCACTGAGGAACTTTGTGGGCTTCGTCACCTTATGGTTAGCTCCAGGGGTGGTTGAACTCTCCTGTGTGGTTTGCAGGCTACTGCACAAGGAGCGGGGTTTACCCAGTGCGCACCGAAGGTAGCGGCTGCGGGTTCCACGTTAAGGGTGATTTAACTCTTCTGTGTGGTTTGCAGACTATTATAAATCCCCATTAAATAACATAGTGGTGAAGGTGAGTGGCCCGGGACCGAAAGATCATGGATTCAATTCCCACTGGACACCTTATGTGTGTTTGTTACCTTAGGGGGATTTACCATGTGCGCACCAAATGGTTTAACTTTCCTGTGTGGTTTGCATGCTATTGCACAAACTTATTCTTCATCAAACAGTTGTAGTTTGAATTATTTTTCCTGCATTTGTGACTCAAAATTGTATGTCAATAAGCTTGATAACTAACATCTGTAAGGTTTTGTAGAAATTCAATGCCGACAAGGAAGAATATGTTGAACACAGCCTGCAAATTTAATACAAAAAGCTTTGATATTTTGAAGGTTATGTATTATTAGTTGAAAATGACTGGCGATATTCATGTGGCTACAAAGGGTTCGATGAATTGCCTCACTGAGTAGAAGGTTCTGTGTCTATACTTTTTTTTTTTTGATAGGCATTAATAGGTTGGTACAGAAGTAAGGAGGGCCAACGCCATTAATTTCAAGCAGGACGTATGTAGGATTTTAATTAAGGGGCAAGATTATAAAATGCTAAAATATATTATGATCAAGCTATAAAAATTGTTAGGTGAAAAAATTTTGCATAATTAAATTATATATACATGAATTTGAGGATTTCTAACATAAATTTTCAATAATACTCAAGCATAATTTCAACTTTTTCATCAATTTCTTTTGTAAGATGTGATTAATTTTATTTAATTAGTATACATAAAGACATTATAATAATTTAATGTAATGCCACCCCTGCCTCAATGTGCATCAGTCCCTGATTTCAAGAATAGTTGATTGTCCTAAATCATAATATTTGATCACTGTTAGCTGTTAAAATCAAATTTGTTGGTTAAAAAATTACAAAATAGATTTTAAACGAATGCAGCAGCCGGAAATCGAACCCGATATATAACGTGGCAGAATACTATTCCACCACTAAACCACTGGTGCTATGTTTTATCTTATTTGAGCTATAATAATTATAATGATTCATATGAAAAAATCAGACATTCCTTGTCTGATCAAGTGATCATAATACAACTTTGGAATCCAATCATTTATGGATAGAATCTCTCCATTTCTCGTATTCTCTAGGAGTTGAAGATGAAGTGGCAGGTGAGCTCAATAGTATTACAGCCCAAAGTTATATATATATATATATATATATATATATATATATAAAGTAAAGATATCTCTAGCGTTAAATCTTAAATTTTTCATAATTTATGAAATCGTCTAGCCCAAAGTAGTTGAAAAGACATGATCCGCCCCTACGTATATCAAAGGTTTATGTTTTTGTTTCACAAAGTTATGACATGTATAAGCACATGAAAAATTACATAAGCGTCTAAGTATATAAATCTATTGAACAAAGAAGACTATTTACCTATGTCTTCAACCGTGTTATATGTGTGAATAATCTATCAAGCTTTCAATTCAAAATTCTCCCGCAAAAACCTATACAGTTCTTCAGCAACAGCCTTAGGATACTCCTCTTGAGGCAGAAGAGCACCTGCCACTTCCACAAATTTGCTCACACCTTTTGCTCCCCTAAGAGCTTCCATTTCCGCTTTCGACCTTTTTGGTGCCCCGGACGTTGACACAACAAGTACAGGCACTTTCCCTTCTAGTTCTGCAAATAGTTCAACAAACTCCTCCCTACAACTTACAGGATCAAGCAGACCGGTCAGAAAACCAGCGGGAACGTAACGGGCCCCTTCTCTTTTGGTGAGTGCATATCGGCTCTCAACTATATCAGGAGTGACATTATCGGGGTTGGCATATACATGGGATTTGTACTGGGACTGGATTGCCTTTTCATTGCTGACAAGAAGATTGTACATCATCCAACCTACAGCAGGAGCCCTCAAGGTACCTCGTAGAAGGCCGTATCTGCAAAAACATAGATTCGTAGACAAGAATATTTAAACCGAGTTGAGAAGTTATTACATCCATTCTACACACAATTAAATTGTACTCAGTAGACAAACATTTGATTTCTTTTAGCAGCTGACATGAATTACTTTTACAAGAATGTATAAATTACCAAGAATGGATAAGACGTATGAGCAAGTCTCTACCTAGTTTCCATAGTGGAATCTTTACCAAACACAATTGGAAGGGGGCCAGCCCACGTTGGTGCAACAGCAGCAATTGCCTTTGGCTTCAAAGAACCTTTTTTTGCGGCCCGGACAGCTAGAGTCGCAGCATGGCCTCCTCCAACGACCACATACTCATTATCTTTGACGAGAAACAACAGACTGCCAACAGTTAGTTTATGTGAAGGTAGTCAAGATGATCATCCATAGAAAGAGGTAACTATAAATTACTGCACCTATACATATTAACATCATATAGTATCAGAAGAACCTCTAGTATCAGAATGGTGAAGGTCTTAGGCAGAAGAACCTCTAGTATCAGAACCTCTAGTATCAGAAGAACATCATATAGTATCAGAAGAACCTCTAGTAACTATAAATTACTGCACCTATACATATTAATGAACCTCTAGTATCAGAAGAAATCAGCATGGTGACATGTGAAAGTGTAAACAAAAAATGACCATAGTGTACCAGTCACCGGTAAGCGGCTATTGTCAAGGACTATGAATTAATCTGGAAAGTGAATGGTGAAGGTCTTAGGCAGATATGTCTTATATATCAATTGATGCTCTGAGAAATGACCAATATTTTTTAAAAAAATGTTCTTCAGTTGAAGAAACATCTTAAGGAAGAATGGTCTACATGTACATTTTATATTATGTAATGTCCCACATTGGATGGAAAAACACCAAGGAATAAAAGTTGATACAATTGAATGGTTCACTAATTTTAATGTTTGCAAAACATTAGCTATAACTTTACGATGATCATCTGAATAGCAAGGTCTTAGAGCATACTTTCAAATTCAGTTGCAAGCACACAAGATAAGACAGACAAAGAATAAGATGTGTTGTAGTGATAGGTCTGTCGGCAGATAAAGTCCTAATCTCACAATCTTAAGATCAAAAGTGACTCAAAAGATAGTTCTACTTAGCTTGAGACAGGAAATACTGGTTGGCGCAAAGATATAACCATGACATTTAATTCAGATGAAAAGGAGATTGCTAACCTTATAATCCCTTGTTTTCAACTTCCAAGTTCCAATACCGCCATCTGATTTTCAACTCACATTTCATTCTCATTGGTTTGTTAGTTCTCATTTGTTTTACAATGCCACATCCCTAATAATTTTTTATTGCCCACCACTCTCCTAGGTTGCATTTCCGCTCTTGGATCTTCTTAACTTAAACTTTAATATACCGTCACTTGACTGGCTAGAAGTGTTAGTTCTCACCCAATCATGTTGTTTAGTAATAATCAGCTTAAAATCTACCATAGGTTTTGACAAGAGAAACAAACATATTCTAGACCAAAGTCTGAACATTGTAAACCAAATACATCGCAAATCCAGCAAGATATTTTAGCCAGTACAGGCCTCTAAATCTTCAGTTTCGATGGTGTCATAGGCAAAGGGAACGAGTAACAGATAATGTATCAAGGTTTATCCCAAATTATAACAAAAAGATTCAGGTTGAATAGATCTAGACTACGGGCCAAACGCATGCATTAGGCAGACTAATTTTGTCTTAAGGTGAGTATATAAGTACTCCCTCCATCCCACTCATCTTGCAACATTTTCCTTTTAGGCCGTCCCACTCATTTTGCAACGTTTCAGACCACAATCATCTTAAATAAGTGGACCCCATTATCTTTTACTTTACACCACTACTTTACACCTTTACCCCATTATTTTAAAATCCGCACCCAATCCCAAATGTTGCAAGATGAGTGGGACGGAGGGAGTATTAATTAAGTTCATTAATTTAACTTCATTTCTCCATATTCCACAATCCACAGACAAATACACACTACATTAATAACTAAAGAACCCTATTTGGCACCAGAAATGCAGAATACAAGAAAATATAAAAATCAAATCCAAATACTAAACAAAAGAACCCACAACATGTTTGAACAAAACCAAAATCAGAAGCGCCAGGACGAAGAAACGAGCATCAAAATCTGATTGCATTACGAAGTAAAGCGATCACATACCTGAAACAAATTCGGAAATAGGACTATCAGGATCAGTGACAAAATCAACCAAAAATCTCTCCATCACATCAGCATTGTAATCGAGCTTCGGCCGGTCCGAGTACCCCAGACCGGGCCAATCCACAATCGTCGCACTCCAATTGATAACACCATCCTTCCCAACAATCTCTTCAGCCACCCCTCTCCACTCCTCCACGGTGCTAACATCAGAAATCGTCGGCACAAAAAGCATGTGCTTCCGCGGCTGATCGGCGGCACCGCCGCCTTTCTCAAGCCG
This sequence comes from Lavandula angustifolia, assembly GCA_028984105.1. Taxonomy (NCBI): domain Eukaryota; kingdom Viridiplantae; phylum Streptophyta; class Magnoliopsida; order Lamiales; family Lamiaceae; genus Lavandula; species Lavandula angustifolia. The sequence goes on from CM054808.1 coordinate 10,242,769, forward strand.
CTCAAAGTAGATAACAACGGATTTTCCATCGAATCTCCAGTCCCAGTTACCGGAATCGGTCTTGGATGGCTTCGATGGGGCGGAGTAACCGATGGATGTGGACGCCTTGATTGTGAAGATTAGGCTTTTAGAAGCGCGAGGTGAAATTGGTCGGCATGATTTGAATGGTAGGGAGAAAGATGATGATGGAAGACGAAGAAATGCAGCGGACGCCATCAAATATCAATGGCTGGTAGAATTAAACTGATATTTTTTGCAGAAGCTTTGGGGTTTAAGCAACTGCTTTGATTTTTAGTTGAAATTTTGTGGTAGTGAGGTGTGAAATGTTTCTCCTTTACGAGCATTAAAAATGCTAAAATTAAAAGGCCTACTTGAATAAAAAAAATAAATATATATACACATGTGACATGCATATATTTTAAATACAATTTTACTAAATTTAAGGAGATAATTCATCATTCAACAAAATTATATAATTATATTATATAATTTCAAATATTTGTCAGCTTAAATTGAAAATTTCATCAATCAAAAGTTAAATTATTGATAATTTTATTAATAAAAACTCTTAAAAATATTGTAGCTCTCAAATTTGCATCTCAGACTAAGTTACCGACAAAATTATGCAAGTTAGGTACAACTTTTATGTTAGTTTGGTTGATAATATATGATTTGGGGGTGTTTGCAATAGCTTATCTGAATCAGCTTATAGCTGAAAGCTGTCTCGGGAAATGAATTCGGTGTTTGGGAAATCCAGTTTATAGAGCTGCTGAAAGCTATTTGGATCCAAGATAGAGAATTTTCGTAAGCTGGTATTGGGCGTAATGGTCGATAGTTTATAGCTTTTATAATTTTTAACCTTTTTAATTAATACATTATATTATAATTTTATAACTATTTTTTTTAATTAATGATCGATATTGCTTATTTATATGTATAATTTTTATTTGTCATTTAACAAAGAATAAGTAAATAATTGTTTAATTAATATAATTTATAATCTTTTTTATTCTTGATTTTAATTAATAATATTAATTATACTTAATTTTTTTTTCCTAATTTTTATTTTAATATTTATTTTATTAAAATACTAGTATTTTGTATGAGTAGAAATAAATTTTAAATTTTATTTGCATAAAAATTCTAAATTTGTTTAATAAGTGAGAAAGAAATAACATTTTTATTTTATAAGATACCAGTTTATTAATATTTTCAAATATTAATTTTTGACTTTTAGCACCTTTTGCAAATACTTACAAATTATCAAAATCAACAGCTTTCAGTTGCTTTCAGCAGCTTCCAACAACTTTCAGCACTTATCGATAAGCTTCAGCTACTGCAAACACCACCCAAGGTTTGGTTATACTGTTTTAGTATTATTTATTAGTTGGTTATGTATTTTATTTTATTTCAATGATTATATAAATTTTATACTAAGTACGAGTTTTGTCATATTTTTTATTTTGGGCATTGAACCCGTAGATTTAAGTGGTAGTTAACGAATTTATTAAGAATCTTTTTTAGAATTCACAAACAAAAGTAGCTAAAAACCTCAAATTTATAATAACAGAAATTTACTTATCGAAAAGTGGCTAATTCTGTTTTTCTCTCATGTATACTACAAGGCATTGACTGTATTTCACGAGACGGATGAATATTTGAGCTCAAGCCTAATATGATTGTCTTTGATGCAATACTTTCCTAATGTGCATTTCGAGCAAAGAATTTTCTTCATCATTAAAAAATAAAATTTTAAGCAAAATAAATTATTATTGTTCCAATTCCTAGTAATCAATAGAAAAGACTAATAACGAACACATTTGCCTGATCAAATTGATAAATATTTGACCCGCTACAAGCAATTTTATACAAAAAAAACTTACATAAATCTAGCTACATCTTTTCAGTTAATCTTTCTTCTACCAGTGAAGCCTAATTGAGCTTACTCTGTTAGGTAAGAAACATAGCTTTTTCCTGCTACTTTAGAAGCTCTATGAACAAGCATCACGTCTTTACGAGAAACAACATCAACCCATCTTCCAGCTTCAGCATATATATTTGAAGAAATCACTAAGTTGGCCGGGTCAAAATAAGCACCGAGTTTGGTTAACTCAGTAATAGAATTCAATCCAATATTAATGTGGTCACGAACCCTGCAAGCATTCAACAACTTTCTCCAAACAAGTTGCACGAGCCGCATGTTCGAGTGGGGCTAACGGGCTTCTTGCGAAGCATTGGGCCAAGTTGGCCGGTGTTGGTCCCGAGATTAAACGTTCAGGTGTAGAGGGGGGGGGGGGGCACGTGAATACACCTGAGAATAATTTCTCAACTTAAAACGCGAACAGTCCTTTTCAGAAGAATGTCGTACTGAACAAGTTCAGTAGACTAAATAAGTTGTTCTGAATCGCGTGGCAGAGTGACTGACTTCACTGAGGCCTGCTAGCTAACTAAGTTCAGAATTTAGTACCGTTCAGCTGAAGTTCAGTAAGTGCGGAAATGTGTAGGCCCAAATTCAGTTGAGTTAGAAAACGTTCTTAAGAAAATAGTTTCAGTATATTAGTGCGATCAGTTAAGCTTTGCTGAAACTTAGTTGAATGATTTTACAAATATTTTCAGTATGAACAGTAATCAATGCAACAGTAAAAACACAGAACACAAGCAATTTTAAAGTGGTTCGGATCCAACAATCCTAGGTCCACTGTCCCGAAAAGATCAGGAGGCCATTTTATTATACTGAGTTAGTCTCAGTCGGTTTGTGCACTGGACAAACACTGGTCTTGAGATTTATACTGAGCAAGTCTCAGTTTACAAGATATCAAACTAAAGTGTTTGACAAACTCTCCAACTATGAAGGAGTCCTTTACAATAAGGATCAGTTCAAAGATGAACTCCTTCGTTCTAAGCTATGGATATATTCTGATGAGCTTAGGTTAGAGGGATATAGAACGAGAAAGTGGCTTCTAGAGCGACGAACGGTTAAGTATAGACTTGGGTTCGTATTCAGTCGCTTGGATACTAGAGGCTTTATGATCTGGTTCAACTTGTTCCCTATGAGCAAGAATATCGCCTTTCGCTGGAGATTACTCTATGAAGTTCTTGCGGAAAGCTTAAGTCGTTTTGAGTTTGCTCATGAATGCTCTTGTGTTCTTCTGTGTTGTTCGGTTTTTGTGAGCTTCAATTTGAAATCTTCCCTCTATTTATAGGGCAGAGACATGGATAGATCCGTTGGAGACGACGATACATGTGTCTCTCTCTTTTGGGTAGCTAACGGCTCTTTCAAAGTATGGTGACAGAGTCCTTTTCCCTCTCCATTTTTGGAAAGTTGTTGACTTGCAGCTTTAATCAGAAAGTAGATAGATGGCTGCTCGTCATTGGTCAAGGCTGAAGAAAGTAGGTGAGACAGAACAGACTTCAAGGTGGATCTGAAGCTGACTTCTCTATACCTCGTATGACTATGCTGATTTGACTTAAGATATCCTGACAGTCAGAAGACTGTCTAGCCGTTGCTGAGTCTGATCTATGTTCAGTAGCATACTCCTGCTGAGTCAGCTCTAACGAAGATCAACTCTGAGTTCAGTGAACTACTCCTGCTGAGTTCAGTTCCACTGACTCCTTTCAATATACTGCTCCTGCTGAGTCCAGTACTATTGAGTCTTCTTCTTCTGGTATTGAGGTTGATAGTCTGCTGAAGAACCAGCGGACAGATCTGAACGCCTGAACCAAAATGAAGAGTGTCTACTGAGTATGAAACTCTCAGAGACAGAACAATAAATTACAATGGAATGGTTCATCAGTCAAAGTAGGGTTTTGGGATCTTCAAATCTTCAGAGCACTAGGCTACTGAGTTGTCTCCCAACAATTTGTAGAGCTACTGAATCATCTCCCAACAATTTCTCCCTATTTGATGATGCCAAAACCTAACACTATAAACTATCAGAAACAGAGCTCCTTACAAATATTACATGTAGAATCAGTGGAGTTGTTCTTCAAGTTCTAGACAACTGAGGGAATTAGGGAAGAATAACAGATCCTATACAGAAAACTAACAGCAATTTCCCCCTTTCTAAAAATAATTTCCCCCTATAAGCATGAATAAAATCATAATCTAACAAGCTCAGAACTGACAGATCTAAATATTCAGTGAGTGTGTGAGTCAGTAATCACTTGGGTGATTCTGAGTGTTAAGCATAAAAGAAACAAAGCCATGTAGACAATAAGGAATTGTTAGGGCCGAACAACAATGATGTATTATATATGAAGAAATATTAGTACAATACATCAAGCTTGCTATTCTAAAAAGAAAGAACTAAGATACAAAAGAAGCAATCTACTATCTCTTGAACTGCTGAATCCGGTTCTTGAAGTCTTTTGATTTGTCATCAAGAAGTGGCAGTCCATACATCCGATAGGTAACTCTTCTCAGCTTCAGTATCTCAGCCATGTCAGCAGGATCAACCTCATCTAGATTCTTGGCTTCAGCAGCATCCTTGATTTCTCTTTCAATCACCCCAAAGTGTATAGAACCATCAAGCTTCAGTGGGTGAGGCATAAGTCTTGGAGCTGGGACCCTGGCATCAACCTTTTCAACTAAGACCTTCTGAACTCTTGCATAAATTTCTGGATCGCTCTTCAGAAGTCATTCAGCAAAGGCAATGGACTTGTGCATGTCAGACCAATATCTCCAGAAGTAGAATCTCTTAATGTAGTCAGCCTTCAGCGTCTCCCACCTCTGAGTCCGTTCCCATGGCATCCAAGCATCAACCCTGGGCCATCTATGAATTTTGAGGTCTGTGGGCTTCCTGAATCTTCTGTATTTGTATGGAATATCAGCTTTCTCAGGAATCCTCTGGCTTGCTTCCTTCTCAGCCTTGATCTTCAAAGCCTCTAGATCAGCAGTCTGAGCCTTTCCCTTGCTGCACTAATCTGTCTGGGTTCAGCTCCTCTGTCTAAGTACTTTTCCATCTGATCCCAAATTTCTTGCATTTGTAACGCCCCAATTTTCATAACTTTTAAAAGGGGACGTCACCTCGTGCATAACATATAATTTTCTCAATTTAATTTTCAAAAATAATAGATTTATAAAAATAATAAAGTTTTAAATGCATTTCATAAAAGCGGAAGTCTTAAATCAAAAACATGTGCGCTATATGGTTTACGAAATTAAATAGTAATAAATGCATAGTTCATGAGAAAAACTAAATTAATGCGGTAAAAAGTGTTTTAGATTCTTTCATGTGACCATCACCATCCGCCACTTCAAGCACCTACCGGACCATGATCTGAAAAGGTGAAAATATATAAGTGTGAGTACGACTACTCAGTGGGAAATACATTTATTCAAACTATAGAGTATATCAAATATAAACATGAATAACTAGATCATGTAACATGAACTTATAATTTGGCCACATAGACCACATGAACTTGTAATTTGGCCACATAGACCACATGAACTTGTAATTTGGCCACACAGACCACTTGAACTTATAATTTGGCCACACAGACGACTTTCTTAGATGCATGTCATCAAAACACGAAATATCGAATATAATATATAATAAGGATAAATGTTGAGTAAGAATACTTCCCCACCTTAACCTTTTGAATGAATGAACAATGTATATCAAGTACTTAAGCCTCGCGCGCCTGCCCTAAACATGAAGAATTTAATCTCTTAATGTCTTGTATGTATTTGACAAGTATCCGTAAGGATACATAATATCATCCAAAAGTAGTCCAACACAACATAATTATCCTAGGCAAAAATTACTACGCCAAAGTAAAAAAAATAGATAAATTAACTAAGTCTAAAGCTCACGGTAATGCACGGAATGAAGATTTAGAATATTTCCTAATATATATTTTTTTCGTAACCTACTACATACGACTTCAAAACAAATCTAGTATTACACTTAATAACTCTTGATCTAATTATAGGGCCACATGTGCCCATTCCCTCATAATATATAATCGAAATAAATGGTAACAGTTCTTTAGAAGATGTTTAACCCATTCTGATCATGCAATACCTCTATTATTTTATTCAAGTCAAACTTGCAAATCTCATATCAGAAAATAATGCAGAAAGTAAAACAAGTAAAGAGGATTTATTCTGCTTATGTACCTCTACTTAAAACCATGGGTTTTGGGATAAAAATAAATAAAGTGTTATCTTTTTACCATCAGAATTATGAATTTATACAGTTTACGTAACAAAGTTTAAAACACAATTTCTCTACCTCAAAATAAATCTATGAACATAAACCGACATACTAACGAGTCTTAATCATCTAATGTTATTTAGGTATGAATCAAACCCATATAACAACCTAAAATTTAAAACACGCTTATTGGCCCATCTTTGTTATTCAACCAAGCTTTGTACGTTGAAATAAATTCCCTCATAATCTTATGAAAAGTATAAAAACAAACCATACTCATACCAAACCTCGCATAGTCATAACCTCCGTATTACACTAAGGACTATGTCGATTCATAAACACAAAGAAAAAAAATAAGGTTTAACCGTATAGTACCTTTGATAGAAGAATAGTCAAAAATCAAGAACTCAAACTTGACAGAAAAAGAAAACGCTAGTGCAGGCTAGGAAAAATATTTCTGAAAGTTTGTTGGGGGTGGAAGAGATTTTGTAAACCATGGGGGGTGCATCAATTAAGGGATATATATAAATATATATAATTCCTAACCCCTAATTTATTCATGCTTTGGATTAGATCTTATATGATATATATATATATATATATATATATATATATATATATATATATATATATATATATAAATATGTGTAACAACTTTGAGAGGCTTGGTCGTAGGAAAAGAAATAAGATTAATTTAATAACTCAAAGAGGTGCATGCGTGCATATATAAATACCTATTCAAAATTTTAAATATTTTATTTATTATATATATATATATATATATATATATATATATATATATATATATATATTTAAAGATAATATAGATGGCCACATTATCCAAAAATATAGTTTCCAAAAGATTTGGTCTAAGCGTTTCTCCAATTACGTGAATTTTATAATTATAGCTTAATCCAAAATTTTCCCACGTAATTCCTATAATAAATCACAAAATTAGCCTATAAAGATCTACCTACTCAATCACACAAAGATTTTAATTAAACAATCTAGCACAAAGAAAAACAAATGCCATGATCACATTTTATCAATTAATTAAATCTTAGAGCGCGACTTATAGGACTTACCACAAGATATCATGCATGACATGCAAATGAACTTTCTTATTTAAATTTTATTTTATCATAAGGAAATTTTGGGGTGTTACAGCATCTCTTGCTCTTGAGCCTTAGAGGGAACATAGGATGGCACATGCTCTTGATCTTCTTCTGAGTCATCAGGTGTTGAAGATTTTTCTTTGGAAGTACCCTGCTGTTCAGTTTGCTGCTGCTGTTCTCCTTATTTTTCTTTGTCAACTTCGTCGATGAGCTTCAGATTTCATGGGGGTAGCCTTGTCCCAGGCTTCTTGCCCCTCTGAACTTTAGTTCCGCCTTTGGCAGGCTGTTTCTTGGGCTTGTTAGCAGCCTCTGCCTCGGCTATCTCCCTTTCCAATTTCTCATCTGCAGCAATTTAGCTTCTTCCTCGGGAGTTATGAATCTTTTAGATCCTTTCTTTTTAGGTGGAGTGGGAAGCTTCAGAATCTTCTTTCCCTTTCCTTGCACTGGAGGAGGTAGAGAGACTTCTTCCTCTTCTGAGTCCTCCTCTGCATACTCAGCAATTTCCTTGATAATGTCACTAGGAGTCTGAGTCGCCTGAGTAGCAGATTCCTTGGGTCCTGGGCCACTTGGGCCAGTCTCAGCAGGCACTACAGCCCCTGCTGCTGAGACACCCTGGGCCTCACCCTGTGCAGTCTGAGTAGTGGGAGCAGTGGGAGCTGATTGCTGAGTTTGAGATGCTCCTGCCACTGTCCTTACTGCTCTTGGTGCTCTAGGTACTTTCTCCTTTCCTTCCCCCTTTTTGGCATTAGCAAATAAGCCAAGGGTAGGAATCTGTACCTTCTTGTCTAGACTTGTGTAGGCTGAAGCAAGTTTGTCTATTGCATCTTGCAGCTTGACAAGCCTCTCGTGGAGCTCATTCCTCTCATCTATTAATTCTTCGCTGTATTTCTTGTGAGAGGTCTCCACCACATTCTGGATATCCTTCAACTTTTGATCCACTTTATCTTCCATGGCCTTTTGAATGGTTTGGAGTCTGAGCTCGGAGGCCTGAGTTAAGGAAGATACGGATTCAGTGTGAGCTGTCTGGGCTGCCTTAAATTCTTCAAGAAGCTTAGCTTGGGCAGCTTCCATCAGCTTTTGTTGCTCTTCAAAGTTGGCTCTCTGAGTTGCGAGTGCGTTTGTCAGTATTGTAGAGAAGTCGGGGGCATGCGTATTTTGAATTGAAGTTCTGAGCCCCTTTATCTCTGCACTCTGAGCCTGTGTGGACTGCCTCCACGTCTTGTGGATGGCGCGGGTGAGGAGTCTATTCTGAGCGCCTTGACTCCTCAGTGCCCTGGCCACTGACTTCGAGCGTCGGCTCTTCGGGCTGGGTGCTACCTCGAACGCAGACCCCAGCAACAGCTGTTCTGGGTCCGCCGATTTGGAGTTACCAGTCGCCGACTGGCCTGGAGCAAGGATGCTGAGAGGAGGTTCAGCAGCTTGAGTAGGGGCATCCTTCTCCAGTTGAGTTCCCTCATCAGGCTTCTCAGGGCCTGAATCACGGGGTGGGTCCTGATCATCAGGATCAGACCCATCTGAGGGAGCCGTCGCTGAGGTGGGTTGACGGTCGTTCAGCATGGCGAGCATGGCCACCCTCAGATCTTCTAAGGAGCAAATATCAGCTGGCTCTGAATAGCCTATCTTCTCCCTTATCATCAACTCCTCTTCATGGAGTTGTTCGCAGGAGTGGTGCTGGATCAACTTGTTCATTGTTGACCACTCCTGGAACCTAATCAGAGTGTGGAGCCTAGCCTGCCTTGCCAATATGATCAAATCTGTATGGTTGGTTATCTCCAGAATGTTTTATGAAATCTCTCGGGAGGCTCTTGATTGTAATGCTGAAGCCTCCATTCCGATAGACTCTGACTCTGAAGCAGTCTTCGAGTCTTCAACCTCTATTGGAAACTATTGTTTTTCAGCAGATGGGATGCTGTTGAGTGGTGGGATATCTAAGGGGATCTGATCAATAGGAATTGTGGGTTCAGCTTCTTCCCCTTGGTCCACAGCTTCTCCTTGTTCAGTGGAGACGACTTTCTCCACTGACACTGTCTTCTCAAAGGACTCAGCCTCGTCCCTTAGCATTAAAGGAGGTACAACTACGACCTCATTGACTTTCTTCAGTCTCTTGGTCGGTGTCTTAGGAGTAGACTTCGGAGGCGACCTCTTCTTTGAAGGTGTTGAGGTCTTCTGAGAGCTGGGCTTGGGCTCAGCAGGCCCTGAACCGATTTGCTGAAGGGCCGCTGCCCTGCTCTGGAACCTTACTTTCTTCGGATTAAAATATAGCTTATCAGCGTAGACGACATTATCAGCTCCACAGAGATCCTCAATCATAATTGAGAGCTTTGTGTCGTGTAAGAGTTTTCCTTTGACTGACAGGCAGTTGTTGGAATGATCGAACTTCGCGGCCTGAGTCATAAACTCCTTCAAGAAGAATTCTGCCCAGTTTATCTTCGCTTGGTCATGAATGGCCATCATCAACTGAATCTTCGGCCTCGATACTTGATCATACGAGCCGGCCTGACTCGCTTGTATCTGAGTCACAATATATGCAAGTGCTCTGAATTGTGGGAGCATAGCATTCTTTGGGAAGGCGGCTCTGAATGTTGTAGGCTTCCCGCATAAAATCTCTAAGTACTCGTCCATTAATTCGTCCTTATAACCCACTGTGCTGAATCCTTCTCTTGGAAGCTGAAAGCTTCGCTGAAGTGCTTCCTTGATAAGATGAGTGACGCGGGCGGGACCTCCAATAAGATGAGTGACGAACCGACACCGGATGTCCCCTTCGACTGACTCTGAGTTCAAATATAACTCAGCAATCTGTCGTGGGAGGAAGTATGATAGCTTCCTTGATAGAAACCCTCTAGTCCTGTCGCCCTCAGCGCTTCAAAGATTTCCTCCATGAAATCAACGTCGCATGAGTCGAACTCCATCATTGGCTCAAACCACACGCGGTCCTTCTCGAGGATTTCTGCCATGTTTACAGGACTAATAACATCCCTTCCTGCCATGTTTAATAATCTGCAAACGAAAAAATATCAGTATTGAACGAAAGATATTATAAAGATCATATACGATGCTGAATAATCATTAAAGATTTACCAAAGTTTTTCTGAGAGATTGAAATAGAAGATTGCAAGTAAACGAGTGCTTTTCTCAGAAAATCTAAGGTTGTGAAAATTTGCAAAGTGAAATGGTGGTTTCTAAAGTTTGAACGTGTTTTTATATGTTAAAGAAGATGAACAGTTAAAATCCACGGTTCAGTTTAAATCTGCTTTATGAGATGGACGGCTAGGATTTAATGTTATAAAATAGGCAATGATCAATTTAGCCGCCTAAGTCAAAATACAGTTGTAACTAGCTAAAGAAGTAACTTGATTCGACATGCATTTAATGCACCGCAGAGTTCAGCATGCTTTACATAGAATATCGTGTATTAAATGTAAACCGTTATATTAAATGACAATTTCTAAGGCATTGAATATGAAGCTGAATCTGAATAATAAATGCACAGAATATTTCATTGGCTACCGAGTAGAGATACGCAAACCTGTCAGCTGAACATCGTAGTCAGCTGATACCTCGTGTAGATGGTTGCTGAGTCTCAACGTACTGAATTTATTCAGTACTGAGAGTGAACATTCCCCCTTGCTGAATGCTCCTCTCCTGAATCCACTTACTGACTGGAGTCAGTAGGGTCCAGCAGACCTAACTCTACTGAAAGCTCTCTAAATCTAGCTTCAGCTAGAGGCTTGGTCAGAATATTTGCCCTTTGACGGTCAGTATGGATCTTCTCCATCCTGATATCCTTCTTTTCGACATGATCACTAATGAAGTGGTGTCTGATGTCCACGTGCTTGCATCTAGTATGAAGTACAGGGTTCTGAGTGATTGCAATCGCACTGGAGCTATCGCAGAAGATCGGCACTTCATTCTGAATGACATCATAGTCGCGTAGCTGCTGTCCCAGCCAAAGGATTTGGGCGCAGCAACTTCCGGCAGCCATATATTCAGCTTCAGTAGTTGATGTCGCTACCGAATATTGTTTCTTTGAAAACCACGAAATCAGCTTACTGCCAAGGAACTGACAAGTTCCAGAAGTTGATTTTTGGTCAATTCTACATCCTGCATAGTCAGCATCAGAGTAACCAATTAGTTCAATATTATCATCTGCTGGATACCATAAACCCATGTCAGGTGTTCCTCTGAGATAGCGAAGAATCTTCTTTGTTGAGTCCATGTGACTCTGCTTGGGATTCGCCTGAAATCGAGCGCAGACACCTATAACATAAGTTATGTCAGGTCGGGTAGCAGTTAGATATAATAATGAACCAATAATAGCATGAAATTCAGTATGGTCTACTGATACTCCCTCTTTATCAAGATCAATTTTCTTATTCGTGTTCATCGGGATCTTGATTGGTTTGCCGGATGTGCAACCGAACTTCTTGATGAGGTCTCGAGTGTATTTGCCTTGATTGATGAATGTTCCCTTCTCAGATTGTTTGACTTGAAAGCCGAGGAAATAATTCATCTCTCCCATCATTGACATCTCGCACTTATCCTTCATCATTTTCTCAAATTGTTGAACACATGATGAGGTTCTTCGATCCGAAAATTATGTCATCTACATAGATCTGCACAAGTAAAATGTTGTCTTCCAGTCGAATGCTGAATAATGTGCGATCTACTGTGCCCTTCTGAAAACCTTTCTGAAGAAGAAACTCAGACAGGGTATCGTACCAAGCCCTAGGTGCTTGTTTTAACCCGTACAGAGCCTTTCTGAGTCTGTAGACCTGATGTCCCTGTCGAAATCCGGGAGGTTGTTCTACATAGACTTCTTGAACGCAGACTTCACATCCATTTGATAAACTCTAAATCGCTGATGTGTTGCGTAGGCTAGGAATAGTCTGATTACCTCCAATCTTGCAACTGGAGCGCAAGTTTCGTCGAAATCTATTCCTTCGGCTGGACAATAGCCTTTTTCCACGAGTCTTGCTTTGTTCCTTACTATAACGTTGTTTTCATCTCGCTTGTTCTTGAAGACCCATTTAGTTCCAATGAAATGTTGATGCTCGGGTCTGTCAACAAGCTCCCATACTTCGTTTATCGTGAACTGATTCAGCTCCTCCTGCATGGCTACGATCCAATCAGCATCCTTGAGTGCGTCCTCAACTGACTGAGGTTCTTCAGTATACAAGAAGCAGGAATATAATGCGCTTTCTCCTTGACAGAATCTGGATCTTGTCTTTACGCTTGCTGAAGATCCCCAATAATCAGGTCAGAAGTGTGAGCGTCCAGCCACGATCGACGATGTTTCAACTCCTCATCTGAAATTTGTTCAACACAAATAGTAGGTGAATTAGGCATTTCATTTGTACTATTCTAAGATTGAAGTAATTCAGTTACGAGAGTTAGGTCTACTGAGTCACCAGGTTCAGGGGCATTTAGCTCAGGAACATCATTCGTTCCCCCTGAATTATTATACTCAGTTGAGGTCTCAGTTACCACTTGGGGTTCTTCATCGACTTGAGTTACCTGGGATTGACTCTGTTCAGTAGAGTCAATCTGTTCAGCTACTTCTGCTGCTGGCTGAGATTCAGTTGTCTTATCTTCAGTTTCCTCTTCTGAATCATCATCCCAACATAGCTGGATCTTTTCAACTTTATCTTTCAGGCTCAGATCCTGTAGCTACTTACTGATGTCCTCACACTCTGATTTAGAGTTCCTGCTCATGTCTTCAGTAGCAAACTCATTAAAAACAACATGAGGGCTTTCCTCCACATAAATGGTCCGGTAGTTAAACACTCTGAAGGCTTTGCTGACCCGGGAGTATCCTAAGAAGACTCCCTGGTCTGACTGATCCTTCCCATTATTGTGGATAAAGCACGAGCACCCAAAAATATGGAAATAAGATATGAAAGGCTTCCTTCCGTTCTATAGTTCATATGGTGTCTTCTTATGCTGCTTAGTCAGTAGAGATCTGTTCTGAGTGTAACATGCAGTGTCAGTTTCTTCTGCCCAAAATTTGGTTGGGAGTCCTAAGTCTGCGAGCACGGTTCTTGCTGCTTCTTTGAGTGTTATATTCTTCCTTTCAGTAACCCCATTTTGTTGAGGCGTGCGCGCGGCAGACGTCTCATGCTCTATGCCTTCAGCTTTGCAGAACTCCTCCACCATCGAATTCAGGAACTCAGTTCCTCTGTCTGAACGTATCTTAATAATCTTGGTGTTCTTCTCGATACTGAGCTTTTTCAGAAGCGTAGGTAACTCTATTTTGACGTCAGACTTGTTGGCAATAAATATGACCCGTGTGTAGCGCGAGTAGTCATCAATGACCACTAAAGCATACTTTTTGCCTCTGATCGTCACTGGAGAGACTGGTCCGAATAAATCCATATGTAGCAGCTGAAGGATTCCATCAGTGGAAGGCGATGGAACAGGTAGATTTTGATTCTTTGTTTGCTTTCCCTTCAGACATGCTTCACACTGAGTGTCTTTGTTGAATACTTCATTCGGCAGTCCTCTTCCTCTTCATTCGGCAGTCCTCTTCCTAGAGCGTTTCTAGCTAGTTTGTTGAGCGTCTTGAATTGAGATGGCAGAGTCTTCTGTGCCAGAAACACCCCTTTCTGTTGTCGTTCTTCGCCAACAAACATGCTTCAGGTTCAGCTGAGTTCCAGTCAGCTACGTAGATATTCTTTTTGCGCGAACCTGATAACACTGTTTTCCCTATAGATTTATCAATGACATCACAGAAACCAGCGTAAAAAATCACTCTATTCGAGTTATCACAAAATTGACTAATAGAGAGAAGATTATGCTAAAGTCCTTCAACATATGATACTCTTGGAACTGTAGCGGTTCTAATGCTGAGTGTTCCATAGCCTCTGGTATAGCCTTTTGCGTTATCTCCAAACTCGATTCCGGGTCCTTCTTGAGTAGTTTAATTCTTCAGTAGGTTCTTCTCTTATGTCATGTGTTTAGAGCATCCGCTGTCCACATACCAAGGGTCCTTGTGTACCTGCAAAACAAAATTATATTCAAGTACCCTTTATTTTTGATTTTGGGTCCTTAGATGTTAGTTTTGGAAACCCAGATCTGTCTCACGACCCTGGTGGTCTCAGACAGTTTCTTCCCACTTTGATCAACATACTTGACCACTGGACTGACCGATGCTGACTTCTGAGGCTTCACAGGTTCAGGAGTCCTGATCTTCTGAATTGGTGGACTACTGACCTTTGTCTTCTGCACGGCTTTCTTCTTCTTCTTCTGACTTTTAGGTCCTCTCCTGACTTTAGGATCAATATGACCCATACTGAGCTGGGTGTGTCAGCTGTGGAGGTCCATACTGATCAACCCATTTAACTTTGCTGGTTCCCCCTTGACTGAATTTGGATGATTTGGACTGATCTTTTTGTCAGAATGCTGATAGCTGGGATGAGGTGCCATCATCTTCTGTTTGTTCTTGGCTAGGGGGTTCAGGATCTCAGCGTTGATAGTCTCCCCTCGAACAAACCTATCAGCTAGCCGATTCTCTAAGCGTACGGGGGCAGATGTGGAGGCTCCATGACTGAATCTAAGTCCCTCCTTGCAGTGCTTAGGCTTATTGCTGGCTAGCATGGCCTCAAGCTTCTTTTCAGCGCCCATGTACCGCTATGTCATCAGATTCCTCCAGACATCATCACTTTTCTTAAGCGTTTCATGCTCGGTCTAAAGTCTTGACAACTCTTATTTCAGTAGACTCAGTTCAGAATCTTTCTGAGTCAAGTCATTGGTTAGTACTGAGATCTGATCTTCTTGATGCTGAGACTTGGCCATCAGAGAGTTTATCTCCTCCCTTAGTCTCAACACAAGTCCTTCTGGCTTAGTAGCAACCTGACTTTCCTGAGAAAGTCTCTGATTCTCCACTTTCAGGGTATCCAACTCCTGAAGAGTCTTATTGAGTTGCAGACTCATCTGAATCTGCTCGTCTAAAAGTTCTTCGTAGGCGATTGAGACATCCAGATTCTCATCTGCACCTGAAATAGTATCGTGTGTGCAGTGTGAAGAGGAGTTAAATAGAGCGTGAGAGTTTACTTCATCCTCTTCTCCTGCCATAAGACACTTTTCAGAATATTGTTCAAGCTCCACGGCCATGATTGCCGCTTCATCATCTGATGAATCCATGAAGGAATCGACTTCATCTGAGTCGTCTGAGAGTTCACTAGCTATATATGCTTGACGCTTCTTGATGAACTTCTCCCTTCGAGCTTTGCGTGCTGCTCTTTCAGCAGTACTGAGCTCAGCTCAGTGACTCTCTTCTTTGCTCTCGCTGTCTTTCGACTGAGCTGAGTCTTCCTGTTTCCTGCATTCAGATGTATGTGAGTCAGGAGTGCGCTTGGGTGTATATTCAGACTTACCCTTGGAGTCTCTGACGACTCTTGAGAGTTTTCTGCGCCTCTCATTCTCCTTCTGATACTTCACAGTAAGCAGTGCGTATTTCTTAGACAGGTTTCCTTCTTGTATGTCACTGAGTGAAGGTTCAGCCTTGCTAGACGCTGGAGCCACTGTGCTGACTGATGCTTTGAAAGCATGGTCGATTTGGGTGTCAGCTTCAGCTCGCTGCTTCCTTTGAGGTAGACCGAACTCGAACTCCTCAGCTTTTAGTTCTGAAAAGATATGGTCAGGAGAAACAATATCTAAGTCAGAATATCTCAGTAAAGTAGCAAATGGAGTACAATGTCCGTCTAGCAGTGCTCTCAAAATCTTGAGATTCATTTCTCGGTTGGAGAACGTCTTTCCCAGCCCGTTGATGGTGTTCATCAGATCCGTGAATCTGACATTAAGATCTTCAATGGTGTCACCAGGCATGAGAGACAGTCTCTCCAGCTTCTGAAGTTCCAGCGCCAGTTTGTTCGCTTTGATCTTCTGAGTCCCCCGACTCAGTAGCGCTAGAGCATCCCAGAGTTCCTTCACGGACTTGCAGTCCTAAACTCTCCCGAGATAAGAATCACTCATGGTGGTAAGTATGGCATTTCGGGCAACCCGGTCTAAGTTGTGAAGCTTCTTCTCCTCAAGGGTGAAGAGACTTCTATCTTTGGGGATCTTCTTCCCGGTCACCATGCCTTCTCCATGTGTTGGGTCCTGAGTTTCGACACTATCAATCATGGGAACGATAGGTCCGTCCTCCAGTACCTCTGTCATGCTATCGTGGAGTGAAGTCAGATGTGCCTCCATTCTGACTCGCCATACCCCGTAGTTCTCTACTGAGAACATGGGTACCATCCTGATTCCTGACATATCAGACATTGAAAATAGTGAAATTAATGAAGAATTATATGCAGTGAAAACGTTTTCTGGATCCGTTCAAGTAGACCAGTTTCAGAAAATAAGAGTCTTATAGAACTCCTGCTCTGATACCAATTGTTGGTCCCGAGATTAAACGTTTAGGTGTAGAGGGGGGGGGTGAATACACCTGAAAACAATTTCTCAACTTAAAATGCGAACAGTCCTTTTCAGGAGAATGCCGTACTGAACAAGTTCAGTAGACCAAATAAGTTGTTTTGAATCGCGTGGCAGAGTGACTGACTTCACTGAGGCCTGCTAGCTAACTAAGTTCAAAATTCAGTACCGTTCAGCTGAAGTTCAGTAAGTGCGGAAATGTGTAGGCCCAAATTCAGTTGAGTTAGAAAACGTTCTTAAGAAAACAGTTTCAGTATGAACAATAATCAATGCAATAGTAAAAACACAGAACACAAGCAATTTTAAAGTGGTTCGGATCCAACAATCCTACGTCCACTGTCCCGAAAAGATCAGGAGGCTATTTTATTATATTGAGTTAGTCTCAGTCGGTTTGTGCACTGGACAAACACTGGTCTTGAGATTTATACTGAGCAAGTCTCAGTTTACAAGATATCAAACTAAAGTGTTTGACAAACTCTCCAACTATAAAGGAGTCCTTTACAATAAGGATCAATTCAAAGACGAACTCCTTCGTTCTAAGCTATGGATATATTCTGCTGAGCTTAGGTTAGAGGGATAGGGAACGAGAAAGTGGCTTCTAGAGCGACGAATGGTTAATTATAGACTTGGGTTCGTATTCAGTCGCTTGGATACTAGAGGCTTTATGATCTGGTTCAGCTTGGTTCCCTATGAGCAAAAATGTCGCCTTTCGCTTGAGATTACTCTTTGAAGTTCTTGCGGAAAGCTTAAGTCATTTTAAGTTTGCTCGTGAATGCTCTTGTGTTCTTCTGTGTTGTTCGGTTTTCGTGAGCTTCAATTTGAAATCTTCCCTCTATTTATATAGCATAGATATGGATAGATCCGTTGGAGACGACGATCCATGTGTCTCTCTCTTTTGGGTAGCTAACGGCTCTGTCAAAGTATGGTGGCAGAGTTCTTTTCCCTCCATTTCTGGAAAGTTGTTGACTTGCAGCTTTAATCAGAAAGTAGACAGCTGGCCGCTCGTCATTGGTCGAGGCTGAAGAACAACAAATTACAACGGAATGGTTCATCAGTCAAAGTAGGGTTTTGGGATCTTCAAATCTTCAGAGCACTAGGCTACTGAGTTGTCTCCCAACAATTTGTGGAGCTACTGAATCATCTTCCAACATCCGGGTTTTACTAGAAGATAGCGTTGGGCTAGGCTTCTAGGTTTTTCCCTTTGGAGGCTTGTAGAAGATTCTAGAACTTTGTAGAATAGCTAAGACGTAGATCAATATGGAAAGATCTAGGTGATTGATTTGATTGATAGATGATTGATAGGAGCCCTTAGATCGAATTGATCTAGGCAATTTATTGTAGTAGAGGGGGCTATAAATACCCCAACTTCATTCATTTGTAAATCATTCAAGTCTTGAGTAATGTACAAGTATTCACCAAGAGCTTCTCTCTCTACTTTCTCTCTCTAAAAGTGTGTTTGTTCGAGGGTAGGCTGACTAGCAAGCTTCGAGGTGACATCAAAGTTGCTAGTGTCGCAGGTGAGATTCTGCGCACGTGACAGTTGGTATCAGAGCTCAGGGGGGAGTACGGTCCGAGCACACGAGAAAAATGGCGGGTACGAGTGAAGCTATGAATGTGGAGAATATTGAGGTCGTGAAGCAAGCCAAGGCCGAGAGGGCAAGTATTCGGGACGTGATGGCAGATCTCAATTCTAGGCTCGTAAGGATCGAGCTAACGGTTGACGAGGGGCAAGATAAGTTCTACGAGATGGACCAACGCATCAAGGATCTCGAGAAGGGAAGGGACGTGCTCCGTGGAGAGATGCAAGGTACCTTGAACGAGGTCTTGACTAAGCTTATGGACCGCGTCGGGGCGTTGGAGGAAATATACGAGGCTAGGCTTGTTTCGTTGGGGACCGACTTGGAGAAAACTCAAGCGGAATTGAGAGATGTGAAGAACGAGTTGATCCTTTGCAAGTGGGCAATTGCTCAAGGAGGGAGCATTGCCCAACCAACGGCGGTTGCCAACTTTGGACGGGTCGATGTTCCGAGGCCAAGGGTGTATAAAGGGTCGAGAAACGCAAAGGAGCTTGACAACTTCCTATGGAGCCTTGAGAGGTACTTCAAGGCGTTGGGCATGGAGGAGGACGTCCATCGGGTCGATAGTGCCGCACTCTACTTGGAGGACACCGTCATGGTGTGGTGGAGGCGACGTTGTGGCGACATCGAACGAGAGACTTGTACCATCGAGATGTGGAACGAGTTCAAGAGGGAGATCAAACGACAATTCTATTCGGAGAATGTCGAGGAGGAGGCAAGAGCCAAGTTGCGACATCTATCGCAAAATGGTACGATTCGTGACTACGTTAAAGAGTTTTGTGATGTGCTTTTGGAGATTCCAGAGTATCTTGAGAAGGACGCTTTGTTTGCCTTCAAGGATGGGTTGCAAACTTAGGTCAAGTTGGAAATCCAACGTCGATGAGCGCCAGACCTAGCTACTACAATCGCCATAGCCGAGTTGTTGATCGAGTTCAAAAGGTCAGAGAACCCGAGGACACCAAAAGATCGAGAGGACAAGGCGAAGGATGGGGGAGACCGCCGTGGCAATGAGAGTCCTCCAAAGCACCGCAAGACCGAGAAGGGGAGGAACACCGATAGAGACAAAGGTAAAGAGAAACCTGCTCTTAAGTGTTTCATTTGCGATGGACCGCACGCCGTGCGAGATTGCCTGATGAATCACAAGTTATCCGCCTTACTTGAGAGAGGGGATGACAAGACGGAGGAGTTTGAGTGTGATGAGGAGATACCGATGAAGGTGGGCTCACTCCAAATTCTCGGCGTAATCAAGGAAAAAGGAGAGGCATCTAAGAGGAAGACGCGTCTCTCCACGGAGGCCAACATTGATGGACAAGTTTTGGAGGCACTTGTGGACATCGGAGTATCAAACAACTTCTTGGAGGTCGCGGAGGCGAGGAAGTTAGGTATAAAGTATACCAAGCGGGAGGGGATGCTCAAGGCAGTCAATTCGGCACCTAGTCCACTTGTGGGAGTGGCCTACGACGTCAAGGTTGACCTCGGCACGTGGAGTGGGCGTGTCGACGTTTTCCATTGTGGCCATGGATGATTATCCAATGGTGCTTGCATGGAGTTCGTGGATCAAGTCAAGGCCATACCAATTCCTAATGCCGACATCTTGCTCATCACGGAGGGTGGCAAGCCAAGCGTGGTGCCGTTAGCAAGGAAGAGGTACAATCAACAAAGCGTGTCTCGACGATGCACCTATTGGACGAAATCGGGAGGGCCAACAAAGTTCCGACAGGAGGCGGGACGTCCATCACCCGGAGGGGTAGAACAATGAAGCAAGGCTTGAGGAGGGCGGTGAGGACGATCGAAGACAATCGAGGGACCGCGAGGCTCAAGGCTGCTCAAGTGAAGACCAACACAGAGTTAGTAATGTTAGTAAAGGCGGGGGCCAATGCTAGAAGGAGGCGAGCTTGAAGCATACAAGATGGATGCGACGAGGACGTCGCCAAATTGAGTGGGGGAGAATGTCACGAGCTGCATGTTCGAGTGGGGCTAACGGGCATCTTGCGGAGCGTTGGGCCAAGTGGGCCGAGTTTTACTAGAAGATAGCGTTGGACTAGGCTTCTAGGTTTTTGCCTTTTGAGGCTTGTAGAATATTCTAGAACTTTGTTGAAATGTACAAAGTATAGATAAGACGTAGATCAATATGGTGATTGATCTGATTGATAGATGATTGATTAGATGATTGATTTGATTGATCACGGATTGATAGGAGCCCTTAGATCGAATTGATCTAAGTCGTTCATTGTAGGAGAGGGGGCTATAAATACCCCAACTTCATTCATTTGTAAATCATCCAAGTCTTGAGTAATATACAAGTATTCTCCAAGAGATTCTCTCTCTACTTTCTCTCTCTAAAAGTGTGTTTGTTCCCAGGGTAGGCTGACTAACAAGCTTCGAGACGACGTCAAAGTTGCTAGTGTCGCACTTGAGATTTCGCGCACGTGAAAAAGTGCATTAGCCTCTATAGTCATCTTCTATATAAACATCCGAGCATCTTCTATTTTCCCAGCTCTAGCAAGCATGTCGATTACACTCCCAAAAATGCTCGATTTTTGGTTCAACCTGGTACACATTCGTCATTACATTATACAACTTCATCCCTTCTTCAACCAGACGAGCATGGTCACATGCTGACAGAACTCCAAGAAAGGTAACATAATTAGGAACAAGTTTTTCATCACACATTTGCTTAAAATTAGTGAGAGACTTATCTCCTTCACCGGTAATGGCGTAACCTACTATCATGGAAGTCCATGAAATCACATCTTTGTTAGGAAAAAATTACTCTAGCTTTCGTAATGCTACCATATTTTGCATACATATCGATAAGAGCATTTCCTCAAACTAAACTTTCTTTCAAGAAATGATCATCCTTCATAATAGAATGTATAAGATTACTAAGTCGTATTTCACCAACATCGCGGCAAGCCATGATTAGTCCCAAAAGGGTCACTTGATCTAGCTGCAATTGTCTAGCCTTGATTTCATCGAGTAGCTTTAAAGCCTCCCAAGCAAGTCCACCATTAATATATGCATGTATCATCGCGTTCTAATATTTAATCTTTTGCTTTGGTAGTTCATCGAAGAGTCTCCTTGCAATCTTCAAGTTTTGACACTTTGCATGTATGTTGATCAATGTCGTTCCAACAGAACCATCACACTCCAGCCTGGAAACTTTTACATGAGCATGAATCATCGTTCCCAAAGAAAGATCTATGCAAGCAGACAACAAGCAACTTAAAGAAGCTCTATCCATCCCAATATCTTCAATCCTCATTTTTCTAAACAAGGAAAATGCTTGAACACAATTACCATTGTTAGCATGCCCCTATATCATTGAATTCCATGAAATCAAATCTTTCACCGGCATTTCTACAAACACATTGGCAGCATCATGGATGCATCCCATTTTATCATAGAAATCAATAAGCACATTGCGTATTTCAGTAATGCAGTTGAATCATATCTTATAACTACAACAATGAAGCACCTTCCCCGTTCTACGCTCTCCAGATTCGACAGACTCGGATGTCAAAACCAAGAAAGTAACATAATTAGGCTTCAAATTACAACTAAAACAACCACCCATCATCTCAACAAACAACATCAACCCTACATCAAGATTTCCTCTATCAACATTCCGAGATATCATATAATTAACAATAACAACATTTTTCTCTAGAACCGAATCAAATAGCGCAACATATAACTAATCAAATTCGCCGAACCCAAATAGAAACTAACAAGAGTGTTAATCACATTCACATTGTAATTCAATCCACGCCTAATAACATGACAACGTATGGATTTACCTTCACGAAAAGTCAAAGATTTATTGCAAGCTTTGATTAAAGAAGCATAAACAAAAGGGTCGTGGTAAAAGAGGGTGCTTGATTTATCAGTTCGCAGTTGTCGAAACAAAGACAGCGCCTTGAAAGGGCTGGCGGCTGATGAGTGTCTGATCATCAAATTCCATTTATAGGGTTCTTAAACTCGGGGGAAGATTTTGGTTGCATGAGCGAGAGTAGAGGGGTCTTAACGTAAAGAAAAGATATAGAGAAGAAATGAAGTGAAGATATAGAAATATGATAACGTAAGTATTACAACCAAATGGGTCCTCTATATATGATCATGAACATGCGGTTATTCCAATAACCTTAACTGCATGCATCACATTGATGATGAAGAACGTGTATGCCACAACGTGCTGTTCAAGTAACTACTCTAATATTCCCTCAACAGAAACCTTGCCATGATCGAGATGAGATTTAGACGGTCTCGAAGGTTCTCAAACGAAGATGATGACAAAGACTTAGTGAAGATATCCACCACTTGATCTTCACTTGGAACATATCCCACATCTATTGTTTTATCCAACACCTTCTCTCGCATAAAATGCACATCCACTTCAATGTGTTTGGTGCATGCATGATATACGGGATTGCCAGCCAACACAATAGCACTTTTATTGTCACTCCATAACCTTGACGGCGATACAAAATGGATACCAAGTTCATGACATAACCCTCGTAACCAAAGTATATCTGCTGTAGCATTAGCAAGTGACCTATATTCGGATTCGGCACTGCTTCACGAAACAACTTCTTGTTTCTTGGAGCTCCATGCTATCAAATTATTCCCAAGAAACACATAATGACGGCCGGTGGAACGACGGTCATCCGAACAACTTGCCTAATCGACATCGGCAAAACTAACAAGATTGTTTATAGGACTTTGAGAAAACCGAAGAGACAAGTTGATAGAACCCTTGAGATATCTTAACAATTTCTTTCAAGCTTGCAAATGAAGTTCCAATGGTGCTTGAAGAAATTGGCTCAACTTCTTTACTGCAAAAGCTATGTCCGACCTTGTTAAAGTTAAGTATTGGTGTGCACCAATAACACTTCTATACAAGGTTGGATCCATAAAAAGGGGAGCACCATCAGCTTTGCATAATTTAGGGGATGTGGCAATTGGATGATAAGTAGGATTACAATCAATCAGATTTTTTTTGGCTAGCAACTCAAATATGTACTTCGATTGACATAACTTGAACGGAAGACTTGAAGTGAGATACTTCAATACCAAGAAAGTAATGCACATCCCCATGTCTTTAAGATCAAATGTATTGCTTAGTGAGTGAATAATAGAGGAAATGCATGTGGTATTCCTTCCAGCCACCAAGATATCATCCACATAAACAAGAATAATCACAAATGAAGTTGAACTTTTACGAAAGAAAAGAGAAAATCTGACTGTGATCTTTGAAATCCTTGAGATGTGAGAAAATTTCTTAGTCAATCATACCATGCACGAGTGGCTTGTTTGAGGCCATAGAGAGCCTTTGAAAGCCGACACACATGATGTGGCCGAAGTGGATCCACAAAACCTTGAGGTTGATGCATGTAGATTGTATCTTCAAGAAATCCATTTAGAAATGCATTATTAATATCCAATTGGCGAACTGTCCAACCATAGGAAGCTACGAGAGAGAATAAAAGGCGTATAGTGGTTGCTTTTACGACTGGACTAAATGTCTCGAGATAATCCACCCCAGCGGTTTGCTCGAATCCACGAGCTACAAGCCTTGCTTTTAGTTTATCTAGGCCGCCATCTTATTTTGTCTTAACTCGGAATACCCATTTGTTGGTGATAGGATTTTGCAGAGGAGATGGTGGTATCAAAACCCAAGTTCGATTTCTAAGAAGAGCATCAAATTCAGCCTGCATGGCATTCTTCCAACCTAGATCAGCTAAGGCAGAGGTAATATCCTTAGGTTCACTAGGCAGATAGGTTGAGAAAGAAAGATCTTTGGCTTAAGAATTCCCTTTTTTGCTCTCGTAATCATTGGATGATTATTCAGAATAGTAGGTGGGGATAAAGATGAAGTATGAGAAGAAGAATTGGATCTAGTATCATGCAAAGAAGAGGTGGCAGATGGAGTGGTGTTAATGGACGAAGTAGAGGCAGATGGAGTGGTTGAGTTTGTGCATGATGAAGATTCAGACCGAGTAGTGGGAGTTGGAGAAGGCAAATGTAAGGAAGGTAATAGAGGATACGTGGGTGATGATTGAGATGATACAGTATATGGTTTTTGAGAAAGGAATAGTTCAGAATAAGGGAATTACGTCTCATTAAAGACAATGGTGTCAGCGATGTACAATCGACCCAAAGGATGTAGGCATTTGTATCCTTTGTGAGTAGAACGATATCCCATAAAAATACATTTAGAAGATCTAAATTGTAGCTTATGAGTGTTATAGGGATGAAGATAAGGAAAGCATGCACAACAAAATACCCTTAAACATAAATAATCGAGTAACTTTTTGAATAAGGACAAGAAAGGTGATGAGTTAGATAGAACCTGAGTTGGTAATCTATTGATGAGAAAGACTGCCGTTTCAAAAGCGTCCCACCAAAACCTTAAGGGAAGTTTAGCCTTTGCAAGAAGGGTGAGACCAATATTTCCATTATGTTGATGCTTCCGTTCAGCCGTGCCATTTTGAGAGTGTATATGCGGGCGGGAATGCTGGAACTTGATGCCTAAATCAACAAGGTAAGTAGATATGGACCGAAATTCACCTCCCCAGTCGAATTGAATACACTTGATCAACACACCAAATTGACAACGAACCATCGAGATAAAATGTTTTATGATTGCAACAGCTTGATACTTGAGTTTTAAGGGATAAATCCAAGTATATCATATATGATCATTGACGAAATGGATATAATAATTGAAACCAGATGATGATGGTATTGAAGAAGGTCCCCACAGACTGGTATGTATAAAAGATCAAATGGCTTAGCAGCTTTTGCATTTGTTGGAGGATAAGATTTTTCCTTTAATTTGCCCATTTTACAAGCATCATAAAAGGGAGAGTTAACGCCTTTAACACTAACATTAATATTAGATAGAACCATACGTAGAACACGAGAGTGTGGATGACCAAGTCGATGCCACATATTAGAAACTGAATTACAACAAGTCTCATGAGAAGAAAAATTTACATTTGATAAAGAAGAACTGGCGGCAGATTGCAAAGGACTAAATGTAGTAACATTAGCAGCAACTGAAGAGGAAGCATCCTTAGCCGACTCAGACGGAGTACGAGCTCTCTTGAATTTTGTGAAGTCAATTCTCTAAAGCCCGTTGTACAAAGGATCCCTCAGCAAAACTTTGTTGGAAATTTTGTCCTTGACAAGACAAAAATTTTCATGAAACTCAATAAACACTCCATTATCAACAACAAATTTTGAGACACTTATCAAATTCTTGGCAATCTTAGGAACATAAAATATATTATTCAAAAATATACATTTGGGAGAACCAAGAATAGAAGATCCAATAGAAGAAATAGAGGGGCTTTTACCATTTCCCACGGTCACAGTTTCTTGGCCAGCATAAGGAGAGCTTAATTGCAGATTTGCAAAATCATTAGTAACATGATGCGTTGCTCCACTGTCTACATACCAATTACCATCCTTCCGAAGAGTGGAGTTAGAGGGAGACTCATCAAAATCAGTGAGATATGCATGTGGAGTAGAAGATGCAGAATTGATATTGTTAGCGTTACCAGTGAAGCTAACATCAAAGCGCTTAAAACATTTACTAGCAACATGATTTGTTTTACCACATAATTGACACACCATACAACTATTTGTCGGTTGATAGCCGCGGCCACCACGACTATTGTGTCCTCCACGGCCCGAAAAACCACCACGAGAGTAGGCTGTATGAGATTGAGAACTTTGATTTGAATGGGAATGTGGTGAAGACCGTGTATAAGTCGCATTAACGGTAGGAGAAATAGCCGATTCAACATGATGTTGTTGAAGACGTAGCTCATGCGCCTGAAGAAGAAATTGAACCACTTGAAGAGTGATAGAATATGAACGCGATGTCAAATTAACAACAGCCGAGTCATACTCGATGCCAAAACCACCAAGAACCGAGAGAATGAGATCTTCTTCAGTAACCACTTGACCAACTGCACTAAGTTGATCAGCAATTGTACGCATCTTCAAAATAAATTCATCAACGAAGAGATCGCCTTTCCTTTGTGTTTGAAGGGCAAGTCGTAGTTGCATGATACGGGCCCTAGACTGCGACTGAAAAAGATTTTCGAGAACTGACCAAATTTCTCGAGATGAAGTACACCGATTGACATGACCTAGCATAGACTCAGTGATGGAACTAAGCATCCAGCTTACAAGATATTGGTCACGACGCATCCACAATAAATTGCACACGTGGAAAGAGGAATATTGTCAAAGCCATGAGTTCGAACTGCTGCAAGAATTTGTGTACGCCAGAAACTATAGTTACTCCGATCTAAGCGAAGAGAGATCGGATGGAATGTCAGAAGCGGAGGATCAAAAGACTAGCCCATTTAGAATGTATAGACTCGTGATATAATGTTAACATAAAGAAAAGATATAGAGAAGATATGAAGAAAAGATATAGAACTATGATAACGTAAGTATTACAACCAAATGGGTCCTCTATATATGATCATGAACATGCGGTTATTCCAATAGCCTTAACTGCATGCATGACGTTGATGATGAAGAACGTGTGTGCCACAACGTGCTGTTCAAGTAACTACTCTAATAAGGGGTTAGAGATAGAGAGCTTGAGGAGAGAGAGGAGAACTGAGGGATGCTGGAATTGGAGGCCTGTGGTGATGACTAGAGAGTGGAGTTGAAAGAGTTGTAGAGGGGAGATGAGATTTGGAGTTTTTTTCTTGAAGAAGTAATCGTGCTAATCGAATTTGAAGGGGATGTTTCATGAAATTTGGGAGTTTCTTTAGCTGGGGTGGGACGTGCGATGCTGATGATGGTTTGAATTAAGACTTTGAATCGAATCAAGTAATCCACACTTCTCCCTAGTTAGAGATTTTTAGCCCAATAGCAAGGGCATTCAATTGAGATTGGGCGTAAAATAAAATTCGCCCATCGGATCTGCTGTCCTAAATTACCCAGTCCCTATTCTATTCCAAGTGAAATGAGGTCGGCTTAACTCTATAAATGCCGTTTTTAGTTTTTTTTAATTCTTTTCTCATTTCTTAATTTCTGGTGTTTGACTCGTCTCCTCAACCATGCTCCCAAACAGGCAAATCAACCATAATTCTCAATTTTTCAAAAATAGATAAAGTATTGCTTCATAAATCAATTCATTTCAATTTTAAACCGAGAGAGGAGGAATTCCATCACAGAAGATGTGCCCAATTTTCTCAAGCAATTTACCGTAATGGTTGAAGGCTATGGTTGCAGTCTTGCAGATTAATATTCCAACGAAATCCTTGTAAATTGACAACTTTTTCTGCACAATTTGTGTCAAAATTTCGTATTGAATGAAGTGCCACGACGAAATGAAGAGAAAAGCTATAAAAAATCCAAGAACAACAGTGGCGAGAGTGATTTTCTGCAAATGGTGGGAGTACTTTTTTGGAGTAAGAGAGATGAATGACGGAGGAACGGGGTTTTTATGGGGTTAAACGACCTCGTTTCACTTGGTTAGATAAATTCTCACGTATGATTGATTAGATTAATTTTCACTTTTAATATATGGTACATTTGTGTCAAATTTCGTCAATTATGTCCAATTTTAATCCACCATAAAGATTGGACATAAAAACAACTTTGTTAATACTCCAACTTTTTTCAAATTCCTTTTTTCCACATGAACTTTTAATTTAGCCTATAAATATATTAACTCTTGATTTGTTTCATTCGCAAATAAGTCAAAAATCAAAGCTGCCATACTATTTTCCAGCATGACGGGACTGCTGACATGTCAAGTGAGTCAGAATTGATTGTATCCGATTTTTCAATAAATACACAAACTCTTTACAATTACTATTTTTTAATTTTAATTTATTTATAGTAAGATTTTCTCATGATTTTGTTGATATGCACACGATTTTTTAAATATTATTATTAAAAAGAGACTTGAAGAATTTTCTCATTCGTATTTGTTGCTGCAACTACTTTCTCGAACATCTATTTATTTAAACTTTGATATATGGATGTGAGTGTTCATTTCATTCTACATTTTATTTCCACATTACACACAAAAAAATAAATTAAACATTATTTGGTTCAAGTGTTTCGGTCATTCATTATAAAAATCTTATTGGAAATAAATAAATAATAATAATAAAATAGTAAATTTCGACTGTGTGCAAAAAAATAAATAAATTAAAGTTCATGTGCAAAAAGAAAAACTTTAAAGAGTTTGTGTATTTACTTGAAAATTGGATACGGTTGATGTTGTCTCACCCGACGCGTCAGCAACCACGTCATGCCGAAAAATATCATGTTAGCTTTGATTTTTGACCCGTGTGCAATTTGAAACAAATCAAGAATTAATGTATTTAAGAGCTAAATTAAAAGTGTGTGCAAAACTAGAATTTGAAAAAAGTTAGTTTATCTAGGGGAGAATATCACTTTTATAAAAGTAGTCAAATTGAACTATTATACGTCCTGACGGGCTAAAATCGAATATGAGCCAACATCATCGATTTATAGTTAAACATTTACCGTTTGGGAAAATAGTTTAAATAAGTACTTATAATATAAGTGCTTATAACATAAGTGTTTATGTTATAAGAACTTAATTGAAGAAATTGAAAAATATTGTTAGGGGGATTTGATATGAGATCTATTTTCCGTAAGCTCTTTTTGGCTTATTTTCATAATTTATTTCTATCAACTTATGAAAATAAGCTAAAAACACCTTATTTTTTAGAATAAACTGTTTCCATAAGCTCTCCCAAATGCGTTTATAAATACTTATTTTTTAGGCTAAGCTGAAATAAGCTGCAGATAAGCTTTTCGAAAGGGTCTAATTTATTTTTTTCTTACATAAATAAGACACCAGAGTCTTCTTTCAACTCTTTCGCTTTAGAAATTCAATTCAAGAATCTCCCGTTCATGATTCCTCAGTCGTGAACATACACTGTTTTGCTTCATGGTTCTTATAAATTTGAAAGGATAAAAAAAACAAAACAAAAATTTAATGAACGGTTTCACTGTTTGGAATTGTTGATTCACGATTTCAAATAGTTCAAATTAAAATTTATGGGAACGGGGATGAGCTGAAAAGTGTCTATTTTTTTTTCTTCAATAATTCGACTACAGTTAAATCTCTTTAAATTAAACTTTTCGGGATCGTGAGATTTATTATTTTAAATAATTAATATTTAGTAATTTAGAGAAAATTTTGAACTTCAACGAAATCGAATTTTAACTAGATGAATTATATTAATTTGTTTGAGAAATAATGAATATGTTCATTTAAAAACCAAATACAATATGTATAGTTAACATTCATAGATAATGAACACTAAAAAATGCTATAATACAATTTCTTTGGAATTAGTTGCGCGGAAGGAAACACTTATTGCGTTTAGAACTCTTTATAATCTTATACTGCAGTTCGAGAAAATAATACTCCCTCCGTCCCACTAAACTTGTCTTACTTTCCATTTTCGGTTGTCCCACTAAACTTGTCTTCATCCAAAAAAAGAAAAGAACTAGTGGACCACAATCAATTGAAAGAGTGGACCCCACCACTTTAACACATTTCCACCCACCTTAATACACCTCCCCCCACTTTCTTAAAATCCGTGCCGGAACCCAGTAAGACAAGTTTAGCGGGACGGAGGGAGTATATGAATTCTTTTAGTGGAAATATGCACTGTTAGCCAAAATGAGTAAAAAAAAACACAAAAGTAGCCTTATACTATCCTAAAACACATATCTAGTCATTTTGTGTTATTTGGTCTCTACAACCAATCATGTGGGACAAGATGTCAGAAGGACCGATGGAGGGCCGATCGACAAATCGAAGGTCGATGGGTGCCGAGGGAATAATTTGTTGATAGATTTGTAGGGCCGATCGGGATCGGACCTGTTTAGGCCCAACCATCGGCCATACTTCGGATCTAAAAGTAAAACGACCACTAAGTGAAGGGCCGATGGCCATCGGCCCTCCCATCGGCCCTCAATTATTGTTCAGTTATATGTAACAGCCCCAATTATTTCAGCCGAGAGAGAGAAGTTAGATTTGAGGGCCAAAGTTGACAACAACCATGACAAAATTGTACTACTGTCGAAGACCGCTGAGGACGCCGACGAACGAACGCCGAGGAGCACCGACGATCGCCCAATTACTGCCGACAAGTTTCCACCACCGACACTGCCGCCATGTCTTCCGGCGATGAATAAGTATTTTCTACAATAATTTCTGTAAATTTTGATTGAACTGATCATTAATTGTGGTAAATTCATCTTAAAATTGAGATTCATATGTCCAATTCATGATGAATTTCGAAAATTGCTATTCAAAATTAGGTTTATATTTTTCCGACGATGAAAATCGTGTGAATTGTGTCGAATTGCAAGTCGGACTTAGATTACATGAGTTTATAGACTATATTAATTGAGATTCTATGGTGAATTTATGATTTATTCGGTCTGAATTAGACAATTGGTGATATATGCAACCGGGGCCGACGGAGGGCCAAAGGTAGGCCCGATGGCAGGGTCGAAGTAAATCTTTACAACCGCGGCCGATGGAGGGCCGAAGGCAGGGCCGTAGGAGAGTATACTCCATTGGCCCTTCCTTCGGCTTAATGATGCATAATCCCCCGGCCTGGCTTTCAGCCTGTCGGCCCCATCTTCGGCCCTACCTTCGGCCCTGCCTTCGGCCCTCAAACAATCCACTTTACTAATTAAAGCAGTTATTTTTTTGGAGCCCCTCGGCTCGGTCGTCTTAACTAATTATTTCTACTTTTGTACAACCTGCAGCTCGATTATATCCGACTACCTGTTAGAGAAAAAACCACTAAAGTCACGACATATTGGAGAGATAGTTTATCCGAAATGATTAAGAATACTCTTTCGAGATGTTGGGGGGGGGGGAGTAATAACTTAGTTCAGCGGTTTAGAACCGGACAATTTGGACTTATGCTGAGTTGGAGGAAGGGAAAAAGTTCCATTTTGGCCTTGCATCAGCTCATGTGCTATGAGGTGCAGGCACCGCCCGGGGAGGTTCGTTTTCACTTATCCGGACGAGTGCCTAGATTTTCGAAGTTGGAGTATGCACTCGTGACTGGATTATTTTTCGGTGCCTCTTCTTTTGATCCGAAGGCAGCTCGCGAGCCCGTAGAATCCGGAGTATACATGAGACTGACAGAAGGGAAATCAGTAACAACAGGGGATTTGCTGAATATGTGGAAAAATGATAAGCTCGGTGACCTCTGAAAACAATCATCTGAAGGTGGCTAATGTATTGATATTGATGTATTTTTTCTTCGCACCTGCCGAGACGAAGAAGGTTGAGACGTGGGTGTGGGTCCTGGCAGATGATTTAGACGCGTGGAACGCTTTTCCATGGAGATCCTACACGTATAATGTCCCCCTCCAGTACATGAGCTTTGCATCGAAGCGAGTGGATGTAGTGAAATCGAAATATAATATGTATGGGCCAGTTTGGGCCCTTCCGGTACGAATCGATATTTAATTATTTCAATTTCTTATTTATCAACAAATTTATACTTATCATGATCTTTAATCGTATTGTATATTTGGGCATACGAGGCGATACCAGATTTGGCTCGACTGTGTGTCCGCCTTGTGAATGATGGAGGTATGCCCCGTTGTATTAAGTGGGTATTTATGACGCTACCAAATACGGAGTGGATCAGTTTCTTCGCATCACCAGCAAATAACATTTTAAATATTTATTAAAAATTTTAGAAGTATAAAAGTGTATTATAACTTGTGATTAAATTTTTTGGAACAAATCCATATACCTCCCCATGAGATTCTCACGCCTACTGCCGAGGAGCAGCTAACGGAGTACTGGATGTTGGTCCCGAGAGTAAACGTTCAGGTGTAGGGGGGGGGTGAATACACTTGAAAACCGATTTCTCAACTTTAAACGCGAACAATCCTTTTCAGGAAGATGTCGTACTGAACAAATTCAGTAGACCAAATAAGCTATTCTGAATCATGTGGCAGAGTGATTAACTTTACTGAGGTCTGCTAGCTGACTAGAGTCAGAATTCAGTACCGTTCAGATAAAGTTCAGTAGTGCGGAAATGTGTAGGCCCAAATTCAGTTGAGTTAAGAAAACGTTTTTAATAAAACAGTTTCAATATGTTAGTGCAGTCGATTAAGCTCGCTGAAACTCAGTTGAATGATTTTAAAGATTTTTTCAGTATGCACAGTAATCAATGCAACAGTAAATAACGAACACAGAACACAAACGATTTTTAAAGTGGGTCGAATCCAACAATCATACGTCCACTGTCCCGAAAGATCAGGAGGCTATGTATTATACTAAGATAGTCTCAGTCGGTTTGTACACTGGACAAACACTAGTCTTGAGATTTATACTGAGCAAGTCTCAGTTTACAAGGTATCAAACTAAGTGTTTGAAAAACTCTCCAACTATGAAGGAGTCCTTTACAATAAGGATCAGTTCAGATTTGAACTCCTTCGTCTAAGCTATAGATATGAACAGCTGAGCTTAGGTTAGAGGGATGGGGAACGAGAAAGTGGCTTCTAGAGCAACGAACGGCTAAGTATAGACTTGGGTTCGTGTTCAGTCGCTTGGATACTAGATGCTGTATAGTTCTGGTTCAGCTTGGTTCCCTATGAGCAGGTATGTCGTTTTTCGCCGGAGATTACTTCTTCGAACTACTTGCGGAAGACTTAAGATGTTTGTAAGTTGCTCTTTGAATACTCTGTGTTTGCAATTCGCTTGTGTGCTCGTTGGTTCACTCGTGAATTTCAATTTGAATTGTATCCCTCTATTTATAGAGTAGAGGCAAGGATAGATCCGTTGGAGACGACGATCCTTGTGTCTCTCTCTTTTGGGTAGCTAACGGCTCTTTCAAAGTATGGTTGCAGTGTCCTTTCCCTCCATTTCTGGAAAGTTGTTGACTTGCAGCTTTAATCAGAATACGGATATCTGGCTGCTTGTCATTGGTCGAGGTTCAGCAAAGTAGGTGAGACAGAACAGACTTCAAGGAGATTTGAAGCTGACTTCTCTCTTCCTCGTATTGACTCTACTGATTTGACTTTAGAGAATCCTGACAGTCAGAAAACTGTCCAGCCGTTGCTGAGTCTGATCTTTGTTCAGTAGCATGCTCCTGCTGAGTCGGCTCTACTGAAGATCAACTCTAAATTCAGTGAACTACTCCTGCTAAGTTCAGTTCCACTGACTCCTTTCAGTATACTGCTCCTGCTGAGTCTAGTGCTACTGAGTCTTCTACTTCTGGTACTGAGGTAGGTAATCTATTGAGCGCCTGAACCAGATGAAGATTGTCTACCGAGTCTGAAACCTCAGAGACAAAAACAGAACAGGTTACAACTGAATGGTTCATCAGCCAAGATAGGGTTTTGGGATCTTCAAATCTTCAGTAAATATTCAGAGCACAGGGCTACTGAGTTAATTCTTAACTGATTGTGAGAAGACTGAATCATCTCCCAACATTTTCCCCCTATTTGATGATGCCAAAACCTAACACTATGACTTATCAGAGACAGAGCTCCTTACATGTATTACAATTAGAGTTAGTGGAGTTGTTCTTCAAGTCCTAGACTACTGAGAGAATAAGGGAAAAAACATAAGAACTTATACAGAAACTAATTAGCAATTTCCCCCTTTCAAACAACTTTCCCCCATCAAAGCAATCTATCAGAACCTAACGAAGTAAAAACTGACAGAATATATATTACTCAGTGAGTGTGTGAGTCAGTAATCACTTGAGTGATTCTGTGTGTTAAGCATAAAAACAAACAGGGCCATATAGACAATAAGGAATTATCAGGGCCAACAACAGTGATGATTTTATATATGAAGAATTTTTGCACATTTACATCAACTGCTACACTAATCAGAACAGAATAGAAATTACAAGAAACACATAAGCTAACAATCATCTGAACTGCTTAATCCTGTCTTTGAAGTCCTTTGATTTAGATTCAGGAAGGGGCAGTCCATACATCCTATATGTGATCTTCCTCAACTTCAGTATCTCTACAAAGTCAGTTGGATCATCTTCTTCTAAACACTTGGCTTCAGCAGCATCCTTGATCTCTTTCTCAATAACTCCATAGTGAACTGAGCCATCTAATTTCAGTGGGGGCGGTATGATTCTTGGAGTTAGGACTCTGACATCAATCTTGTCTGCAATGGCCTTTTGAACTCTGGCAAATATTTCTACGTCGGTCCTCAGAAGCCATTCAACAAAGGCGACAGATTTGTGCTTTTCAGGCCAGTACCTCCAGAAGTAATATCTCTTTACGTAATCAGTCTTCAGTGACTCCCACCTTTGAGTTCTTTCCCAAGGCATCCATTCATCAACTCTTGGCCATCTGTGGAGTTTGAGATCAGTAGGTTTCCTGAATCGTCTGTATCTGTAAGGAATGTCTGCCTTTTCAGGAATCCTCTGACTTGCTTCTTTTTCAGCTTTCAGCCTCAGAGCTTCCAAGTCTGCTAGTCTGAGCCTTTCTCTAGCTGCTTCTATATGTCTTGCTTCTTCTCCTCTATACAGATACCTCTCCATCTGAGCCCAGATCTCTTGCATTTCTAGATCTTGTTCCTTCATAGGGACATAGGAGGGTACGTGAGGTTCTTCTTCTGAATCAACAGGAGTTGTGGATTTTTCTTTCGAAGTGCCCTGCTGACCAGCTGTCTGCTGCTGTTCCTTTTCTTTTTCCTTTTCTTTATCTGCCTCATCTCTCAGCTTCAGAGTTCTGGGAGGCAGTCTGGGTCCAGTTTTTCTTCCACCTACTGGAGCCTTAGTCTTGCCTTTGGCTGGCTTCTTCTTTGGCTTGTTTGCAGCCTCAGCCTCAGCAATTTCTCTTGCCAATTTTTCGTCGGCAGCAATCTGAGCTTCTTCCTCTGGAGTAACATACCTCTTAGGTCCTTTCTTTTTAGAGGGAGGGGTTGGAAGCGTCAGAATTTTCTTACCTTTGCCGGCAACTGGAGGAGGCAGAGGAACCTCTTCCTCTTCTGACTCCTCTTCTGCGTACTCAGCAACCTCCTTGATTATGTTAGATGGAGTTTGGGTTGCCTGAGTAGCAAAGTCTTTGGGTCCTGAGCCGCTTGGGCCGGTCTCAGCAAACACTATATCGCCCGCTGCTGAGACACCCTGGGCCTCGCCAGACTGAGTTGAGGGACCAGTGGGAGCAGATGGCTGACTCTGAGGTTCTCCTACCACTGTCCTCACTCCTTTTGGTACCTTCAGTACCTTTCCTTCTAGTATCTTTCCTTTTCCTTCCCCCTCTTTGGCATCAACAAATACGCCAGGGGTGGGAGTAGATACCTTCCTGTCCAGACTTCTGTAAGCTGCTGCTAAATAATCCAAGGCATACTGCAGCTTAGTCAGTCGTTGATGCAGCTCGTTCCTCTCTTCAGTGAGTTGATCGCTGTATTTCTTGTGAGAAGCGTCTGCTGCTGTCTGGATCTCGTGCAACTGTTTATCCACTCTCTCTTCTATGGCCTTCTGAATAGATTGGAGCCTGAGGTCTGAGGCCTGAGAGATGGAGGAGTTGATTCAGTGTGAGCTTTCTGAGCGGCCTTATAATCTTTGAGAAGTTTAGCTTGGCCAGCTTGAATCATCCTCAGTTGCTCTTCGAAGTCGGCTCTTTGGGTGGCTAGTGCGTTGTTCAGGATATTGGAGAAATCAGGGATAGGTGAGTTCTGAATGATTGTCCTGAGTCCCTTGATTTCAGCACTCTGAGCCTGAGTGGTCTGCCTCCACGTCTTGTGGACGGCGCGGGCGAGGAGTCGGTTCTGAGTCCCTTGACTCCTCAGGGCCCTGGCCACTGACTTCGAGCGTCGGCTTCTCGGGCTGGGCGCTACCTCGAAGGCAGATTCAATTAGCAGCTGAGAGGGTTCTGCTGACTTCGAGGTACCAGCTGCCGACTGTCCTGGACCAAGGATGCTGAGAGGCGGTTCAGTAGTAGATGTGGGAGCATCCTTGTCCAGTTGAGTTCTCTCATCAGGCTTCTCAGGGCCTGAATCACGGGGTGGATCCTGACCATTGGGGTAAGACCCATCTGAGGGTGCCGATGCTGAAATGGGTTGGCGGTCGTTCAACATGGCTGGCATGGCAGCCCTCAAGTCTTCTAAGGAGCAGACGTCGGATGGCTCTAAGTAGCCAATCTTGCTCCTTATCAGTAGCTCCTCCTCATGGAGCTGTTCACAGGAGTGGTGTTTGATGAGGCGGTTCAGATTGTGCCACTCCTGGAATCGGATCAACATGTGGAGCCTAGCCTGCCTTGCCAGTAAGATCAGATTAGTGTGGCTAGCTATCTCCGGGATCCTTTCAGCAATCTCTTTGGAGGCTCTGGATTGAAGAGCTAAAGCCTCTATCCCGATTGACTCTGACTCATAAGCGGTCTCCGAATCTTCAACTTCTATTGGAGACGGCTGCTTCTCAGCAGAAGGTATGCTGCTCAGTGGAGGGATGTCCAAGGGGCTCTGAGGTGTTGGAATAGGTTCAGCTTGGACCCCTTGGTCCACTGTCTCGCCACGCTCAGTGGAGACGGCCTTCTCCACTGACGGAGTCTTCTCGGATGACTCAGATTCATCCCTCAGCTGTAGAGGTGGTTCAGCAACCACGACCTTTGGTACTACCTCCGGTACGACCTCACTGACTTTCTTCAGCCTCTTGGTCGGAGTTTACGGAGTAGACTTAGGAGGGGACCTCTTCTTTGTGGGAGTGGAGGTCTTCTGAGCTCCGGACTTAGGATCAGCGGACCCTGACCTTATCCGCTGAAGGGCCGCTACCCTGCTCTGGAACCGGACTTTCTTCGGGTTGAAGTATCGCTTGTCAGCGAATGTTATGTTGTCTGTTCCGCAGAAATCTTTTATCATCACTGATAGCTTTAGTCCATACAGCAGTTTCCCCTTCACAACAAGGCGAAAACTTTTCTTGTCAAACCTCGAGGACTGCGTCATGAATTCTTTCAGAAAGAATTCGGTCCAATTGATCTTGGCACGATCGTGTATGGCCATCATAAGCTAAAGCTTCGGCCTAGACACCTGATCAAAGGACCCGGCCTGACTCGTCAAACTGAGTCACTATGTAGGCCAGCGCTCTGTACTGAGGAAGCATGGCATTCTTCGGGAATGCTGCTCTGAACGTCATAGGCTTCCCACAGAATTCTGATAAGTATTCGTCCATCAAGTCGTCTTTGTAAGCCACGGTGCTGAATCCCTCACTAGGGAGTTGGAAGCTTCTTTGAAGTGCCTCTTTGATCGACATGGTTTTAATCTCAGTACTAGCACGGGAGGGGTCTCCAACTGAATGAACAACGTAACGGCAACGGATGTCCCCATCAACCGATTCTGAATTCAGATAGAGCTCAGCTATCTGGCGCGGGAGGAAAAAGGATGGCTTCCTCGATAGAAATCCTTCGAGGCCAGTCTCTCTGAGAGCATAGAAGATTTCCTCCATGTAGTCGAGGTCACAAACATCGAACTCCATCATGGGCTCGCACCAGACTCGATCCTTTTCAAGGATCTCTTGCATATCCTTTGGAACGATAACTTCTCGTCCTACCATATTCAGTAATCTGCAATAACAAGAAATCAGTATCGAATAAAAAAAATTGAAATTATTACATACGATACTGAATGATCATTAAAAGTTTACCAAAGATTTTTCTGAGAGTTTTGAAAATAAGGTTGCTGAAAGGCAAGGATTTTCTCAGAAAAAATTAGGGTTCGAAAATATGTAGAGTAGAAATGGCCGTTTCTAAACTTTGAACGTGTATATATATGTTAAAGAAGATGAACAGCTAATAATCCACGGTTCAGTTTGAATTCGCTTTTTGAGATGGACGGCCAGGATTCAATTTTATAAAATAGGCAATGATCAATTTAGCCGCCTAAGTCAAAATACAGTTGTAAATAGCCAAAGAAGTAACTTGATACGACATGCATTAAATGCGCCGCAAAGTTCAACATACTTTACATAGAATGTCGTGTATTTAATGTAAACCGTTATATTAAATGACATTTTCCAAGGCATTGAATACGAAGCTGAATCTGAGTTATAAATGCACAGAAATATATCATTGGCTACTGAGTAGAGATACGCAAACCTATCAGCTGAACATTGTAGTCAGCTGATACCTCGTGTAGATGGTTGCTGAGTCTCTACGTACTGAATTTACTCAGTACTGAGAGTGAACATTCCCCCTTGCTGAATGCTCCTCTCCTGAATCCACTTACTGACTGGAGTCAGTAGGGTCCAGCAGACCTAGCTCTACTGAAAGTTCTCTGAATCTGGCTTCAGCTAGAGGCTTGGTCAGTATATCTGCCCTTTGGTGGTTAGTATGGATCTTTTCCATCCTGATATCCTTCATTTCAACATGATCACGAATGAAGTGGTGTCTGATGTCCACATACTTGCATCTCGTATGAAGTACAGGATTCTGAGTGATTGCAATTGCACTGGTACTATCGCAGAAGATCGGCATTTCATTCTGAATCACATCATAGTCGCGTAGCTGCTGTCTTAGCCAAAGGATTTGGGCGCAACAACTTCCGGCAGCCATATATTAAGCTTCAGTAGTTGACGTCGCTACTGAGTCTTGTTTCTTTGAAAACCATGAAATCAGCTTACTGCCAAGGAACTGACACGTTCCAGCAGTTGACTTTCTGTCAATTCTACATCCTGCATAGTCAGCATCAGAATAACTAGTTAGTTCAATATTATCATCAGCTGGATACCATAGACCAATGTCAGGTGTTCCTCTGAGATAGCGGAGAATCTTCTTTGTTGAGTCCACGTGGCTCTTCTTAGGATATGCCTGAAACCTAGCGCAGACACCTACAACATAAGTTATCTCAGGACGAATAGCTGTTAAGTATAATAAAGAACCAATAATAGCATGAAATTCAGTATGGTCTACTGATACTCCATCATTATCAAGATCGATTTTCATGTTCGTGTTCATCGGGTTCTCGATTGGTTTGCCGGATGTACAACTAAATTTCTTGATGAGGTCTTGAGTGTATTTTCCTTGATTGATGAACGTTCCTTTCTCAAATTGTTTGACTTGAAACCCGAGGAAATACTTCATCTCTCCCATCATTGATATCTCGAACTTGTCTTTCATCATTTTCTCAAATTGCTGACACATGATGACGTTCTTTGAACCGAAGATTATGTCATCTACGTAGATCTGCCCAAGTAAAATGTCGTCTTCCAGTCGAATGCTGAATAACGTGCGGTCGACAGTACCTTTCTAAAAACCTTTCTGAAGAAGAAACTCAGATAGGGTATCGTACCAAGCACTAGGTGCTTGTTTTAACCCATACAGAACCTTTCTGAGTCTATAAACCTGATGTCCCTGCTGAAAGCCGGGTGGCTATTCTACATAGACTTCTTCTTTCAGTACGTCTTTCAGGAACGCAGACTTCACATCCATTTGATAAACTCTGAACCTTTGATGTGTTGCGTAGGCTAGGAATAGTCTGATTGCCTCCAATCTTGCAACTGGAGTGAACGTTTCGTCGAAATCTATCCCTTCAGCTTGACAGTAGCCTTTTGCCACGAGTCCTACTTTGTTCCTTAATATAACGTTGTTTTCATCTCGCTTGTTTTTTAAGACCCATTTGGTTCCAATCACATGTTGATGCCGGGGTCTGTCAACAAGCTCCCAAACTTCGTTTCTCGTGAACTGATTCAGCTCCTTCTGCATGGCTATGTTCCAATCAGCGTTCTTAAGTGCATCCTCAACTGACTGAGGTTCTTCAATAGACAAGAAGCAGGAATATAAAGCGCTTTCTCCTTGAAAGAATCTGGATCTTGTCTTTACGCTTGCTGAAGGATCTCCAATGATTAAATCAGCGGTGTGAGCGTCCAACCACGATCTAGGATGTTTCAACTCTTCAACTGAAATTTGTTCAACACAGATAGTAGGTGAGTTAGGCATTTCAGTTGCACTATTCTGAGATTGAAGCAATTCAGTTACAAGAGTAGGGTCTACTGAGTCACCAGGTTCAGGGGCATTTAGCTCAGGAACATCATTTATTCCCCCTGAATTATTATCCTCAGTAGAGGTCTCAGTTACCAGTTAGGTTTCTTCATCGACCTGAGTTACCTGGGATTGACTCTTTTTAGTAGAGTCAATCTGTTCAGCTACTTTTGCTACTGGCTGAGATTTAGTAGACTCATCATCAGTTTCTTCATCTGAATCATCATCCCAACATAGCTGGATCTTTTCAACTTTATCTTTTAAGCTCAGATCCTGTAGCTGCTTACTGATGTCCTCAGATTCAGGTTTAGAGTTCCTGCTCTTGTCTTCAACAGCAAACTCATTAAAAACAACATGAGGGCTTTCCTCCACGCAAAGGGTCCGATAGTTAAAGATCTATTCTGAGTATAACACGCAGTATTAGTAGCTTCTGCCCAGAATTTGGTTGGGAGTCTTGAGTCTGTGAGCAGGGTTCTTGCTGCTTCTTTGAGTGTTCGATTTTTCCTTTCAGCAACCCCATTTTGTTGAGGTGTGCGTGCAGCAGATGTTTCATGCTCTATGCCTTCTGGTTTGCAGAACTCCTCCACCATAGAATTCAGGAACTCAGTTCCTCTGTCGGAACGTATCTTGATGATCTTGGTGTTCTTCTCGACACTGAACTTTTTCAGAAGCGTTGGTAACTCTGTTTTGACGTCAGACTTGTTGGCAATAAATATGACCCTTGTGTAGCGCGAGTAGTCATCAATGATCACCAAAGCATACTTCTTGCCTCTGATCGTCACCGGAGAGACGGGACCGAACAAATCCATATGTAGCAGCTGAAGGATTCCATCAGTGGAAGGAGATGGAACAGGAGGATTTTGATTCCTTGTTTGCTTTCCCTTCAGACATGCTTCACACTGAGTGTCTTTGCTGAATACTTCATTCGACAGTCCTCTTGCTAGAGTGTTTCTAGCTAGTTTGTTGAGCGTCTTGAAATTGAGATGGCTGAGTCTTATGTGCCAGAGTCACCCCGTTCTGTTGTCGTTCTTTGCCACCAAACAAGCTTCTGGTTCAGCTGAGTTCCAGTCAGCTACATAAATATTCTTTTTGCGCGAACCTGACAACGCTGTTTTCCCTGTAGATTTATCAATGACATCACAGAAACCAGCGTAAAAAATCACTCTATTCGTGTTATCACAAAATTGACTAACAGAGAGAAGATTATGCTGAAGTCCTTCAACATATGACACTCTTGGAACTGTTGCGGTTCCAATGTTGAGTGTTCCATAGCCTCTGGTATAGCCTTTTGCGTTGTCTCCAAACTCGATTCTAGGTCCTTCTTCAGTAGTATAATTTTTTAGTAGGTCCTTTTGGTATGTCATTGAGTGAAGGTTCAGCCTTGCTAGACGCCGGAGCTGCTATGCTGATTGATGCATTAAAAGTATGGTCGACTTGGGTGTCAGCTTCGGCTCGCTGCTTCCTTTGAGGTATACCAAACTCGAACTCCCCAGCTTTAAGCTCTGAAAAGATATGGTCTAGAGTAACAATATTTAAATCAGAATGACGTAATAAAG
Source organism: Lavandula angustifolia (assembly GCA_028984105.1). NCBI lineage: Eukaryota > Viridiplantae > Streptophyta > Magnoliopsida > Lamiales > Lamiaceae > Lavandula > Lavandula angustifolia. Next base: position 10,284,597 of record CM054808.1, read on the forward strand.
TAGCAAAGGGAGTCCAGTGACCGTCTGGTAGTGCCCTCAAAATCTTGAGATTCATCTCTCGGTTGGAGAATGTCTTTCCCAGCTTGTTTATAGAGTTCATCAGATCCGTGAATCTGACGTTGAGATCTTTAATGGAGTCACCAGGCATGAGAGACAGTCTCTCCAGTTTCTGAAGTTCCAGCGCGAGTTTGTTTGCTTTGATCTTCTGAGTCCCCCGACTCAGTAGCGCTAGAGCATCCCAGAGTTCCTTCGCGGACTTGCAGTCCTGAACTCTTCCGAGATAGGAATCGCTCAGAGCGGTCAGTATGGCGTTTCTGGCGACACGGTCTAAGTTGTGTAGCTTCTTCTCCTCAGGGGTGAAGAGACTTCTATCTATGGGGATCTTTTTCCCGGTCACCATTCCTCCTCCTTGTGCTGGGTCCTCAACTACGACGCTATCAACTATTAGAACGATAGGTCCGTCCTCTAGAACCTCTGTCATGCTGTCGTGGAGGGAGGTCAGATGTGCCTCCATTCTGACCCACCATACTCCATAGTTCTCTACTGAGAACAAGGGTACCATCTTGATTCCTGACATATCAGATGTAGTGAATAATGATATGAATGAAGAATGATATGCAGTGAAAATGTTTTCCGGATCTGTTCAAGTAGACCAGTTTCAGAATAACATGAGTCTTAGAGAACTCCTGCTCTGATACCAATTGTTGGTCCCGAGAGTAAACGTTCAGGTATGGGGGGGGGGGGTGAATACACCAGAAAACCGATTCTCAACTTTAAACCCAAACAGTCCTTTTCAGGATGATATCGTATGGAATAAATTCAGCAGACCAAATAAGCTGTTCTGAATCGCGTGGCAGAGTGACTGACTTTACTGAGGTCTGCTAGCTGACTAGAGTCAGAATTGAGTATCGTTCAGATAAAGTTCAGTAGTGCGGAAATGTGTAGGCCCAAATTCAGTTGAGTTAAGAAAACGTTTTTAATAAAGCAGTTTCAGTATGTTAGTGCAGTCGATTAAGCTCGCTGAAACTCAGTTGAATGATTTTAAAGATATCTCCAGTATGCACAGTAATCAATGCAACAGTTAATAATGAACACAAAACACAGACGATTCTTAAAGTGATTCGGATCCAACAATCCTACGTCCACTGTCCTGAAAGATCAGGAGGCTATGTATTATACTGAGATAGTCTCAGTTGGTTTGTACACTGGACAAACACTGGTCTGAGATTTATACTGAGCAAGTCTCAGTTTACAAGGTATCAAACTAAGTGTTTGAAAAACTCTCCAACTATGAAGGAGTCCTTTACAATAAGGATCAGTTCAGATTTGAACTCCTTTGTCTAAGCTATAGTTATGAACATCTGAGCTTAGGTTAGAGGGATAGGGAACGAGAAAGTGGCTTCTAGAGCGATGAACGACTAAATATAGACTTGGGTTCGTGTTCAGTCGCTTGGATATTAGATGCTGTATAGTTCTGGTTCAGCTTGGTTCCCTATGAGCAGGTATGTCGTCTTTCGCCGGAGATTACTTCTTCGAACTACTTGCGGAAGACTTAAGACGTTTGTGAGTTGCTCTTTGAATATTCTGTGTTTGCAATTCGCTTGTGTGCTCGTTGGTTCACTCGTGAGTTTCAATTTGAATTGTATCCCTCTATTTATAGAGTAGAGGCAAGGATAGATCCATTGGAGACGATGATCCTTGTGTCTCTCTCTTTTGGGTAGCTAACGGCTCTTTCAAAGTATGGTTGCAGTGTCCTTTCCCTCCATTTCTGGAAAGTTGTTGACTTGCAGCTTTAATCAGAATACGGACAACTGTCTGCTTGTAATTGGTCGAGGTTCAGGAAAGTAGGTGAGACATAACAGACTTCAAGGAGATCTGAAGCTGACTTCTCTCTTCCTCGTATTGACTCTGCTGATTTGACTTTAGAGAATCATGACAGTTAGAAAACTGTCTAGCCATTGCTGAGTTTGATCTTTATTCAGTAGCATGCTCCTGCTGAGTCGACTCTATTGAAGATCAACTCTGAGTTCAGTGAACTACTCCTGCTGAGTTCAGTTCCACTGACTCCTTTCAGTATACTGCTCCTGCTGAGTCCAGTGCTACTGAGTCTTCTACATCTGGTACTGAGGCAGGTAATCTATTGAGCACCTGAACCAGATGAAGATTGTCTACTGAGTCTGAAACCTCAGAGACAGAAACAGAACAGGTTACAACTGAATGGTTCATCAGCCAAGATAGGGTTTATGGATATTCAAATCTTCAATAAATTTCAGAGCACAGGGCTATTGAGTTAATTCTTAACTGATTGTGAGAAGACTGAATCATCTCCCAACACTTGAGAAGGGTAATTGGAGATAATCCAGTCGGTGTATCATTTCCTACACCGACCCCCATACAGCCGATGCGAGTTGATGAGGATCGCAGTGTACGGGCTCCGGCGCCGGCAGCACAAAAGAAAAAATCAACAAAGAAACGCGCACCGGCGGAGGGAGAGTCATCCGGACATCGTGGGGATGAAGATTCTACTGTACCCATGTACGAATGAATCATCTGGATTATAGATGAACGGTTCGACCAGAGCGAGGATGATTTGTTGAAAAAGTGGATGCACGGTGGAACAAGCACGAGGATCGCTTTTTCAAAAAAGTGGGGAAGTTGCTGAAAAATGTGTTTGAACACGGAAAGGGCAAGGGTAAAGGCAGAGGATCCACTTCCACGATTTCGCAGTCGTGGAACATAGAGTACAGTGGTCACCGTTCGGACGAGGAAACATCTGCACCGTGGGGGAGGATGGTCAATGTACATTGGTGGCCGAGGTGGGATCAAGATGCCAGAAAATCAGAGGAGGATGTGGAATACACATCGAATCTCGATGCAGATCCTTGGGATGTAGCTGCTCGAAGGGTTTCTCGGGGCATTGATCAGGGGCGTCATAGTATGTATGAGGAGAGAGATATTTGTGTCCCTAGACGTTGGGAGCCACTCCATTGTTCTGCTCCATGCGACCCACCGCCTGTACATGTATCTTAATTTTGTTGGGTAATTATTAAAATTGAACTTGTATTTTTTCATTTGACCATACGTGTTTGTCATAAGTGCAGCCACATGAGTCGACCGTTTTTGACTTATATTATACGGAGCATGTACAACGATTGTATAAAACCCAACCTCCGGAGCAGAGAATTGAACAAAGCACTGAGGTACAAACATGATTTCAAGATTTGCATTTTATAATATTTTATTAATACATTATATTTGCAGCCCATAGTGAGTCGACGATACAATCCAAGCGGAGCTCCATACATGCTTGATGCCGGTGACGTATTAAGACAGAATTTTGAGGAGTTCCTGCTCATTATTGCTTCTGCACAGATTTTTAACTGTTCATTGATTTTACTGTTGCATTGATTTTAACTATTCATACTGAATATCATATCTTTAAAATCATTCAACTAAGTTTCAGCGTACTTATCTGATTCACTCTTCTGAACTGAAACTGTTTTTAAGAAAACGTTTTTCCACTCAACTGATTTGGGCCTACACATTTTCGCACCACTGAACTCCATCTGAAGATACTGAATTCTGACTTAGTCAGCTAGCAGATCTCAAAAGAGTCAGTACCTCTTTGCCTTAACACGATTCGTAACGGCTATTTGGTCTGCCTGAACTCTTTCGATGCGGCACACTCCCGAACGGGACTGTTCGTGTTACAAGTTGAGAAATAGGTTTTAGGTGTATTCACCCCCCCCCCTCTACACCTAAACGTGCTCTCGGGACCAACAATTGGTATCAGAGCAGGAGTTCTATAAGACTCTTGTTATCTTGAAACTGGTCTACTTGAACGGATCCGGAAAATCGTTTTCACTGCATATCACTCTTCATTCATATCATTATTTAACATGTATGATATGTCAGGAATAAGAATGGTACCTATGTTCTCAGTAGAGAACTATGGTGTATGGCGAGTCAGAATGGAGGCTCATCTGACTTCCCTCCACGACAGCATGATCGAAGTACTTGAGGAAGGACCTATCGTTCCTATGATCGATAGTGTCGTGACTCAGGATCCAACAGCTGGAGGAGGAATGGTGATCGGGAAGAAGATTCCCAAGGACAGAAGTCTCTTCACTCCTGAGGAGAAGAAACTTCACAATTTAGACCGAGTTGCCAGGAATGCCATACTAACCACTCTTAGTGATTCTTATCTCGGCAGGGTTCGGGAATGCAAGACAGCAAAAGAGCTCTGGGATGCTCTAGCGCTACTGAGACGGGGGACTCAGAAGATCAAAGCTAACAAACTTGCGCTGGAACTCCAAAAACTGGAGAGTTTGTCTCTCATGCCTGGTGATAAAATAGAAGATCTAAATGTCAGATTTACGAATCTGATGAACTCCATCAACGGGCTGGGAAAGACATTCTCCAACCGAGAAATGAATCTCAAGATACTGAGGGCACTGCCAGATGGACATTGTACTCCTTTTGCCACCTTGTTATGCCATTCTGATCTAGATATTGCTACTCCTGACCATATCTTTTCAGAACTTCAGGCAGAGGAATTCGAGTTCGACAGACCTCAACGGAAGCAGCGAGCTGAAGCTGACACCAAAATTGACCATGCTTTCAAAGCATCAGTCAGCACAACATCTCCCGCGTCAAGCAAAACTGAACCTTCACTAACTGACATACAAGAAGGAAGTTTAGCTCAGAAGTACGCGATGCTCGCTGTAAAATATCAGAAGGAGAAGGAGAGGCGCAGAAAAGTGACTAAAGCCTATCGAGAAACAAAAGGTAAGTCCGAATATACACCAAAACGCGCTCCTGACTCGAACACTTCTGAATACAGGAAAAGAGATGACTTAGCATCTTCAAAAGAAAGCGAAAACAAAGAAGAAAGAGTCATCGCTTGCTACAACTGCAAGAAGCCAGGACACTATCAGTATGATTGTCCTGAGCTCAGTAGTACTGAACGGGCAGCATGCAAAGCAAGGAGAGAGAAGTTTGCCAAGAAGAGACAAGCTTACATTGCTGGCGAACTCTCAGACGACTCAGAAGAAGTCGACTCCTTCATGGATTCATCAGATGATGAAACTGCTTTCATGGCTTTGGAGCTTGAAGCTGAAGGAAGTACTGAAAAGTGTCTGATGGCAGGAGAAGAAGATGAGGTAAACTCTCATGCATCTTTTAACTCTCCTTCACACTGCACACACGACACTATTTCAGGTGCAGATGAGAATCTGGACGTCAGCTCAGCATATGAAGAACTATTAGACGAACAGATTCAGATGAGTCTGCAGCTCAGTAAGACTCTTCAGGAATTGGATACCCTGAAAGTGGAGAATCAGAGACTTTCTCAGGAGAGTCAGGTCTCTACTGAGTCTGAAGGACTTGTGTTGAGACTCAGGGAGGAGATAAACTCTCTGTTGGCCAAGTCTCAGCATCAAGAAGATCAGATCTCAGTTCTGACCAAGGACTTAACTCAGAAAGATACTGAACTGAGTCTACTGAAGCAACAACTATCAGGACTTTAGACCAAGCACGACACACTGAAGAAAAGTAATGATGTCTGGAGGAACCTGATGACTGAGAGGTACATGGGCGCTGAAAAGAAGCTGGAGGCTATGCTAGCAAGCAACAAGCCCAAGCACTGTAAGGAAGGTCTTGGTTTCGGCCCGGGGTGCTTCCTCATCTCGCCCTCGTACACTCGAAGTGCGACTTGCGCGATAGGTTTGTTCGAGGGGAAACAATCAATGCTTGAAATACTTTGAATCCCCTAGCCAAAAACAAACAAAAGATGAAGGCACCTCATCCTACACATCAGGCATTCGACAAGAAGATCGTACCAAAATACCCCGGTTCGATCAAGGGGGGGAACTAGCAAATCCAAATGGGCCGATCGGTATGGACCACCTCGGTCGACACATCCCGCTCGGTATGGGTCATATTATTATGATCCTATAGTCGAAGAGGACCCAAGAGTCAGAAGAAAAAGAAGAAAATCGCACAAAAGGCAAAGGTCGGCGATCCACCGGCTCGGAAGATCCGGACTCCTGAACCCGAAAAGCCTAAGAAGTCAGCTTCGACCAGTCCATTGGTCAAGTACGTTGACTCAAGGGGAAAGAAGATGTCTGAGACCACCAGGGTCGTAAGACAAATTTGGGATACCAAAACTAACATCTAAGGACCCAAAATCAAAAATAAAGGGTACCTGAATATAATTCTGTTTTGCAGGTGCACAAAGACCCATGGTACGTGGATAGCGGATGTTCAAGACACATGACGTACCAAAAGAGTCTACTGAAGAATTATATCCCTGAAGAAGGACCCAGAATCGAGTTTGGAGACAACGCTAAAGGCTACACAAGAGGGTTTGGAACACTCAGCATTGGAACTGCCATAGTCCCTAGAGTATCATATGTTGAAGGACTTCAGCATAATCTTCTCTCTGTTGGTCAATTTTGTGATAACTCGAATAGAGTGATATTTGACGCTGGTTTCTGTGATGTTATTGATAAATCCACAGGGAAAACAATGTTATCATGTTCGCGCAAGAAGAACATATATGTAGCTGAATGGAACTCAGTTGAACCTGAAGCTTGTCTGTTGGCGAAAAATGACAACCGAACGGGGTGGCTATGGCACAGGAGACTCAGTCATCTCAACTTTAAGACGCTCAACAAACTTGCAAGAGACACTCTAGCAAGAGGACTGCCGAATGAAGTATTCAGCAAAGACACTCAGGAAAGCAAACAAGGAATCAAAATCCTCCTGTTCCATCTCCTTCCACTGATGGAATCCTTCAGCTGCTACATATGGATTTGTTCGGTCCAGTCTCTCCAGTGACGATCAGAGGTAAGAAATATGCTTTAGTGGTCATCGATGACTACTCGCGCTATACTTGGGTCATATTCATTGCCAACAAGTCTGACGTCAAAACAGAGTTACCAAGGCTTCTGAAAAGGCTCAGTGTCGAGAAGAACACCAATATTATCAAAATCCGTTCTGACAGAGGAACTGAGTTCCTTAATTTTATGGTGGAGGAGTTCTGCAAAACTGAAGGAATAAAACATGAGACTTCAGCTGCACGCACACCTCAGCAAAATGGAGTTGCTGAACGAAAGAACAGAACTCTAAAAGAGGCAGCCAGAACTATACTCGCAGAGTCAGGACTCCCAACCAAATTCTGGGTAGAAGCTACTGACACTGCATGTTACACTCAGAACCGATCTCTACTGACAAAGCAACAGAAGAAGACACCATATGAACTATGGAACGGCAGGAAACCTTCTCTATCCTATTTCCATATTTTTGGTTGTTCGTGCTTTATCCACAATAATGGGAAAGATCAGCTGAAAACCTTTGATAGCAAGTCAGATCAGGGAGTTTTCTTAGGATACTCCCGGGTCAGCAAAGCTTTCAGGGTATTCAACTATCGAACCCTTTGCGTGGAGGAAAGTCCTCATGTTGTTTTTAATGAGTTTGCTACTGAAGACAGGAGCAATAACTCTAATTCTGAATCTGAGGACATCAGTAGACAGCTACAGGATCTAAGCCTAAAAGATAAAGTCGAAAAGATCCAGCTTTGTTGGGGTGATGATTCAGATGAGGAAACTGAAGATAAGTTTATCGAATCTCAACCGGCGAAAACGTAGGCTGAACAAATTGACTCTCCCGAACGAGTCAATCCCGAGTAACTTCAGGTCGATGAAGAAACCCTAGAGGTAACTGAGACCACTACTGAGAATAACGACTCGGGGGGAACATCTAGTAATGTTCCCGAGCTGAATGCCCCCGAACACGGTGACTCGGTAGATCATGCTCTCACTCTTGAATTGCTTCAATTTCGAGAATAGTACAACCGAAATGCCTAACTCACCTACTATCTGTGTTGAACAAATTTCAGATGAAGAGCTGAAACATCGTAGATCGTGGCTAGACGCTCACACTGCTGATCTAATTATTGGAGATCCCTCAGCAAGTGTAAAGACAAGATCCAGATTCTGTCAAGGAGAAAGCACATTATTTTCTTGCTTCTTGTCTATCGACGAACCTCGAGACGGCGAGGATGCACTAAAAGATGCTCACTGGATCATAGCCATGCAGGAGGAGCTGAATCAGTTCACGAGAAATGAAGTTTGGGAGCTTGTTGATAGACCCCGGCATCAACATGTTATTGGAACTAAATGGGTCTTCAAGAACAAGCGAGATGAAAACAACGTCATAGTAAGGAACAAAGCAAGACTCGTGGCAAAAGGCTACTGTCAAGCTGAGGGAATAGACTTCGATGAGACTTTCGCTCCAGTTGCAAGATTGGAGGCAATTAGACTATTCCTAGCCTACGCAACACATCAAAGATTCAGAGTCTATCAAATGGATGTGAAGTCTGCGTTCCTGAACGGCGGGCTGAAAGAAGAAGTTTATGTGGAACAACCGCCCGGCTTTCAGCAGGGACATTAGGTTTATAGACTCAGAAAGGCTCTGTATGGGTTAAAACAAGCACCCAGGGCTTGGTACGATACCCTATCTGAGTTTCTTCTTCAGAAAGGTTTTCGAAAGGCACGATGAGCCGCACTGCTCAAAGATTCGGCTCGGAAGACGATCTACTACTTGTGCAGATCTAAGTGGATGACATCATCTTTGGATCAAAGAATGTCATCATGTGCCAACAATTTGAGAAAATGATGAAGGACAAGTTCGAGATGTCAATGATGGGAGAAATGAACTATTTCCTCATTTTTCAAGTTAAGCAATCTAAAAAGGGAATGTTCATCAACCAAGGCAGATACACTAGAGACCTCATCAAAAGATTCGGTTGCACATCCGACAAACCTATCAAGATCCTAATGAACACGAACATGAAAATCGATCTTGATAAGGAGGGAGTATCAGTAGACCAAACTGAATTTCGCGTTATAATTGGTTCTTTATTATATCTAACAGCTACTCGCCCTGACATAACTTATGTTGTAGGTGTCTGCGCTCGATTTCAAGCGAATCCCAAGCAGAGTCATATGGACTCAGCAAAGAAGATTCTCCGCTATCTCAGAGGAACACCTGACATAGGTTTATGGTATTCAACTGATGATAATATAGAACTAACTGGTTATTCTGATGCTGACTATGCAGGATGTAGAATTGACCGAAAGTCAACTTCAGGAACGTGTCGGTTCCTTGGCGGCAAGCTAATTTCATGGTTCTCAAAGAAACAAGCACTCGTAGCCACGTCGCCTACGAAGCTGAATACATGGCTGCCGGAAGTTGCTGCGCCCAAATCCTTTGGCTGAGACAGCAGCTACGCGACTATGACGTCATTCAGAATGAAGTGCCAATTTTCTGCGATAGTACCAGTGCCATTGCAATCACTCAGAACCCTGTACTTCACACGAGATGCAAGCACGTGGACATCAGACATCACTTCATTCGGGACCATGTCGAAAAGAAGGACATCAGGATGGAAAAGATCCATACTGATCGACAAAGGGCTGACATACTGACCAAGCCTCTAGCTGAAACAAGATTCAGAGAACTTTCAGTAGAGCTAGGTCTGCTGGACCCTACTGACCCCAGTCAGTAAGAGTCTTCAAGAGAGGACCATTTCAGTAAGGGGGAATGTTCACTCTCAGTACTGAGTAAAATCAGTGCGTAGAGACTCAGCAACCATCTACACGAGGTATCAGCTGACTACGATGTTCAGCTGACAGGGTACTCAGTAGTAACCAATAAAACAGTAATATGCATTTATTGTTTAGATTCAGCATCGTATTAAATATCTTATGAATTGCTATTTAATATTAACGGCTTACATTTAATGCACGACATTCCATACATAAGTTTGCTTAACTCTGCCACGCATTTAATGCATGTCGTATCATAGTTACTACTTAGGCAAGTCGCTGAACTTTACCTCAACTCTGACTCAGTAGCGGGCGATATCATTGGAACATTCACCGTTCACACAATCGGTGAGGCTGCCATAAGGATAAAGAAGATGTCAGTGAGGGAAGCACTGAAGAGGAGCTTCAACCTACCCTCGAAAGGAGTCAGCACCGTCGGGTATCTGGACGATCGGGTGGATGACTATCTTTCAGTCTTCTGCGGGAAGCCCACGGCCTTCAGAGCGGTCTTCCTAAAGAACGCCATGCTGCCTCAGTACAGGGCACTAGCTTACATAGTTACTCAACTGCTGACGAGCCAAGCCGGCTCTTTCGATCAGGTATCTAGGCCAAAGATTCAGCTGATGATGGCGATACATGATCGTGCCCAGATTAACTAGACTGAATTCTTCCTCCGAGAATTCATGGTCCAGGTTGCCAACTTTGACAAAGCCTCATTCATACTGAGCGCTAAAGGAAAATTACTGTATGGGCTCAAGCTCTCAGTAATAATTGAAGATTTCTGCGGCGATGACCATATCACCTTCTCCGACAAGACTTATTTCAATGTGAAAAAGGTCAGGTTCCAGAACCGCACCGCAACACTTCAGCAAATAGGGTCAGGACCCTCAGCTCAGTAGACACCGCCTCAGAAGGCCGCGCCCATGAAGAAGCGGTCTCCTCAAGCAAAATCTCCTAAGGCACCGACCAAACGTCTAAAGAAAACATTCACTGACGTGCCTACTGAATCAGAGGCGATTGCTGAAGTTCTTGAGATCCCTACTGAACAGACACAACCACTGCAGCTGGTTGATGAATCTGAGTCCTCTGAAAAGACTCACTCAGTGGAGAAGGCCGTCTCCACTGAACAAGCACAAGAAGTGGACCAAGGGGTTCAGACTGAAGAGGTGCAGAGTGGTGATTTGGAGACTCTGGACAGTCCCCTTGACATCCTTCCACTCAGCAGTTTGCCATCTGCTAAGAAACAGACGTCCGCCATAGACATTGAAGTTTCAGAAACGGCGTCTGAACAGGAATCGATCGGAATGGAAGCTTCAGCTCTCCGATCTCAAGCATTCCGAGAGATTACTGAACTCATACCAGAGATTACTGGCCATCCTGATCTGGTATCTCTTGCCAAGCAGGCTAGGCTCCACATGCTCCTAAGGTTTCTGGAGTGGCATCCTCAGCTCCGCCTCATCCAACACTACTCCTGCGACCAGCTACATAAGGAGGAGCAGTTCTTAAGGCAGCAAATAGGCTACTCCCAGCCTGCTGACCTTGGAACCTTCGACGATCTGAGGGCCGTAATATTGGCCCTGCTGAATAATAGACAAGCAGTAACCGGGCCTCTGCCCCTCAGATGGGTCTGACCACGACGGTCAGGACCCACCCCATGATTCAGGCCCTGAGAAGCCTGATGAGGAAACTCACTAGGACGAGGATAAAACTACTCAACCAAACCTACCACTAAGTATCCTTGCTCCTGTGAAGTCGGCGGCTGGTACTTCGTCCTCAGCAGAGCCTGCTCAGCTCTTGCTGGAGTCGACCTACGAAGTAGCGCCCAGCCCCAGAGGCCGACACTCAAAGTCAGTGGCAAAGGCTCTTCGAAGCCAAGGCACTCAGAATCGTGCCCTTGCCAATGCAAGGCTGTCCACAAGACATGGAAGCACACTGCTCAGGCCACTAGTGCAGAGCTTCAGGGGCTGAAGAAATCATTGTCAAAATCAGTCGCCCCTGATGTCTCCTCCGTCGTATCAAACGCACTGGCCCAGCAGAAAGCTGACTTTGAAGAACAGCTCAGACAGGCTAAACTACTTGCTGAATTCAAGGCCTCTCAGTCCCTTCATACGGAGTCAGTCTCCACCTTATCTCAGGCCAATGAGCTTCATCTCACATCTATTCAGAAGGCTCTGGAGAATTCGGTCAGTCTCACCAGAAATACAAAGATGAACTGATTAATGAGAAGAATGAGCTACACGAGGAGCTAAACAAGATCCACACTCAACTTGATGAGTTGTCAGTATCCTACAAAAGCCTAAACACTAAGGTAACTGTTCCTAACCCGGCTCAATTTGCTGATGCCAAAAAGGGGGAAAAGAATAAGAAGCCTGAAAAGGAAAAGACACTCGAAAAGCGACCATCAAGCAAGGGGGGAAGAGAAAACCCGGAAGGCTCGAGAACAGGCACCAAAGTCTTCAAGGAAGACAAGGTCGGTGGGCCGGGAGCAAGCATCGAACCGACCGGGTGAGGCCCGGGGTGTCTCTGTTGGAATCCCAGCATGGACTGGCCCAAGTGGCTCAGGAACCAGAACACAAGCAACTCAGGCAACTCAGAACCCGTTGGATATGGTCAAAGAAATTGCTGAGTATGCTGAGGAGGATGAGTCTGAAGAGGAAGAGGCACCTCTCCCACCTCTAGTAGAAGGTAAAGGCAAGAAAGCCTTGAAACTCCCGACCCCTCCCTCCAAGAAACTGAGGAGATATATAAGTAAGGAGGAGGCGGCTCAGATCGCAGCTGATGAAAAGCTAGCCAGGGAGATAGCGAGTAGCGAGCGGCGAATAAGCCTAAGGCCAAAACCACAACTGCCAAAACTAAGGCTCCTGCTCGTGGAGGAAAGAAGAAAGCTCCTGCTAGGCTGCCTCCCAGACAACTGGTACTTCAGGATGATGAAGACAGGGAGCAGCAGCAACAACAGAAAAGTACTGAGAAGCAGGGTACATCTAAAGACAAATCTAGTACCCCTACTGACTCAGAAGAACAGTCGTCTCAGAAGCTCTCATACACAAGATCAAAAGAACAAGATGCTGAGATCGAGGTCATCTTTGCTCAGATGGATCGGTATCTTTACAGAGGAGAAGAGGCGAGACAGATAGAAGCTGCCAGACATAGGATTCATATGGCAGACTTAGAGGCACTCAGAATCCGCGCTGAACAAGAGGCCAGGCTGAGAGTACCTTCCAAAGCTGATATTCCATACAAATACAGAAGGTTCAGGAAGCCAACGGACATGAAGATTCAGAGATGGCCTAGGACGGATGAGTGCATTCCTGCTCAGTTCACTCAGAGATGGGAATCACAGAAAATAGAATTCATCAAGATGAATTATTTTTGGAATTTCTGGTCAGATAAGACAAAGGCTGATGCCTACTTGGAATGGATGATGATCACTGAACCGGACTTATATCCCTACATGGAAAATGCTGTAAGAGCAAACATTGAAGTCAATGTTCCTGAACCCAGAATTCTGCCACCACCAAGAAGACTTGATGATTCTATTCACTTTGGAGTGATAGAGAAGGAAGTGAAGGATGCTGCTGCACACAAAGGACTTGAAGAAGATGAGCCAGCAGACTTCGCTGAGTATCTGAAGCTGAGGAAGTACACATACAGAATGTATGGACTGCCCCTTCCCGAGACTCAAATCGCAAAATTTCATGGACAGGATCAAGCAGTACAAGCGTTCATAGTTCTTAGACTTTTCTTGTACTTTCCTAGCTTAGCAAGAGATGTATCTGTACTGAACTTTCTTTATCTGATATACATATCTCTTTCTTTGGCTTTGACAATACCTTATTGTCTCTATAAGCCATGTTCTGTTTTTATGCTTAACACTTAGAATCACTGAAGTGATTACTGACACACACTCACTTGTTGATCTTTTGTTAGTAGCTGTTGAGATTCTGTTAGACTAGCTGATATGTTATAGAGGGAAATTGTTTCCTTGTAATAAGGGAAATTGTTAAGACAGGGTTATGCTTAATCTTTTTATTCTGACTCCCTGCTCTGCTCCCTTCAGTAGTCTAGAACTTGCAGAACAACTCCACTAATTCTTCTTGTAATATTGTAAGGAGCTCTGTTTCTGTATAAGTTTAGTGCTTTGATAGCATAGATAGTGTTAGATTTTTTTTTTGATAGTGTTAGGTTTTGGCATCATCAAATAGGGGGAAATTGTTGGGTGATGATTCAGTCCTCAAGACGGTTTTACATAGTGGGAAATGATTCTATCTTCCGTACTGAAATGCACTCAGTAGGCTTATACCCTGAGTGATCCCATGAAGATTTGAAGATCCCAAAACCCTATCTGATTGGTGAACCATTCCTTTGTAATTGTTTTTTTTGTCTCTGAGGATTCAGACTCAGTAGACACTCTGCACTGGTTCAGGCGGTCAGTAGATTATCAGCCTCAGCACCGGATGTAGAAGACTCAGTATGTCTTGGGACTCAGCGGGAGCAAAGATATCTTGAAAGACTCAGTGGAACTGAACTCAGCAGGAGTAATTCACTGAACTAAGAGCTGACCTTCAGTAGAGTAAAATCAGTACTCTCTAGAGGATCAGACTCAGTAACAGCAGACAATCTTCTGAACTGTCAGATCTTTTCAACAACAATTAGCATAGTCAAATACGAGGAAGAGAGAAGTCAGCTTCATTATGCCTCGAAGTCTGTTCTGTCTCAACTACTCTGCAAAACCTTGGTAAATGACAAGCCAACACCTGTCCTTACCTGCTAAAGCTGCAAGTCAACAACTTTCCGGAAAAGGACGGAAATGACACTGTCACCTTTTTCAAAAGAGCTGTTAGCTACCAAAAGAGTAAGATAAAGGGATCGTCGTCTCCAACGGATCTTTCCTAATCTCTTCTCTATAAATAGAGGGATGATTCAAGTTTTTTCAAGCACGCAGAGAGCCAAAAAAGCAACGAACGAGCCAACACACTCTCGAGCAAGAAAACGGAAAAACGAGCAAAAACAGAATATCGCATAAGTCTTCCGCAAGAACTTGAAGAACATTCTCCGACGAAAGACTACCTTCTAGCTCTTAGGGAACCAAGCTAAAACAGATATAAAAGCCTCTAGTATCCAAATCGACGATACACGAACTCAAAGCTACAACTCAGCTGTTCGTCGATCTAGAAGCCACTTTCTCGTTCCCTATCCCTCTAACCCTAAGCTCAACTGAATTTATCCATAGCTTAGACGAAGGGGTTCACCTTTGAACCTTATCCTTATTGTAAAAGGACCCCTTCATAGTTGGAGAAGTTTGTCAAACACTTTAGTTTGATACCCGTTGTAAACTGAGACTTGCTCAGTATAAATTCCAAGACGCGGCTTTGTCCTGTGTACAAGCTGACTAAGACTAACTCAGGATAATAAATAGCCTCCTGACCTTTCGGGACAGTGGACGTAGGATCTTGTGCATCCGAACCACTTTAAAAATCTCTGTGTCTCTTATTTATTGTTGCATTGATTTTAACTGTTCATACTGCATATCATATCTTTAAAATCATTCAACTAAGTTTCAGCATACTTATCTGATTCACTCTTCTGAACTGAAACTGTTTTTAAGAAAACGTTTTTCTACTCAACTGATTTGGGCCTACACATTTTCGCACCACTGAACTCCATCTGAAGATACTGAATTCTGACTTAGTCAGCTAGCAGATCTCAAAAGAGTCAGTACCTCTTTGCCTTAACACGATTCAGAACAGCTATTTGGTCTGCTGAACTCTTTCAGTACGGCACACTCCTGAACGGGACTGTTCGTGTTACAAGTTGAGAAATAAGTTTTAGGTGTATTCACCCCCCTCTACACTTAAATGTGCTCTCGGGACCAACAGAATCCACAACTGTTAACACTATAATCATCCATAACCTTTCAGATAATTGCATCGTATCTTCTCATAGAAATAGGATCACCAAAAAAGTTACACAATCTTTGCTCCACCCGATAACATAACGATAAGATCAACAAATAATTTCTACCTTCTAAAACTACATATGGCAGAAGGGAGAAGTGACAATGTCTCAACAATTTATTACAACCTTTGATCAGTGCTGCAAATTCATTAATTATCTGTCACTTTATCCTTCTCTCCATCTCTAATGAGCACCTGCAGAGCATGATTCATGTTTCGTCTATTCAAAGAATCAACACAAACGCGGAGAAAGAAACGACAAAAATTTATCATCCGAACATGATCGATCGCAATACAAACTATCTTGAAAACATAAATCATCAAAGGAAAAGCATTCAATCATTCAGTCAAAAGGTCGAGCACCTACAGAGCATGATTCATGTTTCGTCTATTCAAATAATCAACACAAACGCGGAGAAAGCAACGAAAAAAATTTATTATCCAAACATGATCGATCGCACAAAACAGAACAAAACAAAACAAGATATGAATTGGGGGCGTGCCGATCAGGAAAAGGATTTGCGTCTCAATTCAAGTGAATTCAAATTGAAAGAATATTATAGATAGGGACATTTACAACGTATAAGAAATATCGCACAGAATCTATATTAGTTATAACTGTTCTTCCAAACAATCTTTCATACTTTGAAAATGATCTTATTGAGATCAGCAGCCATTCAAACTTTTAAAGAAAAAATAGTTGAGCTAGGCCTAGAACTTATAGATTCTCAATGTTCCATAAAGAAAGAAAACGGAAGAAAGAGAGAAGACACATCTTCCATATTCAAACTTGAAAGAATATGCATTTAAACAAAGCTGATTTTATACGAAACAGTAAAATAAAATTGGGAACATTTAACAATTACCTATCAGAGGTGACAAACACAACAGGAAAACACCTTTCATTCGCACCCAAAGACAATCATTCAACAAATCGATTTCATCGAAAAGAAAACAACAGAAGCACATAACACCATTCATAAAAGGAGCTGAAAATAATAGCATCCGTGATAAATAACTGAAACTGCAAATCCGCGAAAGAGAACAATGTGAGAGCAAGCATATTCTTCATCCAAAAAGTTTTGTTTTTTGAAAAAGATGAGAAAGGAACAAATCTCACTTACAGTGAGTGTTCGCCAGTGCGGATCCAAACGCAAATAATCTATTAACACAAATAGATTCGGTTGAAGAAGAGATTGTTGGATCTCTGGTGATTTGAACGAGTTCAAAGAAACGACAAGGAACGAGTGGACTCGGACTCGTTAGGACGAGAATGGAGGGGTTTTGGATTCAATGGCGACTGAAATCAAGCGATTCAATTCGGGGTATTGGCGGCGCCGGGAGCGGCGGGGAGATTGAAGTAGGAGAAGGAGATGGTCGGGGCGGCTATATTGTTTATGAACAGCTTCGGCTACTTATTTCATCATTACCAAGGACAAAAGAAAAATAGGTGGGAGGGCGGTGAGAAGGGCGGTATTGAGTTTTTGTCGCATGTGGAAAGAGCTCAATTGAAGTGTTTGACAAATGTAATTCTTATATATAGATAAGATATGAGTCGCATTATATTTTTATATGTATTTGAACACCCATGGATAAGATAAATCCAGGTCAATATCAATTAACTAATTAACAATTTTGGGTTGAATGGGTCATTTTCCGAATTTAATTGTAAAAAGACGAATATCAATGGAATGTTATTCCTCAATCCCCACATTTCATTTGTTCTACTTTTAGCTGTACTTATAAGTTAGTATAGTTATTCTTAAAAAAAAATAAAAATAAAAAAATTGATGAGGAGATAATCCGCAATTCATATAAATAGCATTTTCACGGGTACCCCAATAGAATTAATATCAATGGAATGTTATTCCTCAATACCCACATTTAATGTGTTCTACTTTTAGCTGTACTTAGAAATTATAGTTACTTAAAAAAAAAAAATTGGTGAGGAGATAAATCCTCAATACACAAAAGATGTAAATCGCATTTTGAACCGTGACATTAGTTACAAGTCAACCACTAGATCACTAGTATTATAAATTTAAATTGACCATAATAGAAATTAAACAATAGATCAACCACTTAAGCAGAAGTGGGAATACCAACTACACTACATATTGTCGGTTAACCATTAGATCACTTGTATCCCAATATAATTAATATATATATATATATATATATATATATATATATATATATATATATATATATATATATATAATCTTTAAACCCTAAAACCTTGAGAAACAACTAAACAAGAATGGGACCAAAGGTATGTAAAGAACAATAAAAGTGGGTAGCTAGCCCACAAGCATGTAGGATCGATATCTTGGTGTTACCCCTCCCCATGCCTACTTAAGGCGCACCTTTTCATCAAAACCAAATCAAAACAAACCCTTTTTCTCCACCTCCAACCAAACTTCCCCCCTTAATCTTCATCGTAACCTTCTTCCACAATCATGGAGGGTGATGAAAACAGCATGAGCCTTCGGATCGAGTCGTTTTCGTGCTACTTAGACTTATCCAAAGAGAGCTTGGTGAGAAGGGTTTCATCTCAAGATCACACTCCGATCCGATCCACTATCAAACCACCCATAAACATCAAGTTCTCAAAGAAGGAACTGCCAAAGGATCAACATCAAGGCCTCACGAATCTCCGAGTCGACTCGTTCAACTCATACCTCAATAACTCACAAGACCACAACTTCGTCTTCCAAGTACCCGGCCCCATTCAAGATCCAACTTCTGCATTCACCTTCTCCCATGGACCCCTCAAAG
This sequence comes from Lavandula angustifolia, assembly GCA_028984105.1. Taxonomy (NCBI): domain Eukaryota; kingdom Viridiplantae; phylum Streptophyta; class Magnoliopsida; order Lamiales; family Lamiaceae; genus Lavandula; species Lavandula angustifolia. The sequence goes on from CM054808.1 coordinate 10,302,940, forward strand.
ACGGCGAGATAGGAGTGTTCGGTGCCGATAAGTACTTCAACATGAAGTTGGAGTATCAAACCGGAAGCAAAACCGCCTACAAGAACGAACCGCCTGCTCGAATCGGGTCGAATACGTTGCCACGAACTCCTAGCTTAAGCTCAGAAGCAACTAGTTGGAACAGCCAAAGAGCTCTCCTACAAACAAATGAGCCTCAAATGAAGCAGAAGAAGGCTATGATGACACGTAGGCTTTTCATGGGGTTTGGCTGCAGAGGGCCTTGCTTCGATAAGAAATCGGTTCATATAGAACAGAAGCCGAATCGGACCGGTTCCGAAAAAACCGACCACCATCCACCACCGGTTCATCCTAATATTGGACCGGTTCCTATTCTTGGACCGGTTCAAGATTTGCCAGCAGCTAATAATCTGATCAAGATCGAAGATTTAGACGAATCGCGACGTTCGATCGAAGTGTTCGGTTCGCTAAACCGATCATCGAAGGGCGATGTGGCGACGAACATGGATAGGAAGCTCTCAATTCTCTCGTGGGATGCAATCCCGAAAGGGGGGAACCTCCCGACCTCGACAGTCGGTACGAGCACGATCTGCGACGACATGGCGAGCGACGCGAGCTCGGATTTGTTCGAGATCGAGAACGTCTCCGGCTCGATATTTCCATTGCTCGCATCAGACGACATGTCGAGCTGCATGAGCCCAGCGACGTCGCTTTACGCCCCTAGCGAAGTGAGCATCCAGTGGAGCGTCATCACGGCCAGCGCAGCCGATTACTCGGCTCCGTCGGAGTGCAACGACGAGAGCGTGAGCGTGGCGGGGACCGCGGTGTCGAAGAAGGTGGTGCCCGGCAGGGGCTTGAAAATGAGGAATGAAGGGGTGAAGGATGTGCAGAAAAGTAAGGCGAGTGGGATTCTGGGATGCAAGAGCCATAAAGCAGTAGATGTTGCTGAGAATGTGTGTGTTAAGACTAATGAGAAGGCTAAGATTCTACTATTACCCTAGCTAGAGTAACAATTTTAAGGTTATCAACATGTGTGGATGATTTCTTGCAAAGTTGTTAATGATATATATTAATTGTTTTGTATTGTTTAAGGATCATGATGCTCAGATGCTTGTTCTTACACTATACGAAATCTCGAAAATAGCAGTAGAAAACAAACTTCGTCAAGATTTAGGAACAAACCCTTAATACATAATAGTAAAATAATTACCAACCGAATGTCAATTGAAATTTTTGCAGCCTTATCGATGGAGATTTTATCATTACAATTAGCGGCGGTTTATTTCCATAGTTAACCATGGGTTTTTAATTCAATTTTATTATATTAAATTCAGCAATGAAAAGTTTCCCATTTCTCTAATTGAGACATTGACGGATGAAAATCTTGTACATACTCGATTTTTAGTGTTTCTAAAAAATTATTATGCAGATTATTTCACGCCATTAGTTCTATTTTAAAATTGTAGATTTTGCTCTCCCTAATTCATATTATTGATTGGCTGCTGATCGATGATAATTACCTATAACAAGGCTTTTGAGTTTGTAGCTTTTTTTTTGTTTTCTAAAGTTATAACATACTGAATGCATAAAAAGTGTTTTGTGTCGCATGGCAATCGAAAACCTTAGTAATATCATGTTATCTATTTATCAGGTGGGCTGGCCATTCTTGTCTGAAAATTTGCTATAGAAAAAAAATCTCAGTTCTAGGGTACGATGCTTTGAATTTGTTTAGGCTTTGTGGTCTGAAATATCAATTATTGTTGTATTGTTGTAAACTGTAATGATTTCAATACCTTGCAGATTCTTTGTTGGGGTCGCCCTGGAGCATCTCTCTTGCAAGCATGTTTTGCTTTTGTGGCATAAACTAAATTTTGTTGAATTAAGAACCAACAATTCTATTATTATCATTCCCATGTCGCCATGCATGTATGTCAGAAAAGTTGAAGGTAATAATTTCTTGTACTTGTATATGCATATGTATCTGCTAAGAAATATATGTATATAATAGGTACTTAATCGGTAGGATATGAGAATGGGAGCATTGTTTTAGTTTGAAATTAAATTTCACTGGAGCTAAATTAATGTGATCGATGGTACAATACCGCAGTCGAATTCAAACATTTTGTGGAACCATTGGTGTTAATTTTGCCGTGTCAAACTTATTATGAGTTTTATAATAAAGAATATATAAAATTTGGTGGGTACTATAATATTTCGAAAATCAATATAGTTTTAATTTCAATGATGAGGAGCAAGACGGACGGAGTCAAATTAATAAGCTCGGAAATATGAAAAAAAATCATTATAATAAGTTTGTATGAAATTCATTCATTCTTAATTAACATATTTTTATCTCGTATTTTATTTTTTTGTACGACCTATATATTTGTACAATATCTTTTTGAACTCAAACTCCAAATGTGTCGATAAAGTTGATTTGCATCATTGAATTCCCCAACTGTGCTGAAAGGAAAGTTGGAACCATGAAATAGTATCGACAACAAACAACAAACAAAATAAATAAATAGATAAAATAATAAATAGGTAGTATACTATAAAGTAGGAGCAATTTATCTGCCAATTATTTCTGGATGAGGAGTAAAACTTCTTATGTAACTTATATATATTATAAATAGCGTCGGGTTGATTTCTTTCATTAAAAATAATATTTTTATCAACTATTGATCCAATTTTTCTTTTTGAACTGTCCCACTTTATTAGTTCGTTTTTTTTTAACTTATAATAATACTTTAATAAATAATAAATAGAAAACACTATTTATAGTACTATTTTACGCATAGCTAACAACTTTTTCAATTCCCGTACTAAAAATAAACTGGACTAGTGGAATAAGAGGGAGGTTGTAATAGTTTAATTAGGTCTGTCAAAAATGGGTGGTAGTCACAGGGGAGCTGGGGTGGTATTATTATACTCCCTCCGTCCCATTGGAAGCGTCTTGTTTTCTATTTTGGGCGTCCCATTGGAAGCGTCTTGTTTCTAAAAAAGACAAGTGTTGGTCCCGAGTGTACGGTCAGGTGTAGAGGGGGGGGGGGGGTGAATACACCTGATTCGATTTCTCAACTTTCGAATCACGAACAGTCATATTCAGGAAGGTGCCGTACTGAACTAGTTCGGCAACCGGCATAACCGTTCGAATCGTGTTAAAGGCTAGAAAAGTCTTGACTCAGTGAGATGCGCTAACCGACTAGGTCGAATTCGGTATCTACGGTAAGAGTTCGGTGTGCGGAATAGTGTAGGCCCAAATCGGTTTTTGAGAGAAAACGTTGTCTCGGTTCGGTAGATATAGAACTCGGTATGAATGGTAAAATCAATGCAACGATTAAGAAAGCGAGAAGAGACAGGGATTTTTAAAGTGGTTCGGATATCGCTCAAATCCTACGTCCACTGTCCCGAATGATCGGGAGGCTATTTATTATCCCGAGTTAGTCTCGGTCGGCTTGCACACCGGGCAAAGCCGCGTCTTGGTTTTTATACTGATCCAAGTCTCGGTTACAACACTATCAAACTTAAAGTGTTTGACAAACTTCTCCAACAGTGAAGGAGTCCTTATACAATAAGGATTGGGTTCAGATGTGAACTCCTTCGTCTAAGCTATAGATAAGAACGGTTGAGCTTAGGGTTAGAGGGATAGGGAATATGAAAGAGTAGCTTCTAGATCGACGAACAGTGAAGGTAAGCTATAAGTTCGTGTAACGTCGATTGGATACTAGAGGCTTTATATGTTGGTTTAGCTTGATTCTCTATGAGCTAGAATGTAGTCTTTCGCCGGAGATTGTTCTTCGAGTTTTTTGCTAAGACGTAGTTCTTTGGGTTCTATGCTCGTTGAATGCTTTCTTGATTTTTGCTCTAGATACGTGCATTCCGTGTATTCTTCTTGAATAATCCCTCTATTTATAGAGCAGAGATTGAAATAGATCCGTTGGAGACGATCTTCTTCTCTCTCTCTCTTTTTGGTAGCAAACGGCTCTTTTGGTGTAGGCAACAGTGCCTTTTCCTCCTTTTCCGGAAAGTGTTGACTTGCGGCTTTAGCGGTGAGAAGACACGTGTATGCTTGTCATTCGTTGAGGTGGATGTAGTGGTTGAGACAACGACAAACTTCGAGATAGGCCGAAGGCCGACTTCTCTCTTCCTCGTACATGACCGCGATTGTCTTTCAAAAGATTCCGACATCCCCGAAGACTATCTGCCGTTCTTTGAGTCCGACCTCGTATTCGGTAGATAGGCTGCCGAAGATAAGTCTATCGATGATCAGCTCGAGTCCAGATGAACTACTCTGCCGAGTTTAGTTCGATCGACTCTCTCGATATCTTTGCTCTGCTTGAGTCCAAGATCACCGAGTCTTTCGCATATCTTTGCTCTGCTTGAGTCCGGTATCATTCCGAAGTCTTTCGATATCTTGCTCTCGTTGAGTCAAGTATCACCGAGTCTTTCGATATCTTTGCTCTCGCTGAGTCCAAGATCATCGAGTCTTTCGCATATCTTGCTCTGCTCGAGTCCAAGTATCACCGAGTCTTACATCTTGGTGCTGGGCAAATAAGCTGCGAGCGCCTTGACCAGAGCGAGTGTCTACCGAGTCCGAAACCTCGAGAGACAAATACAAATACAAAGGAATGGTTCACCAATCAGATAGGGTTTTGGGATCTTCAAATCTTCTCAATAGTTCAGAGCACGAGGCTACTGAGCGTGATCCAGTATAGAAGATAAGAGTCATTTCCCATAAGTATGATCATGCCGAGGATTGAATCATCACCCAACAATTTCCCCCTATTTGATGATGCCAAAACCTATCATCTATGTCCTATCAACTATGCTAAACACTAACTTACTCAGGAACGAGCTCCTTACAAATATTACAAGTAGAATCGGTGGAGTTGTGCGGTAAGTGCTAGACTACTGAGGGAGACAGGGCAGAACAATTTTCCCTTTTACAATAATTTCCCTTTAAAAAAATACAACAATTTTCTCTTCGAAAGTCTAGTCTATCAGAGATCTAACCGAGCAAAAACTGACAAGTAAATAATCAACGTGTGTGTCAGTAATCACTTCAGTGATTCTGAGTGTTAAAGCATAAAGCAAACACGGCTATTTAGACAACAAGTAGTTGTCAGAGCCAAAAGAAGATTTGTAATATATTATACAACAGTCCAGTACATTACAAATCTTGCTAAGCTAAAAGAAGAACTAAGAGGGAGAACCCTTAAACTGCTGAATCCTATTCATGAAACCTTGGGATTTATCTTCAGGCAGTGGAACTCCATACATTCTGAACGTGTTCTTCCTCAGCTTCAGATATTCGGCGAAGTCTGCTGGATCATCTTGTTCTAGTCCTCTGTTCAACGCAGCATTCTTCACTTCTTGTTCAATCATTCCGAGATGTACTGAGTCGTCTTGTCTTCCGGGTGGAGGAATGATCCTTGCTTCGAGAACTCGACTACTACCCCTTCGATTCTTGCTACGTGCATATATGGGTAAAGATCGGGTTCGGTAATGGTCATCCACTCGACATAGGCATCGGCCTTAGACATTTCGAGCCGGAATCGCCGAAATAATTTCTCTTGATAAACTCTATCTTGGCCGATTCCCATCTCTCGATTGAACCGAATAGGCATCCATTCGTCCGATCTTGGCCATCTATGTGTTTTCGATCGTTTGGCTTCTTGAACCTTCGTATCGATAAGGAATGTCGGCTTTCGAAGGAATTCTCGGCTGGCCTCTTGTTCGATGCGTTTCCCGAGTGCCTCAAGGTCTCGCCAAATGTATCCTCTGTACGCGGCCTCTATCTGTCTAGCTTCCTCTCCTCTCGTAGAGATATCTATCCATCTCGAGCAAATATGTCATCAATTTCTCGCATCCCGCTCTTGAGGCTTCGAGGAGCTTGTTCGATTCGAAGGGGTACTAGATCTAGATTTGGATGTACCACGCCTTTCGGTATTCTTCTTGCTTGCTCCTTTTCTTTTTCTCTTGTCCTCTTCATACGTTATGATGAGCTTTCTCGGAGGCGCCTAGCGGTTCTCTTTCCTCCTCAGGTGGGGCTTTAGTCTTTCCTTTGGCGAGCTTAGACTTTGGCTTGTTAGGCCGCTTCGGCCTCTGCAATCTCTCGCCGCCTTCTCATCCGCAGCTATTTGGGCTTCCTCCTCGGCAGATATGTATCTTAATCTCTTTCTTTGGAGGGGTTGGAATGTTAAGCTTTTGTTTGCCCTTGCCTTCTTGAGCTGGTGGTGGAAGAGGAACCTCTTCTTCTTCCGAGTCCTCCACCGCTTTGTTCGGCGTACTCGAGCAACCTCCTTAATGATATCTTTGGGAGTTTGGGTTGCCTCGAGTAGTCTGCTGGGGTCCTCGAGCCACTTGGGCCGGTTTCGGTTTGTGCTCGCAGGTGAAACACCCCGGGCCTCACCCTTCCGAGGCCGAGTGCGGGATGACTTCGAGTGTAGCTTCCCCCTTAGACTTTGGACTTTTGGTGAGGGTCGGCTTCCCGGTACTCTTCTTTCCTTCCCTTTTTCCTTCACTTTCCCCCTTTTTGGCATCATCACCGATCACCGGGTAGGGACTAGGGCCGACTTCTTCGGACTTTTGTAGGAGGTTGACGGCTCATCGAGACGATCGTGGAGCTTAGTCGGAGCCTCATGCAACTCGTTCTTCTCCATGGTAAGGTTTTCCTTGTACTTGCTTGTGAGAGAGGTCAGCTGCTTCCTTGAAGTCTTTCGGCTTTTCGGTGATCGTGTCTTCCAAGGCCGATTGGATATTCTCAAGTCTCCGTTCGGTGGCCTCGGATTGTTCGGTGATAGCGTCGGTATGAGCCAATTTAGAAGCCAAAAATTCATCAAGTAGCTTGGCTTGGCTCTCCTGAAAGATCTTTAACCGAGCTTCGAATTTGACTTGTCTGGCGAGCCAACGCTTCGAAATAAGCGCGGAAACATCGGGGCGGCCGATGAAGAGACGAAGACTTCAGCCCCTGAAGTTCTTTAGACGTGGCTTGAGCGATGCGCTTCCATGTCCTATGGATAGCCTTCGCAAGATCTCGATTTTTGATCCCTTGGGCGTTAAGGCTTTTGCCACCGATCGAGATCTCTTTGCGGTCCGGGCCGGGCGCCTTCGAAGGTCGATCGCAAGCAAGAGCCGAGCGGGCTCTGCGAGGACGAAGCACCGGCCTTGGACTTCTCGGGACCAAGGATGCCGAGTGGTGGAGCAAGCTTCGGTATGGGTATCCTTGTCCTGTGGATGTCCCTCATCGAGCTTTCCGGGGCTCGAATCATCGGGTGGGTCGTCGTGGTCGACCCATCCGAGGGTCTTTGGCCGGAGCGTGCTTTGCCGATCATGAATCATGGCCGGCATTGCGGCCCTCGATTGTCCATTGAGCCGAGGTCTTCGGGCTCGAATAGCCTATCTCCTCTCTCGGTTTTAATTCCTCTTCATGCAATTGGCTGACAGGGAGTAGTGTAGGACAAGGCGCCGTAGACGAGGCCACTCCCGATGTCGCGAGCAACATGTGGAGCCTTGCTTTGTTTTGGCGATGAGCAACAAGTACCGAGTAGTCGGCAAGCTCCGGAACTAGTTGTAGAATTTCTCGGGATGCTCTGGATATAATCACTGAAGCTTCCATCCCGATTGATTCACCTTCGGATGCGGTCTCGAGACTCCAAGTCTATGTGTGAAGTCTCGCTCTTCGATTGGAGGGACCGAGCCGAGTGGAGGGACGAAAGGGGGGCCGTCTAGGCGCCGAATATCTGCGCTCGAGCTTCGAAGCATCCCCTTGGTTCCTTTCGGTGGAAACAATCTTTTCCACGGCCGAGTCTTCTCGGAAGACTCGGACTCATCAACCAGTGCATGGGCCGAGTAGTCTTCTCGGGAGCCCGTTCGGCGAGGCACTTGTGGAACCTCCTCGAGTCCGGCACCTCGGCGGCTTTCTTCATTTTCTTTGCCGGTGCCTTAGGAGTTTTAGTGGGAGGGGTTCTTTTCTTTATAGGCGTAGCCTTCCTTGAGACTTTGATTTCGGAGAGACTGCCGAGGGTCCCGACCCTATCTGCCGAAGCGCCTTGTCTTGTTGTGAAATCCGACCTTCTTCACATTGAAGTACTCCTTGTCACTTGTAGGTGATAGGCTCGAGATCCACATAAATCTTCGATCATGATGGACGAGTTTGAGTCCATACGGCAATTTGCCCTTTGCGCTCGGCATGTTCGATGCTTTGTCGAACTTAGCGGCTGAGCCATGAATTCTCGGAGAAAGAACTCCGTCCAATTTATCAGGCTCGGTCGTATATGGCCATCATCATCCGAATCTTAGGCCTCGACACACGGTCAAATGACCACCTTGGCTTGTCGATGGGCCGTGTCACTATATAGGCAAGTGCCCCGAACCGAGGCAACATGTTTGTTCTTCGGAAAAGCACTACGAATGTAGTGGGCTTTCCACGGGAAGACGGTAAGATATTCATCAACTCGGTCGTCTCTGCACCCGATGAACTTATCCCTTCGGAGGGTAGATCAAAACTCCGCTTCAAGGCATCCTTGATGGACATCCGCTTCGACTCCGTAGTGGCGTGTTGGATAGAATGTGCAACGAATCTCGCCATTATATCTCCGGACACACGTGTACGAATTCAAGTACAGCTACGCAACCTGTCTCGGGAGGAAGAACGAAGGCCTCCTAGACAGAAATTTCTCCGGCCACGACTCGCGCAGAGCGAGAATACATCGTCCATGTACTCCGGATCGCATGAATAGAAGTCCATGGTGGGTTCACACCATACGCGATCCTTCTCCAAAATGTTCTCGCATATCTGCTTGGAGATATCATAGAGATATTGGTTTCCGCCATTGTACACTGTGACAAGAAATGAGTCGATACTATTTTTGGATAGAACAAGTCTTTGTGCAATGCGATCTTGAAACATATAACAAATATATTAGCGAGATATAAGCATACCAATGGATAAAATTCGAGATAAGATAGAGTGAAAATTGCAAGTAAGGATTGCGAATGCGAGATCTCGGATTTTTCGGAATTTGAGAGTTATGAAGTATGCTAATGGCGGTTCAAGGATATGATCGAATATATATATCAAACTATGAAGGTGAACGGTTTTCGATCGAAGGCTCGAATGTAAACTTGCTTTATGATATGGACGGTTAAGATTAGAAGTTAAAAAATAGGCAATGATCACAAAAAACGCCTAAGTCAAAGCCGGTTGTAAAATAGCCTAAGTAGTAATTGTGAAAAGACATGCATTAAATGCGTGCGAGTTCGACAAAGCTTATGTATGGAATGTCGTGCATTAAATGTGAGTCGTTAATAATAAAGACAAACCAAAAGATATTAATGTCATGCTTGAATCTTTGCCATAAATGCAAAGTACCGTAGTATTAAATTACTACGAGTAGAGATACGCAAACCCGTCGGCCGAACATAGTAGTCGGCGATACCTCGTGTAGATGGTTTTCCGAATCTCTATGTACTTGAACTTACTCGATGCGAGAGTGATCATTCCCCCTCACCGGAATGTTCCTCTCCCCGAAACCTTATTACCGACTAGGGTCGGTAGGGTCCAGCAGACCTAGCTCTACCGAAAGTTCTCTGAATCTGGATTCAGCTAGAGGCTTAGTCAGTATATCAGCCCTTTGCTTGTCAGTATGGATCTTTTCCATTCTGATATCCTTTTTTTCGACATGGTCACGAATGAAGTGATGTCCGATGTCCACGTGCTTGCATCTTGTGTGAAGAACAGGATTCCGAGTGATTGCAATAGCACCGGGTCTTGTCGCGAGAAAATCGGCACTTCATTCTGAATGACGTCATAGTCTCTCGGCTGCTGTCTCAGCCAAAGGATCTGGGCGCAACAACTTCCAGCAGCCATGTATTCAGCTTCAGTAGTCGACGTGGCCACCGAGTGCCTGTTTCTTTGAAAACCATGAGATCGGCTTGCCGCCAAGGAACCGACATGTTCCCCGAAGTTGATTTTCGGTCGATTCTACATCTCGCATAGTCGGCATCGAATAACCAGGTTAGTTCAATATTATCATCATTTGGATACCACAAACCCATGTCGGTGTTCCTCGTAGATAGCGGAGAATCTTCTTTGCTTGAGTCCATATGACTACGCTTGGGATTCGCCCGAAATCGAGCACGAGACACCCTACGAGCATAAGTTATGTCGGGACGAGTAGCCGTTAGATATAATAAAGAACCAATTATAGCACGGTATTCGGTTTGGTCTCTCGATACTCCCTCTTTATCAAGATCTATCTTCATATTCGTGTTCATAGGGATCTTGATTGATTTGCTTGGATGTGCGGCCGAATCTTTTGATGAGGTCTCGAGTGTATTTGCCTTGGTTGATGAACGTTCCCTTTTCAGATTGCTTGACTTGAAAACCAAGGAAGTAGTTCATTTCTCCCATCATTGACATCTCGAACTTATCCTTCATCATCTTTTCAAATTGCTGACACATGATGACATTCTTCGAACCGAAGATAATGTCATCCACGTAGATCTGCACAAGTAATAAGTCTTCTTCCGGTCGAATGCTTTGAATAGAGTGCGGTCTCTTGTGCCTTTACGAAAACCTTTACGAAGAAGAAACTCGGACAGGGTATCGTACCAAGCCACGGGTGCTTGTTTTAACCCGTACTGAGCTTTTACGAGTCTATATACTTGATGTCCCCGCTGAAAGCCGGGGCGGTTGTTCCACATAGACTTCTTCTTTCAAAGACGCCATTCGGGAATGCAGACTTCACATCCATTTGATAAACTACGAATCTTTGATGTGTTGCGTAGGCTAGGAATAGTCTAATTGCTTCCAATCTTGCAACCGGAGCGAAGGTTTCATCGAAATCTATTCCTTCAGCGGTAGCCTTTAGCCACGAGCCTTGCTTTGTTCCCGACTATAACGTTGTTTTCATCTCGCTTGTTTTTGAAGACCCATTTGGTTCCAATGACATGTTGATGCAGGGTCCGTCTACAAGCTCCCATACTTCGTTTCTCGTGAACCGATTCAGCTCTTCTCGCATAGCAATAATCCGATCAAGCATCTTTAAGTGCATCCTCAATATTCCGAGGTTCTTCGGTAGACAAGAAGCGGGAAAATAATGCGCTTTCTCCTTGACGAATCTGGATCTTGTCTTGACATGTCTTTGAAGGATCTCCAATTATAAGATCGGGAGTGTGAGCATCTAGCCACGATCTACGATGTTTTAACTCTTCATCCGAAATTTGTTCAATACGAGATAGTAGGTGAGTTAGGCATTTCGGTTGTACTATTCTCGAGATTGAAGTAGTTCGAGTAACAAGAGTATGATCTACCGAGTCACCGAGGTTCAGGGCATTCGGCTCGGGAACATTACTAGACGTTCCCCCCCGAGTTGTTATTCTCGGTAGTGGTCTCGATTACCTCTACGGTTTCCTCATCGACCTGAGTTACACGGGATTGATTCCGTTCGGGAGAATCAATCTGCTCGGCTACTTGCTCACGTGGTTGAGATTCGAAGAGATTTGTCTTCGGTTTCTTCGTCCGAATCATCATCCCAACATAGCCGGATCTTTTCGCATTTGTCTTTTAAGCTTAGATCCCGTAGCCGCTTGCGATGTCCTCGGATTCGGAATTTGAGTTATTGCTCCTGTCTTCGATGCAAACTCGTTAAAGACAACATGAGGGCTTTCCTCTACGCAAAGAGTCCGATAGTTGAATACTCGAAAGCTTTGCTTGACTCGAGAGTATCCTAAGAATACTCCCCGATCCGACTTGCTATCAAAAGTCTTGACTGATCTTTCCCATTATTGTGGATAAAGCATGAACAACCAAAAATATGGAAATAAGATAGAGAAGGCTTCCTGTCGTTCCATAGTTCATATGGTGTCCGCTTATCTTTGCTTTGTCGGTAGAGATCTATTCTCGAGTATAACATGCGGATCGGTAGCTTCCGCCCGGAATTTGGTTGGGAGTCCCGAGTGCGCGAGTAGAGTCCTAGCTGCCTCTTTTAGAGTTCTCGTTCTTTCGTTCGAGCAACTCCATTCTCGCCGAGGTGTGCGTGCGGTGAAGTCTCATGCTCTATTCCTTCGCTTTGCGGAACTCCTTTACCATGGAATTAAGGAACTCGGTTCCTGCTGTACCGAACGTATTTTTCGATCTTGGTGTTCTTCTCGACACCGAGCCGTTTCGAAGCGTTGGTAACTCTGTTTTGACGTCGACTTGTTGGCAATGAATATGACCCATGTGTAGCGCGAGTAGTCATCTATGACCACTAATGCATATTTTACGCCTCGATCGATCGTCACCGGGGAGACTGGGACCGAACAAATCCATATGTAGCAGGTGAAGGATTCCATCCGTGGAAGGCGATGGAACCGGAGGATTTTGATTCCTTGTTTGCTTTCCCTTCGGACATGCTTCACACCGAGTGTCTTTGCTTTGAATACTTCATTCGGCGGTCCCCTTGCTAGAGTGTTTCTTGCAAGCTTGTTGAGCGTTTTAAAGTTGAGATGGCCGAGTCTTACGTGCCATAGCCACCCCGTGCGGTTGTCATTCTTCGCCGGTAAGCAAGCTTCGAGGTTCGTTGAGTTCCATCGGCCACATATATGTTCTTTCTGCGCGAACCCGATAACACTTGTTTTCCCCGTGGATTTATCAATAACATCACGAAACCAGCGTCAAAAATCACTCTATTTGAGTTATTACAAAATTGACTAACGAGAGAAGATTATGCTTTGAAGTCCTTCAACATATGATACTCTTGGAACTTTGGCGGTTCCTATGCTTTGAGTGTGCCGTATCCTCTCGTGTAGCCTTTGGCATTATCTCCAAACTCAGTCGGGTCCTTCTTCGGTGATATAATTGTTCGGCAGACTCCTTTGGTATGTCATGTGTCTTGAGCATCCGTTGTCCACATACCATGGGTCTTTACGCACCTGCAAAACGAAATTATATTCGGGTACCCTTTATTTTTGATTTTGGGTCCTTAGATGTTAGTTTTCATAACCCAAATCCGTCTAACAACCCCCGGTGGTTTCGGACATTTTCTTTCCACTAGAGTCAACATATCCGACCACCGGACTGGTCAAAGGTGACTTCGAGGCTTCGAGGTTCGGGAGTCCCGATCTTCGAGTTGGTGGATTGCCGACCTTAGCCTTACGTGTGGCTTTCCTTTTCTTCCGACATTTGGAGCCTCTTCGACTATAGGTTCATAATAGTATGACCCATACCGAGCCGGATGTGTCGGCTTTGGAGGTCCATACCGATCCGCCAATTTTAATTTCTTTGGTTCCCCCTTGACTTGTCTTTGGGGTTTCTTGGCACCGATCTTCTTGTCGAATGCCGACGTGTGGGATGAGGTGCTTTCATCTTCTCGTTTGTTCTTTGCTAGGGGGTTCAGTATATTTGCGGTCATAGTCTCCCCTCGAACAAATCTATCGGCAAGCCGTACTTCGATTGTCTTGGGGCGGATGTGGAAGCTCCCTGGGCCGAATCCAAGTCCTTCCTTGCAGGTGCTTTGACTTATTGCATGCTAGCATAGCCTCTAATATCTTTTCGGCACCCATGTACCTCTCGGTCATCAAGCTCCTCCGGACATCATCACTCTTCTTCGGTGTGTCGTGTTTGGTCCGAAGTCCCGACATTTCTTGCTTCGACGAGCTTAGTTCGATATCTTTACGAGTCAAGTCATTGGTCAAAACTGAAATCCGATCTTCTTGATGCTTTGAGACTTGGCCATCGGAGAGTTTATTTCCTCCTTGAGTCTCAACACAAGTCCTTCGGCCTCGGTAGCAACCCGACTCTCCCGAGAAAGTCTCGATTCTCTACTTTCGGGGTATCCAACTCCCGAAGCGTCTTCTTTGAGCCGCAGACTCATCTCGAATTTGTTCGTCGAGCGAGTTCTTCGTATGCGGTTGCGACGTCCATATTCTCATCTGCACTTTGAAATAGTGTTGTGTGTGCGGTGTGAAGAGGAGTTAAGTGGTTCATGAGAATTTACCTCATCCTCTTCGCCCGCCATCATGCACTTTTCACCGGTGATTCATCCGCTTCATGCTCTAAGGCCATGAAAGCCGCTTCATCGTCGAGATGAATCCATAAAGGAGTCGATCTCTTACGAGTCGTCCGAGATTTTGCCCGCCTATGTAGGATTGTCTCTTACGGGCGAATTTCTCTCTCCTTGCTTTGCGTCTTTGCGCGTTCGAAGCCTATTGCGAGCTCGGGACAATCATACCGATAATGTCCCGGCTTCTTGCAAGTTGTAACAAGCAATGACTCTTTCTTCTTTGCTTTCGCTATTCTTTGATGGTTCCGAGTCATCTTTCTTTACGCATTCGGAAGATTGTGAGTCGGGAGTGTGTTTCGACATATAATTTGACTTACCTTTCGTTTCCCGATAGGCTTTAGTCACTTTTCTGCGTCGCTCCTTCTCCTTCGATACTTTACAATGGCGGCAAGCATACTTCGAGCGAGGCTTCCTTCTTGTAGATCGAGTGAAGGTTCGGTCTTACTCGTCATTTTGCTCGTTCTTTGGAGATGCTTTGTCTTGACCGATGCTTTGAAAGCATGGTCGATTTTTGTGTCGGCTTCGGCTCTCTGCTTTCTTTGAGGTCTGTCGAACTCAAACTCTTACGCTCTGTAATTACGAAAAGATATGGTCGGGAGACACAACATCTAAGTCGAATGTCGCAATAGAGTGGCAAAAGGTGTCCAAGTGTCCGTCCGGCGGTGCCCTCGGAATCTTCGATTCATCTCTCGGTTCTTTGAATGTCTTTCCCGGCCCATTGATAGAGTTCATCGATTGGTAAATCGACGTTCGAATCTTCGATTTTGTCACCGGGCATGAGAGACAAGCTTTCCGGCTTTTGGAGTTCCAGGCGCTAATTTGTTGGCATTAATCTTCCGAGTCCCTCGACTCGAGTAGCGCAAGAGCGTCCCCGAGTTCTTTAGCGAGTCTTGCATTCCCGAACCCCCGCCAAGATAAGAATCACTAAGGGTGGTTAGTATAGCATTTACGGCGACTCGATCTAGATTGTGAAGCTTCTTCTCTTACGGGAGTGAAGAGACTTCGTCTTTGGGGATCTTCTTCCCGGTCACCATTCCTCCTCCTTGAGCTTGGTCCCGAGTCACGACACTATCAATCATAGGAACGATAGGTCCATCTTCAAGCACTTCGATCATACTATCATGGAGGGATGTCGAGATGTGCTTCCATTCCGACTCGCCATACTCCATAATTTTCCACCGAGAACATGGGTACCATCCTTATACCTGACATATCAGCCATGAAAAAATATAGATATGAATGTAGAGTGATATGCAGTGAAAACGTTTTCCCTCGGATCCGTTCGAATAGACCAGTCTCAAAGATAACAAGAGTCAAAGAACTCCTGCTCTGATACCAATTGTTGGTCCCGAGTGTATGGTCAGGTGTAGAGGGGGGGGGTGAATACACCTGATTCGATTTCTCAACTTTCGAATCACGAACAGTCCTATTCGGGGAAGGTGCCGTCTCGAACTAGTTCGGCCAGACTGCATACAGCTTCCGAATCGTGTTAAAGGCTAGAAAAGTACTGACTCAGCTGAGATCTGCTAACTGACTAGGTCAAAATTCAGTATCTACAGTAAGAGTTCAGTGTGCGGAATAGTGTAGGCCCAAATCAGTTTTTGAGAGAAAACGTTGTCTCAGTTCAGTAGATATAGAACTCAGTATGAATGGTAAAATCAATGCAACAGTTAAGAAAGCAGTAAGAGACAGGATTTTTAAAGTGGTTCGGATATCGCTCAAATCCTACGTCCACTGTCCCGAATGATCAGGAGGCTATTTATTATCCTGAGTTAGTCTCAGTCAGCTTGCACACTGGGCAAAGCCGCGTCTTGGTTTTTATACTGATCCAAGTCTCAGTTTACAACACTATCAAACTTAAAGTGTTTGACAAACTTCTCCAACAGTGAAGGAGTCCTTATACAATAAGGATTGGGTTCAGATGTGAACTCCTTCGTCTAAGCTATAGATAAGAACGGTTGAGCTTAGGGTTAGAGGGATAGGGAATATGAAAGAGTAGCTTCTAGATCGACGAACAGCTGAAGGTAAGCTATAAGTTCGTGTAACGTCGATTGGATACTAGAGGCTTTATATGTTGGTTTAGCTTGATTCCCTATGAGCTAGAATGTAGTCTTTCGCCGGAGATTGTTCTTCGAGTTTTTTGCTAAGACGTAGTTCTTTGGGTTCTATGCTCGTTGAATGCTTTCTTGATTTTTGCTCTAGATACGTGCATTCCGTGTATTCTTCTTGAATAATCCCTCTATTTATAGAGCAGAGATTGAAATAGATCCGTTGGAGACGATCTTCTTCTCTCTCTCTCTTTTTTGGTAGCAAACGGCTCTTTTGGTGTAGGCAACGGTGCCTTTTCCTCCTTTTCCGGAAAGTGTTGACTTGCGGCTTTAGCGGTGAGAAGACACGTGTATGCTTGTCATTCGTTGAGGTGGATGTAGTGGTTGAGACAAGCACAAACTTCGAGATAGGCCGAAGGCGACTTCTCTCTTCCTCGTACGATGGCGCGATTGTCTTTCAAAAGATTCCCGACATCCCCGAAGACTATCTCGCCGTTCTTTGAGTCCGACCTCGTATTCGGTAGATAGACTGCCGAAGATAAGTCTACTGATGATCGGCTCGAGTCCAGGTGAACTACTCCTGCCGGAGTTTAGTTCGATCGACTCTCTCGCATATCTTGCTCTGCTTGAGTCCAAGATCACTGAGTCTTTCGATATCTTTGCTCTGCTGAGTCCCAGATTATCATCGAGTCTTTCGCATATCTTGCTCTGCTGAGTCAAGTATCACCGAGTCTTTCGATATCTTGCTCTCGCTGAGTCCAAGATCACCGAGTCTTCATGCGGTGTCTGAGGCAAATAAGCTGCGAGCGCCTTGACCAGGAGCAGAGTGTCTACCGAGTCCGAAACCTCGAGACAAATACAAATACAAAGGAATGGTTCACCAATCAGATAGGGTTTTGGGATCTTCAAATCTTCTCAATAGTTCAGAGCACGAGGCTACTGAGCGTGATCCAGTATAGAAGATAAGAGTCATTTCCCATAAGTATGATCATGCTGAGGATTGAATCATCACCCAACAACAAGAATATGTGGACAAGATTTAACTATCCAAAAGTCAAACAATATACACCACACATTATCATTTTCTTCAACATCCGTGCCCATTGGAAACAAGACGCTTCCAATGGGACGGAGGGAGTAGCACCCTTCCAACTCTATATGTAAGAAAAATATACTAGAAAAAATATTATTTGAGTGTACTGCAATGTTCTACGATCTAAAAAAATTACTTAATTACGATATTTATCTATATTAGGATTTAATAATTTTTTTTTGCGTGCGTGTTTTAGTTTCAATTTGGATATACTACTTATATAGAATAAATAATTAAATTTTCTTACACTCTGGCTGCATGTATAAAATTTAAAATACCAAATCTTCATTTTAATATTGTATTCTGAATTATTTCCAAAAAAAGGTAATTAATACAAACATAAAATTCCTTAATTAATAATAAACTATTTAATTAATATAACTGCCGCGCTATTGTGATTATTATAGCAAGAAAATATTATAATATATTTACATAAAATTATGTAGTGTTAATTGTACACTTCTTACAAGTAAGACTTTGATCTTGGCAAATATCCATATGTGGAATAATTTATTTATTATAGGGATCGATTGATAGCTATTGGTCTTCACGTTGATGCTATACTTAGATAAGAGTCCATGGTCCATATGCAATATCTTAATTTTATTTTATCTCATGTTATAATTCCAATTGCCGCATTACATGGAATAAAGTGACACACCATAGTTCTCAATCGCATTATATGGAATAAAATCAAAACAGGATGTCTATTCATACAAAATCATTTAATTGTAAATAAAGTTTTTCATCACTTATCCTTGCAAATTTAATGTGTTCCAAATGATACTCTATTCATCTCAGTCATCTTATCTCGTTTCTGATTCATCTTCTCTCAATTCAAAAAATAATATCTCTATTTACAAGCACTACAAGAAATATCATTTTTACCGACGGAATTACCGACGGAATAAAAACACGGGTCGGCTTACCGACGGATTACCGACGGAATGCGAAACGGATAATTTCCCGACGGAATTCCGACGGAATACGTCCGTCGGACATTTACCGACGGAATATTCCATCGTTATATCTTAAATTTCTAATTTGTTTTTTATTTTACTTTTGCCGACGGAATATTCCGTCGGCAAAGGTAAATTGTAATTTATTATTTATTTTATTTTTTAAATTTTGATTTACCGACGGAATATTCCGTCGGTAAAAATATATTTTAAATATTAGTCAAATTAATTAATTAAATTAAAAAAAATATATAATTAAATTATTACCGACGGAATATTCCGTCGGTAAAAATAAATTTGAAATTTAAAAAATAAAATATAATTAAATTAAAAAAATAAAATATAATTAAATTATTACCGACGGAATATTCCGTCGGTAAAAATAAATTTGAAATTTAAAAATAAAATATAATTAAATTAAAAAAATAAAATATAATTGAATTATTATCGACGGAATATTCCGTCGGTAATAGTTATAAATTTACCGACGGAATATTCCGTCGGTAAATCCGTCGGTGAGACCTAAATATTATTACGGGTGCCGTCGAAACACGAAACAACTTTCTTCTTCCCCAATTTCGGAGCGCCGTCGCCCGTCCGCCGTAGCCCGTCCGGGCCGCCCGCCCGTCGGCCCGGTCGGCCCGCCGCCGTCCGTCCCTGCGCCGTCGTCCACCGTCGCCCGTCCAGCGCCTTCGCCGCCCGTTCCGCGCCCGCCCGCCCTCGCCTCGCCGCCACGCCGATTTGGTTTCTTATTCCACTCTTCGATTTGGGCTGTCGAGGTAATTTTTTCGTTAAAATTGTCTATAAAACATATAATTGGCTTAGTTGTTTGAAGTTTAAAGCTTTTATGTACTTGTGCTATCAAATGTTCATGATGCTTTATCAATTATTAGAAATGGAAAATCAGAAATATAAATTGTATTTGCATTTTGTTTGAACGTACTGTTATAAACATACATATAATTTAGGATCAGGGGAAGGAGTAAGACAAATGCTAGGTTAAATTGAAAGCAATGAAATTCTCTAACAACAATGGTAAGTAACTTATGTAAACTAATTGAGAACGTCCGATCGACGGGGGGGAAGGAGTAAGACATACAAATAAACATTTATTAGTACATTAAAAAGAGACTTCACTTTAATAATCAACTCTAAATTTAGGATATATATGTTTCATAGTTTACGTTGATGACTAATTTATCTTTTTGTAGACTAGGATATTTATGTATAGTTTTTCAAACTGAAAGCAATTTGCACTCCATTCACAAACTGAAGTATATTTATGAGCCTCAAGGAAGTACAAGCAGAGAGAGAGAGAGAGAGAGAGAGAGAGAGAGAGAGAGAGAGAGTGAGTCAGGGAAGAGTTGGGGAGAGGGTAGGGTTTGCAACCTTGATGATTCCACAATCACTTATGTAGAGCGTCTTAAATTTAGAAAATCTTGCATGATGTGAAAGAATTGTGCATGATTGACTATAATTGACTATTCGATAGTGCTTTCAATAGAAATCACAACCAAATACTAAGAGATGGTTAAATTGTAGGTAGCCATATGCAAGCGATTAGAGTGATTCTAGAACTTTTAGTGAAATGATGAGTCATTCGTGGATGTATACACGGTGGACAGTAGATGGTTCATTGAATCCTCAATTTGTGAATGGCATTGAGGATTTCATTGATTGGGCAAGTAGTCAGACAGCTTATACGGACGGGGAAAAAATTAGATGTCCGTGTAAAAATTGTAAGAATAAGCTGTTTTTGTCTACAGAAGTTGTAAGAGAGCACGTTTATATGAAGGGCTTCGTTAAAAATTATAAAGTTTGGTCATCTCATGGGGAAAAACACGTATCACTAAATGAACAAGCTACGAGAAATGTGCAAAATGACACGTCGACCTCCTATCAGAGGATGGTAATGGATCATGCTGGGCCAAATTATAATGATGCGAATATTGAGGAGGAGCCAAATAATGAAGCAAGTAAGATCTATGAAATGTTGCATGCAGTCGACACGGAGTTGTGGCCTGGTTGTGAGACCTACTCACAATTGTCTGCTGTTGTTCAAATGATGAACTTGAAGGCTGAGAATCATATGTCGCAAAGGGGCTATGACATGATGAGTCAAATGATCAAGGCTATGCTTCCCCAAGGAAATTTGATTCCTAATAACTTCAGCGAGTCTAAGAGATTGCTTAGTGGTATGGGGTTGCCGGTAGAGAAGATTCACTGTTGTCCAAATTCTCGCATGATCTATTGGCATGAAGATAATGAACTCGGAGAATTGTAAGTTTTGCGGTACCTCGCGATATTTAGACTACGATCCGAAATCTAGTAGGAAAGGGAAGAAAAAATTAGTGGCCGCTAAGAAAATGTACTACTTTCCCGTATCCCCTAGACTCCAGCGAATGTATGCATCTAATGCAACCGCTTCTCATATGCGTTGACATGCTTCATCGGTGGACGATGGAGTGATGCGTCATCCTGCGCAGACTCTCCAAAGCATGGAAGCACTTGGACTCGACGTTTCCCCGATTTTGCCTCGGAGATTCGAAATGTTAGATTAGGTCTTTCTACTGACGATTTTCAAACATTTACTCAATTTGGAAAACAATACTCTTTGTGGCCAGTTATTCTAACTCCTTACAATCTGCCGCCTGGCATGTGCATGAAAGATCAATTCATGTTTCTCACGGTGTTGGTGCTTGGACCTCGAAATCCAAAAGATAACTTGGATGTCTTTCTACGGACCGTTGATAGCCGAATTATTGAACTCGTGGGAACATGGCGTGTCTGCGTATGATGTTTCCAAGAAGCAAAATTTCAATATGCGAGCTGCTTTGCTATGGACCATATCTGACTTTCCGGCCTACTCAATGTTGTCTGGATGGAGTACAGCTGGGAAATTCGCATGCCCACAGTGCATGGAACAATCAGATGCATTTTATCTTGAGAAGAGTGGTAAGATGTCATGGTTTGACAATCATAGAAAGTTTCTACCACTAAGTCATCCTTTCAGACGAAATAAGAAGGCTTTCCTGAAAAATAAAGTTGTAGCACGTTCACCCCCTGACATTAGAACGGGAGAAGATATACTTAGTCAAATTGAAGCTTATGGTTTTGTGAAAGTCATCGAAGACTACGATGGTATTAACAAATATGTCTCTAAAGAAAATGTTACGGGATGGAAGAAAAGAAGCATATTGCGGGATCTTCCTTATTGGAAATTCTTGTTGCTTCGACACAATCTCGATGTCATGCACATTGAGAAGAACGTGTTTGATAATGTGTTCAACACTCGTCCTAAATGTGACGGGGAAAGACCAAAGACACGCCGAAGTCTAGGGCGAGTTGAATACATATTGTGCTAGACACTGAACCGAAGAAGCTTAACGAGAGTGACGGACATTATCCGAAAGCATGTTACATGCTTTGGGTCGTCTGAAGAAGCATGCATTATTAACGTGGGTGAAGCGGCTCGGACTACCGAGATGGTTATGTGTCCAACATGAGCGGATGTGTAGACATGAGTAAGTTAAGAATGTTTGGGATGAAAAGTCATGATTGTCACGCTTTTCATGCAACGGCTTCTACCGGTTGCATTTCGTGAACTTCTTCCACAACTCGTTTGGGCGAAGAATTACGAGTTGAGCTTATACTTCAGAGACTTAACATCTCGTGCTATAAGAATTGAAGATATGAGAAGACTAAACGAGAGTATTCCAATTACTCTTTGCCACTTGGAGCGCATATTTCCACCAAGTTTCTTCGATTCCATGGAACATCTCCCAGTGCATTTAGCTGATGAAGCTCGTTTAGCCGGTCCTGTTCAATATCGATGGATGTATCCATTTGAGAGGTATAATATCATTCATATTATCGTTTTCCTATTCAATATCCTTTCTTCCTAATTATTAATGCATTGAACCACCCTTTATCAGATATTTAGGGAAATTGAAAAAATATGTTGGCAATAAAGCTCGTGTGGAAGGATCCATATGCAATTCTTATTTAGCTGAAGAAGCCTCAAATTTCTGAAGAAGCCGGGATGAGCAAGCACAAAGGAGGGTCCCGGTCAGCCATGCAGTACTCCCAGTCTACGGTAAGTCTCATTTTATATGTTATTTAGCTTCTTATGTCTTTCTTTTTGACATAATTTTGTTTATGCATGTTATGAATAGGCTTCTCAGAGGGGATGCTCCTTAGAGTCCACCGCCTTTGACACTTTCCAGAGTCTCCATTACAAAGGTGGAGACTTCTCCAACATGAAGGCGGCGAGACTTCATGTAAGCACACAATTACAATATAGAATATTATTCTAGAATTCTGAGTTTGACTAATTTCTTTTTTTATATTGAAATAGGCGGAGGTGGAGCGGATTGCTGCTGAAGAAGGCCCCCACGCGGATAAAAACGCGATTTATCTGCGTTTGGAAGGGGTTCGGGACAAGAAGCAGCGGCTCTACGATTTCGGCGAGGAAGGGAGCGGCTACATCAACGCTGCCAGCCGCTCTTCTACTTCCTCACTTGGGCCATCCCAGAGCAATGCCGAGATCATGCGCCGACTGGAGGAGGAGTCGGTAGCTAGGAGGAGCCTCGAGGAGCAGGTCGCATTTATGAATGCGCGGATGACCCAGGCTTTTGGAGATGATGGGCTCCTCTAGCCGACGACGACCTCTCCGGACGGCAATGCCGATCAGTCCCCTCCTCCCACCTCTTTATGATTGATTTATTTATGGTTTATGTATATATACTGAATATTTGGATTTTAGGATTTATATATTTATATTTCGGTTTGCTTTTTGAGTTGATTTGAATCGTTATATGTGATGTGTTGGTTGGTTAAATGTATATGATGTGTTGGTTGGTTAAAAATTGCAGGTTGTCGATAACTGGGTACAAAAAAAAGAAAAAATTTATATAAAAAAAAAAATCTACCGACGTTTTACCGACGGATATTTCCGTCGGTAACTAAACCAAAAAAAATATTTCAAAATTATTTTAAATTTACCGACGGAAATTTCCGTCGGTAAAAAAATGTAAAATTTATTTAAAAAATTGTTTTAAAGTTACCGACGGAAACTTCCGTCGGTAAAAAAAACGTAAAATTTATTTTAGATTTACCGACGGAAAATTCCGTCGGTAAAAAACGTAATATTTATTTTAAAAATTATTTACCGACGGAAATTTCCGTCGGTAAAAAAAACAAAAAATTTATTTAAAAAATATTTTAAATTTCCTCCTCGACAGAATATCCGTGACAATCTTCCGACGTTTTTTTTCCGTCGGCAATCCGTCGGTAATATTTGCCGACGGAATATTCCGTCGGTAATATTTACCGACTAAGCCTGACCCGACGCATTTATTCCGTCGGTATTCCGTCGGTAATTTTTTTACCGACGGAATTTCGCGGTTTACCGACGGAATTTTCCGTCGGTGTACGGTGAATTTCTTGTAGTGAAGTAATAACTTTCTTTTTGTTGGATCTATTCATATACTCACAACTAACAACTCTCTTTAACATACTCATCGAAAATAAGTGAGACAAGCTCAATAAGATGGATTACGTATGTAATGAATTAGACATTTAGATATGATTTTTTCTTCTTTTTAATGAATATGTAATGAAACAGTATGCAATGAATGTGTAATGGCTGCACACATAAACACACGCATCTGAGACACGTATGCATGTGTGTGTATATATGAGAGAGAGAGAGAGGTAACCGAATAGGTCCCGCGGGGGGAATGTTTCTCAACGGGGACCAAATTTAGGTAGAATATCATTGTCATATTTAAGTTTACAAGTAGGTTTTAAAAAAAAAGATTTAAAAAAAAAGATTTTTAAAGAGAAAACAAAATAAGTTATTACTATCTTTTTAAATTTAAGTAACCAATGTAATCACGGTCATCTGATAGAAATCTTGTGGTTACTTTTGTGTGTAGATAATAAACTATACTAGTATCTACTACATATTTTGGAAAAAACTTATGTGTGATCTCTGTATCTATTGTTGTTATGTCAATCTTGTTATTTACGGTGAAAAAAATAATTATTTATCATCTCATTTGTAATTGATAGTAGAAGAGATTGATCCTACACAAATTACTAAGGTGATGACATTTTTGTAATAATAATAGGAATATTAGCTTGTAGATATATGACTTTAAACTTATTTTGTTTTTGTGGAGAACTTTTAAAACGCTCTAGAAAATACATAAATTTTTATTTTGTCAACATTCGTACACAGATAAAACTTCGAAGGCCAATATCCTACATTGTTACGTCATTTTGTGTCAAAACAATATCATTTCTCAAATGTTAAGATAGCCAGAGTTTTGACCGGGGTACTAAACATAACAAATTGAAATATAGTGTTTTATGTAAGCGTTTTAAAAGTCATGTTTAAAAATCAAATAAGCTCAAGTTCAGCTAATAATACTTAAAAATATATAATACTTATCTTCAACTATCACTATTATTGGTGTTATGATTGTTTATTATAGTGAACCAAACACCAAAATGGATCAATAACACATGCAGAAGAATCAATATAGAACTTGAAGCATGCAAACACATCAACCAAGAACAATAGCAATAAAAATAAAAAACACAGGGGATTTTACGTGCTCTGCATTATACGTCTGTATCACTTTCACTATGAACGAGAAATGAAAAATGATGAGTACAGAAGGAGGCGTTCACTCTCATTCACCTCTCTAAAATGATTAGTAAGACAATTATGTTGGAAAAAAAACCCAACCCAAAACCACTCACACACCCCTCTACCTATATGGAAACTGCCTTGCTTAACCTCCAAGTCAAGTCCTTTGATCTCCACTGTAGATGAGTTTGTGAGTAGGAAGAGAATCTGATCGTAGGATGAAATGCAACAACTACATATAAACTGTCTTGGAAGCTAAATGATACCTCTGCCCTTAATCTCTAATAAGAACTAAATCACATACTTAACTCTCTCTATTAGCAGTCATAACTTCACAAATCGGATTGAGGCCCACTCAAATTCCACTTCCATATTAGCATGTACGTTGTGTTAGTTGAAACATTTCCACATTTGTCAATTTTTACTCACTTCATCATTTATAGTTTAAAAGTTATCATCCTTACTGTTGAGGAACCAGATTCACTAACCTAAGACAATATCTGAACATGTAAGTAGGTAGAGTATTAGTTAGCATGTCATCTGCGTTACCATCCGTCATTATACACCTTTGTTACTTTGATGCTGACCTTGTTCACTTCATTTCTAACAAAATGAAGTATAACATCTATATGCTTTGATCTTTCGTGAAAGCACTCTGACTATCACACTTGATAGTCACGGAACTCTGATTTATGCAAGACTTTCCCAAGGATTCCTTTCTGCCAAATTGCCTCTTTTATAGCCTCAGTCGTGGCCATGTACTTGGCCTCTGTAGTTGAAAGAGCTACCACAGTTGCAAGCCAGGTTTCCAGCTTATCGCTAATCCAAACAAGGTGAAAACATAGCCTAGTTGAGACTTCCTTGTATCAACATTTGCAACATAGTCAGAGTCTGTGTAACCGAGTAGAGACTCTACATTAGCTTCACTACCCTCTTCAAGCTTTATTCCTAATTTTGGACTTCCCTTCAAGTGTAGGAATTCAACCGCAGGATCGTCATAGTATATGATCTTCTTGACTCCAGAATAGGACTCTTGAACTGTTCTCATTGCCCGAGATTTCAACTTCAGATGGACGGAGATGCTAGAAGGCTCTCGACTTTTGACTCTCGATCTCACTCTTTCAAGGCTCACACAACAAGGAAATGTGTATTGAGGCAAGTGACCCTTTATTCCCTATTTATAAGGCTAGTCGAAACCCTAATGGGTCTTTGACTCCCAACCCACACAAAATAGTAAAAGGACCACTAATTAACTATCAATTGACTTGGTCAACTAAATGACCAATCAATTCCAAGTAATTAAATAACTTAGTGATTCCAAGAGAGAGTGTTCCAAACAACTGAACATGTGTTCGAGATAGACCAGAGACCTAATATAATAAATAAGTCACGACTAAAGTGAATTAATTTTCCATTCTCAGCGGAGAGTATTATTAATTCACAAACATAGTTTCATTCTACTAAAGAATCTATGATGACTTACCCATTTATCTCCATAGTTGAGTTAGAGCTTGTATTTTAAAGTTTAGTTAATCCTGTATTTATGATATTGCTTATCTAGTAATTGATTAAGTTTATTGACAAGTTATTACAATCAATATCTTATCCTTGAGCCGTACCACTCGACCTCATAATCATACTTGAACTTAATCAATCGGCAGGGTTTAGTATGATGAAGATTTCGAGCTCCTCAAGGGGATATCATCATCCCTTTAACAAGATACAGATGTATGATGTAAATAACTAGCCTGAGCTACACGCAACAAGATTCACCCAAGATACAAAGATATACTCTTGGTCTACAGACGAGTATTTATGTGTGTAGGGGGGGGGGGTGAATACACCTGAGTACAAGTTTCAACTCGAACGCAAAAAGCAGTATTCACTTAAGGATTCAGCTTGCCAAGTTAACTTTCAGATCGCGTGGGCAGAGTGGTTTGCTCTCCTGAATCACGACTACTGACTTTAGTCAGTGTACAGTAAAGTCAGTATACGAATGTGTGCGGAAGTGTAGCCCCGAACATATCGTCTCTTAATTTGACAAACGTTTTTAATGAAATTTGTTTAAGTCGTGCTGGTGAGTCAATTCAGCTTTATTGAATTTTTTTTTGCAGTATTAACAGTAAGCAATAAAACAGTAAATGCACATCGATTTTTAAAGTGGTTCGGATATACAAGATCCTAAGTCCACTGTCCTGAACAAAGTTGGAGGTCTTGATTTTATTATACTAAGCAAGTCTCAATTGATATGTACAGCGGATAGATACTCTATTTATAGTCATAGTGACTTTAAAATTTTCAAACACGGGGTTTGAGTTTCTCCAACTAGAAGAAGTTCTTACAATAAGAACAATTCAACAAAATATGAACTCCTACGGGTTTCTAAGCGTCTGATCTAACAAGGGTAAGTTCAAAATAGAGAATGAGAACTAGATAATCTCTAGAGAGAAGAACTAAGAGTGTCTGATATGAGCTGTGAGTTCTTCGCTAAGTATGCTTCAAGTTCACTAGATCTTGAATGCTTGAGTGCTTTGAGTTCTCGGTGTCTCATCACTTGAACATAGATCTATATTTATAGTTGTGACTCGTGAAAAGATCCGTTGGAGGAGACCTAGCCACGTGTCAAAACACGAAAAGGAAAACGACCATCTTGAATTTGAACATTACTGTAGAGATTCTCTCTTTTTTGGTCTTGAGGGAAACTTTGTGTCAGTACAAGTATAGTGTTGGCAACTCCTCATTGGTCGAGGTTGAATGGTAGGTGAGGCTTGTTCAAACTCCAAAGCAGATGCTGAGTTGACTTCCTCTGATTCCTCGAAAACTTTAACTGAATTGTCCTCTACTGACATTCTTCTGAGATGATCATCTTGTTGACCACTTCCTTCATTTATTCAGTAGGTTCTGAGCAACCATACTGAGTCTTTAGTGCTGAATCCAACTGGCTGAGAAGATAACATCTACTGAGCTTATCAGCTACTGAATTATATATAGTCCACCATACTGAGTCTTATGGTAGGTCAATGTCATAACCTTTGTATATGTCATCTCTAAGTCGCTTGATGGCAGCTCGATCGTTGTTTGAGCTCTGATTCAGAGATTTTCTGGTTATAGCAATTTTAACTTCTTCCTCTATCTCCTTCATGCAGATATTTCATTCTAAGGTTATAGGAGGAGGTAGAACTCTGAACTCAGGTGCTTTCAGTAGGAGACCTTGACTTTTTAAGGTTGTTATGACTTCAGTGTAAATATCGCATTCTGAGATCATCAGTATTTCAATTAAAGAGTTTGTCAGATAATTTGTCGAATGTTTTCCAGATGTGAAAACTCTTGATGAAGTCAATCTTAATGTTCTCCCCTTTCTGATTGAATTTCCAAGGTATCCATTTGTCGATACGAGGGTGAAGAATGCTCTCCAGATGTGCTTTTTGAGCTCCTCGCCTGTAGAACTTAGATGTAGTGGTAATACTCCTGTCTTTCTTTGGAACTCTCTCTAGCTTCTTCTCAGTTCTCAGTCTTAGTGCTTTAAGGTCAGCTAATCTCAATATCTCTTTAGCTTCCTTGATCTGTCTAGCCTCACCTGTAAATATCAAGTCCTCTTTCACAAGCATCCCATATCTGTTTATGTTCGTCTTCTTGCTCTTAGGTCAGCTTCGTGGTAGGACCCTGATGTAGTTTCAGTTTCCATTCAGTTTTTCAGTCCTTGCCTCAGTAGATTTAAACTTCTGAACTACTTTGGATTTTTCAGCTTCCTTGGCTTTTGCTTCTCCAAACATCCTTGGAACGATGGACTTTGTCCTCTTGGGCATGACCCTTTTGATTGGAATGGCTATAGCTTTCTTTTTAGACTTTGCTTCCTCTTCAGCTTGAAGTCTCTTAGCTATTTCTCTGCCGTAGGCTTGTTGTTCATCAACGTTCTTGAATTTTGATGGAGGAATAGGGGATCTATCAGCTTTGCTCTTTCCTCTGGTAGGAGACCTTACCGACTCATCTTCAGTTTCAAGTTTGTCAACAAACTGAACAACTTCATCCACAACTTCTTGAACAGATGATCCTACCTCTGATCCTTCAGCTACTAATTTAGTTCCTTTCTTTTTGGGGTCTCCTCCTTTTTGTCCTTCCCCCTTAAATTATTCAATTCCTTTTGCTTCTTCTTCGGCCTTAATGATGGCCAACAATTTCTCTTCCCTACTTCCTTCCCCTTTTTTGGCATCAGCAAATGAAGTAACAAGGGTGGAAAGAGTAGTTACCTTCTCTTGAAGAGTTTCAACAGCGGTTTGAACCACGTTGACTCTTGAGTCTACATCACGGACAACATCAGTATAATTGTTCCATTATGTGTCATGCTCATTCCGAATGATCTTCAGTAGTGTAGTTTCTTTCTTGTCAAATTTCGACAGATATTCTTCTACTGTCTTAACAGCTTAATCTTGTATGGCCTTACCAGCCAGTGCTTGTTCAGTAAGAGGTTTGGATATACTGGTTGTTGCTAATGAATTTCTTTCATCAATAATCTTCAGCATATCGGATACTGCTGTGTTCAGTTTTTCAGCATATAATCTGGCTTGATCTTCGATAAGCTACTGAAATTGTGATGTAAGATCTGTCTTCTGAG
Source organism: Lavandula angustifolia (assembly GCA_028984105.1). NCBI lineage: Eukaryota > Viridiplantae > Streptophyta > Magnoliopsida > Lamiales > Lamiaceae > Lavandula > Lavandula angustifolia. Next base: position 10,332,358 of record CM054808.1, read on the forward strand.
CTTCGAGTGCCTTAGTAAGGATCACATCAGTATCAATAGACGTTAGAGTGCTTACCCTCTAAATTTTAGTTGTTAAGGCATCGAGCTTGGTCATCTGGTCCGTGGTGTATTCAGACCATTTAATGTGAACATCCTTCGCAAGAATGCGGTTCTTGTCCCCTTGACGTTTGAGGCCTTTGTTGAAACTTTTGGCTGAGGCTGGAATCGCCTTTGCCTAACATCAAGCGCTTGTTCAGTAAGAGCTTTGGATCTATTGGTTGTTGCCAACAAATTTCTTTCATCAGTAATCTTCAGTATATCGGATACTGTTGTGTTCAGTTTCTCAGCATAAAATCTGGCTTGATCTTCAATAAGCTACTAAAATTGTGATGTAAGATCTATCATCTGAGCTTTGAGTGCCTTAGTGGGGATTGCTTCAGTATTTTTAGACGTTGGCGAGCTATCCTTTGTATTTCTGTTGTTAAGGCATCGAGCTTGGCAGTCTGGTCCTTGGTGTACTTGGACCATTTAATGTGAACATCATTCACGAGAAAGTGGTTCTTGCCCCCTTTGATATTTGAGGCCTTTCTTGAAGCTTTTGGATAAGGCATCTAGAATTTCCTTTCCCTCATATCAAGATGAGCTGAGTATCGCTTCAGTATTAGTAGGAGCGGTCGACTGCTGATGTGAACTAGAAGGTGAAACTTCGATGGCACCGGATGAAGGAGGTGGTGGTGGTGCATCATCGTGATTGTTGGGAAATTTTCTCTCAGTAGATCCTCCCTGGTGTACATCCTTGGGTGCTGAATCATGATCAGCATTGTTATCCACCTGAGTCTCTGGCTGAATGGGCAACTGAGTGCTATTCAGACTTAGTAGGTAGTGTATTGTAGTTCTTAGGTAGTCCATGAATGCAATGTTAGCTAGCTCTCCGTAGCCTATCTCTGACCTAAGAGTCTGCTCTTCAGACATCAGTACTGGGACTGTCCTTAGGTTAATGGTTTCGTCAAGGATATCCCAATCCAATAATCGAATCCGCATCTGGAACCTAACCATTACAGCTATATCTACTAGATCAGAATGATCTAGTAGCTTCGGAATTTGATCTACAATTTCTTCAGTAGCTCTGCTCCTTGCCACGAGAACATATTCTTGAGTTACTTCAGAAACTTCAGTCTGTATAAATTCAGCTTGAGGAGCGAACTGAGTTTCTTTTGAGTCAATCCTATTGACTTTGTCTTTTAGAGTAGGTTCCTCCTTACTTGAGTCTGAGTCCTAAATATCACCTTGATCAATGATTATCACATGTGTCTCTTCTTTTTTGACCAATTTCCTTTTTTTGATGGTTCAGGATGTGGCTCTTGAGATGATACTGAATACTTATCGTAAATGTCACATCCGATCAATTTTTCAACGGTTGCTTTCATCTGAAATATTACAAGCTTCTTGTCGAATAATCTTGAGTCAGCAAACATGACTCATCCGACAAACATATCTTTGATCATAATGGATACTCTACTTTCATAGAGAATTTTTCAATAGGATTTGTTGGTCCGGAGATGAGAGTCAGGTGTAGAGGGGGGTGGGGGGTGAATACACCTGAGTACTGCTCTTTTTCTCAAACCGAAGGACAGCTGAGCTGTTTGGTGCGACTGATGAATAGTCCCAAGTAAGAACCTTCGATCTCGGGTCAGAGTGAGTTAACTACTGAGCTCTCCTACTGACTTTGTCAGTCGTTGAGACTCAGTCGAAAACCTTAGTGCGGAATAGTGTGGGGCCCGGAGATTCATCTCAGTTTGAAAACGTGATTTTCACAAGTAGTTTTGGCTAGTGCGCTTTTAAGAATACGTTTTATGCAAGGATATGATTTTGTAATCAGTTTGTATGCGATGCAATAAAACAATAAATAACATAAGCAATTTTTAACGTGGTTCGGATACTCAAGATCCTACATCCACGGTCCTGCTGAACAGGAGGTCTTGTTGATTTATCTGAGCAAGCAGGCAAGGAATCTGTGCACTGGACATACCCATCTAAGTTATAGTCCTTAGCGACTTTACAAATCAAACCGAGGTTTGAAGGGGAGGGGATAATCTCCAACTAGGAAGGAGTTCTTATAATAAGAACAATCACTAAATGTGAACTCCTTCGAATTTCTAAGCTATAGATTTGGCAATGAGCTTAGCTAGAGAAGAGGGATCTAAAGAACTCTAGAGAGAAGAACTAATGAAATTCTATTAAGCAAGTTCTTCGCTGGATTGATCTTGAATGCGCTAGAGTTGTTTGAAAGCTTGAGCGTTTTCCCTTGATATCCCGTGCGTGGAGCTCGGATTTTCTTCTCTATTTATATTCGTGAAACATGCATATGTCCGTTGGAGACGATGATGCCACGTGTCACAACCTTCCAAAGAAAATGGCCATAAATTCGAATTGTTGCAGCAGAGTTGTTGATACTGTACATGAGAGCAACTTTAGTTGGTCAGAGCAGATATCGCGTTGACGGCTTCTCATTGGTCGAGGTTTGAGGTAGGTGAGATTGTGTCAGACATCGGAGTTGACTCTCCCTAATCCTCGTATGGTCTTCTGCTGACTTTCGAAAAGACTTTAACAGCTGGGTCATTTCCTGTCGGATACAGTAGACTTGAAGCAGTCTCTGTCTTCTTCATCTGAGTCGGCTGACAAGAGATATTCTCTTGAGTGTGGTCAGCTGATGACTGCGAAGGTACTAAGCTTGCATAGAGTTCTTCTGCTGATGTCTGTCAGTTGATTAGATGTCTTCTACTGAGGCGAATATCAGCTGATGACTCAAGAACGCAGGCTCTTACACTGATGACGTGGGGTTCTGGAAAGTAACTTCGACAGAAGATCACTCTAACATTTTACCCCGTACAGGACATAGACACAAGGATAAACAAAACAAAAACAGTCTAGCCTATACATCAGTTAATCCTATCAAGACACTACACTACTGATATCAACTGGGTTTTGGGATCTTCAATTCCATAGTACTACTACGATTTCCCCCAATATTATTTTAACCCACTAACTGTTGAGTATCATCTACTGACTCATAACCCAACAATTTCCCCCTAATTGATAATGCCAAAACCTCTAGATAATACAACTAAACTACTGATATAGATAGACTTTAGTAAAACTGAATCAGTTAACTTCATGAGGTCAGCAGTTGAGAGAGAGACAAAATCAGAGAAACGGTTATGTGTGAGTGTGTGTCAGATCACTTTAGTGATCAGTTGTGATAACACAAACAAAAGCCGTGAGACAATGAGTAATTGTCTGGCTAGAAGCAGGAACTGTTATATATATGAGAGGTGACTACAGAGTTCCTATCTTCTAAACAAAAAGGAGAGAATAAGAAGAGTACTGCTGGCGTCTGAACTTCTTCGTCTTGCTCTTGAAATCCGCAGACTTGTCAGCAGGGGGTTCCAAACCATAATATTTGTAGATTCTAGCACGCAGTGTTTGGATTTCCTCGAGGTCTGCAGGGTACTCGGAACTAAGATCATGATGATATGCTGCTGCTTCGACCTCGTCTTCTATCTCCTTAGTGCCCAAAACGCCACGAGTCATTCTGGTAGGAGGAATCCTTCTGAAAGCAAGGGCTACAAGTGGTCGCTTCTCCTTTTCTAGGATCAGCAGAAGTTGAGCTCTGAGCCTGGCATTATACTGATGAATGAATTCATCAAACAGTTGGTCTGCCGGGATCCCAGATGAGTAGAATCCCCACACATAGTATCCTTTAATAAATTCCTCCTTTAGTTCCTCCCATTGCTCGTTTAGCTCCAAAGGTACCCATTTGTCTACATGAGGGCGAGGGGGTTTCTTCAGATAAGTTGCTCTGGGAGCGCCTCTCCTGTAGTACTTGGATGACCTTGGAATTTGTTTCTTCCAGTCGATGACTGGTTCACTGGCTATCTTGTCAGTCATCTCTATGATCTTGGCCAGATCTTCCAATCTCTTCTTTTCTCTGAGGGCTGCTGATCTAGTGTCTCCTCTCCGGAGATTCAGACCTTTCAGCGTGGCCTCCCAGGTGGCTCTGTCTTCTGCCTCTTGCTCTGGAGTAAGTGTTTGAATATCAGTACTCTGAGCCAAGGGCTGAGTGTCAGTGGCAGAAGCTTTAGCTAGAGCCTCCTGAGCTTTTCTCTTTTGTTCATCCAGAAGTAGTTTGTCTTTTCCTTTGGCGATTTTGCGAATAGACTTCCTGGGCTTCTTTGCCTTTTGAATTTCTTCCTCGATCTATTGCTCATAGTTGAGTTCATCTTGAAGCTTCTGAGCAACACGCTGATCGAATGCCTCCTGCTCCGCCTTGGATTTGAACATAGCAGTCGGGGAAGATGGAGGAGTTGTTTCAGTAGTAACCCCTTCCCCGGCCTTCGCGGTGGCAGTGGCTCGTCCTCCTGGTCAACAAATTGTGCGACCTCCTCAATATGTTGAGCCGAGGATCCTTCTCCGGATCCTACAGCTGGCTCAACCACAGTAGATGATTGGACAGTTGGGATTTGGACGATCTCGGGAGGGGGTACAGAGTTGGTTCCAGCTTGATCAGCTGAACCTTCCCCCTTAGTTATTACTAGGACCTCTGGTCCTTCTTCCGCCTGAGCCTGAGCCTGTTTCGCCTCAGCTTTCTCTACTCCTTCCTCTACTCCTTCCCCCTTTTTGGCATCATCAGTCAGGGAGAGGCGAGTGCGGATGGCAATTACCTCTTTCTCCAGATTGTAACATATATTCTTAATGGAGGTGGCGGTTGTTTCGAAGTCTTTGATGGCGTCGCAAGTAGTCTCCCAGGTCTTTCTCTCGGTCGATACGTATGTGTTTGATTTGTCTTCTTGACTCACTCGTCTTAGTTTTAGGAGAGACTCATCATGCGAATCTGTCATCTCCTTCTGAATAAGCTTGAGGGCCTCCGCCTGTTGTTTTATGGCTGTTTGAAGGCTGGAGAGGGCCACTTTGTTACGCTCGTCCATTGCGGTTTAAACTGATGCGAGGCTCTGAGTCAGCTACTCAGAGAACATTTTCTGCTGAGATTGAAGGAGCTGCTGACTCTGAGCGGCAAAATCCACTTTTTGAGCTGCGAGAGCGGTCTCGATTATCTCCTGGATATTGATAGGAGTAGGAGCTTCGGAGACCTTCTTCATCTCGCCCGCAAGTCTGTCAACTTTCTCAGTTTGGGCTTTTGTGTACTGAGCCCATTTGAGATGTACGTCCTTGGCAAGGAGACAATTCTTATCTCCCTGTCGTCTGATGGCCTTGATGACGGACTTTGAGGTCACGGAACCGATAGGTTTTATCTGATAGCTGCTGGTTCCGAGCTTCTGCTCAGACGCTGCGAGTTGTTGCTCTCGACTAGGCTTTGAGGCAACCGGGGCATCACCTGATGTAGATGGTGGTGGTGATTTGCCCTTCTCGCTGGGAGTGTTGCCCTCAGCAGATCCTCCCAGTTCTGCTTCCTTGGGTGGCGCCTGATCCACATCATTATCATTGTCATCATCGTGATGGGATGGCGACGAAGGGTTGTTGACATGTTCTGAGGATCTCAAGCTCAGAAGATAGAGCAAGGCTGTACGGAGATCCTCGAACGAGGCTAGGTCAGCGGATTCCCCAAACCCGATAACTCGTCCGTGGCTTTGCTCCTCTCGTCGGCGAGGACAGAGCGGGTCGATTCTTTATCAGCTCTTCAAGCATGTCCCAGATGAGGAACCTCAGTAACATCTGAGTCTTCGCCCTTATAGCAATATCTACCAAATCCCTATGATCACCAATTTCTAGGATCTATGCAGTGACTTCACCAGTGGCTCGGAGGCGAGGTGAGTCGAGTGCATAGTCGTCCATTCGGAGGAGGTCTCCTCAGTCGGTTCAGCTGTGTCCGACTGAGTCTCTTCAGAGCTGATGCGCTGGACTTTGTCTTTGAGAGTGGCACCCTCAATGCCTTTGTCCGCATCTAAGATTGACTCCTCCTGAGTCGGTGGGGGAGAGGTAGGCTTTGATGGGGCTTTAGATGTTCCAGACTTGCTGAGCCTTTTCCTCTTAGGTGGGTCGGCGTGAGGGGGCATGTCAGTAGTACTCCTCTTCTGTGCAGCTGGCCCCCGGTCGACTGACTTCTCAGCAGCGGCTCTAGTCTTGAACTTTATGAGCTTGCTGTCGAAATAATGCAAATCAGCAAAGGCTGAGCGATCCTATACTGATTCTTCAATTATTACGTACATCTTTGTCCCGTACAACAGCTTTCCCATACTAATTAGTCGCCTTTCTCCAGTGGGTGTTGCTGCAAACTTCTGTGCCTGAGCTTTAAGCTCATTCACATAGAAATCAGTCCAGTTGACTCAGATGCCGTCTTCTATTATCATCATCAGCTGGAGATGGGGCTCTGATAGCTGATCAAATGAACCGGCTGAGCTCGTAAGAATGTGAGTTATGATGTAGGCGAGCCCGCGGTATTCTGGTAGCAACTGGTTCTTCGGCAGCGCTGATTTGAAGACACTGTCGTCTCTGCCGCATAATCTCTGAACATAGGAGTTGATCTCATTCTCCTTATATCCAACTGGTGAGACTCCACGAGCCGGAAGATCAAAGGTTAATTCCATGGCGGCTCGGAGATTGATGATGTGATGACTGGCTTCCCATGTCTGAGGGATCACTTCCTTCATATATGAAAAACAGGATTCCTCCGCGCCTGTGTCCTCTAAGGATCTCTAGTTGTAATAAACTTCTGCAACTTGTCGAGGCAGATAAGCTCTGGGGTGCTTCGAGACAAGGAGCTCGAGTCCGGATACTTCGAGTGCCGCGAATACGGGCTCAAGATATGGAAGTTCCGCCTGATGCAGAGCCATCGTCGGCTCAAACTGGATGCGCGACTTGATGATCTCGTCGATTTATGGTGGGGTACTGACAGCCATTTTTATCTGCAAAAAGCTCGTTAGTATTTTGAAATTCGAGTAAATAGGATATGAGATAATGCAGTTCAGTAAGAATTTACCGTAAATAAAGAGCTTGAGAGAGATGCAGAGAGCAGTTTCAGAGGAATGAGAAATGGGAAACTAAATGCGAAGAAAGGTCTTGAAATTCGAAAATGGCGTAAAGTAGGATTAGGGCGAAAACAAAAGGATTTTAAAGGATATGCGAATCAATCAGTTTTAATCCAACGGCTGAAGTTAATCTCGCGTTTTTACACAGACCGCTGTGATTAGATGTTATAAAAGAATGATTACATAGGCCGCCTCTATCCTAGACCCACGTAGGAAATGCGCAGTATAAAGTAAGGTGAGAAGACATGCATTAAATGCGTTGCAGGCAGCATTAAAGTCTTAAGTCTTTTAAATGAAAACGGTTTCCTACTGACTTAAACCTTAAAAAAAAATTAATGGCGGGAAATAAATGCTCATTAACAGCTGAGTGCAATCGACTGATATATTAAATGCTAGCATGCTTCTGATAACGTTAAGTATATAAAACTACACAAACCTCTTCAGCTGGACTTTTACGATCAGCTGGTTACAGTTTAGACTTAGGAGGATGGTTGAAGTGCTGATGACCACGTTCCCCCTTACTGTGTACAGTTCGATTCACCCGTCTGAATCAAGTACTGAGTTTTTGACCTGTCATACTGATCCTACACTCTATACCAATTGTTGGTCTCTGCTCATACCATTTGTTGTGTTCTACTGACACGGTTCAGTAGGATCCAGTAGACCTAACTCAATTGATAATTCTTTGAATCTGTTCTCAACTAGTGGCTTGGTCAGTATGTCTGCCCTTTGCTTATCAGTATGGATTTTCTCCATTCTGATGTCCTTCTTCTCGACATGGTCTCTGATGAAGTGGTGTCAAATATCCACGTGCTTGCATCTCGTATGGAGAACTGGATTCTGAGTTATAGCAATCGCACTTGTGGAGTCACAGTAGATGGGCACTTCATCCTGAATTATACCATAGTCTCTCAGTTGTTGTCGAAGCCAAAGGATCTGGGCACAGCAACTTCCAGCAGCCATGTACTCAGCTTCAGTAGTGGACGGTGCCACTGAATGCTGTTTCTTTGAAAACCAAGATATTAGCTTGCTGCCTAGGAACTGACATGTTCCTGAAGTTAACTTTTGATCTATCCTGTATCCTACATAATCAGCATCAGAATAACCTGTTAGTATAAGATTATCGTCAGCAGGATACCATAACCCTGCGTCAGGTGTTCCCTTCAGATATCGCAGAATCTTCTTTGCTGAGTCTAGATGACTTCGCTTGGGATTCGCCTGAAATCTTGCACATACACCTACAACATAAGTTATGTCAGGTCTGCTTGCTGTTAAATATAATAATGAGCAAATAATAGCTCTATAATCAATTGTGTTAACAGAAGCTCCTTCTTTGTCTAGATCGATTTTGAAATTAGTGTTCATGGGGATCTTGACTGGCTTGCTCGAGTCGCAACCAAATCTCTTCAAGAGATCTCGAGTGTACTTGGCTTGATTGATGAATATTCCCTCAGGTGATTGCTTGACTTGGAATCCAAGGAAATAATTCATTTCGCCCATCATGGACATCTCGAATTTCTCCTTCATCATTTTCTCGAACTGCTGACATATCGTCACGTTTCTGCATCCGAAAATGATGTCGTTCATGTAGATTTGCACCAGTAGGATGTCATCTCCTGACTTTATGCTGAATAGGGTGCGATCTACTATCCCCTTCTGAAAACCGTTCTGAAGCAGAAAGTCTGATAGGGTATCGTACCAAGCCCTGGGTGCTTATTTTAATCAATACAGAGCTTTCCGAAGTCTGTACACCTGATGTCCCTGCTGAAAGCCTGGCGGTTGTTCCACGTAGACTTCTTCCTTCAGTACGCCATTCAGAAAAGCAAACTTTACATCCATCTGATATACATTGCATCTTTGATGCGTTGCATAGGATAGGAACAGACGAATGGCTTCCAATCTGGCGACTGGAGCGAACGTTTCATCAAAGTCTATTCCTTCTTCTTGACAGTATCCCTTGGCAACTAGTCTAGCTTTGTTTCTGATAATAACGTTGTTTTCATCACGCTTGTTCTTGAAGACCCACTTAGTGCCAATCACGTGCTGATGTCTAGGTCTGTCAACAAGCTCCCAAACTTCGTTTCTAACGAACTGGTTCAGCTCATCTTGCAAGGCAATGATCCAGTCAGCATCGTTGAGTGCGTCCTCTATTGACTGAGGTTCTTCTGTAGACAAGAAACAAGAATAGAGTGAGCTTTCTCCTTGACTTAATCTAGATCTTGTACTGATAGTTGCTGATGGATCTCCAATAATAATATCTGAAGAATGAGCATCGAGCCACGAACGTCTGAGTCTGGCTTCTTCTTCTGATACTACTTCTGCACAGTCAGTAGGTGTGTTGGGCATTTCAGTTGTACTGTTCTGTGATTGCAGTAGTTCAGTAAGAAGGTTAGGATCTACTGAGTTTCCAGGTTCAGGGGCATTTAGCTTAGGAACAGTAGTTGTTCCCCCTGAGTTTATATTCTCAATGGAGGTCTCGGTTACCATTGGGGCTTCCTCATCGACCATTGTTACCTGTTGTTGATTCTGTTTAGTAGAATCAACCAGGTCAGCTACATCGCCTATTGGTTGAGTCTGTATTTCCTCATCGTCTGACTCATCATCCCAACAATGCTGAATCTTTTCAGCTTTGTCATTTAGTGCAAGATCCTTTCGCTGGCTGTTGACATCCTCAATATTTGTCTTTGAAGATTTCCTGTTCTCAGTAACAAACTCATCAAATACAACATAAGGGCTTTCCTCTACGCAAAGAGTCCGATAGTTAAAGACTCTGAAGGCTTTACTGACTCGAGAGTATCCTGAGAATACTCCTTGATCAGATTTGCTATCAAAGACCTTCAACTGATCTTTTCCATTATTATGGATAAAGCAAGGACAACCAAAGATATGAAAATGAGAAATAGAAGAAATTCTCCCTTTCCATAGTTCGTAAGGTGTCTTCATGTGTTGCTGTGTAAGTAGTGAGCGATTCTGAGTATAGCAGGCGGTGTCAGTAGCATTTGCCCAGAACTTAGAGGGTAGTCCGGAGTCTGCTAGGAGCGTTCTTGCTGCTTCTTTAAGTGTTCTGTTTTTATCTCAGCAAGTCCGTTCTGCTGAGGGGTGCGAGCTGCTGATGTCTCGTGTTTAATTCCCTCCTTTTCGCAGTACTCCTTAACTACTGAGTTGAGAAATTTTGTTCCTCTATCTGAGTGAATTCTCTGAATCTTGATGTCCTTTTCCACACTGAGCTTTTTCAGCAGTTTAGGCAACTCAGTCATGACATCAGATTTGTTGGCTATGAAGATGACCCATGTATATCATGAATAGTCGTCAATAACGACGAGGGTATACTTCTTGCCTCTTATAGTCACTGGAGAGACTGGCCCGAATAGGTCCATGTGTAGCAGTTGAAGGATTCCATCAGTGGAAGGTGACGGAATAGGTGGATTGCTACTCTTTGTCTGCTTTCCCTTCAAACACGCTTCACAATTCCTGTCTTTGATAAACGATTCGTTGGGCAGACCTCTGACTTTAGAGTTCTTGGCTAGCTTGTTCATAGTTTTGAAGTTCAGGTGGCTGAGTCTCTTGTGCCATAGCTATCCTGCCTTGTCACTAGATTTTGTTTGTGCAAGCAAGCAAGCCTCAGGTTCTGCGGTTTTCCAGTTTGCAACATAGATATTCTTCCTCCGCGAGCCTGATAACACTGTTTTCCCTGTAGATTTGTCAACACATCAAAGAAACTAGCGTCAAAGATAACTCTATTCAGATTGTCACAGAATTGACTGACAGAAAGGAGATTATGTTGAAGTCCTTCAACATAAGTTACTCTTGAACCGAAGCGAGCCCCAATATTCGCGTTCCATATCCCCTTGTGTAGCCTTTTGAGTTGTCACCAAACTCAATTCTGGGACCATCTTCTTGTACGTAGTTGGTCAGCAGGCTCTTCTAGTATGTCATGTGTCTCGAGCAGCCGCTGTCCACTATCCAAGGGTCCTTATGCACCTGCAAAACAGAAACATTTTTAAGTACCCTTTGGTTCAGTTGGGTCCTTATATGTTAGTGGGTGATTTCGGAACCCAGATCTGTCTGGGGACCTTAGAAGTCTGAGACTTCTTCTTCCGAACCTTGTCGGCTTTCTTCTCCACAGGGACTTGGAGAACCGACTTTATGACCGCTTTGGGTTCGGGAGCTTTCTTCTTCTCGAGGCTTTGTGTTCCTCCCGACCACAGGGCTCATAGTAGTACGAACCATACCGTGCATATTGCGGTTCATCAGACTTTTCTGCCCACCCGACCTTCTTGGTTCCCCCCCGAGTTTGATCGTGGTGTCCTGGGGCTGGAACCTCTGGTCAGTTGCTTCTGGTTGCTCGGCTGAGGTGCAATCATCTTCTGTTTATTCTTCGCCTGAGGTGTTGAGTCAGTAGCCTGAGCCTTTCCTCTAACGAACCTATCAGCCAGCATTTCTGAGCTTTTAGATGTTGAAGTGGAAGCTTCATGAGTGTAGCCAAGTCCTTCTTTCATGGCTATTAGCCTTTGAGCTCTAAGCATGCTTTCCAACTTCTCCTTAGCTCCTAGGGACTGTTCAGTCATCAGTCCTTGCAAGACTTCATCACTTCTTCGAAGTGACTCATAATCCTTTTCAACTTCTGCGAGCTTCTGACTGAGTCGGGCTATCTCAGTATCTTTCTCAGAATTGTCCTTGGTCAGAACTGATATCTGAGTTTCTTGGAGTTGAGACTTAGTCATAAGAGATTTAATCTCTTCCTTGAGTCTCGCAACTAGACTCTCTGAATCAGTAGAGACCTGACAATCAGAAGAAAGTCTCTGATTCTCAGCCTTTACCTATTCCAGTTCCTGAATGGTTGAGCTGAATTCACTGCTCAGCTGAATCTGCTCCTCTAGTAGATCATCATAGGCTTGGACCACATCTAGAGGTTCATCTGTGACGGAGTACGTGTCGTGTGTGCTATGTGAAGAGGAGGTTATATTAAATTTAGAATTTACCTCAGCCTCTTCTCCGGCCATCAGATAGTATTCAGTAGTTTCTTCAGGATCTGTCTCTCCGATCTCAAATTGTTTGGTGATGATTCAATCCTCAGCATGATCATACTTGTGGGAAATGATTCTATCTTCTATACTGAATCACGCTCAGTAGCCTCATGCTCTGAACTGTTGAGAAGATTTGAAGATCCCAAAACCCTATCTGATTGGTGAACCATTCCTTTGTATTCGTATTTGTCTCTGAGGTTTCAGACTCAGTAGACACTCTGCTCTGGTCAAGGCGCTCAGTATCTCATCAGCCTCAGCACCAGTGTAGAAGACTCAGTGAATACTTGGACTCGGCAGAGCAGATATGCGAGAGAGTCAGTTGAACTGAACTCAGCAGGAGTAGTTCACTGGACTCAGAGCTGATTTTCAGTAAACCCTTCTCAGCTGTCTATCTACTGAATACAAAATCAGACTCAGCATCGGCTGACATTCTTCTGAACTGTCTGAATCTTTTGATAAGCTATCAGTGTTGTCAAGTACGAGGAAGAGAGAAGTCAACTTCAGTTTCCTCGAAGTTTGTTCTGTCTCAACCACCACATCCACCTCGACAAATGACAAGCATACACGTGTCGTCTCACCTACTAAAGCTACAGTCAACATATTTCCTTAAAAGGTGGGAAAGGACACTGTTACCTACACAAAAGAGCCGTTTGCTACCACAAAAGAGGGAAAAAGAAGAAGATCGTCTCCAACGGATCTATTCTTCTCTCCACTCTATAAATAGAGGGATCATTCAAGATTTGAAGCACCCAAGAACCTAGTGCAATAGAAGCAAGAAACGCACAGAGCATTCAAACGAGCGAAATTAACGACTAAGTCTTCCGCAAGAATCAACCGAGTTATCTCCGGCAAAAGACTACATACAGCTCAAAAGGAACTAACCTGAACCGACATAAGCTTCTAGTATCCAAGCGACTGACATGAACCTATAGCTAAATCCTCAGCTGTTCTTCGCTCTAGATAGCTACATTCTCGTTCCTTATCCCTCTAACCCTAAGCTCACTTGTTATATCCATAGCTTAGACGAAGGAGTTCACATTTGAACCCAATCCTTATTGTATAAGGACTCCTTCATTGTTGGAGAAGTTTGTCGAACACTTAAAGTTTGATAGAAGTGTAAACTGGGACTTGCTCAGTATAATCCCCAAGCCACGGCTTTGTCCAGTGTACAAGCTGACTGAGACTAACTCAGTATAATAAATAGCCTCCTGATCTATCGGGACAGTGGACGTAGGATTGTTGATATCCGAACCTTTTTAAAAACATCTGTGTCGTTTACTTACTGTTTCATTGGTTTTACTGTGCATACTGAACATCATATTTAAAATCGATTTAACTGTCTCAGTATTCTGAACCTCTTATCTACTGAACTGAGACTTGCATAAAACGTTTTTCCTCATTAAAACTGATTTGGGCCTACACAACACAATTCCGCACACTGAACTCTCACTGATCGATACTGAATTCTGACCTAGTCAGTTAGCAGATCTCAGCTGAGTCAGTATTCTTTTAGCCTTTAACACGATTCAGAACAGTTATCTGGTCTGCTGAACTATTTCAGTATGGCACCTTCCTGAATAGGACTGTTCGTGTTCGAAAGTTGAGAAATTTAGATTCAGGTGTATTCACCCCCCCCCCTCTACACCTGAACTCACTCACGGGACCAACAATTGGTATCAGAGCAGGAGTTCTTTGACTCTTGTTATCTTTGAGACTGGTCTATTCGAATGGATCCGAGGGAAAGCGTTTTTTCACTGCATATCACTCTACATTCATATCATTATTCTTCATGGCTGATATGTCAGGTATAAGGATGGTACCTATGTTCTCGGTGGAGAACTACGGAGTATGGCGAGTCGAGGATGGAAGCTCATCCGACATCCCTCCATGACAAGATGATCGAAGTGCTTGAAGATGGACCTATCGTTCCTATGATTGATAGTGTCGTGACTCAGGACCAAGCTCAAGGAGGAGGAATGATGACTGGGAAGAAGATCCCCAAAGACAGAAGTCTCTTCACTCCTGAAGAGAAGAAGCTTCACAATCTAGACCGAGTCGCCAGGAATGCTATACTAACCACCCTTAGTGATTCTTATCTTGGCGGGGTTCGGGAATGCAAGACTCGCTAAAGAACTCGGGATGCTCTTGCGCTACCGAGTCGAGGGACTCGAAGATTAAAGCCAACAAATTAGCGCCGGAACTCCAAAAGCCGGAAAGCTTGTCTCTCATGCCCGGGGACAAAATCGAAGATCTAAACATCGATTTACCAATCGATGAATTCTATCAATGGGCCGGGAAAGACATTCGAAGAATCGAGAGATGAATCGAAGATTCTGAGGGCACTGCCGGACGGACACTGGACACCTTTTGCCACTTTATTGCGACATTTTGATTTAGATGCTGTGTCTCCTGACCATATCTTTTCAGAATTACAGGCAGAGGAGTATGAGTTCGACAGACCTCAAAGAAAGCTGAGAGCTGAAGCTGATACGAAGATTGACCATGCTTTCAAAGCTACAATCAGCACATCATCTCCCGCTACGAGCAAGACGACGAGTAAGACTGAGCCTTCACTCACTGACCTACAAGAAGGAAGTCTCGCTCAGAAGTATGCGCTGCTCGCTGTAAAGTATCAGAAGGAGAAGGAGCGACGCAGAAAAGTGACTAAAGCCTATCGGGAAACGAAAGGTAAGTCAGAATATACACCTAAACGCGCTCCTGGTACTCAATCTTTTGAATGCAGAAAGAAAGATGACTCAGCACCCTCAAGGGATAGTGCAACCAAAGAAGAAAAAGTCATCACTTGCTACAACTGCAAGAAGCCGGGACATTATCAGTATGATTGTCCTGAGCTCAGTAGTGTTGAACGCGCAGCACGCAAGGCAAGGAGAGAGAAATTCGCCCAGAAAAGACAATCCTACATAGCTGGCGAAATCTCAGACGACTCAGAAGAGATCGACTCCTTTATGGATTCATCTAACGATGAAGCAGCTTTCATGGCCTTAGAGCATGAAGCAGATGAATCAACTGAAATGTGCATGATGGCAGGCGAAGAGGATGAGGTAAATTCTCATGAACCAGTTAACTCCTCTTCACACTGCACACACGACACTATTTCAGGTGCAGATGGGAATTTGGACATCTCGACCGCATATGAAGATCTACTAGATGAACAAATTCAGATGAGTCTGCAGCTCAGTAAGACTCTTCAGGAGTTGGATACCCTAAAAGTGGAGAATCAGAGACTTTCTCAGGAGAGTGAGGTTGTTACTGAGGCCGAAGGACTTGTGTTGAGACTCAGGGAGGAGATAAACTCTCTGATGGCCAAGTCTCAGCATCAAGAAGATCGGATTTCAGTCTTGACCAATGACTTGACTCAGAAAGATACTGAACTGAGTCTACTGAAGCAAGAACTGTCAGGACTTCAGACCAAGCACGAAGCACTGAAGAAAAGTGATGATGTCTGGAGGAACCTGATGACTGAGAGGTATATGGGCGCATAGAAGAAATTGGAGGCTATGCTAGCAAGCAATAAGCCAAAGTACTGCAAGGAAGGACTTGGATTCAGTCTAGGAGCTTCCTCATCTGCCCCAGCACACTCAGAACTACGGCTTACTGATAGATTTGTTCGAGGGGAGACTATCAACGCAGATATACTGAACCCCCTAACAAAGAACAAACAGAAGATGAAAGCACCTCATCCCACACATCAGCATTCTGACAAGAAGATCAATGCCAAGAAACCCCAGTTCAGTGAAGGGGGAACCAGCAAATCAAACTTGGCAGATCAGTATGGACCTCCGAAGCTGACGCATCCTGCTCAGTATGGATCATATTATTATGAACCTATAGTCAGAAGAGGCTCCAAAGGTCGAAGAAGAAAGCCACACGTAAGGCAAAGGTCGGCAGTCCACCAACTCGGAAGATCGGGACTCCCGAACCTCGAAGCCTCGTAAGTCGGCGTGACCGGTCCGAAGTGGTCGATATGTTGACTCCGGTGGAAAGAAAATGTCCGAAACCACCGGGGTTGTTAGACGATTTGGGTTACTAAAACTAACATCTAAGGACCCAAAATCAAAAATAAAGGGTACCTGAATATAATTATGTTTTGCAGGTGCGTAAAGACCCATGGTATGTGGACAGCGGATGCTCAAGACACATGACATACCAAAGGAGTCTACTGAAGAATTATATCACTGAAGAAGGACCCAGAATTGAGTTCGGAGACAATGCAAAAGGCTATACCAGAGGATATGGAACACTCAGCATTGGAACTGCCAACGTTCCAAGAGTATCATATGTAGAAGGACTTCAGCATAATCTTCTCTCTGTTAGTCAATTTTGTGATAACTCAAATAGAGTGATATTTGACGCTAGTTTCTGTGATGTTATTGATAAATCCACAGGGAAAACAGTGTTATCAGGTTCGCGCAGAAAGAACATATATGTAGCTGACTGGAACTCAGCTGAACCTGAAGCTTGCTTATTGGCGAAGAATGACAACCGCACGGGGTGGCTATGGCACAGAAGACTTAGCCATCTCAACTTTAAGACGCTCAACAAGCTAGCAAGAAACACTCTAGCAAGGGGACTGCCGAATGAAGTATTCAGCAAAGACACTCAGTGTGAAGCATGTCTGAAGGGAAAGCAAACAAGGAATCAAAATCCTCCAGTTCCATCACCTTCCACAGATGGAATCCTTCAGCTGCTACATATGGATTTGTTCGGTCCAGTCTCCCCGGTGACGATCGAGAGGCGAAAAATATGCATTAGTGGTCATAGATGACTACTCGCGCTACACATGGGTCATATTCATTGCCAACAAGTCCGACGTCAAACAGAGTTACCAACGCTTCGAAAAAGCTCGGTGTCGAGAAGAACACCAAGATCGAAAAAATACGTTCGGACGGAGGAACCGAGTTCCTTAATTCCATGGTAAAGGAGTTACGCAGCGAAGGAATAGAGCATGAGACTTCACCGCACGCACACCTCGGCGGGAATGGAGTTGTTGAACGAAAGAACGAGAACTCTAAAAGAGGCGGCTAGGACTCTACTCGCAGGACTCGGGACTCCCAACCAAATTCGCAGGCGAAGCAACGGATACGCATGTTATACTCGAAATAGATCTCTACTGACCAAGCAGCATAAGCGGACACCATATGAACTATGGAACGGCAGAAAGCCTTCTCTATCTTATTTCCATATTTTTGGTTGTTCATGCTTTATTCACAATAATGGGAAAGATCAGCTGAAGACTTTTGATAGCAAGTCAGATCAGGGAGTATTCTTAGGATACTCTCGGGTCAGCAAAGCTTTCAGAGTATTCAACTATCGGACTCTTTGCATGGAGGAAAGCCCTCATGTTGTTTTTAACGAGTTTGCTACTGAAAACAGGAGCAAAAACTCAAATTCTGAATCTGAGGACATCAGTAAGCAGCTACAGGATCTAAGCTTAAAAGACAAATCTGAAAAGATCCAGCTATGTTGGGATGATGATTCAGACGAAGAAACTGAAGACAAATCTACTGAATCTCAACCCGCTGAGCAAGTAGCCGAAGCAGTTGATTCTCCCGAACGTAATCAATCCCGGGTAACTCAGTCGATGAAGAAACCGTTGAGGTAACCGAGACCAACACTACCGAGAGCAACAACTCGGGGGGGAACGTCTAGTAATGTTCCCGAGCCGAATGCCCCCGAACCCGGTGACTCGGTAGACCATACTCTTGTTCTTGAATTACTTCAATCTCGAAATAGTACAACCGAAATGCTTAACTCACCTACTATCTCGTGTTGAACAAGTTTCGGATGAAGAGTTGAAACATCGTAGATCGTGGCTCGATGCTCACACCGCAGATTTAATCATTGGAGATCCTTGCGAAATGTCATGCGACAAGATCCAGATTCTGTCAAGGAGAAAGCGCATTATTTTCCCGCTTCTTGTCTCCGAAGAGCCTCGGACCATTGAGGATGCACCGAAAGATGCTTGATCGGATCATTGCTATGCAGGAGGAGCTGAATCAGTTCACGAGAAACGAAGTATGGGAGCTTGTAGACAGACCCCGACATCAACATGTTATTGGAACTAAATGGGTCTTCAAAAACAAGCGAGATGAAAACAACGTTATAGTAAGGAACAAAGCAAGACTCGTGGCTAAAGGCTACTGTCAAGCCGAAGGGATAGATTTCGATGAGACGTTTGCTCCAGTTGCAAGATTGGAGGCAATCAAACTATTCCTGGCCTACGCAACACATCAACGATTCAGAGTTTATCAAATGGATGTGAAGTCTGCGTTCCTGAATAGCGTGCTGAAAGAAGAAGTCTATGTGGAACAACCGCCCGGCTTTCAGCAGGGACATTAAGTATATAGACTCAGAAAGGCTCTATACGGGTTAAAACAAGCACCCAGGGCTTGGTACGATACCTCGTCACGAGTTTCTTATTCGTAAAGGTTTTCGAAAAGGCACGATGAGACCGCACTCTATTCAAGCATTCGACCGGAAGAAGACTTATTACTTGTGCAGATCTACATGGATGATATTATATTCGGATCAAAGAATGTCATCATGTGTCAGCAATTTGAAAAGATGATGAAGGATAAGTTCGAGATGTCAATGATGGGTGAAATGAACTACTTCCTTGGTTTTCAAGTCAAGCAATCTGAAAAGGGAACGTTCATCAACCAAGGCAAATACACTCGAGACCTCATCAAAAGATTCGGCTGCACATCCGGCAAATCAATCAAGATCCCGATGAACACGAATATGAAGATAGATCTTGATAAAGAGGGAGTATCAGTAGACCAAACTGAATACCGTGCTATAATTGGTTCTTTATTATATCTTACAGCTACTCGTCCTGACATAACTTATGATGTAGGTGTCTGTGCTCCATTTCAGGCGAATCCCAAGCAGAGTCATATGGACTCAGCAAAGAAGATTCTCCGCTATCTACGAGGAACACCTGACATGGGTTTGTGGTATCCAGCTGATGATAATATTGAACTAACTGGTTATTCTGATGCTGACTATGCAGAATGTAGAATAGACCGAAAATCAACTTCAGGAACATGTCAGTTCCTTGGCAGCAAGCTGATCTCATGTTTTCAAAGAAACAGCACTCAGTGGCCACGTCGACTACTAAAGCTGAATACATGGCTGCTGGAAGTTGTTGCGCCCAGATCCTTTGGCTGAGACAGCTGCTGAGAGACTATGACGTCATTCAGAATGAAGTGCCGATTTTCTGTGACAGTACCAGTGCTATTGCAATCTCTCAGAACCCTGTACTTCACACGAGATGCAAGCACATGGACATCAGACATCACTTCATTCGTGACCATGTCGAGAAAAAGGATATCAGGATGGAGAAGATCCATACCGACAAGCAACGGGCCGATATACTGACCAAGCCTCTAGGCGAATCTAGATTCGGAGAACTTTCGGAGAGCTAGGTCCTGTTGGACCCTACCGACCCCGGTCGAAGAAGAGGTTTCGGGAGAGAGACATTTCAAGAAGAGGGAATGTTCACTCTCGATCGATACATTCGATACGTAGAGACGAAAACCATCTACACGAGGTATCAGCGACTACTATGTTCAGCGACGGTTTTGCGTATCTCTACTCGGTAGTAATTTAATACAACAAGACTTTGCATTTATGACAAAGATTCAAAGCATGACATTAATATCTTTTGGTTTGTCTTTATTATTAACGGCTCACATTTAATGCACGACATTCCATACATAAGCTTGCTTGAACTCGCACGCATTTAATGCATGTCTTTTCGGCAGTTACTACTTAGGCTATTTTACAACTGGCTTTGACTTAGGCGACTTTTGTGATCATTGCCTATTTTATAACTTCTAATCTTAACCGTCCATATCATAAAGCAAGTTTAAAACTCAGCCTTCGATCGAAAACCGTTCATCTTCATATTTGATATATATATTCGATCATATCTTTGAAACCGCCATTAGCATACTTCATAACTTTCAAATTTCGAAAAATTTGAGATCTGCATACGCAATCCTTACTTGCAACTTCATTCTCAATCTTATCTCGAATTTTATCTATTGGTATGCTTATATCTGTTAATGTATTTATTATATTTTTCAGTATCGCATTGTAAAGCACTGATCTATCCAAGAAACGGTACTGATTCATTTCTTGTAACAGGTACTATGACTGGTCTATCTGTCAGTTCTCCCGACAAGATAGAGGAAATCCTCAGCAAGGGCCGTATCTGGTGCGAACCAGTCATGGAGTTCGGCGCGTGCGAGCTTGAGTACATGGACGAAATCTTCACATATCTGAGGAAATCCGGATTTGAGGAGTTTCTATCGAGGAAGCCGACCTTCTTCCTTCCTCGACAAGTGGCAGAACTATATCTGAACTCCGACTCAGTTGGAGGAGACATTCTGGCGAGGTTCGCTGTTAACACCATTGATGACGCATCGAAAATACTGAAGCAGATGTCTATTAAACAAGCGCTGAAGAAGAGCTTCAATCTCCCGTCTGAAGGTGTCAGCACCTTGGGGTACAATGACGACGCTGTCGACACATACCTCTCCGTTTTCTGTGGCAAGCCCACAACCTTCAGAGCAGCATTTCCGAAGAATGCCATGCTACCGCAGTTCAGAGCACTGGCGTACATCGTCACTCAGCTGTTGACGAGCCAGGCTGGCTCTTTCGATCAGGTCTCCCGACCCAAGATCCATATGATGATGGCGATTTATGACTGCGTGAAAGTCAATTGGACCGACTTCTTTGTTCGCGAATTTATGGCTCAGGCAGCCAAGTTCGACAAAGCTACGCGAACACTGACCGCAAAAGGAAGGCTTCTCTACGGACTTAAATTGTCAGTCATGATCGAGGATTTCTGCGAGGCTGAGCAGATCACATATGCCGACAAGGAATATTTTAATGTGAAGAAAATCCGCTTTCACAACAAGTCCGCGGCCCTAGAACAGATTGGTTCAGGACCGGCCGCAGAAGCTCAGCCATCTAAGCCTCAGCAGGCGACTCCTAAGAAAAGGACACCTCCGGCAAAATCACCTAAGGCACCAGCCAAGAGGCTGAGGAAGGCCATACCGGATATACCTGCTGAACCAGAGACTACTACTGAGGTGGCTACTGAACCAACTCCTATTCAGCCACTATAGTTGGTAGATGAGTCTTCCTCATCTGAGAAGACCAAGTCAGTGGAGAAAGCCGTCTCCACTGAGGAACAAGTTCAAGAGGAACAGGGAGAGGCTACTGAAGCCCAAAGCGAAGAAGTCCAACGTCTGGATAGCCCTCTCTCTGTGCCTCCGCTCAGCAGTCTACCACCTGCTGACCATGAGACTGACTTTGTTGATATCGAGTCAGATTCTGCGTCTGCAGAAGAGACTCTCGGGATGGAAGCAGCAGTTATTGTCTCTAGAGCTTCCCGAGAGATCATCCAAGTTCATTCCGGAGCTTGCCGACCATTCGATTTGCTCGTCCTAGCCAAGTCGGCAAGGCTCCATATGATCCTACGCTTTCGGGAGTGGCCTCGGCTTCAACGCCTTGTTCTACACTACTCCCGTCGCCAGCCTACACTTGGAAGAACTGAGATTGCGTGAGGAGATAGGCTATTCGTAGCCCGAGAACCTCAATACGATGGAGAATCTAAGGGCGACCATGCTTGCAATCATTGCCGATCGACGCTAAGCACTGGCTCGCCGCCTCCGATGGGTCCGACCACGACGGTCCGGACCCACCCAGCGATTCGAGCCCCCGGAAAGCCCGATGAGGGACATCCACGGGACAAGGATACCCATACCGAAGAAGCAGCACCACTCGCATCCTTGGGCACGAGAAGCCTTCGGGCCGGTGTCTCGTCCTCGGCAGAGCTCGCTCGGCTCCTGCTCAAGTCGACATACGAGGCGCGGCGCCCGGCCCATCTCGCCAAGAAATCCCGTTCGGTTGCCAAAGCTCTAACCGCACAAGGTGTTAAAAATCGGGAATTGGCGAAGGCGATCCACAAGGTGTGAAAGAAGTCTCGCATTGGCCACCAACTCGAGCTTCGGGGCCGAAATCCAAGCATCTCTACATCATTGCCCCCCGATGTCTCCGCTCTCATATCTCGAAGCATTGCCCAAGCGGCAACAAAGCGAGCTTCGGACTCGGCCTAAGGACAATTCGGGAGGGACAGGCCAAGCTCCTTGAACAATTTCGACCGCCTTGTCCGCTCATACCGAGTCATTCACCGAGCAAGCCCGGGCCACGGAGAAACGGACTAGACCTCATTCAACCGGGTCGTGGAGGACAAGATCGGTGAGAAACTAGCTGAACTAAAGTCGAAGCCGTTCTCTCTCATACAAAGATACAAGGACGCACTCATATCCGAGAGGAACGAGCTGCATCTAGCATTGGAGAAAGTGCATAACGTGATCGGACGACTTGTCCACCGCTTATCGAAGCTAGAGAAAAAGGTACTCATCCCAACCCCTACTGTACTTGATGATGCCAAAAAGGGGGAAGGAAAGAAGAAGGGTACCGAGAAAGAAAGTGAAGGAAGTGAAGGAAAGAAAAAGAGTACCGAGAAGCCGACTCCCACTAAACCTTCTAGACTCATCAAGGGGACAGCCATCGAAGGAAAGAAGGGGACCGAGAAGAAGAAATCTATTGCCGACATTAGCAAAACTCGGTCTCGTAAAACTCGACTCGAGACTCGGGTAAGGCCCAGGGTGTTTCGGCTGCAAGCACAGCTGAAACCGGCCCAAGTGGCTCAGGACCCCAGCAGACTACTCAGGCAACCCAGACTCCCAAAGACATTATTAAGGAGGTTGCTGAGTACGCTGAACAGGCGGTGGAGGACTCAGAAGAAGAAGAGGCTCCTCTTCCACCACCAGTTCAAGAAGGCAAGGGCAAACAAAAGCTTAAAATTCCAACCCCTCCAGCAAAGCGATTAAGGTACATATCTGCTGAGGAGGAAGCCCAAATAGCCGCGGATGAAAAGCTGGCCAGAGAAATTGCAGAGGCCGAAGCAGCTAACAAGCCAAAGTCTAAGCCTGCTAAAGGAAAGACTAAAGCCCCATCCAGAGGAGGAAAGAAAACCGCTAGATCGCTTCTCGAGAAAGCTCATCATAACGTATGAAGAGGACAGAGAAAAGGAAAAGGAGCAAGAGCGTAAGAGTGCCGAAAGGCGGGGTACGTCCAAATCTAGATCTAGTACCCTGCCGAATCGAAGAAGCCCCTCGGCAAGAAGCCACCGATACACAAGGAGATGAAAACGAAGCCATATTTGATCCGATGAACGTATATCTATACGCAGGCGAGGAGGCAAGACAGATTCAGGCTGCCAGAGACAGAATTTGGAAGGCAGACCTTGAAGCTCTAATGAAAAGGATCGAAGAGGAGGCCAGCCGAGAGTGCCTTCTAAAGCCGATATTCCATACGAGATACAGGAAATTCGGGAAGCCAGTGACCCGAAATTTCAAAGATGGCCAAGAACAGATGAATGGATACCAGCTCACTCAATCAAAGATGGGAAAATGCGAAAATTGAGTTCATCAAGAGGAACTATTTCTGGAGGTTCTGGTCCAACAGGACAAGGATTGAAGCTTACATGGAATGGATGTTCGCTACTGAACCTGAACTCTACCCATACCTCGACAAAGCCATATATGAAGGTATAGAAGTCAGTGTTCCGGGACCCAGAATCATACCTCCACCGAGAAGACAGGATGACTCAGAACACTTTGGTACGATTGAAGCTGAAGTGAAGCATGCAGCAGCGAAGAAAGAACTTGCTGAAGATGAGCCTGCTGATTTTGCAGAATTTCTGAAGCTAAGGAAGATCACATACAGGATGTATGGAGTGCCGCTCCCTGAAGATCAGACTCAAGAGTTCATGGACAGGATCAAGAAGTTCAGTGGCCCTCCTCCTTAGATCTTTAGCTCATTCTCTTAGCATAGCAAGATTGTATCTGTACTGAATTTCTCTTATATTTATACAATCTGCTTTTGGCTTTGACAACTACTTGTTGTCTAAATAGCCGTGTTTGTTTTATGCTTTAACACTCAGAATCACTGAAGTGATTACTGACACACACACACTTTGTTTATTTACTTGTCAGTTTTTGCTCGGTTAGATCTCTGATAGACTAGACTTTCAGTTACTATTTCTCTTTGGGGGAAATTGTTACATGGGGGAAATTATTGTAAAGGGGGAAATTGTTCTGCTCTGTCTCCCTCAGTAGTCTAGCACTTACCAGACAACTCCACTGATCCTACTTGTAATATTTGTAAGGAGCTCTGTTTCTGAGTAAGTTAGTGTTTAGCATAGTTGATAGGACATAGATGATAGGTTTTGGCATCATCAAATAGGGGGAAATTGTTGGGTGATGATTCAATCCTCATCATGATCATACTTGTGGGAAATGATTCTATCTTCTATACTGAATCACGCTCAGTAGCCTCGTGCTCTGAACTGTTGAGAAGATTTGAAGATCCCAAAACCCTATCTGATTGGTGAACCATTCCTTTGTATTCGTATTTGTCTCTGAGGTTTCAGACTCAGTAGACACTCTGCTCTGGTCAAGGCGCTCAGTAGCTCATCAGCCTCAGCACCAGTGTAGAAGACTCGGTGAATACTTGGACTCGGCGGGAGCAAGATATGCGAGAGAGTCGGTTGAACCGAACTCGGCGGAGTAGTTCATCGGGACTCGTAGCTGATTTTCGATAGACCCTTCTCATTGTCTATCTACCGAATATAAAATCGACTCGGCATCGGGCCGACGCCTTCCGAACTCGTCTCGAATCTTTTGATAAGCTATCGGTGTTGTCAAGTACGAGGAAGAGAGAAGTCAACTTCAGTTGCCTCGAAGTTTGTTCTGTCTCAACCACCACATCCACCTCGACAAATGACAAGCATACACGTGTCGTCTCACCTACTAAAGCTACAGTCAACATATTTCCATAAAAGGTGGGAAAGGACATTGTTACCTACACAAAAGAGCCGTTTGCTACCACAAAAGAGGGAAAAAGAAGAAGATCGTCTCCAACGGATCTATTCTTCTCTCCACTCTATAAATAGAGGGATCATTCAAGATTTGAAGCACCCAAGAACCTAGTGCAATAGAAGCAAGAAACGCACAGAGCATTCAAACGAGTGAAATTAACGACTAAGTCTTCCGCAAGAATCAACCGAGTTATCTCCGGCGAAAGACTACATACAGCTCAAAAGGAACCAAGCTGAACCGACATAAGCTTCTAGTATGACTGACACGAACCTATAGCTAAATCCTCAGCTGTTCGTCGCTCTAGATAGCTACATTCTCGTTCCTTATCCCTTTAACCCTAAGCTCACTTGTTATATCCATAGCTTAGACGAAGGAGTTCACATTTGAACCCAATCCTTATTGTATAAGGACTCCTTCATTGTTGGAGAAGTTTGTCAAACACTTAAAGTTTGATAGAAGTGTAAACTGGGACTTGCTCAGTATAATCCCCAAGCCACGGCTTTGTCCAGTGTACAAGCTGACTGAGACTAACTCAGTATAATAAATAGCCTCCTGATCTATCGGGACAGTGGACGTAGGATTGTTGATATACGAACCACTTTAAAAACATCTGTGTCGTTTACTTACTGTTTCATTGGTTTTACTGTGCATACTGAACATCATATTTAAAATCGATTTAACTGTCTCAGTATTTTGAACCTCTTATCTACTAAACTGAGACTTGCATAAAGCGTTTTTCCTCATTAAAACTGATTTGGGCCTACACAACACAATTCCGCACACTGAACTCTCACTGATCGATACTGAATTCTGACCTAGTCAGTTAGCAGATCTCAGCTGAGTCAGTACTCTTTTAGCCTTTAACACGATTCGAACGGTTATGCAGTTGCTCACTAACTATTTCGATGCGGCACCTTCTCCGAATAGGACTGCTTCGTGTTCGAAAGTTGAGAAATTTGGATTCAGGTGTATTCACCCCCCCCCTCTACACCTGAACTCACTCACAGGACCAACAAATGGCGATAAATGCAGCTTCGTCCTCAGAAGAATACATGAATGCATCTTCGTTGACTAAGTCATCGGACATCTCTCCGGCTATGTAGGCCTGCCTCGAGAAGACCAGAAGTTACAGAACCGATGATCAGAAGAACACCGTTGCTCTTATACTAATTGTTGGTCCGGAGACGAGAGTCAGGTGTAGAGGTGGGGGGTGAATACACCTGAGTACTGCTCTTTTTCTCAAACCGAAGGACAGCTGAGCTGTTTGGTGCGACTGATGAACAGTGCCAAGTAAGAACCTTCGATCTCGGGTCAGAGTGAGTTAACTACTGAGCTCTCCTACTGACTTTGTCAGTCGTTGAGACTCAGTCGAAAACCTTAGTGCAGAATAGTGTGGTGCCCGGAGATTCGTCTCAGTTTGAAAACGTGATTTTCACAAGTAGTTTTGGCTAGTGCGCATTTAAGAATACGTTTTAAGCAAGGATATGATTTTGTAATTAGTTTGTATGCGATGCAATAAAACCGTAAATAACACAAGCAATTTTTAGCGTGGTTCGGATACGCAAGATTCTATGTCCACGGTCCAGCTGAATAGGAGGTCATGTTGATTTTTCTGAGCAAGCCTCAGCAAGGAATCTGTGCACTGGACATACCCTTCTAAGTTATAGTCCTTAGCGACTTTACAAATCAAACCGAGGTTTGAAGGGGAGGGGATAATCTCCAACTAGGAAGGAGTTCTTACAATAAGAACAATCACTAAATGTGAACTCCTTCGAATTTCTAAGCTATAGATTTGGCAATGAGCGTAGCTAGAGAAGAGGGATCTAAAGAACTCTAGAGAGAAGAACTAATGATATTCTATTAAGCAAGTTCTTCGCTGGATTGATCTTGAATGCGCTAGAGTTGTTTGAAAGCTTGAGCATTTTCCCTTGATATCCCGTGCATGGAGCTCGGATTTTCTTCTGTATTTATAGCCGTGAAACAGGCATATGTCCGTTGGAGACGACGATGCCACATGTCACAACCTTTCAAAGAAAACGGCCATAAATTCGAATTGTTGCAGCAGAGTTCTTGATACTGTACATGAGAGCAGCTTTAGTTGGTTAGAGCAGATATTGAAGGAATAGTTTAGGTTAGGAACGCTACCTTCCTCCTGGTGTGTTGTCGTGGCTTTGATTGTTGCTCCTATGTTAGACCTTCTGATCTGTATCCTGGCCTTTTTCTTCCTCTGGGTGGTAAGAGAACTGAAGAAAATAAATTTTTTTGTCTCTCTCTACTCACGCGTGCGTGTGTATATTTGTATGTGTGTGTGTGTTCTGTTTCTGAACATAATACTGATATATATAGGCTTCAAAAGCCAATATAATATTAATATATTTGTAACTCATTAATTTAATTATATTTCTAATGGGCTTCCACATAACCAACCAATAATATAATTAATTAATTTACTGGGCTACTAATATTTATCAATTAATTGGCCCAGCCAATTAATTCCAGATAAATAACATTATTAAATAATGTAAAAATACATTAATCCATTAATAATGATTTCTGAGAGACAATAAATAACCAGGCAACTAATTGGGCCAGATCAGGGATCCAATACAAGAAATAAAGTTGGGCCTCAAATTAATTAATTATCCATGCTCAGCCCAGAGTAAAATTAATTAATAAACACAGATTCATTCCACTAGAGAATCCGTGCTGACTTACCCCTTTATCCCAATTTGAGCAAGGGCTTGTATTTTAGACTTAATCAATCTCCGTATTTAAGATTGAAATATCCGTTAATTAATTAAGCTCACTGACAACTTAAATTAGTTAACATCTGATATTCTTGAGTAGTACCACTCGACCTTATTAACACACCTGAACTTAATCAACCGGCCGGGTTTAGTGTGCTAATCCTTTCGAGTTCCTCAGGGGATATTATCAACCCATTTTACTAGGATACGGATGCAAGATACAGACAACCAGCCTGAGCCACAAATAACTACTAACACCCAAGATACGTAGATCCAGTCGCGATGACGTTCACCATAGTAGGTCAAAGTGATAGATAGCCAAATGCACTCAGCTGAAGTCTTACCAAGCTTAAGACCAGCAAAGTCACTG
The DNA here is from genome assembly GCA_028984105.1 of Lavandula angustifolia. Classification (NCBI taxonomy): domain Eukaryota; kingdom Viridiplantae; phylum Streptophyta; class Magnoliopsida; order Lamiales; family Lamiaceae; genus Lavandula; species Lavandula angustifolia. Next base: position 10,360,507 of record CM054808.1, read on the forward strand.
AGATCCACTAAGGTCAGTTAGGAAAACATATCTCACTGTGATCCGTCAATACACCACCTTAAGTGTACCAGTAAAGACAAGCAGCTAAGACAAGCCACTTCTTATCTAAACTGCAGCTTAAACCGACAACTTATCCTTAAGTTATCTCAGCTGTGACAACTGTTTATATCTTGTCACTTCAACCAATTTGTGTTGTCTTCTATGATACCTGACATACCACACAAGTCTAACTTTTATACAAGATAAAGGATAACATGTGCAAATATACATATTTATCAGATAGGAGAATAAAACAGTGGTAAGGACAAAAACACATTGTATACAAGCATAAAAAATGCTTCCAGTATACAAAATCCCAACGATTCTCCCACTTATACTAAAGCAAACTTTTAGTATACAATGTGTCAGTTCTAGGTACAAACTAGTATTTAGCTGCAAATCCTATCTATCACTCCTCTTCTCCCACTTATACAAAAGTTTCTGCAGCCCTAAGTGGGGGGCATCTCTACCAGTCCTAAGCCACGAACATGCTTCTCGTAAGCCGGAATTGGTAAGCTCTTCGTGAATGGATCAACTATGTTGTCTTCAGTTCCGATCTTTTCTATGAGTACGTCGCCTCGATTTACGAATTCTCGTATAATATGGTGCTTCCTATCTATGTGTTTAGACGCCTTGTGAGATCTAGGTTCCTTAGAATTTGCCACTGCACCCGCATTATCACAATAAATCGTGATTGCCTTAGGCAAATTCTGAACAATATCAAGATCTTGGAGAAAATTCTTGAGCCATACTGCCTCTTTCGAGGCTTCTGAAGCAGCCGCATACTCTGCTTCTATGGTTGATTCCGCAATGCATTTATGCTTTGCACTCCACCATGAAATGGCTCCACCTCCCAAGGTAAACACATAACCCGAGGTCGACTTCTTTTCGTCTCTGTCAGCCTGGAAATCCGAGTCAGTATAACCCAAAGGCAGTAGACTGTCTGACTGGTAAACTATTCTATAATCCCTAGTCCGTTTAAGGTACTTGAGAATATGCTTGACCGCAGTCCAGTATTCCTTTCCAGGGTTAGACTGATATCTTGAGACCATGCCTACAACATATGAGATATCTTCTCTGGTACAAAGCATCGCATACATGAGGCTACCGACAACAGAAGCATATGGTACTAGTCTCATACTTTCTATCTCTTCAGGCGTTTTAGGGCACTGATTCTTGGATAGAAAAATGCCATGTCTGAAAGGTACTGAACCTCTCTTGGCTTTTTGCATGCTAAAACGAGCAATAACAGTGTCAATGTACGACACTTGTGATAAGCTTAACATCCTTTTCCGGCGATCTCGGATAACCTTGATCCCAAGGATGTAACCAGCTTCACCTAAGTCATTCATTTGAAACTGCTCGGATAACCACGTCTTTATGTCTGATAACACTTCAACATTGTTGCCAATGAGAAGGATGTCATCTACGTAAAATGCAAGAAACACCACTGATCCATTAACACAAATACGGTACACACACCTCATTAGGACAGGATACAAATCCATAGGATTTGACTACCTCATCGAAAATGTTGGTGCCATAACCGGAAATCTTGCTTAAGTCCATGAATAGACTTCTTAAGCTTTCAAACTAGATGCTCTTCGCCCTTCTTCACATAACCATCTGGCTATTTCATGTAGATGTCCCTACCTTTTTCAAGGTGACCGTTTAGGAATGCGGCTTTGACATACATTTGCCAGATCTCTAGTTTCATATGAACTGCTATGGCAAGGAGAATCCGAATGGACTTGATCATTGCTACAGGCGAGAAGGTTTCTTCATAATCGATACCTTCTTTCTGGGTAAAACCCTTTGCCACTAGCCTGGCCTTAAATGCCATGATCTCTCCATTCAAACCTCTCTTTATTTTATATACCCACTTACTACCAATGGCCTTGCAGCCCTCAGGTAGTTCAGTGATCTCGTATACATCCATATCAGTTATGGACTTAAATTCTGAGTCCATGGCGATTCTCCAAGAATCTGCATCTACATCTCCCACTGCTTCGTTGTAAGTCCAAGGATCCAGGGTGTCTTGTTCATCTGCCGGGAGATGGTCAGAAGTCTCCCCAGTGAACATATACCGATCAGGTGTAAATATCACCCTCCCACTACGTCGAATAGTGTCAGGAGTTGTGTTAACAGATATTGCAGTTACTCGTGGAGTACTATCTTGCACAACTGGCTGTTCAAGTGGAACTCGACCACCTTGTAATTCCTCAAGGATGATGTCGACTCAAGATTTATGGTTACTAATGTAATCCTCTTCTAAGAACCGAGCGTTAGGGCTAACAACGATCTTCTATTCTTTAGGATCATAAAAGTATCCACCCTTCGTTTCCTTCGGATGCCCTATAAACAACATCACTTCTGAACGTGATTCCAATTTGTCGGCCTGCCTATTTAGCACATAAGCAAAATAACCCCAAATCCTTAAGTGGTGCATACTGGGTTTGTGCCCGCTCCACAACTCGAAAGGGATCTTTTGCACCGACTTGGAAGACACACGATTCAGCAAGTATGCTGCAATCTCTAGGGCATATCCCCAAAAGAAAACTGGCAAAGTTGCATAACTCATCATCGATTGAACCATCTCTAAGAGACTTAGGTTCCTTCTCTCTGACACACCATTCTGTTGAGGCGTGCCCGGTGCTGTCACCTGGGATGTAAGCAAGAGTATAAGGATGTTATGAAGAGATGCTTGTGCAGTGAAAAACATTTTTAGCATCTGTTTGAGAAGACCAGTAGTTACAGAATCGATGATCAGAAGAACACCGTTGCTCTGATACCAATTTTTGGTCCGGAGACGAGAGTCAGGTGTAGACGGGGGGGGGAATACACCTGAGTACTGCTCTTTTTCTCAAGAATAGCTTGAGATTTCTCCTTGACTTAATCTAGATCTTATCCTGATAGGTTCTGATGGATCTCCAATAATAAGATCTGAAGAATGAGCGTCGAGCCATGAACATCTGAGTCTGCTTCTTCTGCTACTACTTCTGCACATTCAGTAGGTGTGTTGGGCATTTCAGTTGTATTGTTCTGTGATTGCAGTAGTTCAGTAAGAAGGTTAGGATCTACTGAGTTTCCAGGTTCAGGGGCATTTTGCTCAGGAACAGTAGTTGTTCCCCCTGAGTTTATATTCTCAGTAGAGGTCTCCATTACCACTGGGGTTCCTCATCGACCATTGTTACCTGTTGTTGATTCTGTTTAGTAGAATCAACCACGTCAGCTACATCGCCTGTTGGTTGAGTCTGTATTTCCTCATCGTCTGACTCATCATCCCAACAACGCTGAATCTTTTCAGCTTTGTCGTTTAGTGCAAGATCCTGTAGCTGGCTGTTGACATCCTCAGTATTTGTCTTTGAAGATTTCCTGTTCTCAGTAACAAACTCATCAAATACAACATGAGGGCTTTCCTCCACGCAAAGAGTCCGACAGTTAAAGACTCTGAAGGCTTTACTGACTCGAGAGTATCCTAAGAATACTCCTTGATCAGATTTGCTATCAAAGACCTTCAACTATTCTTTCCCATTATTGTGGATAAAGCAAGGACAACCAAAGATTTGAAAATGAGAAATAGAAGAAATACTCCCTTTCCATAGTTCGTAAGGTGTCTTCATGTGTTGCTGTGTAAGCAGTGAGCGATTCTGAGTATAGCAGGCGGTGTCAGTAGCATCTGCCCAGAACTTAGAGGGTAGTCCGGAGTCTGCTAGGAGCGTTCTTGCTGCTTCTTTAAGTGTTCTGTTTTTGTGCTCAGCAAGTCCGTTCTGCTGAGGGGTGCGAGCTGCTGATGTCTCGTGTTTAATTTCCTCCTTTTCGCAATACTCCTTAACTACTGAGTTGAGAAATTATGTTCCTCTATCTGAGTGAATTCTCTGAATCTTGATGTCCTTTTCCACACTGAGCTTTTTTAGCAGTTTGGGCAACTCAGTCATGACATCAGATTTGTTGGCTATGAAGATGACCTATGTATATCATGAATAGTCATCAATAATGACGAGGGCATACTTCTTGCCTCTTATAGTCACTGGAGAGACTGGCCCGAATAGGTCCATGTGTAGCAGTTGAAGGATTCCATCAGTGGAAGGTGACGGAATAGGTGGATTGCTACTCTTTGTCTGCTTTCCCTTCAAACACGCTTCATAATTCCTGTCTTTGATAAATGATTCGTTGGGCAGACCTCTGACTTTAGAGTTCTTGGCTAGCTTGTTCATAGTTTTGAAGTTCAGGTGGCTGAGTCTCTTGTGCCATAGCTATCCTGCCTTGTCACTAGATTTTGTTTGTGCAAGCAAGCAAGCCTCAGGTTCTGCAGTTTTCCAGTTTGCAACATAGATATTCTTCCTCCGCGAGCCTGATAACACTGTTTTTCCTGTAGATTTGTCAACAACATCACAGAAACCAGCGTCAAAGATAACTCTATTCAGATTGTCACGAATTGATCGACAGAAGGAGATTATGTTGAAGTCCTTCAACATAAGTTACTCTTAGGAACCGAAGCGCCTCCAATATTCAGCGTTCCATATCCCCTTGTGTAGCCTTTTGAGTTGTCACCAAACTCAATTCTGGGACCATCTTCTTGTACGTAGTTGGTCAGCAGGCTCTTCTGGTATGTCATGTGTCTCGAGCAACCGCTGTCCACTATCCAAGGGTCCTTATGCACCTGCAAAACAGAAACATTTTTAGGTACCCTTTGGTTCAGTTGGGTCCTTATATGTTAGTCGGTGATTTCGGAACCCAGATCTGTCTAGGGACCTTAGACGTCTGAGACTTCTTCTTCTGAACCTTGTCGGCTTTCTTCTCCACAGGACTTGGAGATACTGACTTTATGACTGCTTTGGGTTCAGGAGCTTTCTTCTTCTGAGGCTTTGTGTTCCTCCTGACCTTGGGCTCATAGTAGTACAAACCATACTGTGCATATTGCGGTTCACTGTACTGTTCTGCCTGACCTTCTTGGTCCCCCCTGAGTTTGATCGTGGTGTCCTGGGGCTGGAACCTCTGGTCAGTTGCTTCTGGTTGCTCGGCTGAGGTGCAATCATCTTCTGTTTATTCTTCGCCTGAGGTGTTGAGTCAGTAGCCTGAGCCTTTCCTCTAACGAACCTATCAGCCAGCATTTCTGAGCTTTTAGATGTTGAAGTGGAAGCTTCATGAGTGTAGCCAAGTCCTTCTTTCATGGCTATTAGCCTTTGAGCTCTAAGCATGCTTTCCAACTTCTCCTTAGCTCCTAGGGACTGTTCAGTCATCAGTCTTCGCCACTCATAATCCTTTTCAACTTCTGCGAGCTTCTGACTGAGTCGGGCTATCTTAGTATCTTTCTCAGAATTGTCCTTGGTCAGAACTGATATCTGAGTTTCTTGGAGCTGAGACTTAGTCATAAGAGATTTAATCTCTTCCTTGAGTCTCGCAACTAGACTCTCTGAATCAGTAGAGACCTGACAATCAGAAGAAAGTCTCTGATTCTCAGCATTTACCTATTCCAGTTCCAGAATGGTTGAGCTGAATTCTCTGCTCAGCTGAATCTGCTCCTCTAGTAGATCATCATAGGCATTGGACCACATCTAGAGGTTCATCTGTGACGGAGCACGTATCGTGTGTGCTATGTGAAGAGGAGGCTATATTAAATTTAGAATTTACCTCAGCCTCTTCTCCGGGGATCAGATAGTATTCAGTAGTTTCTTCAGGATCTGTCTCTCCGATCTCAACGGCGACAAATGCAGCTTCGTCCTCAGAAGAATACATGAATGTATCTTCCTCGATTGAGTCATCGGATATCTCTCCGGCTATGTAGGCCTGCCTCCTTCGGGTAAATTTTTCGCGCTTGGCCTGCTGTTCTGCTCTTTGAGCAGCTGAGAGTTCGGGACAGTCGTACTGATAATGTCCCTCTTTCTTGCAGTTGTAGCACACAGTTGATTTGCCGCTCTTTCCAGCTGAGCCATTTGATGGACTAGCAGCAGGCTCTGTGTTCCTACAATTAGTAGTAGATTTAGATTCTTCCCTTTTTCGATAATCTTTCTTACCTGAGGGAGAATCTCTGTTGTATTTCTTCAGCTTTCTGACTCTCTCTTTTTCTCTTTGATATTTGAGAGCCATCAGTGCTAGTTGGTCAGGGCCTGAAGTCTCAGAGGACTTTGCTTCTATTGTGGCCACTACCTTGCTGGAAGAAATGGGTTAGACTCCAGTTTTTCTGACTGTTGCTTTAAAAGCATGATCAATCTGTGTGTCAGCTGGAGCGCTTAAACATCGTTGGGGGTAGGCTGTGCTCAAATTCCTCTATTTTTAGTTCTGAAAAGATAACATCAAGAGTTAGAGCATTAAGATCTGAGCGTCCTAAATAAGTAGCAAAGGGAAGCCACTTCAGTCGAGGTAGTGCTCTCAGAATCTTTGTGTTCATCTCTTTGTTGGTGAACGTCCTCCCCATCCCGTTGATCACGTTGACCTGATTCGTAAATCTGACGCTTAGCTCGTCAATGGTCTCATTGGGCTCCATGGCAAAAGCATCGAACTTTTGTAGCTCTAATTCGAGCTTATTCTCTTTGATCTGCGGGGTTCCTTGGCTCAGTAGAGCCAGGGCGTCCCAAAGTTCTTTAGCCGTCTTGCAGTCTTGCACCCTCCCGAGGTGTGAATCGCTGAGCGTAGTCAGAATAGCATTACGCGCAACTCGGTCGAGTTGTGCAGCTTTTTCTCTTCAAGCGTGAAGGCAGATTTGTCTTTTGCGACCTTGGCACCAGTCTGTGCCCCTACACCTCCCGCAGCAGCAAATTGTATGTTGTCTATAATGGGAATGATGGGTCCTGTCTCAAAGACATCCGCCATGCTGTCATGCAGCGACGTGAGGTGTGCCTCCATTCTCACACGCCATACCATATAGTTCTCTATCGAGAACATCGGTACCATCCGAATACCTGACATATCAGTCATTGTAAGTAAGAGTATAAGGATGTTATGAAGAGATGCTTGTGCAGTGAAAAACATTTTCAGGATCTGTTCGAGAAGACCAGTAGTTATAGAACCAATGATCAGAAGAACACCGTTGCTCTGATACTAATTGTTGGTCCGGAGACGAGAGTCAGGTGTAGAGGGGGGGGGGGGAGGGTGAATACAACTGAGTACTGCTCTTTTTCTCAAACCGAAGGACAGTTGAGCTATTTGGTGCGACTGATGAACAGTGCCAAGTAAGAACCTTCGATCTCGGGTCAGAGTGAGTTAACTACTGAGCTCTCCTACTGACTTTGTCAGTCGTTGAGACTCAGTCGAATACCTTAGTGCGGAATAGTGTGGGGCCCGGAGATTCGTCTCAGTTTGAAAACGTGATTTTCACAAGTAGTTTTAACTAGTGCGCATTTAAGAATACGTTTTATGCAAGGATATGATTTTGTAATTAGTTTGTATGCGATGCAATAAAACAGTAAATAGCACAAGAAATTTTTAACGTGGTTCGGATATGCAAAATCCTACGTCCACGGTCTTGCTGAATAGGAGGTCATGTTGATTTATCTGAGCAAGCCTCAGCAAGGAATCTTTGCACTAGACAGACCCTTCTAAGTTATAGTCCTTAGCGACTTTACAAATCAAACCGAGGTTTGAAGGGGAGGGGATAATCTCCAACTACGAAGGAGTTCTTACAATAAGAACAATCACTAAATGTGAACTCCTTTGAATTTCTAAGCTATAGATTTGGCAATGAGCTTAGCTAGAGAAGAGGGATCTAAAGAACTCTAGAGAGAAGAACTAATGATATTCTATTAAGCAAGTTCTTCACTGGATTGATCTTGAATGCGCTAGAGTTGTTTGAAAGCTTGAGCATTTTCCCTTGATATCCCGTGCGTGGAGCTCGGATTATCTTCTCTATTTATAGTCGTGAAACAGGCATATGTCCGTTGGAGACGACGATGCCACATGTCACAACCTTCCAAAGAAAACGGCCATAAATTCGAATTGTTGCAGCAGATTTGTTGATACTGTACATGAGAGCAGCTTTAGTTGGTCAGAGCAGATATTGAAGGAATAATTTAGGTTAGGAACGCTACCTTCCTCCTGGTGTGTTGTCGCGGCTTTGATTGTTGCTCCTATGTTAGACCTTCTGATCTGTATCCCGGCCTTTTTCTTCCTCTGGGTGGAAAGAGAACTGAAGAAAATAAATTTTTTTGTCTCTCTCTACTCACGCGTGCGTGTGTATATGTGTATGCGTGTGTGTTCTGTTTCTTAACAGAATACTGATATATATAGGCTTCAAGAGCCAATATAATATTAATATATTTATAACCCATTAATTTAATTATATTTCTAATGGGCTTCCACTAGAGAATCCGTGCTGACTTACCCCTTTATCCCAATTTGAGCAAGGGCTTGTATTTTAGACTTAATCGATCTCCGTATTTAAGATAGAAATATCTGTTAATTAATTAAGTTCACTGACAGCTTAAATTGATTAACATCTGATATTCCTGAGTAGTACCACTCGACCTTATTAACACACCTGAACTTAATCAACCGGCCGGGTTTAGTGTGCTAATCCTTTCGAGTTCCTCAGGGGAAACCCATTTTACTAGGATACGGATACAAGATACATATAACCAGCCTGAGCCACAAATAACTACTAACACCCAAGATACGTAGATCCAGTCGCGATGACGTTCACCATAGTAGGTCAAAGTGATAGATAGCTAAATGCACTCAGCTGAAGTCTTACCAAGCTTAAGACCAGCAAAGTCACCGAGATCTTGGTTTTCCACTAAGGTCAATTAGGAAAAACATATCTCACTATGATCCATCAATACACCACCTTAAGTATACCAGTAAAGACAAGCAGCTAAGACAAGCCACTTCTTATCTAAACTGCAGCTTAAACCGAAAACTTATCCTTAAGTTGTCTCAGCTGTGATAACTGTTTATATCTTGTCAGTTCAACCAATTTGTGTTGTCTTCTGTGATACCTGACACACAACACAAATCTAACTTTTATACAAGATAAAGGATAACATGTGCAAATACACATATTTATCAGATAGGGGAATAAAACAGTGGTAAGGACAAAAACACATTGTATACAAGCATAAAAAATGCTTCCAGTATACAAAATCCCAACAATTCTCCCACTTATACTAAAGCAAACTTTTAGTATACAATGTGTCAGTTCTAGGTACAAACTAGTATTTAGCTGCAAATCCTATCTATCACTCCTCTTCTCCCACTTATACAAAGGTTTCTGCAGTCCTAAGTGGGGGGCATCTCTACCAGTCCTAAGCCACGAAATGCTTCTCGTAAGCCGGAATTGGTAAGCTCTTCGTGAATGGATCAACTATGTTGTCTTCAGTTCTGATTTTATCTATGAGTACGTCGCCTCGATTTACGAATTCTCGTATAATGTGGTGCTTCCTGTCTATGTGTTTAGACGCCTTGTGAGATCTAGGTTCCTTAGAATTTGCCACTGCACCCGCATTATCACAATAAATCGTGATTGCCTTAGGCAAATTCTGAACAATATCAAGATCTTGGAGAAAATTCTTGAGCCATACTGCCTCTTTCGAGGCTTCTGAAGCAGCCACATACTCTGCTTCCATGGTTGAGTCCGCAATGCATTTCTACTTTGCATTCCTCCATGAAATGGCTCCACCTCCCAAGGTAAACACATAACCCGAGGTCGACTTCTTTTCGTCTCTGTCAGCCTGGAAATCCGAGTCCGTATAACCCAAAGGCACTAGACTGTCTGACTGGTAAACTATTCTATAATCTCTAGTCCGTTTAAGGTACTTGAGAATATGCTTGACCGCAGTCCAGTATTCCTTTCCAGGGTTTGACTGATATCTTGAGACCATGCCTACAACATATGAGATATCTTCTCTGGTACAAAGCATCGCATACATGAGGCTACCGACAGCGGAAGCATATGGTACTAGTCTCATACTTTCTATCTCTTCAGGCGTTTTAGGGCACTGATTCTTGCATAGAAAAATGCCATGTCTGAAAGGTACTGAACCTCTCTTGGCTTTTTGCATGCTAAAACGAGCAGTAACAGTGTCAATGTAGGACACTTGTGACAGGCTTAACATCCTTTTCTGGCGATCTCGGATAACCTTGATCCCAAGGATGTAACCAGCTTCACCTAATTCCTTCATTTGAAACTGCTCAGATAACCACGTCTTTACGTCTGATAACACTTCAACATTGTTGCCAATGAGAAGGATGTCATCTACGTAAAATGCAAGAAACACCACTGATCCGTTAACACAAATACGGTACACACACCTCATTAGGACAGGATACAAATCCATAGGATTTGACTACCTCGTCGAAAATGCTGGTGCCATAACCGGAAATCTTGCTTAAGTCCATGAATAGACTTCTTAAGCTTTCAAACTAGATGCTCTTCGCCCTTCTTCACATAACCATTTGGCGGTTTCATGTAGATGTCCCTACCTTTTTCAAGGTGACCGTTTAGGAATGCGGTTTTGACATACATTTGCCAGATCTCTAGTTTCATGTGAACTGCTATGGCAAGGAGAATCCGAATGGACTTGATCATTGCTACAGGAGAGAAGGTTTATACATAATCGATACCTTCTTTCTGGGTAAAACCCTTTGCCACTAGCCTGGCATTAAATGTCATGATCTCTCCAGTCAAACATCTCTTTCTTTTGTATACCCACTTACTACCAATGGCCTTGCAGCCCTCAGGTAGTTCAGTGATCTCGTATACATCCATATCAGTTATGGACTTAAATTCTGAGTCCATGGCGATTCTCCAAGAATCTGCATCTACATCTCCCACGACTTCGTTATAAGTCCAGGGATCCACGGTATCTTGTTCATCTGCCGGGAGATGGTCAGAAGTCTCCCTAGTGAACATATACCGATCAGGTGTAAATATCACCCTCCCACTACGTCGAATAGTGTCAGGAGTTGTGTTAACAGATTGTGCAGTTACTCGTGGAGTACTATCTTGCACAACAGGTTGTTCAAGTGGAACTTGACCACCTTGTAATTCCTCAAGGATGATGTCGACTCGAGATTTATGGTTACTAATGTAATCCTCTTCTAAGAACCGAGCGTTAGGGCTAACAAGGATCTTCTGTTCTTTAGGATCATAAAAGTATCCACCCTTCGTTTCCTTCGGATGCCCTATGAACAACATCACTTCTGAACGTGATTCCAATTTGTCGGCCTGCCTATTTAGCACATAAGCAAGATAATCCCAAATCCTTAAGTGGTGCATACTGGGTTTGTGCCCGCTCCACAACTCGAAAGGGATCTTTTGTACCGACTTGGATGACACACGATTCAGCAAGTATGCTGCAATCTCTAGGGCATATCCCCAAAAGAAAACTGAAAAAGTTGCATAACTCATCATCGACTGAACCATCTCTAAGAGACTTAGGTTCCTTCTCTCTGACACATCATTCTGTTGAGGCGTGCCCGGTGCTGTCAGCTGGGATGTAATCCCACATTCTGTCAAGTAGTCCTTGAACTCGTTGGATAGGTATTCCCTACCACGATCAGATTGCAGTGTTTTGATTTTTTTTACCTAACTTCTTCTCCACTTCTGCCTTGAATTCCTTAAAGATTTCAAAGCAATCCGACTTGTGGCGAAGAAGGTAAACATATCCATACCTCGAGTAATCGTCAGTAAATGTGACGAAGTACTCATACCCTCCACGAGCTTGTGTAGACATAGACCCACACAAGTCAGAATGTATCAAACTTAATACTTCTGTGGCTTTATTACCCTTTGCCTTGAAAGGCCTAGTCACCATCTTTCCTTCCAAACAGGTTTCGCAAGTTGGAAATGGTTCAATCTTGCAGAGACTCCAATGATCCATATTCCACCAACCTCTGAGTCCTATTAAGATTGATGTGACCTAGTCTTAAGTGCCACAGATAAGTTTGGTTTACCTTAGAAGACTCTTTCCTCTTCTTAGGATTTGATGATGAGGAAGCAATATTAACAGAACTACGCGGTTTACAAGTAATAGTATATAAAGATCCGTTTAATGGTCCACCATAGATAAAATCATCGCCTTTCATGATAGAAACTCCACTATCAAAACTTGATTCATAACCATCCATGGTACAGAGTTTTGAAACAAAAATAATGTTTCGCCTAAACTCAAGAACATATTAAACATCTTTAAGTACTAAAATAGAACTATCAAAAGATAGATGTAAATCTCCAATGGCAACTGCAGGAACTTTTGATCCATTGCCCATTGAGACTACCACCTCGCTATTGTTCAATTGCCTTTTCCGCAAGAAACCTTGCAAGGTGTAACAAACATGATCAGTTGCCCCCGAATCCACTACCCATTCGTGGGTAGAAGAGGAAACCAGAACAGTTTAAGTTACAAGAGCGACTCGCGTCTCTTTCTGTTTTGCCTTGACATCTGGATTATAATTATTCCAGTAGCCTTTCTTACCACTCTTGAAGAACCTTCCTTTCTCCTTTGACATTCGTATGTCGCCGGTAAGGACCGTCTTCTTACTCCCAGTGCTCTTCTTGAAATATCCACCCTTTCTGCTCTTTTTCTGGTTTCCGCCTTTCGGAGGATTCCTTGAACTACTAGGGAAATTCAAGACTTGAGCACTCTTGCCCTTTCCTATAACCTCTTTGACCGCTACCAAAGATTTGAGTAACATACTCATAGTAAACTCGTTCTTAGACATAGCGGTCCTAAAACAGAAGTTCTTATCGGACCTTTGCAGAGCATTTATTGGGAAGGTAAGATATCTCTTCCACTTTGTAAAATTATTTAAACCCGTTAGGGCTTGGTTGGTGAGTCTGTTTAGGAACTCGAAAAATAAAATATTCGAACAGACATATCTGAAAAATGTAATTTTAAAAGCATGTAGGAAATTAATATTTGCACATAATTCGTAATTAATAATCATTGTAACCTTTTGTAAAAACAATGATATTAAAAACCTCGAACGGCTCTAGGAATTCCACTAGCAAGCCACGCAGGTGGACGTTTACTAGCGTAACCCTAAACCAAGCTATTTACCTAGCTCTTTAATTCCAACCCACGTCTAGGTTCTTAAGACGAATGGAATTAATAGTTCGATTTTCTGGACCATGTCACTATTAAAACGCGGGAAGGGACTTCGAGGGAAGTGAATTGTACCTGCGGTGACATCTAAACATTGACCATTAATTTGACCAAAATAGAATCAAATTCTCGAAATTGACATACTTACTCGAACCATGCCGCATTCAATTTGATCTAATTAGCCATCCTATTTAATTATTATCTTCTAGGGTACTCGTGTTTACTAGGCACGCAATCCACGCAGGTGGACGTTTACGGCTTCGCTCCCACTACTCAATAATAATCAAATATTATTTTGGAAAACTCATCTCACAAAACTGGTAGCTCAAAAATGCAAGCAAGCCACGCAGGTTGACGTTTACTTACATAATCTAACTACTTTCGTGTAGAGTCCAATTATTGGAGGTCCATTAAGTGTTTAATATCCAAATTAATGAAATCTAATTAAACATTTAATTTTAAAAATTGCTTAGTCTTTTTATTCAAAAGGTTTGTCTTGAATCATGCATATACACATAATTCTAAATCATGTAATTTCTAAACGCACATAATAAAACGTGCTCGCGAAAATTAGAGCATGCTTTAATACGACGTAAATCCTATTTACATGCTTTTCTAAGCGCAACTAATCACATAATCGCATGCTAAAGCATAATTAAAAATAAATATGCAAATAGGAAATTTAAAGTCGTTATCAGGCTTTAAAAACACGTAATTCCTAACTATTACATAGCCCGATCAAAATACAGCTCTTCCATCTTCAAAATCTTTGAATTTGAAAACTGCATCAAAAACTGTCGTTGCCATGTCATCGGGGGGTCTGCCACGTGTCAGACATGTGGCCGGTCTAGTCAGCAACGGCTGACGTGGCGCGCCACGTCAGCGTCTTCAACCTTGCGCCAAAACACGCAGCAGCGGCCGCTGCTGCCGCTCCACCGCCGAAGGCGACCTCCTGCCGCCATCCTGAAGCCATCCAGCCCTGCCGAAGACGACCTCGACCTCGCCCCGCCATGAGTCGCCTCGCGCCGCCGCTGCGCGAGCACGATTCGGCGGCCGCGTTCCGTAGCACGCGCGGGCCGCCGCGCCCTCCACGGGCCGGCGCCGCCGTCTTCGTTGTCTCCTACCACCCCTAGGCATGACCCACACGTCTGGGCTGCCCAAATCCGGCGACAATTTCCGCCGCCTCGCCGGAAATCAAGCGAATTTCGCATCCCGTCACCGGCGAGCTTCGCCGCTCAAATTCGTACTCTCCGAGCCGCGATTCGATCAATTGAAAGAGGGGAAACATAATTAGAATACTCACGACCACCGGGTAACGGATTCCGGCCGAGATTAGTTCCTCAATTTCCCGAATTTCAAACGATTCACTGGAACGAATTCATAACGAGCAACTTATTTCAGACGTTAATTTCGATCGTATTCGGGATCGGATGATCCCTTACAACCTATCGATGCGAAGCTCGTAAGATGAGGATTCCAGAGGTTTAATCCGATCGTCGATCCGACATCGGACGCGCCTGGAATCTCTGCCGCAAGATGTGATGGAACCCTAGAAAACTAGGGTTTTCGCTGCGAAAATCAGATTTTCGTCGTCTCGTTTTTCGTGCCTCTAGAACCAATTACAGTACAAGAAATAGTACAATCACATAACAAATAGGTCCTATAATCTACTCGTGGATTTTCTCACGAGCAAAACGTTACATCGGGGTCAAAACAATGGCTCGTAGGCCGCCCCAAACACGAAAATAGCCCGATAACGACGAAATAAAACCTAATCATACATCTAACAGCAACAATCAGATCTTAAACCAGACTCTGATACCAATTGAAGGAATAATTCAGGTTAGGAACGCTACCTTCCCCCTGGTGTGTCGTCGCGGCTTTGATTGTTGCTCCTGTGTTAGACCTTCTGATCTGTATCCCGGCCTTTTTCTTCCTCTGGGTGGTCAGAGAACTGAAGAAAATAAATTTTTTTTGTCTCTCTACTCACGCGTGCGTGTGTATATGTGTATGCGTGTGTGTTTTGTTTCTGAACAGAATACTGATATATATAGGCTTCAAAAGCTAATATAATATTAATATATTTGTAACCCATTAATTTAATTATATTTCTAATGGGCTTCCACATAACCAGCCCATAATATAATTAATTAATTTACTGGGCTACTAATATTTATCAATTAATTGGCCCAGCCAATTAATTCCAGATAAATAATATTATTAAATAATGTAAAAATACATTAATCCATTAATAATGATTTCTGAGAGACAATAAATAACCAGGCAACTAATTGTTCAGGGATCCAATACAAGAAATAAAGTTGGGCCTCAAATTAATTAATTATTCATGCTCAGCCCAGAGAAAAATTAATTAATAAACACAGATTCATTCCACTAGATAATCCGTGCTGACTTACCCCTTTATCCCAATTTGAATAAGGGCTTGTATTTCAGACTTAATCAATCTCCGTATTTAAGATAGAAATATCCGTTAATTAATTAAGCTCACTGACAGCTTAAATTAATTAACATCTTATATTCCTAAGCAGTACCACTCGAACTTATTAACACACCTGAACTTAATCAACCGGCCGGGTTTAGTGTGCTAATCCTTTCGAGTTCCTCAGGGGATATTATGAACCCATTTTACTAGGATACGGATGCAAGATACAGACAACAAGTCTGAGCCACAAATAACTACTAACACCCAAGATACGTAGATCCAGTCGCGATGACGTTCACCATAGTAGGTCAAAGTGATAGATAGCCAAATGCACTCAGCTGAAGTCTTACCAAGCTTAAGACCAGCAAAGTCACCGAGATCTTGGTTTTCCACTAAGGTCAGTTAGGAAAACACATCTCACTGTGATCCGTCAATACACCACCTTAAGTGTACCAGTAAAGACAAGCAGCTAAGATAAGCCACTTCTTATCTAAACTGCAGCTTAAACCGACAACTTATCCTTAAGTTGTCTCAGCTGTGATAACTGTTTATATCCTGTCAGTTTAACCAATTTGTGTTGTCTTCTGTGATACCCGACACACCACACAAATCTAACTTTTATACAAGATAAAGGATAACATGTGCAAATATACATATTTATCAGATAGGAGAATAAAACAGTGGTAAGGACAAAAACACATTGTATACAAGCATAAAAAATGCTTCCAGTATACAAAATCCAAACAGATATCGCGTTGACGGCTTCTCATTGGTCGAGGTTTGTGGTAGGTGAGATAGTGTCAGACATCGGAGTTGACTCTCCCTAATCCTCGTATGGTCTTCTGCTGACTTTAGAAAAGACTTTAACAGCTGGGTCGTTTCCTGTCGGATACAGTAGACTTGAAGCAGTCTCTGTCTTCTTCGTCTAAGTCGGCTGACAAGAGATATTCTCTTGAGTGTGGTTAGCTGATGACTGCGACGGTACTGAGCTTGCATAGAGTTCTTCTGCTGATGTCTGTCAGTTGATGAGATATCTTCTACTGAGGCGAAGATCAACTGATGACTCAAGAACGCAAGCTCTTACACTGATGACGTGGGGTTCTGGAAAGTAACTTCGACAGAAGATCAATCCAACATTTTACCCCATACAGGACATAGACACAAGGATAAACAAAACAAAAACAGTCTAGCCTATACATCAGTTAATCCTATCAAGACACTACACTACTGATATCAGCTGGGTTTTGGGATCTTCAATTCCATAGTACTACTACGATTTCCCCCAATATTATTTTAACCCACTAACTGTTGAGTATCATCTACTGACTCATAACCCAACAGGATTCAACTTTAGTGATCCATTTATATCGATGAACTTATAGGCTTGAATTATGAACTCATTCTGAAAGAATTAGACCCAGTTTATCTTGACACCATCCATGATCGCCATCATGATCTGAATTTTCACTCGGGATAGCTGGTCAAAAGATCCAGCACAAGTGGTCAGCATGTGGTTGACAATATACGCTAGGCCTCTGTATTTAGGCAAAAGTTGGTTCTTAGAAAACGCAGCCTTGAATATTATGTCCTTCTGGCCACTGAATTAGCTCAGGTACATGTTAATGGAATTCTCCGCATATCTAACGGGAGAAATGCCTTCCTTTGGAAGTTGGAAGCTACAAATGAGGCATTCCCGAATGTCTATGGGAGCGACATCATGTTTCCATACATGTTGTCCCGCCTCTACTTGATTATTGATGCAAGAGATATCTCTGAGGTTATTCTCAATGTATATGAGGTTACAATAAAATTATGTAACCATAAGTGGGGCATCTTGGTGAGAATCATCTCCACCACGAAGACGCGATGGTAGTGAAGATAGGCTCCATGTAATCTATGCCGCACGTCCTAAAGGCCATCACAAGCTCAAAACAAACGTGGTTGTCTAAAAGAATATTATCCATGTCTCCGGGGATGAGAACTCTATAATCTGGGGAGTTCGCCATTGAAAATATTATGCAAAATAAGCGTTAGCACTTGAAAATAGTGTAGGTTAGACTTTGCAGAGTAAAGATTAAGAAATTTACCGAAATGTTAGTGCTATAAGGCAATAGAAGTCGATATGCAAATGAGGATGCAGAGCACTTAGCAGTTCGATAATAGCGGAAAGTGAGATTTTATTTTGATGAAGTATGATATATGAGATAAATGTGAATATAGAACGGTTTTCAGTAGATGGTCCAGATGCAATCAACTTTTAAAATAGATGGTTGAGATTTCATTTTATAGAAAGTAATAATTACTATGCCGCCTATGATCTCAACCTATGTATCTATCGCAAATAAAATAAGATGAGATGACATGCATTAAATGTTTCACAGTCAGTATATGGAATTTCGTGCTTTTAATGAAAATGATTTTATTAATGACATCCTTTATGAATTACTGGCGGGAAATAAATGGGATGCATGTACTTAACGTAATCTACTAAGTTGGATATGCAAACTTGTCAGCTGAGCATAGTAGTCAGTTGACACCACTGTGTAGATAGTGAATACATTCAGCATTGCAGAAAACGTTCCCCTTTGTTCAAATTCAAATACTGTAGGTTCATCTTACTGAATTGAGTCAGTAGGATCCAATAGACCTAGTTCTACTGAGAGTTTTCTGAATCTGGTCTCAACTAGAGGCTTGGTCAGTACGTCGGCTCTTTGCTTGTCAATATGAATTTTCTCCATCCTGATATCCTTCTTTTCGACAGGATCTCTGATAAAGTGATGACAGATATCTACTTTCTTGTAACTTGTATGTTGAACAGTATTCTGAGTGATGGTAATAGCACTGGTGTTGTCGCAGTAAATCGACACTTCATCTTGATTAATATCATAATCTCTCATTTGTTGTCGAAGCCATAGGTACTAGACACATCAACTTCCGGCAGCCATGTATTCAGCTTCAGTAGTGGACGTAGCTACTGAATGCTGTTTCTTTGAAAATCATGATATAATCTTACTGCCTAGGAACTGAGATGTTCTTGAAGTTGATTTTCTATCGATTTTGCAACCTGCATATATAATCAACATCAGAATATCTAGTAAGTTCAAGATTATCATCGGCAGGATACCATAACCTAACAACAGGTGTTCCTTTCAGGTATCGGAGAATTTTCTTCGCTGAGTCTAGATGACTTCGCTTGGGATTCACCTGAAATCTCGCGCATACACCTACATCATAAGTTATGTCAGGTCTACTTGCTGTTAAGTTTAATAATGAACAAATAATAGCTCTCTAGTCAGTTGAGTTAACAGATACTCCCTCTTTTTAAAGATCAATCTTTAGATTGGTGTTCATGGGAATCTTGACTGGTTTGCTAGAAAACAGTGGTAAGGACAAAAACACATTGTATACAAGCATAAAAAATGCTTCCAGTATACAAAATCCAAACAGATATCGCGTTGACGGCTTCTCATTGGTCGAGGTTTGTGGTAGGTGAGATAGTGTCAGACATCGGAGTTGACTCTCCCTAATCCTCGTATGGTCTTCTGCTGACTTTAGAAAAGACTTTAACAGCTGGGTCGTTTCCTGTCGGATACAGTAGACTTGAAGCAGTCTCTGTCTTCTTCGTCTAAGTCGGCTGACAAGAGATATTCTCTTGAGTGTGGTTAGCTGATGACTGCGACGGTACTGAGCTTGCATAGAGTTCTTCTGCTGATGTCTGTCAGTTGATGAGATATCTTCTACTGAGGCGAAGATCAACTGATGACTCAAGAACGCAAGCTCTTACACTGATGACGTGGGGTTCTGGAAAGTAACTTCGACAGAAGATCAATCCAACATTTTACCCCATACAGGACATAGACACAAGGATAAATAAAACAAAAACAGTCTAGCCTATACATCAGTTAATCCTATCAAGACACTACACTACTGATATCAGCTGGGTTTTGGGATCTTCAATTCCATAGTACTACTACGATTTCCCCCAATATTATTTTAACCCACTAACTGTTGAGTATCATCTACTGACTCATAACCCAACAGGATTCAACTTTAGTGATCCATTTATATCGATGAACTTATAGGCTTGAATTATGAACTCATTCTGAAAGAATTAGACCCAGTTTATCTTGACACCATCCATGATCGCCATCATGATCTGAATTTTCACTCGGGATAGCTGGTCAAAAGATCCAGCACAAGTGGTCAGCATGTGGTTGACAATATACGCTAGGCCTCTGTATTTAGGCAAAAGTTGGTTCTTAGAAAACGCAGCCTTGAATATTATGTCCTTCTGGCCACTGAATTAGCTCAGGTACATGTTAATGGAATTCTCCGCATATCTAACAGGAGAAATGCCTTCCTTTGGAAGTTGGAAGCTACAAATGAGGCATTCCTGAATGTCTATGGGAGCGACATCATGTTTCCATACATGTTGTCCCGCCTCTACTTGATTATTGATGCAAGAGATATCTCTGAGGTTATTCTCAATGTATATGAGGTTACAATAAAATTATGTAACCATAAGTGGGGCATCTTGGTGAGAATCATCTCCAGCCCTGAAGACGCGATGGTAGTGAAGATAGGCTCCATGTAATCTATGCCGCACGTCCTAAAGGCCATCACAAGCTCAAAACAAACGTGGTTGTCTAAAAGAATATTATCCATGTCTCCGGGGATGAGAACTCTATAATCTGGGGAGTTCGCCATTGAAAATATTATGCAAAATAAGCGTTAGCACTTGAAAATAGTGTAGGTTAGACTTTGCAGAGTAAAGATTAAGAAATTTACCGAAATGTTAGTGCTATAAGGCAATAGAAGTCGATATGCAAATGAGGATGCAGAGCACTTAGCAGTTCGATAATAGCGGAAAGTGAGATTTTATTTTGATGAAGTATGATATATGAGATAAATGTGAATATAGAACGGTTTTCAGTAGATGGTCCGAGATGCAATCAACTTTTAAAATAGATGGTTGAGATTTCATTTTATAGAAAGTAATAATTACTATGCCGCCTATGATCTCAACCTATGTATCTATCGCAAATAAAATAAGATGAGATGACATGCATTAAATGTTTCACAGTCAGTATATGGAATTTCGTGCTTTTAATGAAAATGATTTTATTAATGACATCCTTTATGAATTATGCGGGAAATAAATGGGATGCATGTACTTAACGTAATCTACTAAGTTGGATATGCAAACTTGTCGGTGAGCATAGTAGTCGGTTGACACCACCGTGTAGATAGTGAATACATTCACAGCATTGCGAAAAACGTTCCCCTTTGTTCAAATTCAAATACTGTAGGTTCATCTTACTGAATTGAGTCAGTAGGATCCAATAGACCTAGTTCTACTGAGAGTTTTCTGAATCTGGTCTCAACTAGAGGCTTGGTCAGTACGTCGGCTCTTTGCTTGTCAATATGAATTTTCTCCATCCTGATATCCTTCTTTTCGACAGGATCTCTGATAAAGTGATGACAGATATCTACTTTCTTGTAACTTGTATGTTGAACAAGATTACGAGTGATGGTAATAGCACCGGTGTTGTCGCATGAAATCGACACTTCATCTTGATTAATATCATAATCTCTCATTTGTTGTCGAAGCCATAGGTACTAGACACATCAACTTCAGCGAGCCCATGTATTCGGCTTCGTGAGTGGACGTAGCTACCGAATGCTTGTTTCTTTGAAAATCATGATATAATCTTCTTGCCTAGGAACCGAGATGTTCTTGAAGTTGATTTTCTATCGATTTTGCAACTCGCATATATAATCAACATCGAGAATATCTAGTAAGTTCAAGATTATCATCGGCAGGATACCATAACCTAACAACAGGTGTTCCTTTCAGGTATCGGAGAATTTTCTTCGCTGAGTCTAGATGACTTCGCTTGGGATTCACCTGAAATCTCGCGCATACACCTACATCATAAGTTATGTCAGGTCTACTTGCTGTTAAGTTTAATAATGAACAAATAATAGCTCTCTAGTCAGTTGAGTTAACAGATACTCCCTCTTTTTAAAGATCAATCTTTAGATTGGTGTTCATGGGAATCTTGACTGGTTTGCTAGAATCGCATCCGGATTTCTTGATGAGATCTCTTTGTACTTTGCTTGATTGAT
This sequence comes from Lavandula angustifolia, assembly GCA_028984105.1. Lineage (NCBI taxonomy): Eukaryota > Viridiplantae > Streptophyta > Magnoliopsida > Lamiales > Lamiaceae > Lavandula > Lavandula angustifolia. The sequence goes on from CM054808.1 coordinate 10,382,158, forward strand.
GAAAATTCCATTTTCAGATTGTTTGACTTGGAGTCCAAGGAAATAATTCATCTCTCCCATCATAGACATTTTGAACTTTTCTTTCATCATTTTCTCGAATTGCTGACACATAGTCAAGTTTCGGGATCCGAAAATGATACCATCTGTGTAAATTTGCACCAGTAGAATGTCGTCGTCTGACTTGATACTGAATAAGGTGCGATCTACAGTTCCTTTCTGAAAACCTTTCTGAAGGAGGAACTCTGAAAGGGTATCATACCAAACCCATGTGCTTGTTTTAACCCATATAGAGCCTTCTTGAGTCTGTACACTTGATATCCCTGCTGAAAGTCGGGTGATTGTTCAATATAGACTTCTTTCTTCAGTACGCCGTTCAAAAACGCTGACTTCAAATCCATTTGATAGACTTTAAAGCACTGATGTGTTGCATATGTGAGGAATAGTCGAATGGCTTTTAATCTGGCGACCGTTGCAAACGTTTTGTCAAAATCTATTTCTTCAGCTTGACAATAGCCTTTGGCAACTAGTCTGGCTTTATTCCTGACAATGGCGTTGTTTTCATCCCGCTTTTTCTTAAAGACCCAATTGGTTCCGATCATATGATGATGTTTTGGGTCTATCAACAAGCTCTCAAAGTTCGTTTCTGATGAATTGGTTCTACTATTCTTGCATGACGATGATCTAATCAGCATCGTTCAATACGTCCTCTATAGTCTGAGGTTCTTCAATAGACAAGAAACAGGAGTATAATACACTTTATCCTTCACAGAATCTGGATCTTGTCTTTACACTGGATGATGGATCTATTATAATAAGGTCAGAAGTATGAGCGTCAAGCCATTATCTTCTTTTTATGATTTCTTCTTCTAAAGTTATTTCTGCACAGATATTAGGTGGATTAGGCATTTCAGTTGTACTATTCAGTAACAAGGTTGGGATCTACTAAGTTTCCAAGTTCAGGGGCTTTCAGCTCAGGAATATTAGGAGTTCCCCATGAGTTGCTATTCTCAGTAGAAGTCTCAGTTACCACAGGGGTTTCTTCATCTACCTGAGTTACCTGAGATCGATTATGTTCAGTAGAATCGATCGATTCAGCTGCATTGCATGTTGGGTGAATATGGATTTCCTCAATATCTGAATCATCATCCTCACAATGCTGGATATTTTCTACATCATCGTTCAAGTTCAGATCCTGCAGCTTGGTACTGACCTCTTTAGCACCTTATTTGGGGTCCTATTGCTTGTCCTTAGTAACATACTCATTAAAAACAACACGAGGGCTTCTTCCACGTAAAGTGTCCGGTAGTTAAAGAACCCTAAAACTTTTGCTGACCCTGGAGTATCCTAAGAAAACTTCTTTGGTCTGACTTGCTATCAAAGACCTTTACCTGATCCATTCCATTATTGTGGATTAAGCAATGACAACCAAAAATATGGAAATGTTAAATAGAACGTGTTATCTCTTTCCATAATTCATATGGTGTCTTCATGTGTGTTTGAGTCAGTAGCGAGCTGTTCCGAGTGTAGCAGGATGTGTCAGTAGCTTCTACCAAAAACTTTGATGGTAGGCTTGAGTGTGCGAGCAACGTTCTTGTTCCTTCTTTGAGTATTTTATTTTTACGTTCAGCAAGGTTGTTCTACTGAGGCGTGCGAGCTGCTGATTTCTCGTGCTGAATTTTCTCAGTTTCGCAGTACTCTCTTAGCATAGAGTTCAGGAACTCTGTTCCTCTATCTGAGCGAATTCGTTGAATTTGAGATTCTTTTCCATGGTAAGTTTCTTCAAGAGTTTTGGCAGTTCAGTTTTGACATCAGACTTGTTTGCAATTAAAGTTACCCACATATATCTTGAGTAGTCATATATAACCACTAGAGCATACGTCTTGCCTCTGATTGTCACTGGAGAGATTGGCCCGAATAAGTCCATGTGAAGCAGTTGAAGGATTCCATCAGTAGAGGGTGACGGAACGGGTGGATTGGTTGAATTTGTCTGCTTTCCCTTTAGGTATGCTTCACAGTTCTTCTATCGTTTGAATACTTCATTGGGCAGTCCTCTGACTTTAGAGTCTCTTGCTAGCTTGTTCATAGTCTTGAAGTTTAGGTGACTATGTCTTTTGTGCCATAGCCATTGGTGATCGTTGTTTTCACACCAAATAAAATTCATGCACACACTTAGAATCTTATAATTAGTATAGAACATGTTCGAACTCAGGGAACAGTGAAAATCAACTATATCTATCCTCTTAATCAAGTTTTGTTGATGTCATCACGTATAAATTTTGGGTTTACAACCTAGGCAAAGAAAATTAAATAGCAGAAAAGTAAATTAAGAGAAAACAAGTAGAGAAAGGCGGACTCGGTTTCAGGTAACTCATATGAGACAACTACTTCGATCATTTATGCATAGATTTAATTAATTCCTAGGATCAACCAATTATAGGATACAGTGTTGGACACGTACATACCCCAATTCCTACTTACTTAGTCGGTAATGGCTTGTTGAATAAATTTCCACTACTTCCTAACCTAACCACAACCTAGCTTGTTGAACAATCCTAGATTCAATGTTTAAACATCATTAAAAGGAAGGAACCCGATTTTAATCTCTACCATTTTTGGACAAGCTGATATAGATGATTAACCTCCTTAATTCGACTATCGTTATGATAGCTTCGCCACCTAAGTTGTTGAACAATCTGGCACTAATCTTCATAACCTAAATTGATCATGTTTAAGTTAATCCAATTAAATCTTTCTACCCCGAAATAAGTCGAAACCCTACTCTTTAATTACTACGTCCAATTAGAACTCACAATTTTTGTATCTCTTACTCGTCACCCTTGCCGAAGCCCTAAAAGGATTAGCTACGCATGTTTAACTTGGACAAGCAGAAAGGAGTAACAAACATAATCAGAATAGAATTTAAAATGGGAAAAACTTAATGCACAAACTGAAAATAAGAAACTGAAAGTAAATACTGAATAGCGAACTGAGTGCTGAAAGTAAGTACTGAATCTGAAATCTTCAAGTGCTGAAAACTAAAGCTGAAAACTAAAGAAAGTGAATACAAGTGTTTGAATTCTAGAGTTGAATCTAAAAAACTATACTATGGGCTAAGAACAGAAGTGGCTGGAGAACGAAACTAAAAGATGATGGAGAGAATTGTGTAAGCGATATGAAGTTGTCGTCTCCAGCCCCTTTATATAGATCTCGAAGCCTATCCTCCAAAGGAAAGAATATCTAGAGCAAATCTTGTGTGGATCTTGATCTTCAAGACTCATTTTCCAATTATAACTAGGCCCTAAAATATCTTCAAGCTTCCAAATCTTTTCCACATCTTTCCTTCTCGATCCAAGTCCCTTTTTATCTCCAAAATGTGCGCAAAATATCTCAAAGTCAGCTCCAACTCTCCACATCATCACCGTCAAATATCCAGCTGAAAATAGGCATTTATGGACAAAAAACATCATCAATTTGGACAAGATGAGCGTCAAAACTGAGTGAAGCCGAGTAGTATAAAATCGACACATCAAATATCCTCACACTTGAATCATACTTGCCCTGAAGTATGGAGTGAACAAAAGAATACTACTACTCGAATCCCCATTCCCCAATACTTAAAACAGACTCAATGATGGAAATAAAAGACACTAAGACACGAGATTCAGATTCAAAGAAGAGAAATAAAACAAACAGACTCAAACATAACAGACTAAACATTGAAGCATACCTAGCAGCCATATAATGTCCATGATTCTTAGTCTCTGCCCAAACATGCAATGCAGTTAAAACCTTCATCAAACAAGTCAAGCAACATAATTCTCAAGTCATAAATTCAGATATTAGCTTGGTCAAAACATAAGCATAACTGAACTTGCTCACCGATTCACTCATCTCTCTCTAATCTAGTCCAGGTAAGCCGCTCATAAAAAACATAATCTTGCAGTTACAATAGCAAGTGGTCAATCTAGCAACTCAAAGAGGTATTTCTCTTAGATGTAATGGGGCTTAAGGACTATTCAAATACATGACATGGTAGGGAATCCTAGGGGTCCTAAGCTTCTGAAAATTAAGCACAAGTATGCATCATGTTATTCACTGAGGTATTTGATTAGGCAAGCAGACAGTAAGCATAAGAGATAAACAGTTCAGCACAGATAGAGATTTTCTGAACTTTCAAACTGGGCAAGGCAGATGATGTGAAGCAATTGATCGACTCGGCGAAGGATGAAGCATCGACTCGGGATAATCATTTTGCAAGATTCTACGTTCGGCGTGCGAGGAGAAATCACGAGGGGGAAATAACGACGTGCATGTGCATGACGTTAGAAGGTCAAGATTTGACGAGATATGGAAAGAAAGATTTCGAGATATGAGAAGATATGTTCGTTCCTTTTTTATTATTATTTCTATAGTTTTAATTATAGTATTTTTGGTATGTTTTGTGGGTATCCATCCTTATAAAAAGGGATGAGAACCCTTAGTACTAGCACGTATGTTTTTGGATTTGGATTGAATCGGGCAAGACTTGATGTCTTGAGCGGGCGAAAACCTTAAGGTTTAGTTAGGTTTTTCTATTTGTTTTCATCTTTCTTTACGTGATCAATTTTGATTGTTACTTCCACTTTTTTACAATCATAAAATATTGTGCATGGCTGATTATTAATTCCACTTTCTTACATCCATAAACTATTGTGCGTGGCTGAATAGTAGGAATCATAATCAACCAATTTCGAGAGTTCGTGTATTGCGAGAGCTTGTATCGGAAATTTACAAAAGTCGTATCAAGTGTTTTCTTTTGTTTGCATCAATTTGGTCCGACCTGCCGGATCTGACGGTGTATGATTTCAAACGAGAGCCAGTCGAAATTTGCAATCAAATTCATGGTGAAGTGTATAATGACCAATGAGCAATTCATGGGGTTGAAGAATGCCCGAGATCCAGATAGGCCTAAAAATGATAGAGCAGCTATTATTTCGGATACGATTCAAATGATTAAGGATTTGATCTCTCAAGTTGAAAGATTAAACTCCGAATATGTTGCACTCAGTGAGGAGTCGCGTGAGTTGACCCAGGAGAAGAATGATCTCAGAGAAGAAAAGGCATCTCTTAAAACCGATTTTGAGAACCTTAATGGGCACAACTTACAGAGAGTTAAGACCGTGGACCCATGGGTTGGAATAAACCACTCTGTTATGATGCATCCATCCTTGTTGTCGCTACCGATTCCTTCGCGAATTTGGGAGAATATTTCAAAGGATTTCATTACCAATCTTCCGTCACCAAAGGGATGTTCTTGTGTTTTGGTAGTGGTGGATAGGCTGCCAAAGTATGAACTTTTTTATCCCACACCGTACTCCGATCACGGCTCGTCGCATGGCTACTCGATTTGAGTTGGCCTATGGACGGCCGCCGCCTAGAGGGATGAGGCATTTGTCAGAGGAATGCCGCATGGCCGCGGTCTCGGACGTAGTATTGTCCCGGGAAGAATTTGAGAAGCAATTACGGGTGAATTTAGAACGGACGCAGGATCGAATAGGGAGAATACGGAATCAAGCAAATAAAAGTCGCCGTGGAGTGAAATTTAGGGTGGTGGATCATTCGGTGGAGCCTACGTTTCCGAAATCGCTAGAATTTGAATTCGGCGACGTCTTTGACCCAGAGAAAGTGTTGTGTGTGCGTGATAATGTATCTTCTCATGGTTGGGTCCGAGAGGTGTTAGTTCGTTGGAAAGATCGAGGAGAAGAAGAGTCTACGTGGGTGGAATTGGAGGAGTTACGAAAGAAGTTTCCGGATTTCTGCCTTGAGGACAGGGCTGTTTTTGAGGGGGAGGAAGTTGATGTGAAGCAATTGATCGACTCGGCGAAGGATGAAGCATCGACTTGGGATAATCACTTTGCAAGATTCTACGTTCGGCGTGCGAGGAGAAATCACGAGGGGGGAATAACGACGTGCATGTGCATGAGGTTCGAAGGAGAAGATTTGATGAGATATGGAAAGAAAGATTTCGAGATATGAGAAGATATGTTCGTTCCTTTTTTATTATTATTTCTATAGTTTTAATTATAGTATTTTTGGTATGTTTTGTGGGTATCCATCCTTATAAAAAGGGATGAGAAGCCTTAGTACTAGCACGTATGTTTTTGGATTTGGATTGAATCGGGCAAGACTTGATGTCTTGAGCGGGCGAAAACCTTAAGGTTTCGTTAGGTTTTTCTATTTGTTTTCATCTTTCTTTACGTGATCAATTTTGATTGTTACTTCCACTTTTTTACAATCATAAAATATTGCGCATGGCTGATTATTAATTCCACTTTCTTACATCCATAAACTATTGTGCGTGGCTGAATAGTAGGAATCATAATCAACCAATTTCGAGAGTTCGTGTAGTGTGAGAGCTTGTATCGGAAATTTACAAAAGTCGTATCAAGTGTTTTCTTTTGTTTGCATCAGCAGAATATAAACATTCAGACTTCATCCTTTCCTTTCTTTCTTTCAATAGGTGTTCTTCTCTCTCTTTTTTCTCATCATTTTTGTTTTTCTGCACCTTCAACTTCTTTTTTTTTAGCCCCCCTTCTCAATTTTTTTCTTTTCACTACAACACTCTGCCTGACCAAACTGACTTTTTGGTAGAGTTCAAAATGTAAAACAACAGAACTCTAAGGTGGTATCAATACAAACAACTATCTCCAACAATTCTCATAAAATCTCTTCAATTAAAAATTGCCTTCAAATTATGAATTACCACAGCAAGCACATGCATACATAGGGTCAAGACAAAGGCTTTGTAAGGCTTGGCTTTTTAAATAACTCATGAAAAAACAAGTCAAGGCTTCAAAGTGGCTAGCTAGGGGATTAAGCAAAGGTAGGAACTGAAAGAATTAAAAGCTAAAATTAGTCAACCCTAATTTGCCCCTATCATTTATCACACATGACCACAAGCTATAGAGACTTTGTAACACATCACTCTCAAGAAAATAGCGGGAAGTGTCCCATTTTAAAGGCTCAAATCTCTCTTTAGTCATGGGTTTTAAGAATTCAGTTTTAACATGCTTAAATTTCCTCATCCGAAGCCACATACAAAATCGTCCATAGAAAGAGAATACACTCCAATCATGCAGAAGTCAGTCAAGAAAAACATTCAAAAAAAATTTGGGCAGATTTATCATAAAATCACATCAAAATCATGAAAATCCTAGCATGCTTCGACCTAGGACGAAGGACAGAAACCTAAAACATCCGCCTCACAATTCAACCGTGCTCGCCCTTGAGCAAGGAAAAGAAAACATAGAAGCATGCAGAGGAAACAGACACAAAGATTGAAAATAAAAATAAAGAAAATAAAAAAAAACTGACTGGGGAATGGTATCACCGGTTCTTCAGCTCGTCCAAGCGAGCTATCACCTCCTTCTAAAAGTCATCCAGCTTCTCCTCAAGCTTTTCCAACCTTCCCTCTATCCGGCCAAGCCTGTCCTGCTCCTTGTCCTGCCCTGCACCCACAGAATAGCTCGGGACACCAGGTCCCGACCTAAAGAACTTGTCCAAGCGTCAGTTCCAACATAGGTCAGCTTGGCTAACCGTAACCGACTAAGGCTCATAGCAGGGGGATCACAAATAGACAGTTGTACAGGGGATATCAAAGCAAAGTTGCGAACAAAGAAAGTAGCAAGCAAATGACACAGAGTATGGTGTCGATTTGGCCTAGCAGCTATGTTCTCCAAACAATGTGCTATCGAATACCCTAAATCAAGTTTAGTCCCTGTATGCATACACCATAGAAACTACAACTCCGTAGCACTCACTTTAGAAAAACCCGTAGTAGTGCCAGTCAAGTTATAGGCAATGTAGTAATGGCACAAACGAAGAACATAATTTTCAACTTGATAAATGGCAATGTAGTAATGGCACAAATGAAGAACATGAACTCTCAGACGACTCAGATGAAGTCGATTCCTTCATGGATTTATCTGAAGATGAAGCGGCATTCACAGTCGTGGAGCTTGAAGAAGACGCTGAAAAGTGTCTCATGGCAAGAGAAGAGGATGAGGTAAACTCTCACGCTCCATTTAACTCCTCTTCACACTGCACATACGACACTATTTCAGGTGCAGATGAGAATCTGGACGTCGCGATCGCATATGAAGAACTACTCGACGAGCAGATTCAGATGAGTCTGCAGCTTAGTAAGACTCTTCAGGAGTTGGATACCCTAAAAGTGGAGAATCAGAGACTTTCTCAGGAGAGTCAGGTTGCTACTGAGTCAGAAGGACTTGTGTTGAGACTCAGGGAGGAGATAAACTCTCTGATGGCCAAGTTTCAGCATCAAGAAGATCGGATCTCGATCGACCAATGACTTGACTCAGAAAGATACTGAACTGAGTCTACTGAAGCAAGAGTTGTCAGGACTTCAGACCGAGCATGAACTGCTGAAGAAAAGTGATGATGTTTGGAGGAACCTAATGACAGAGCGGTACATGGGCGCTGAAAAGAAGCTTGAGGCGATGCTAGCAAGCAACAAGCCTAAGCACTACAAGGAGGGACTTGGATTCAGCCATGGAGCCTCCTCATTTGCCCCCGTACACTCAGAAAACCGGCTAGCTGATAGATTTGTTCAAGGGGAGACCATCAACTCAGAGATTCTGTACCCCCTAGCCAAGAACAAACAAAAGATGAAGGCACCTTATCCATCTATCAGCATTCTGATAAGAAGATCAGTACGAAGTCACCCCAGTTCAGTCAAGGGGGAACCAACAAAGCAAAGTGGGCTAATTAGTATGGACCTCCGCAGCTGACACATCCAGCTCAGTATGGGTCATATTACTATGATCCTATAGTCAGAAGAGGACCTAAGAGTCAGAAGAAGAAAAAGAAAGCCGTGCAGAAGGCAAAGGTCAGCAGTCCACCTACTCAGAAGATCAGGACTCCTGAACCTGTGAAGCCTCAGAAGTCAACATCGACTAGTCCAGTGGTCAAATATGTTGATCAGAGTGGAAAGAAACTGTCTGAGACCACCAGGGTCGTAAGATAGATCTGGGTTTCCAAAACAAACATCTAAGGACCCAAAATCAAAAATAAAGGGTACCTAAATATAATTCTGTTTTGCAGGTGCACAAGGACCCTTGGTATGTGGACAGCGGATGCTCAAGACATATGACATACCAAAAGGACCTACTGAAGAATTATACTACTGAAGAAGGACCCCTAATCGAGTTTGGAGACAACGCAAAAAGCTATACCAGAGGCTATGGAACACTCAGCATTGGAACCGCAACAGTTCCAAGAGTATCATATGTTGAAGGACTTTAGCATAATCCTCTCTCTGTTAGACAATTTTGTGATAACTCGAATAAAGTGATTTTTGACGCTGGTTTCTGTGATGTCATTGATAAATCTATAGGGAAAACAGTGTTGTCAGATTCGCGCAAAAAGAATATCTACGTAGCTGACTAGAACTCAGCTGAACCTGAAGCTTGTTTGTTGGCATAGAACGACAACAGAATAGAGCGGCTCTGGCACAGAAGACTCGGCCATCTCAACTTCAAGACGCTCAACAAACTAGCTAGAAACACTCTAGCAAGAGGACTGCCGAATGAAGTATTCAGTAAAGACACTCAGTGTGAGGCATGTCTGAAGGGAAAGCAAACAAGGAATCAAAATCCTCCCGTTCCATCTCCTTCCACTGATTGAATCCTTCAGCTGCTACATATGGATTTATTCGGTCCAGTCTCTCCGGTGACGATCAGAGGCAAAAAGTATGCTTTAGTGAACTCAGAGCTGATTTTCAGTAGAGCTCTGAGCCGACTCAGAGCTGATTTTCAGTAGAGCCGACTCAGCAGGAGTATGCCACTGAATAGAGATCGAGCTCAAGCAACGACCGCATGACCTTTCCGAACCGTCGAATTCACTAAGTCTAAATCAGCAAAGTCATACGAGGAAGAGAGAAGTCAGCTTCAGATCTACCTTGAAGTCTGTTCTGTCTCACCTACTTTCTTTATCCTCGACCAATAACAAGCAGCCAGCTGTTCATATTCTGATTAAAGCTGCAAGTCAACAACTTTCCAGAAATAGGAGGGAAAGGACACTGCAACCATACTTTGAAAGAGCCGTTAGCTACCCAAAAGAGAGAGACACAAGGATCTTCATCTCCAACGGATCTATCCTTATCTCTACTCTATAAATAGAGGGATACAATTCAAATTGATGTTCACGACCAATACGAGCGAACCTTACCGAACACACAAGCATTCACGAACAACTCAAAACGTTCTAAGTCTTCCGCAAGAAGTTCGAAGAGTAATCTCCGGTGAAAGACGACATACTCGCTCACAGGGAATAAAGCTGAACCAGAATTATAAAGCCTCTAGTATCCAAGCGACTGAACACGAACCTAAGTCTTTACTTAATCGTTCGTCGCTCTAGAAGCCACTTTCTCGTTCCCTATCCCTCTAACCTAAGCTCAGCTGATCATATCCATAGCTTAGACGAAGGAGTTCATATCTGAACTGATCCTTATTGTAAAGGACTCCTTCATAGTTGGAGAGTTTTTCAAACACTTAGTTCGATACCCTGTAAACTGAGACTTGCTCCGTATAATCACTAAGGCTAGTGTTTGTCCAGCGTACAAACCAACTGAGACTATCTCAGTATAATACATAGCCTCCTGATGATTCGGGACAGTAGACGTAGGATTGTTGGATCCGAACCACTTTAAAAACTACCTGTGTTCTGTGTTCGTTTTTTCTATTTTAACTGTTGCATTGATTACAGTTCATACTGAAAAATATTTCTAAAATCATTCAACTGAGTTTCAGCAAGCTTAATCGATTGCACTAACATACTGAAACTGTTTTATTAAAAACGTTTTCTATACTCAACTGAATTTGGGCCTACACATTTCCGTACTACTGAACTTTATCTGAACGGTACTGAATTCTGACTCTAGTCAGCTAGCAGGCCTCAGTGAAGTTAGCCACTCTGCCACGCGATCTAGAACATCTTATTTGGTCTACCGAACTTGTTCAGTACGGGACTCTCCTGAAAAGGACTATTCGCGTTTAAAGTTGAGAAATCGGTTTTCAGGTGTATTCACCCCCCCCTCTACACCTAAACGTTTATTCTCGGGACCAACATCAGTATTCACGGAAGGATTTAGCTTGCCAAGTTATCTTTTAGATCATGTGGGCAGAGTGGTTCGTTCTACTGAATCAAGTCTACTAACTTCAGCCAATGTACAGTAAACTTAGTATACGAATGTGTGCGGAAGTATAGGCCCGAACATTATCATCTCTTAATTTGAAAAGCGTTTTTAATGAAAATCTATTTAAGTCGTGCATGTGCGTCAATTCAGCTTTACTGAAAATATGATTTATGCTTTGTAAACAGTTTTATGCAGTATCAAAACTAAGCAATAAAATAGTAAATTCACAACGATTTTTAAATTAGTCTTGATACACAAGATCCTACGTCCACTGTCATGAACAAAGCAGGAGGTCTTGATTTTATTATACTGAACTAGTCTCAATCACTCTGTATATGAGTTTTGAGTTTCTCCAACTAGAAGGAGTTCTTACAATAAGAACGGTTCAACAAAATATGAACTTCTCTGTTTTCTAAGCTTCTGATCTAACAAGTGTAAGCTGAGAATAGAGAATGAGAACTAGATGATCTCTAGAGAGAAGAACTAAGAATGTCTGATCTGAGTAGTGAGTTCTTCGCTAAGTTTGCTCTAACTAAACTAGAGTTTGAATGCTTGACGCTTTGAGTTCCCGGTATCTTCATAGCTTGAAGATAGATCTCTATATATAGTTGTGACTCGTGAAAAGATTCGTTGGAGGAGCCTAGCCATGTGTCAAAACATGACAAGGAAAACGACCATCTTGAATTTGAATGTTACGGTAGAGATTCTCTCTTTTTCAGTCTTGAGGGTATCTTTGTGTTAGTGCAAGTACAATACTGGTAGCTCCTCATTGGTCGAGGTTGAATGGTAGGTAAGGTTTGTTCAAACACCAAAGCAGATGCTAAGTTGACCTCCTCTGATTCCTCGGAAACTTTAACTGAATTGTCCTCTACTGACATTCTTTTGAGATGATCAGCTTGTTGACCGCTTCCTTCATTTATTCAGTAGGTTCGGAGCAACCACACTGAATCTTTAGTGTTGAATCCGACTGGCTGAGAAGATAACATCTACTGAGCTTATCAGCTACTGAATTATATCTAGTCTACAAAGTTTCTAATATGCTGAACTCAACTAAACTATTACATTATAAGGTTTCATCACTCAGCTGGGGGTTTTGAGATCTTCAAATTTTATCATTTTGAATCACATTCCAAACATATACGGATGCATGACCCTCTCCGGTAGTTAATCAAAGTGATAGCTAGTCGCATGCACTCAACTAAAATCTCATCAAGCTTAAGATCAATTGAGTCACCGAGACCTTGGTTCTTCGCAAAGTTCGAATAGAAGAACACGTCTCACCACGATCCATCAATATATCAAATGTATCAACATAGACAAGTGACCAAGACAAGTCCCTTCTTATCTTTATTGCAACCCTAAACTGGTAACTTGTCCTAAAGTTGCTTTAGCTGTGATAATTGTTTATATCTCATTAGTTCGACCAATCACTATAGTGATCTAAAACACAATGCATGAATTAACTCTTCTGAGATAATGGAGTGATTTGTGCAATTATAATAACCAGATAGGAAAATAATAATACTGGTAACAAGAAAATATTGTATACAAGTGAATACATGAATTTCTTTTAGTACACAAATCCAACATCAAGTACCTTAGAATGCACTTTAAAGCTTCCGAGTGATACCTTCCTGGATTAGCCATGAACCTGCTTGCAACACTGATCGAATGTGCTAGGTCTGGTCTACTACACACCATTATATACATTATACTGCCAACTACATTAGCCTAAGGAACTTTGTGCATCGCACTTTGATCCTCATCAGAAATAGGCCTTTGAGTTTCAGATAATCTGAAGTGTTGTGCTAAGGAAACTGAAATAATCCTTGACTCATGCCTAACGAACCTTATAAGACCCTCTTAAATGTAGTTCAACTGACTTAACCACAAGAGCCCTTCATCTCTCTTTCTAACAATATATTTCGAGAATTCCCTTAGCATCACCCCAATCCTTGATTTCAAATTCTGACTTCAATCCTTCCTTTAGCTTCTGTATTTCTGATTTGCTTCTGCTAGCAATCAAGATATCATCTACATATAATATTAGATAAACCATAAATGTTCTCTTATTCATCTTAAGATACACATAACCATCATACTTAGATCTAGAGTAGCCTAGGTTCATCATCTTCTCATCAAACTTTTTGTTCTACTGTCGTGGACTTTGTTTCAATCCATATAAGGGTTTTTTGAATACACACACCTTGTCCTTAGTTTCTAGCAGAACGAACCCTCATGGATAACTCATATAGATAGTTTCTGTTGGGTGATGATTCTATCCTCAGCAGTATTAGATGTAGTGGGAAATGATTCTATCTTCTGTACTGACCGATACTCAGTAGCTTTGTGCTCTGAATTAGTCTGAAGATTTGAAGATCCCAAAACCCTATCTTGATCGGTGAACCTTTAAGTTGTAACCTGTTTTGTCTCTGAGGTTTCAGACTCAATAGACCCTCTGCTCTGGTTCAGGCATTCAGTTGCTTATCCGCCTCAGCACCAGAAGTAGAAGATTCGTATATCTTGGACTCAAGCAGGAGCAAGACATCGAAAGGAGTCAGTGGAACTGAACTCAGCAGGAGTAGTTCACTGTACTCAGAGTCAACCTTCAGTAAAGCAGACTCAACAGGAGTTCACTATTGAATCAAAGATCAGACTCAAGAACGGCCGATACCGTCCCGAACCGCCGATCTTTCAAACACAATCAGCATAGTCAAGTACGAGGAAGAGAGAAGTCAGCTTCAAATCTCCTTGAAGTCTGTTCTGTCTCAATCACTTTCTAAACCTCGACCAATGACAAGCAGACACCTGTCCTACACCTACTAAAGCTGCAAGTCAACAACTTTCCGGAAAAGAGGGAAAAGACTCTACAAATGCTACAAAAGAGCCGTTAGCTACCCAAAAGAGAGAGACAAAGGATCATCGTCTCCAACGGATCTTTCCTAGTCTCTTCTCTATAAATAGAGGGATAAATTAAATTTGAAGCTCATAGATACACGACAAGGAAGAAACGAAAGAAAAAGAAAAACCGCAAACATAGAGCATTCAAACGAGCAAACTCGAAAAGCCTAAGTTCTCCGCAAGAAGTTCGAAGAATTCATCTCCGGCAAAGAACTATATTCTATCTCTTAGGGCACCAAGCTGAACTGTTAAATACAGCCTCTAGCATCCAAACGACGATACACGAACCCAAAGTCATACTCAGTTGTTCGTCGTTCTAGAAGCCACTTCATTGTTCCCTATCCCTCTAACCTAAGCTCAATAGAATATATCCATATCTTAGATGAAGGAGTTCATCTTTGAACTGTTCTTTATTATAAAGAACTCCTTCATAGTTGGAGAGTTTTTCAAACACTCAGTTTGATAACCTTGTAAACTGAGACTTGCTCAGTATAAATCTTAAGACCAGAGTTTGTCCAGCGTACAAACCAACTTAGACTACCTCAGTATAATAAATATCTTCCTGATCATTCGGGACAGTGGACGTAGGATTTTTGTGTCCGAACCACTTTAAAAATCTACGTGTCTCGTATTCTCTTTCACTGTTGCATTGATTTAACTGTACATACTGAAAAGCCTTCTTAAATCATTAAACTGAGTTTCAGTGAACTTAACTGATTGCACTAATCTACTAAAACTGTTTTATTAAAAATGTTTTCCAACTCAACTGAATTGGGCCTACACTATTCCGCACCACTGAACTCTATCTACAAGATACTAAATTCTGACTCTCAGTCAGCTAGCAGATCTCAGTAGAGTCAGTCACTCTGCCAACATAATTCAGAACAACTTATCTGGTCTGCTGAACTTGTTCAGCAAGACACTATCCTGAAAAGGACTGTTCGTGTTTAAGTTGAGAAATCGGTTTTCAGGTGTATTCATCCCCCCCCCCTCTACACCTGAACGTGCTCTCGGGACCAACAATTGGTATCAGAGCAGGAGTTCTCTAAGACTCTTGTTATTCTGAAACTGGTCTACTTGAACGGATCCGGAAAACGTTTTCACTGCATATCATTCTTCACTCATATAATTATTAAATATGTCTGATATGTCAGGTATAAGGATGGTGCCCATGTTCTTAGTACAGAACTACGGCGTATGGCGAGTCAGAATGGAAGCTCATCTGACCTCTCTCCACGACAGCATGACAGAAGTTCTTGATGATAGACCTATCTGTTGGGATTTTGTATACTGGAAGCACTTTTTATGCTTGTATACAATGTGTTTTTGTCCTTACCACTGTTTTATTCTCCTATCTGATAAATATGTATATTTGCACATGTTATCCTTTATCTTGTATAAAAGTTAGATTTGTGTGGTGTGTCGGGTATCACAGAAGACAACACAAATTGGTTGAACTGACAAGATATAAACAGTTATCACAATGAGACAACTTAAGGATAAGTTGTCGGTTTAAGCTGCAGTTTAGATAAGAAGTGGCTTGTCTTAGCTGCTTGTCTTTACTGGTACACTTAAGGTGGTGTATTGACGGATCACAGTGAGATGTGTTTTCCTAACTGACCTTAGTGGAAAACTAAGATCTCGGTGACTTTGCTGGTCTTAAGCTTGGTAAGACTTCAGCTAAGTGCATTTGGCTATCTATCACTTTGACCAACTATGGTGAACGTCATCGCGACCGGATCTACGTATCTTGGGTGTTAGTAGTTATTTGTGGCTCAGGCTGGTTGTCTGTATCTTGTATCCGTATCCTAGTAAAATAGGTTGATAATATCCCCTGAGGAACTCGAAAGGATTAGCACACTAAACCCGGCCGGTTGATTAAGTTCAGGTGTGTTAATAAGGTCGAGTGGTACTACTCAGGAATATAAGATGTTAATTAATTTAAGCTGTCAGTGAGCTTAATTAATTAACGGATATTTCTATCTTAAATACGGAGATCGATTAAGTCTAAAATACAAGCCCTTGCTCAAATTGGGATAAGTCAGCACGGATTCTCTAGTGGAATGAATCTGTGTTTATTAATTAATTTTGCTCTGGGCTGAGCATGGATAATTAATTAATTTGAGGCCCAGATTTATTTCTTGTATTGGATCCCTGATCTGGCCCAATTAGTTGCCTGGTTATTTATTGTCTCTCAGAAATCATTATTAATGGATTAATGTATTTTTACATTATTTAATAATGTTATTTATCTGGAATTAATTGGCTGGGCCAATTAATTGATAAATATTAGTAGCCCAGTAAATTAATTAATTATATTATGGACTGGTTATGTGGAAGCCCATTAGAAATATAATTAAATTAATGTGTTACAAATATATTAATATTATATTGGCTTTTGAAGCCTATATATATCAGTATTATGTTCAGAAATAAATTACACACACATACACATAATTACACAGGCATACCGTGAGTAAGGGAGAGACACAAATCTATTTTCTTCAGTTCTCTGACCACCTAGAGGAAGAAAAAGGCCGGGATACAGATCAGAAGGTCTAACACAGGAGCAACAATTAAAGCCGCGACAACACATAAATCCTAAAGCATGCTTTTTAGAAGAGCACAAAATGAAACGTGCTTGCAAAAACTTAAACATGCTTTAAAAGTGAATTAAATCATATTTTCATGTTTTTCTAATCGCAATTAAACACATAATTCATGCTAAAGCATAATAATAAATAAATGCGCAGATAGGAAATAAAACGTCATTATCGGGCTAAAAATACAGATAAAAAATCAAAAATTCTATCTATTACAAAGCCCGATCAAAATAGAGCTCTTCAAAATCTCGAACTGCAAAAAAACGCATCTAAAAATGCCTCGAAAAATTGCTTACGAAAAAACTTCCACGCCAGCGCCACATCAGCGGGGTTACTGCCACGTGGAAGCCACGTGTGAAGGCCGCATCAGCGAGGGATGACGTCAGCATCTCCAGGGCTGGCGCCAGCCCTCCTCTTTCGCAGTCGCGCTGCCTCCATTTGCCGCGGCAGCGTTGAACAAACTAGCGAGCATTTCTGTGTGCGGCTCAGCCCGCGGCTTCCGCTGCCTCATCTGGCCTCCTCCACCTCGCCCAACCACGTCTGACGTCACCATAGTAAGTCAAAGTGATAGATAGATAAATGCACTCAGCTGAAATCTTAGCAAGCTTAAGACCAAATTAAGTGACCAAGATCTTTGGTTCTTCACTAAAGTCAGCTATGAGAACACATCTCACAGTGATCAATCAATATACCACCTTCAATGTACAAGTATAGACAAGCAGTCAAGACATGTCACTTCTTATCTAAACTGCAGCTTAAATCGACAACTTGTCCTTAAGTTGTCTCAGTTGTGATGACTGTTTATATCTTGTTAGTGTAGTCAATTGTGCAGTCTTCAATACACTACACAATCTAACTCTTATACAAGAGAAAGGACCAACATGCGCGAATATAATTAATCAGATTGGAGAATTAAACAGTGGAAAGGAAAAACACATTGTATACAAGTAAAATGGTTGCTTCCAGTATACAAAATTCCAGCAAAAGATATGCTACTGAGTGTATCAGCTACAGAACTCTATCTAGCCTACTGAGTTCCTAAAATATTGAACTCAACTAAGCTATTATATTATATGATTCATAACTCAACTAGGAGTTTTGGGATCTTCAAATCTTATCATGCTGAATCATATTCCCAACACATGTACAAGCACAAAGTAGTTCGTAACTATGCATAACCATAAATTTGGCCATACATATATGTTCAACCTTATACGTTATGCATATATAAGACAGGATAGATTATTATATGAATAACTTGAATGAGAAATAAACATAAACTAGTTCTTCACTATACATAAACAAAGTATGACCATACATGTATGTGTTCATTGATTTTGATTTAATGCATACCTATATATTAATTAATACATATCCTTTATTAATGTTATGCATACTGTGTTATCCTCTAGAATTATAGAAACTTAAAAGTTTGACATGATACACGAAAAATAGATATATGCATGACGTAATACAAGTACAAGCATAAACAAGTTCTTAACTATACATAAACACAAATTTGGTCATACATATATGGGTTCTTCAATTTTGATTTCATGCATATCCGTTTACTAAATCATGCATAATATATAACAATTTTATGCATAATCCGTGTAAAACACATCAAGTGCAAATATTGGGCTTCCATGTTTATGTCTTTCTGGTTACAAGAAAAGAGCAAATCTGGTAAAAGAAAAAAATCGTGCACAAAAGAGCATAACAATAAAAGAACTCAAACTTTTTGCACAATAAAACACCGTAGTAACACTATTTCATGTTTTCGAACCATAAAACATCGATTGACACACTGGGATCTTCAATTTTGATTTCATGTATGTACATTTACTACGTCATGCATAGTAGATAACAAGTTTATGCATAGTCCGTGTGAAACTCGTCAAGTACAGAAGAATTGTGCAAAAAAATCATAACAATAAAAGAACTCAAACTTTTTCAACAATTGAACATTATATTCAATGGATATACAAAACTATATGTTATGAAAACTAATTACTGTAACAACTAATACCCCTTTATACTGATACTGGTAACCACATAAAAACATTATGCATAAATGAATAGATATATCAGCATAAGCAGCAAGTTAATAATGCAAAATCTAATTAAGTGCACTTCTATATTCACATGTTTCACCTTTAAACTTCATGCATATACTTAAGACGATTTATGCACATGTTTCGTCGTGTTTATGCATATTATTAGAACTATTCAAACAACCACTCTATAAAACTGAACGAGGTTCCTAAGTACCACCCTAAATGCATAATTAACCTATCATTCATGCATATATGCATCTGTAATTATGCATAAATGGTCTACCCGCTTTACTTTCGTTCATAGTCTCTTTAATCTCAACACAAGGTTCCACCGAATTCGTCAAATTCAAGACGAGTATAGTTCACACAATCTAAAAACAACAAAGATTCTACATCATTCAAACAAATATACAAAAACTATGGCTACATTAATTCACACCTTAACACTCTATGCACAAACTAGGGTTTAAACCCAAAAATCGTCAAATTGTCACCATCGTTCCGAAATCTGTAGCAATGCATGGAAGAAATGCATTATTGAAGCAAGACACGCTTAATTTCAAGATTGTCTTTCAAAAATCATCTACGCTTTCTACCGAAAACATACACCCTTTCTGTCGAAAACAGCGTATTTCCTCAACTTACACCCATACTAGGATTTTGATTTCATCTACGAAATCGACACAATATATTTCGCCAGAACCCTCTGATTCATTTGAAACAAAAATCCCGCTACTTATTTTTAGGGGGAATCGGTGTTTTCAGATTTCAAATGTGAGTGGTTTGGCTTTTCCCATTTTGCCCTTCCTCTTATTTTTTCCTTTTTTTGGTAGAAAATGTGTTAAATCTAGTCCGTTGATTTGGTAATATCAATGGACTAGATGGATTCTCTTATCTCATAGAGGAAGTGGTTTTCAGAAGAACCACACCCTAAACCTCCAACATTCAAAAGAGATATGAGAACCAATCCTTACCTTAGATTCAACCCAAATCAATGACCAAGATTACACCACTTATTCTCATTAAAAAAAAGGGAGAAAAGGGCAAAATTAAAAAGAAGAATAAATCTAATTTGAAGAAACACTTCACTATTTTGAAAACATACTCAACACCTCCACTCTCTCTCTCTCTCTATCTATCTATCTATCTATCTATCTCTTTCTCACTCTCTCTCACTCTCTCTCTCGCTCTCCCTCTCTCTCAAATCAGAAACCTCCCAAGCTCGAAATGCCGTCGATTTCTCTCCTATTTATGTTGTTCCATCTCAATTCCACAGAATCTGAAGTTCGTTTCTTCAATTTCGAAGTCGATTTGCTGAGAAATCTAAGGTTTATGGAGTTGTAACCTATGATTTTTGACATAAATTCGTCCTTCCAATTGAGATTTTTAACCCTAGATCTATGATTCTTAAACTTAGATATGTGATTTGTAACCATAGATCTATGTTTTTAACCTTAGATCTATGGTTTTTATCCCTAGATCTGTGATTTGTTTTCGTATCTTGTTATCTTGATGTATTTTTTGGTCTATTTCTAGATATATTCATCGAGTTCCGCAATTATTGCCATGTTTAGAATGCCATTTCGCGATTGCATACGTAGCATTAATATGCATGAATCTGTATAATGTTATGCATGGATGAGATGTTATATATACATGAAAATGAATGCATTGTAAATCATGTGACGGACTGCGTTTCAAATTGTGTTCGAAGTAATTTGCATGAATCTGTATAATGGTATGCATAGATGAGATGTTATATATGCATGAAAATGAATGCATTGTGAAGCATGTGACGGACTACGTTTAATATTGTGTTCGAAGTAATATGCATGAATCTTTAGAATGGTATGCATGAATGAGATGTTATATATGCATGAAAATGAATGTATTGTGATGTATGTGACGGATTGCGTTTCATATTATGTTTGAAGTAATATTCATGAATTTTTTCGATGGTATGCATGAAATTGTGAGTAAGTATGCATTGAGTGGCGATTTGCATGAAAGTGTAAATTGTCATGATTGAATATCAAAAAAAAATTTGCAGGGGCATATTAAATGAGGCACGTAGAGACATTCAAAGGTGATGGAAAGCTTTGAGTCATTTGTCATTTCGAGGAAATGAAGTTGAATACTGGATAGGTGGAGAACAGATTGTAGACAATGAGAATTGAGATTTCAAAGACAATTCATTGTTTTGTTAGAACTTAATTTGTTTTTAATAGAAACAAATGTAGTTATGATTTGTTAATTAATCATATTCTCAATTGTTTGACTAGTTAAAGTATATTGTTCTTATTAGGTATTATTGCACTTGTTTAATTATGACATTAAACATGAATATGCATAAATATAAAAGCAGAATTGAATCAATCGTAACTTAGATATTGAATTAATAGTACTTTTTAAATTATGTTCGATGGTATGCATGAAATTGTGAGTAAGTATGCATAAAACATAACACAAGCTATGCATTAAACGTAAATATGCATGAATAACAAGTTGTTCAAAAATGAAAAACCATGTAGGGTAACTACGTCACCGAAGTCATGCATAAAAAGTAACTCCTTTATGCATATTTCTTGTAGAATTTATGCATACTATATCATTAGCATAACAAAAAAGCAAAATTGAGAGACTAGTTTGGATATCCAATAAAGTCTAAAAGTAAAACACAACAAATTACGAGAAAGCTAATAACTTCGTCCAAACTTGAAAACTTTCATCCAACTTAATGGTTTCGATTTATGTGGGCATTCGGGGACGAAAATAGAATCAACACAATCAAAAGAAATCTGCACAAATTCACATTAGAATATGCAAAAACAGATAATCAGAAAATATGAAAACATAAAAATTGAATAAAACAAACGAAATGAGCAAAATTGCCCAAGAACAATGAAAGCCCACCCAAAATCAATCATTATGGGTACACATCAGATTCATTCTAAGAAAAGAAACAATCGGGGTCAGGAGAAATATTTGATTGCAACAACTCTGCAATTTCAGTTCTGACATCTGTTGGACCCGAGAGTACGTTCAGGTGTAGAGGGGGGGGTGAATACACCTCAACTTAAACATGAACAGTCCTTTTCAGGATAGTGTCGTACTGAACAAGTTCAGCAGACCAGATAAGTTGTTCAGAGTGACTGACTCTACTGAGACCTGCTAGCTGACTTAGAGTCAGAATTCAGTATCGTTCAGATAGAGTTCAGTAGTGCGGAATAGTGTAGGCCCAAATTCAGTTAAGTTAGGAAAACGTTTTTATCAAAACAGTTTTAGTAGATTAGTGCAATCTGTTAAGTTTGTTGAAACTCAGTTGAATGATTTGAAAGATATTTTCAGCATGAACAGTAAATCAATGCAACAATAAAAACAGAACATAGAACATAGAGATTTTTAAAGTGGTTCGGATCCAACAATCCTACGTCCACTGTCCCGAAAGATTAGGAAGCTATGTATTATACTGAGATAGTCTTAGTTGGTTTGTATGCTGGACAAACACTGGTCTTGAGATTTATACTGACCAAGTCTCAGTTTACAAGGTTATCAAACTAAGTGTTTGAAAAACTCTCCAACAGTGAAGGAGTCCTTTACAATAAGGATCAGTTCAGAAGTGAACTCCTTCGTCTAAGCTATGAATTTAGTCTATTGAGCTTAGGTTAGAGAGATAGGGAACAAGGATGTGGCTTCTAGAACGACGAACAGCTGAGTGTAAGCTTTGGGTTCGTGTAACGTTGTTTGGATACTAGAGGCTGTATTAATCGATTCAGCTCGGTTCCCTAAGAGTAGAAGTGTAGTCTTTCGCCGGAGATTGTTTCTTCGAACTTCTTGCGGAAGACTTAAACGATTATGATTTGCTCGTTTGAATGCTCTGTGAGTTCTTGTGTGTGTTCTGGATTTTGCGTGGGTTCTCGCATGAGCTTCAAATTTGATTCATCCCTCTATTTATAGAAAAGAGATTAGGATATATCCGTTGGAGACGACGATCCTTTGTCTCTCTCTTTTGGGTAGCTAACGGCTCTTTTGAAGTATGGTGGCAGTGTCCTTTCCCTCCATTTCTGGAAAGTTGTTGAGTTGCAACTTTAATAGATATAGGATACGTGGCTGCCTATCATTGGTCGAGGTTCAGAAAGTGGTTGAGACAGAACAGACTTCAAGGAGATCTGAAGCTGACTTCTCTCTTCCTCGTATTGACTCGCTGTGTTTTGACTTTTAAAGATTCGACGGTCCAAGAGATCCGGCGGCCGTTGCCGAGTCCGATCTCTCGATTCAAGTAGCATGCTCTCGCCGAGTCGGCTCTACCGTAGATCAGCTCCGAGTTCGGTGAACTATTCTCGCCGAGTTCGGTTCTACGACTCCTTTCGCATATCTTGCTCCCGCCGAGTCCAAGATATTCGAGTCTTCTACTTCTGGTGCTGAGGCAGATAATCTACTGAGTGGCTGAACCTGAGCAGAGTGTCTGCTGAGTCTGAAACCTCAGAGACAAAAACAGATTACAACGAAAAGGTTCACCAATCAATATAGGGTGTTGGGATCTTCAAATCTTCAGTAAACGTTCATAGCGCAAGGCTACTGAGTTAACTTATCAGCTGAGAAGACTGAATCATTTCCCAACATTTCTGACATTGCTGAGGACAGAATCATCACCCAACATGCATGAAAAGTTCACAGGATTAGCATAAACACGTAACATCATGTGCATAAAAGTGTAAAAGTCAAATATGACAGTGAAAATACTTGTTCCTTATATGAGGAAAATTGAGCAGAACAAAAAAAAACATTTTAAGAAAATATATGATCGAATCCATTTACAATCTTCATCACAAAAAATCCCAAAACAACCCTAAAATCATATCTCGGAAATTGAGAAGAAATTTTGGAGGAACCAACCGAGAACAACAATTCCCTAAAAAATGAAACTAAAAATCAAATTAAGCAAAAAAAAACTAGTTCATGATGTTTTCCATAAAAATCAAAAGAATAAATTGGGGGAAGCCATTCTCTCTGGAATGAGAAACAAATTAAAAATCGAAAGAAACTTACAATTAACGGCAACGGCGGTGGAGTTGAGTTGGGAGAGGCGCGTTGTTGGGAGAGAAGAACACATCTTGCTGAATTAGAAAGAGAGAGAAAATAAATTGAGAAGAACACATCCTGCTGAATCAAAAAGAGAGAGAAAAACTTGTCGGACTTCAGTCGGCTAAACAGAATCGTAGCGGCGAAATGTGAGAGAATGAGCATGAATCAGCGGACTTTTCTTCCTTCTGGTTTTTCAGATGTGATGAATGAGTGTGATTCTTCAAGATATAGAAGAGATGACAAGATTACCTAATTGCCCTTAATAAGTATAATTATTCTTTTTTTTGATTTATTTTAAATTGTCTTTGTTATAAAAAAATGCTAGCCATAGATCAAAGAAATGGATAGATGACATCGGATCTCATATCTCTTTTGAATCTAGGATCTCAAAATATACATTCCATATATATATATATATATATATATATATATATATATATATATATAGGGAATGGATCATATGAGAAGCCTCCTTAAACTAAGAAATAAGAAGAAATCTGCACCCTTCACTTCATTTTTTGATAGTTTAGATTGAATATGCTCTAGAATATTCCTTTTGCATATTCCTTATATGTTTTATGCATAAGGGCAAAAATGTAAAAAATACAAAATGTATGCATAAAAAAATTAAGGAATATGCATAAAAAATATAGGGAATATGCATACTTCCTACCTTCCTACATAACTCTGTCTTCCCACAAGATTCATACCCTATATATATATATATATATATTGATTTGTTAGTTTTATAAATATATATGCAATATACTTGAACAATTGATATTGATTTGTTCTTTCATAAATATGAACGAACACTACTTGTCAAGCGAATATATATTAGTTTTATTTTTATAAATTGTAGTTTCATATTTAAATCTAAACCTAATCTTTCTATAACAATATTTTTTTTTTCGATCCTCAGTATATTGCTTTACAAAAATTTTACTAAATTATATATGTACAAAAAAATTTCGCACATAAAACATAAATTGTCGTAATAAGCCTTGATCCGAGAAGATTTTTCTAGATCCGATTCTTT
Organism: Lavandula angustifolia; assembly: GCA_028984105.1. Taxonomy (NCBI): domain Eukaryota; kingdom Viridiplantae; phylum Streptophyta; class Magnoliopsida; order Lamiales; family Lamiaceae; genus Lavandula; species Lavandula angustifolia. The sequence goes on from CM054808.1 coordinate 10,407,037, forward strand.
TCAAGTCTCTAATTATTAAACCTAACTCAACCTTTACCCGGCTACTCCGGGTCGGGCTAATTTTGCCAGTTTTAAAAGGAGTCAAGAACTGACATGAGATTAAGTGGGTGTTTGCAATCACTTAATCTTTTCAACTTACAACTTAATTCAAGGATAAGTTATAAAATGAGTGTTTGGTAAGCTTAAATTTCAAAATAATCTATTAATTTAAGTCAAAAAAGGAGAAGTTAGAGAAGTTGTGTTGGGATGAGATTCAGAATGATAAGATTTGAAGATCCCAAAAACCCTAGCTGAATGATAAACCTTCAATATTGTAATAGCTTAGTTAAGTTCAGCTTGTTAGGAACTCAGTAAGCTAGAGTTCAGTAGTTGTGCATTCAGTAGAAGACTCTGCACTCAGTCGGAGAACTCAATATCGATGAAGTCAGTTGGACAGCTATCGACCAGCTGAATTTGTAAAGGAATTCGAGCATGCGTACTGAATCTATCAGACGAATGTCAATAGAAGATACATCAGTTCAAGGTCCGAGGATTCAGAGGAAGTCAACTCATCGTACCTTGGAGTTTGAACAAGCCTCACCTACTCTTGTAACCTCGACCAATAAGGAGCCGACAGCGTCCTACCTGCTCTGCCATAAAGCTGCTCCTAGACTGAAAAAGAGGAAATCTCTACAGTACCTCTACAACAACGTTCAAATTAATATAGTCGCTTTCCTTTGCTTATACGACACGTGTCTAGACTCCCTCCAACGGATCTATTCATGAATCAAAGACTATAAATAGAGAAGAATCTTCAAGCAGAGAAAAAAACCAATAGGGAACCAAAGTGATCAAAGCTCATACACTCTCTAGCAAACACAAAACCAAATTCAGCGAAGAACTTGCTCATTGATAGATTCTTTTAGTTCTTCTCTCTAGAGATACATTAGTTCCCCTTCTCTAATCTAAGAGTGGTCATTGTAATATCAATAGCTTAGAACCTCGAAGTAGTTCATCTTTTGAAATGTTCTTATTGTAAGAACTCTTTCATTGTTGGAGAAACTCAAACCTTCACGATTGAGAATTGTAAAGTCACTACGACTATAAGTAGAAATTTGCCCAGCGTACAGATTAACTGACTTGCTCAATATAAGCAAACAAGAACGTATTTGTCCAGTGAACAGATCGACTGAAACTTCTTCAGTATAATCTAATCAAGAACTCCTCGGACAGTGGACGTAGGACCCAGCTTGTTCGAACCACTTTAAAAATTGCTTGTGTTGATTGTACTGTTGCATTGATAACTGTTCATTTTGCATAAAACTGAGTTTTAATCAAATAGCATAAAACGACTTTTCAACTGAGACGATCATATTAGGGCCTACACTTCCGCACACAAATCCTGATACTGAACTACTGTTCACTAACATGAGTCAGTAAATCTCTACTCAGTAGAAGAATCTCTGCCCACGCGATCCAGAAAGCATATTTGGCTAACTGACTAGTTCAATAGCATTCTTCAGTTCAGCTAACTTTCGCGTTCTGAGTTTGAAATTTGCATTTAGGTGTATTCACCCCTCTCCCCCCCCCTACACCTGAAGCTCGTCTCTGGACAAACAATTGGTATCAGAGCGGTGTTCTTTTGATCATTGTTATCTGAATGGTGGTCTAACTCGAACAGATCCTGAAAATCCATTTTCTCTGCACTTGCATCTCTTCATAGCATCATATACCACATTTTTCAACATGTCTGATATTTCAAGTATAAGGATGGTACCCATATTTTCAGCGGAAAACTATGCAGTGTAGCAGGTGAGGATGGAGGCACACTTTACGTCGCTGCATGGCAGCATGACTGGCGTTCTGGAGAAAGGACCTATTGTTCCCATGGTCGATAGCATCGAGCTTGTAATAGAGGGAGTATCAGGTGCTAGAACCGGCCCAAAGGTTCCAAAGGACAAGAGCCTCTTCACACCTGAAGAGAGAAAGTTGCACAACCTTGACCGAGTCGCACGCAATGCGATATTGATGACTCTTAGTGACTCATATCTCGGAAGGGTGCACGACTGCAAGACAGCAAAGGGGATATGGGATGCTCTCGTTGTACTAAGCCAAGGAACTCCACAAATCAAAGAGAATAAAGTGAGTTAGAGCTGCAGAAACTCGAAGCATTTACTATGCTTTCAGGGGACTCTATAGATGATATCAGCGTCAGATTTACAAATCAAATCAGTATCATGAACGGACTGGGGAGAACATTCAGCAACAAGGAGACCAACACAAAGATATTAAGAGTTCTTAGCATGCCCAAGTGGTACTCTTTTGCTACATGTTTAAGAAGAACTAACTTAAACTCTGTTACTCCTGGTTACATATTTTAAGAACTAAAGGCAGAGGAGTTCGAGTTTAATCTTCCATACACCCCCGGTGCTGAGACTGAAGTGCCAGTGGATCATGCTTATAATACATCAGTCATCACAGCAGGAGCAAGTCCCTCAACCACAAGTCAGTTAGCCGGAAGCTAGGTAACAATACCAACCGCTGACAACTTGGCTGAGAAGTACGCTCTCCTTGCAGTTAAATACCAGAAGACGAATGACAAGTTCAGAAAGATGAAAATGAAGAAAGCTTCCAAAAGCTATCAAGGTAAGAGAGAGAATGCTCATTCAAAAAATGAATCTAAATCTCTACGTGAATGCAGGAATGTTGAGACTGTCTCCGTTGGACACAAAGAGACACCGAAAGGGAAGGCATGAGCTCAGTACGTTACAACTGCAAGAAGCCAGGACATTATCAATACGAATGTCCAGAAACTCTCGGCAGTTGAAAGAGCTTAACGGCAAGCCAGGCGAGATAAATTTGTTAGAAAGAGGCAAGTCTACATACCCGGAGAGTTATCTGACTACTCAAGTGATGAAGAATTATTCATGGAATCATTTGATGATGATGTTGCATTCATTACAATTGAAGCAGAGGACACTGAATCATGTCTTATGCCTAGAGAAAGGCTGAGGTAAACTCTGACTCTAATATATGCCCCTCTTCACCATGCACACACGACACAAGCTCTATTGTAGGTGAACCTCTAGATGTGGTTCTTGCATATGAGGATTTACTTGAGGAACAGATCCAGATGAGCTAACAGTTCAGTAGGACAATTCAGGAGCTGGAACTCCTGAGAGTTGAGAATCAGAGACTTTCAATGAGAAGTCAGGACTCTACTGAGTCTGAAGGACTTGTTCTGAGACATAAGGAAGAGTTGTACTCTCTGATGACCAAGTCTCAACAGCAAGAATCACAGATCTCAGTATTGACAAAGGACATAGCTGAGAAAGAGACTGAAATAGCCAGTATCAAGGTTAAGCTCGCACAATCCAAAGCAGAGTATGAAGCTCTGAGGAAGAGCGATGAGGTTTGGAGAACTTTGATGACTGAGCAGTACATTGGAGCTAAGCATAAACTTGAGAAGTTACTGAGATCACAGAGACCATGTTCCACGAAGGAAAGACTTGGCTCAGACCAGAAAATCTCAGATCAGCTAGCTGATAGGTTTGTCTAAGCGGTAATTCAGCATACAAAACCTTCAAACCCTCAGGCACAGAATAAACAAAAAATGGAAGCACCTCAGGCCAACAATAAGAAGATGACCCATGGTTCAAGCCCCAAAACACCCAGATCCAACTCAGGGAGAACCAAGAAGGTCAGGTGGGCCGAACAGTATGAACAACCCAAATGGACTCATCCAGCTCAATGTGGATCTTATTATTATGAGCCAAGAGTCAAGAGCCTAAAGGTTCAGAAGAAGAAGAAAGTTGATCCTCAGAAGAACAGAAAGTCAGCATCTCTAAGTTCAGTAGAGAGATTGTTGGTCCCGAGAGTAAACGTTCAGGTGTAGAGGGGGGGGGGTGAATACACCTGAAAACCGATTTCTCAACTTTAAAAGCGAACAGTCCTTTTCAGGAGAGTGACGTACTGAACAAGTTCAGTAGAACAAATAAGTTGTTCTGAATCACGTGGCAGAGTGACTGACTTCACTGAGGCCTGCTAGCTGACTAGAGTCAGAATTCAGTACCGTTCATCTGAAGTTCAGTAGTGCGGAAATGTGTAGGCCCAAGTTCAGTTGAGTTTAGAAAATGTTTTTTAACAAAACAGTTTCAGTATGTTAGTGCAATCGATTAAGCTTGCTGAAACTCAGTTGAACGATTTTAAAGATATTTCCAGTATGCACAGTAATCAATGCAACAGTTAAAATAGAAAAACGAACACAGAACACAGGCAGTTTTTAAAGTGGTTTGGATCCAACAATTCTACGTCCACTGTCCCGAATGATCAGGAAGCTATGTATTATACTGAGATAGTCTCAGTTGGTTTGTACGCTGGACAAACACTGGTCTTGAGATTTATACTGAGCAAGTCTCAGTTTACAAGGTATCAAACTAAGTGTTTGAAAAACGCTCCAACTATAAAGGAGTCCTTTACAATAAGGATCAGTTCAGATATGAACTCCTTCGTCTAATCTATGGATATGATCAGCTGAGCTTAGGTTAGAGGGATAGGGAACAAGAAAGTCGCTTCTAGAGCGACGAACGGTTAAGTATAGACTTGGGTTCGTATTCAGTCGCTTGGATACTAGATGCTTTATAATTCTGGTTTAGCTTGGTTCTCTATGAGCGAGTATGTCGTCTTTCGCCGGAGATTACTCTTCGAACTTCTTGCGGAAGACTTTGAACGTTTTGAGTTGCTCGTGAATGCTCGTGGGTTCGTTCATGTTGGTCGTAGGTGAGCTTCAATTTGAATTGTATACCTTTATTTATGGAGTAGAGATAAGGATAGATCCGTTGTAGACGACGATCCTTGTGTCTCTCTCTTTTGGGTAGCTAACGGCTCTTTCAAAGTATGGTTGCAGTGTCCTTTCCCTCCATTTCTGGAAAGTTGTTGACTTACTGCTTTAATCAGAATATGGATAGTTGGTTGCTTGTCATTGGTCGAGGTTCAGGAAGTAGGTGAGACAGAATAGACTTCAATGAGATCTGAAGCTGACTTCTCTCTTCCTCATATTGACTCTGCTGATTTAACTTTAGAGGATCCTGACAGTCAGAAGACTGTCTAGCCGTTGCTGAGTTTGATCTCTATTTAGTAGCATGCTCCTGCTGAGTCGGCTCTACTGAAGATCAACTCTGAGTTCAGTGAACTACTCCTGTTGAATTCAGTTCCACTGACTCCTTTTAGTACACTGCTCCTGCTGAGTCCAGTGTTACTGAGTCTTCTACTTCTGGTACTGAGGCAGGTAATCTACTGAGCGCCTGAACTAGATGAAGAGTGTCCAGTTGTAACGTATTATGTTGTGTCTCTGAGGTTTCAGACTTAGTAGACACTCTGAAACCTCAGAGATACAACAGAATATGTTACAACTGAATGGTTCATCAGTCAGGATAGGGTTTTGGGATCTTCAAATCTTCAGTAAGCATTCAGAGCACTAGGCTATTGAGTTATATCTCAACTGATTATGAGAAGACTGAATCATCTCCCAATAGAGATCAGCTGACAGAAAGGGCTAGAAGAAATCTAAAACCATCAGGGTTGTCAGACAAGTTTGGATCCAAAAGTCCACTAACATCTAAGGACCCAAATCTGAACTCAAAGGGTACTTGAAACTGTTTTTGTTTTACAGGTACTAAAATGACACTTGGATCGTGGACATCGGATACTCAATAAACATGACGTATCAAAAGAATCTGCTAACCAACAATGTTTAGGAAGAAGGAGCCATAACTGAATTTGGTGACAACTCCAAAGGATACACAAGGTGTTGGGATAAGGATTCAGTTGATGAATTGATAGATTTGATAGATCCCAAAACCCTAGCTGAATATTGTACCTTCGTATCTGTATAGCTTAGTCGAGTTCAGTTGTTAGAACTCAGTAGGCTAGAGTTCAGTAGCTGCTTAGTTTAGTAGAAGATCTCGCACTCAGCTGTTGGACTCAGGATCGAAGAAGTTAGTTGGTCAGCCAACCACCAACTGAATCTCCACAGGAATTCATGCCCATGCACTGAATGCTCAGAAGAACGTCAGTAGGAAGTCACTTCACTTGAAGGTCCGAGGATTCAGAGGAAGTCAACCTTGATCTTTGACAAGTCTCACCTACCAATCTACCTCGACCAATAAGGAGCCGACAGCGACCTATCTTTTCTGACAAAAGCTGCTCCCAGACTGAAAAAGCTGCTCCCAGCTGCACCTACTCACCAACGTTCAAATTAAAGGAGCCGTTTTCCTTGTCCTTTTGACACGTGGCTAGACCTCCCTCCAACGGATCTATTCACCATTGACGACTATATAAGAGAAGTCTTCATGCAGAGACATCACCGGGAACCCAAGCTATCTACGCACAAACTCTTAACACTATCAACGAAGAATCCAGTGAAGAACTAGAATCCATTGAAGAACCTCTTTAGTTCATCACTTAGAGTTATATTTGTTCCCCTTCTCTTATCTAAGCAAGCTTCATTGTAATATCTTTAGCTTAGAAACCTCAAGGAAGTTCACATCCTTGTGAAACTGTTCTTATTTGTAAGAACTTCCTCTTAGTTGGAGAAGACTCAAACTCTTAAAGTTTGAAACCCTTGTAAAGTCACTACAACTATAAGTAGAGAATCTGTCCAGCGCACAGATCACTGAGAACTTAAGCTTCAAGTTTGTGTCTGTCCAGTGAACAGACCAACTGAGACTTGCTCAGTATAAATATAACAAGTATCCTGCTTTGGTCAGGACAGTTAACGTAGGACCCAGTAAGTCCGAACTACTTTAAAAATCTGCTGTGTTAATTTACTATTTTCTCTAACCGCTCATATTGCATTAATATTGTATTTCATCAAACTCAGCATAAAATCGGTGTTTTCTAACCGAGACGTTTGATAGGGCCTACACTTACGCACACACTCTGATACTGAACGAATGTTCGACTGACTAAAGTCAGTAGAGCTGAACTCAGTAGAAGAATTTCTTGCCCACGCGATCTGAAGCATAATTGGCTGTCTGACTCAGTTCAGTAACAAACTCAACTAGAGTTGACTTCGAGTTTGAAAACGAAATTTGTATTCAGTTGTATTCACCACCCCCCCGACACCTGAACTATTGGGATTTTGTATACTAGAAGCAGTTTTATGCTTGTATACAATGTGTTTTTGTCCTTACCACTATATTATTCTTCTATATGATAAATATATATATATATTTGCACATGTTATCCTTTATCTTGTATAAAAGTTAGATTTGTATAGTGTGTCGGGTACCACAGAAGACAACACAAATTGGTTGAACTGACAAGATATAAACAGTTATCACCGATGAGACAACTTAGGGATAAGTTGTTGGTTTAAGCTGCAGTTTAGATAAGAAGTGGCTACTCTTAGCTGCTTGTCTTTAGTGGTACACTTAAGGTGGTGTATTGATGGATCACAGTGAGATGTGTTCTCCTAACTGACCTTAGTAGAGAACCAAGATCTCGGTTAAATACGGATATTTCAATCTTAAATACGGAGATCGATTAAGTCTAAAATACAAGACCTTGCTCAATTTGGGATAAAGGGGTAAGTCAGCACGGATTCTCTAGTGGAATGAATCTGTGTTTATTAATTGATTTTGCTCTGGGCTGAGCATAGATAATTAATTAATTTGAGGCCCTGCTTAATTTCTTGTATTAGATCCCTGATCTAACCCAATTAGTTGCCTAGTTATTTATTGTCTCTCAGAAATCATTATTAATAGATTAATGTATTTTTACATTATTTAATAATGTTATTTATCTGGAATTAATTGGCTGGACCAATTAATTGATAAATATTAGTAGCTCAATGGATTAATTAATTATATTATGGGCTAATTATGTGGAAGCCCATTAGGATTATAATTAAATTAATTGGCTACAAATATATTAATATTATATTGGATTTTGAAGCCTATATATATTAGTATTTTGTTCATAAACAGAATACACATACACACAAAATTACACATGCACACGTGAGTAAAAGGAGAGACAGTATTCTTTATTTTCTTCAGTTTTCTGACCACACAGAGGAAGAAAAAGGCGGGACACAGATCAGGAGATCTGACAAACGAGCAACAACAAAGCTGAGATAACATACGAAGGAGGAAGGTATCGTTCTTAACCTCTATTTTCCTTCAATTGGTATCAGAGCAAGGTTTAGGCTCTGATTGTTGCTGTTAGGAGCATCATTAGGGTTTATTTCCGTCGTTATCGGGCTGTTTTTGTGTTTGGGGTGGCGTGCGAGCCACTATTTTGACCCCGTTGTATCGTTTTTCTCTTCAGAAAATCCACGAGTAGATGATAGGACCTATTTGTTATGTGATTGTACTATTTTTGTACTATAATTGGTCCAGGAGGTACAAAAAACGAGAAGAAGATGGAACTCGAATTTTCGCAGGGTTCCGCTGCATCTTGCGGTGATGATTCCCAGCGCATCCGGTGTCCGATCGACGATCGGCTTGAACCTCTGGAATCCTTGTCTTACGAGCTTCGCGTCAATAGGTTGTAAGGGGTCATCCGATCCCGAATGTGATCAAAATTGATGTCTGAACTTTGCTGCTAGTCATGAATTTGTTCCGACGAATCGTTTAAAATTCGGGAAATTGAGGAAATAATATCGGTCAAACTCCGTTACACAGTGGTCGTGAGTGTTCCAATTACATTTCCCCTCTTTCAATTGATCGAATCGCGGCTTGGAGAGGACGAATTCCGGGCGGCATAGATGGCGGCGACGGGTTGCACGTTTTATCGCGTTTGTAGGGACGACGTCGGCCGTTCTATACGGCATATGTCTAGGAGACATCGGTGATGCCGAATGGAACAGCAGCGGAGGACCAGGAGAGGGCTATGGAGGCGCGATGGTGCGCGATCTGCTACGTGCAGATGCGGCTGCGTGACTTCGCGTTAAAGGCGGCGCCGCGCGGCAAGGGATTCCGCACGGTCACGACGCAGGCGACAGGAGACGAAGGCGACAGCGGCATCGGGCAGCGCTGGAAAGTGGCGGAGGCGGTGATTTCTTGATGAAGAAGATGATGATGTGGCGCGCTGACGTGGCGTGCCTCGTCAGCCCTTGCTGCCACTGTCTGCCACGTAGCAGACCCCCCGATGACGTGGCACGATGCAGTTTCCAGATTTGAAGATTTTGAAGATCGAAGAACTGTATTTTGATCGGGCGATGTAATAGTTAGGAATTACGTGTTCTAAAGCCCGATAACGACGTTTTAAATTTTCTATTTGCGCATTTATTTACTATTTTGCTTTAGCATGCAATTATGTGATTAATTGCGCTTAGAAAAGCATGTAAATTGGATTTATGTCGTTATTAAGCATGTTTTAATTTTCGCGAGCACGTTTTATTATGTGCGTTTAGAAATTGCATGCTTTAGGAATTATGTGATGATGCATGATTCGTAACAAATATTTTGAATAAAAAAGACTAAGCAACTTTAATTTAAATGTTTAATTAGATTCCATTAATTTGGATATTAAACACTTAATTGGGCCTCCATTAATTGGACTCTACACAAAAGTAGTAAGATTATGTGAGTAAACGTCCAACTGCGGGTTTGCTTGCATCTTTGAGCTACAAGTTTTGTGAGATGAGTTTTCCAAAAACAATATTTGATTATTATTGAGTAGTGGGTATGGTTCGAGTACTCTAGTAAGCCGTAAACGAGTACTCTAGAAGATAATAATTAAATAGGATGGCTAATTAGATCAAATTGAATGCGGCATGGTTCGAGTAAGTATGTCAATTTCGAGAATTTGATTCTATTTTGGTCAAATTAATGGTCAATGCTTAGATGTCACCGTAGGTACAATTCACTTCCCTCGAAGTCCCTTCCCGCATTTTTTAATAGTGACATGGTCCAGAATATCGAACTATTAATTCCATTCGTCTTAAGAACCTACACGTGGATTGGAATTAAAGAGCTAGGTAAATATCTTGGTTTAGAGTTACACTAGTAAACGTCCACCTGCGTGGCTTGCTTGTGGAATTCCTAGAGTTGTTCGAGGTTTTTAACTTCATTGTTTTTCAAAAGGTTACAATGATCGTTAATTATGAATTATGTGCAAATTATTTTTCTTACATGCTTTATTTTTAGATATGCTTGTTCAAGCTGTTGTTAACGGTCTTTTGAGCCGACCCTTAAAGCGTATTGACAATTATAAAGAGTGGAGGAGAAACCTTACACTAATGTTCCAAAATAAGAAAATCTTGTATGCTCTCAGTACCCCTGAGCCTGAACTCCCCGAAGAAGGAGCGAGTGATGAGCAGATAAGGGAATCTGAAAAGTGGGTAGAGGATAATGACAAGACTCGTTTTGTCATTCTATCCACTATGGTTGATTCTCTTGCTTTACAGTATAAAAACACGCCCCATGCGGGAGTGATATGGGATTCCATGGTTGAAAACTTCGGTGAGACCGATAGATCTCAGAGATTTCATCTCCTGAGGCAAGTTACTACCTGCAAAATGGCTGAAGGTGCATCCGTGCAGGATCATGTTTTATATATTATCGAGCTGCTAGATCGACTTGCAAATGTTGGTGGTGTCTTGGATCTTGGCATCAAGATAGATATCATTCTACATTCACTACCTAAGTCATATGAGAATTTCCGCCTAAATGTAGTGATGTCAAGGAAAAACTACACTCTGAATTAACTTTCGAGTGAGTTAATTACTGCAGAAGGAATCATGGGTCAGACTAAAGGTAAGGGAACCCAAATCTTGAACACTACTAGCAGCTCAAGGAACCCTCCGAAAGGTGGATTCTAGAAAAAGGGCAAGAATGCTACGAACGTCAAGAAGAAAAGTGGGAGCGCGAAGTTAGCACCTACCGGAGGGGTTCAAAAACCTAAGGGGAAGTGTTTCAAGTGTGGTAAGGTTGGACATTGGAACACTGAATGTCCTGACTTCAAGGCAAAACAGAAAGGTACACGCATCGCCTTAGTAACTGAAATTGTTCTTGTTTCCGCATCTACCCATGAATGGGTAGTAGATTCTGGAGCAACTGATCATGTTTGTTACACCTTGTAGGGGTTTCTGCAGAAAAGGGTTCTGGCTGATGGCGAGGTGGTGGTTTCCATGGGCAATGGATCGCGAGTTCCAGCTGTTGCCATAGGAGATTTACATTTATCTGTTTTAGACTCTAGTTTAGTATTAAGAGATGTTTTATTGGTGCCTGAGTTTAGGCGAAACATTATTTCCGTTTCAAAACTTTTTATTGTTGATGGTTATAGATCTGTTTTTGATGATCAAATTTCGATTTCAAAAGGGAAAGATCTTATCTGCAATGGGTCTTTAAATGGATCTCTATATACTATTACGTCTAATCCATGTACATCTGTTAATGTTGCTTCCTCATCATCAAATCCTAAGAAGAGGAAAGAATCTTCTAAGGTAAACCAAACTTATCTATGGCACTTAAGACTAGGTCACATCAATCTAAATAGGATTCAAAGGTTGGTGAAATATGGATCATTAGAGTCTCTCCAAGTCGAACCATTTCCAACTTGCGAATCCTGCTTGGGAGGTAAGATGGTGACTAGGCCTTTTAAGGCAAAGGGTTATAGAGCCACAGAAGCATTAAGTTTGATACATTCTGACTTGTGTGGGCCTATGTCTACACAAGCTCGTGGAGGGTATGAGTATTTCGTCACATTTATTGAAGATTACTCAAGGTATGGATATGTTTACCTTATTCACCAGAAGTCAGATTGCTGTGAAACCTTTAAGGAATTCAAGGCAAAAGTGGAGAAGAAGTTAGGTAAAGAAATCAAAACACTGCGATCTGATCGTGGTGGGGAATACCTATCCAATGAGTTCAAGGACTAATTGACAGAATGTGGGATTACATCCCAACTGACAGGCACCGGGCACGCCTCAGCAGAACGGTGTGTCAGAGAGAAGGAACCGAACTCTCTTAGAGATGAGTTCGGTCCATGATGAGTTATGTGACTTTGCCAGTTTTCTTTTGGGGATAAGCCCTATAGACTGCAGCATACTTACTGAACTGTGTGCCATCCAAGTCAGTTAACACGACTCCAGTCAAGTTGTGGAGCGGGCATAAGCCCAGTATGCACCACATAAAGATTTGGGGTTGTCCTGCTTATGTGTTGAATAAACAGGCCGACAAGTTGGATCCACGTTCAGAGGTTATGTTGTTCATAGGATATCCGAAGGAAATAAAGGGTGGTTATTTTTATGATCCTAACGAACAGAAGATCGTGGTCAGCACCAACGCTCGGTTCTTAGAGGAGGATTATATTAGTAGTCATAAGTCTAGAGTAGAGATCATCCTTGAGGAATTACAAGGTGATCGAGATCCACTTAGAGAGCCAATTGTGCAAGATAGAGCTCCACGAGCAACTGCACAATCTATTAACACAACTCCTGACACTCTTCGTCATAGTGGGAGGGTGATATTTACACCTGATCGATATATGTTCACTGGGGAGACGTCTGACCATCTCCCGGCAGATGAACAAGACACCGTGGATCCTTGGACTTACAACGAAGCAGTGGGAGATGTAGATGGAGATTCATGGAGAATCGCCATGGACTCGGAATTTAAGTCCATAACTGATATGGATGTATACGAGATCACTGAACTACCTGAGGGCTGCAAGGCCATTGGTAGTAAGTGGGTATACAAGAGAAAGAGAGGATCGAATGGAGAGATCATGGCATTTAAGGCCAGGCTAGTGGCGAAGGGTTTTACCCAAAAAGAAGGTATCGATTATGAAGAGACCTTCTCGCCCGTAGCAATGATCAAGTCTATTAGGATTCTCCTAACCATAGCAACTCACATGAACCTAGATATCTGGCAAACCGATGTCAAGACCGCATTCTTTAATGGTCACCTTGAAAAAGGTAGAGACATCTATATGAAACAACCAGATGGTTATGTGAAGGAGGGCGAAGAGCATCTAGTTTGGAAGCTTAAGAAGTCTATTTATGGACTTAAGCAAGCTTCCCGGTTATGGCACCAGCGTTTTGACGAGGTAGTCAAATCCTATGGTTTTGTATCCTGTCCTAACGAGGTGTGCGTGTACCGTATCTGTATTAATGGAACAGTGGTATTTCTTGCACTTTACGTAGATGACATCCTTCTCATTGGCAACAATGTTGAAGTGTTATCAGATGTAAAGACATGGTTATCTGAGCAGTTTCGAATGAAGGACTTAGGTGAAGCTGCTTACATCCTTGGGATCAAGGTTATCCGAGATCGCCAGAAAAGGATGTTAAGCTTATCACAAGTGTCCTACATTGACACTGTTATTGCTCGTTTTAGCATGCAAAAAGCCAAGAGAGGTTCAGTACCTTTCAGACATGGCATTTTTCTATCCAAGAATCAGTGCCCTAAAACGCCTGAAGAGATAGAAAGTATGAGGCTAGTACCATATGCTTCCGCTGCCGGTAGTCTCATGTATGCAATGCTTTGTACGAGACCAGATATCTCATATGATGTAGGCATGGTCTCAAGATATCAGTCTAATCCTGGACAAGCGCACTGGACTGCGGTCAAAGAAGTTAGATTTGTGTTGTGTGTCAGGTATCACAGAAGACAACACAAATTGGTTGAACTGACAAGATATAAACAGTTATCACAGCTGAGACAACTTAAGGATAAGTTGTTGGTTTAAGCTGCAGTTTAGATAAGAAGTGGCTTGTCTTAGCTGCTTGTCTTTACTGGTCCACTTAAGGTGGTGTATTTATGGATCACAGTGAGATTTGTTCTCCTAACTAAGCTTAGTGGAGAACCAAGATCTCTGTAACTTAGTTGGTCTTAAGCTTGGTAAGACTTCAGCTGAGTGCATTCGGCTATCTATCACTTTGACCTACTATGGTGAATGTCCTCGCGACCGGATCTACGTATCTTGAGTGCTAGTAGTCATTTGTGGCTCAGGCTAGTTTTCTGTATCTTGCATCCGTATTCTAGAAAAATGGGTTGATAATATCCCCTGAGGAACTCGAAAGGATTAGCACACTAAACCCGGCCGGTTGATTAAGTTCATGTGTGTTAATAAGGTCGAGTGGTACTACTCAGGAATATAAGATGTTAATTAATTTAAGCTGTCAGTAAGCTTAATTAATTAACGGATATTTATATCCTAAATACGGAGATCGATTAAGTCTAAAATACAAGTCCTTGCTCAATTTTGGATAAAGGGGTAAGTCAGCACGGATTCTCTAGTGGAATGAAACTGTGTTTATTAATTGATTTTGCTCTGGGATGAGCATAGATAATTAATTAATTTGAGGCCCTACTTAATTTCTTGTATTAGATCCCTTATTTGACCCAATTAGTTGCCTAGTTATTTATTGTCTCTCAGAAATCATTATTAATATATTAATGTATTTTTACATTATTTAATAATATTATTTATCTGGAACTAATTGGTTGGGCCAATTAATTGATAAATATTAGTAGCCAATGAATTAATTAATTATATTATGAGCTAATTATGTGGAAGTCCATTAGGAATATAATTAAATTAATGGGCTACAAATATATTAATATTATATTGTGTTTTGAAACCTATATATATTAGTATTCTGTTCATAAACAGAATACACATACACACAAAATTACATACGCGCACGTGAGTAAAAAGGAGAGACAGTATTCTTTATTTTCTTCAGTTCTCTGACCACCCAGAGGAAGAAAAAGGCCGGGACACAGATCAGAAGATCTGACACACGAGCAACAATCAAAGCTGCGACAAAATACGAAGGAGGAAGGTATCGTTCTTAACCTCTATTTTCCTTCATGAATCACATCTCAGGACCAACACAAGGGGATACGGAACACTGAAGATAGGAATTACAACAGTTCCCAGAGTATCATATGTTGAAGGATTTCAACATAATCTCCTTTCAGTCAGTCAATTTTGTGATAACTCCAATAGAGTGACTTTTGACAGGTTTTTGTGATGTTCTTGACAAATCTATAGGAAAAAATGTCTTATTAGGATTGCGCATCCGAAATATCTACTATGTTGAGTGGAATACCGCTGAACCTGAAGCATGCTTGCTGGCACACACGAAGTCAGATGACAAAATAGCATGGCTGTGGCACAAAAGATTAAGCCATCTGAACTTCAAGACAATGAACAAGCTAGCAAGGGATGCTAAAATCAGAGGACTACCAACGAAGTTTTCTAGAGACACTAGAATTGCGAAGCATGCATGAAGGGGAAGCAAACAAAATCAAGCAATCCACCTATTCCATCACCTTCTACTGATGGGATCCTTCAGCTGCTCCACATGGATTTATTTGGGCCAGTCACACCATTGACGATCAGAGGAAAGAAATATGCTCTTGTACTGATGACTATTCAAGATATACATGGGTGATTTTCATCGCCAACAATTCTGACGTCCAATCTGAACTACCCAAATTGCTGAGACAGCTAAGCATCGAGAAGGATATCAAGATTCAAACAATACGCTCAGACTGTGGAACAGAGTTTCTGAACTCAATGATGAAGGACTACTGTGAAGCTGAAGGAATTCAACACAAGACCTCAGCGGCACGTACACCCTAGTAAAATGGTCTTGCTGAAAGGAAGAACAGATCACTCAAAGAAGCAGCAAGAACATTACTCGTAGACTCAGGTCTACCATTGAAGTTCTGAGCAGAAGCTACTGACATTGCCTGTTATACTCAGAATCGATCTCTATTGACTAAGATGCACATGAAGACACCGTATGAATTATGGAAAGGGAGAACTCCTTCTATCTCACATTTTCATATTTTTGGTTGTTCGTGTTTTATCCACAATAAAGGAAAGGACCAGTTAAAGGTCTTTGGTAGCAAGTCAGACCAAGGAGTATTCTTAGGATACTCCAGGGTCAGCAAAGCTTTCAGGGTCTTTAACTACCGGAAGAAAGCCCTCATGTTGTATTTAACGAATTTACTTTTGAGAACAAGAAGTCAAACTCTCGGCAAGATGCTGAAGAGGTCAGAAGCAAGCTACAGGATCTAAGCCTAAAAGATAACATCGAAGAAATATAGCATTGTTGGGATGATGATTGAGACGATGAAATTCAGAATCAACCAACACGCAATGTAGCTGAACAGATTGATTCAACTGAACAGAATCAATCCCAGGTAATTCAGATCGATGAGGACACCCCAGTGGTAACTGAGACCTCTACTGATAATAACAACTCAGGGGAAACTACCAATGTTCTTGAGCTGAATGCCCCTGAACCTGGTGACTCAGTATATCCTACTCTTGTTACTAAATTGCTTCAATCACGGAATAGTACTACTAAAATTCCTCATAATCCTACTTTTTGTGACAAGATCCAGATTCTGTCAAGGAGAAAGTGAGCTATACTCTTGCTTCTTCTGTACTGAAGAACCTCAGTCGATTGAGGACGCGTTGAATGATGCTGACTAGATCACTACCATGCAAGAGGAGCTCAACCAGTTTACCAGAAACGACGTATGGGAGCTTGTAGACAGACCTACACATTAGCATGTGATAGGAACGAAGTGAGTCTTCAAAAACAAGCGAGATGAAAACAACGTCAAAGTCAGGAACAAGGCTCGACTAGTTGCCAAAGGATACTGTCAAGCAGAAGGAATAAACTTCGATGAAACGTTCGCTCTAGTTGCAAGATTGTAAGTCATTCGTCAATTTCTAGCATATGTAACACATCAGCAGTTCACAGTCTATCTGATGGATGTGAAGTCATCTTTCCTAAACGGCGTACTGAAGGAACAAGTCTACCTTAAACAACCGCTCGGCTTTCAGCAGGGACATCAAGTGTACAGACCAACCACCCAAGACTTGGTACGATACCTTTTCAGACTTCTTGCTTCAGAAAGTGTTGGGAGATGATTCAACTATTATTTAGTTGTTAATGATTTGGCTGATACCAAAACCCTATGTTGATTGGTGAACCATTCCATTGTATTTGTAACGCATTTATCTTTGACTTTTTCAGAACTCGGTAGACTCGCCTTCAGCGTAGTTTCGACTCAGTAGTTCCGTCTGCTGTCCTTCAGTAGACTATCCGCCGCAGTGTCATGGAGTGAAGATTCAGTAGTGCTGGACTTAGCAGGAGCAGCATACTGAAAGGTGTTCAGGAGTCAATAGAACTGGACTCAGCAGGAGCAGTTTACTGAACTCAGAGTCTTGACCTTCAGTAGAGTTGAACTCAACAGGAATATACTACTGACCTTGGATCACACTCAGCAACGACCTGTCAGTTTCTTTTACTAATAGTGGACTTGAATGTCAATTCAGTAGAGATTGTCTGAGGTTGTACATCTGAGAAGTCAGTTTTAGTATCATCCTTGAAGTCTGCAAGTGTCTAAAAAACTTTCTGAACCTCGACCAATGACAAGCAGCAAGAGGGCAAGTTTTCGACATAAAGCAGCAAGTCAACCCACTTTCCAAAAAAGTGAGGGAACTCTACAGAATTACCCAGATATAGAGTGACACATGAACAGTTCGTCTGCGACGGATCTATTCAAGCTCACACCTATAAATAGAGGGAAGGTAGTGATCTTCAAAGTCGCACTACACGATCACATACGCGACCATACGAGAACTCAAGCTTTCAAGTATCAAGCTCTAGAACACTTATCGTTTATTCAAGTGAAGTTCACGAACCCAGAGTTGATATATCCTCTTGTTCTTCACTCTAGAAGCCTTCCTAGTTCTCACCCTCTAACACTTAAGCTCATTGTAATATTCTTAGCTTAAACCAAAGGAGTTCATTTATTGAACTGTTCTTACTCTTAAGAACTCCTACATAGTTGGAGATACATTCAAACATTTCTGTTTGAGCCTGTAAACTGAGACCCTCTCAGTATAATCACAAGTTAAAGTTTGTCCTGTGTACAAACTAACTGACACTAACTAAGTATAATAAAATAGTGTCATGTGTTGTTAAGGACGAGTGGACGTAGGATCTTGCGTATTCGAACCACTTTAAAAACCGTTGCATTATTTACTTGTTGCATGATTAACTGCTCATACTCAAAATATTCTTGTAAAAAATCATACAACTTAATTTTCGTTAAAAGCTAAAACATCGCACTAATCTACTGAACTGATTTGATAAACAAACGTTTTTAAAATCAAACTGAATTGGGCCTACACTATTCCACACGCTACTGAACCTCTGCTGAACGGTCTCTGAATTCTGACATCAGTCAGCTAGCATAACTCAGTACTGTCATTCACTCTGTCCGCGCAATCAAGATCAGCTTGCCTTGTCTACTGAATCTGTTCAGCAGACATCTTCCGTGAAATGGACTGATCGTGTTTGAGTTTGAGAAAAAGGTTTTGAGGTGTATTCACCACCCCCCCCCTCTACACCTGAACGTTTGACTCGGGACCAACAATTGGTATCAGAGTAAGAGTTCTTTTGAGTCTTGTTTTCTGAAACTGGTCTACTCGAACTGATCCTTTGAAAACATTTTTCACAGCATAACATCTCTTCATCCATCCTTAACCCCTTATTTTCAAATGTCTGATATGTCAGGGAACATGATGGTACCCATGTTCTCAGTAGAGAACTATGGAGTATGGCGAGTCAGAATGGAGACGCATCTGACCTCACTACACGATAGCATGTCTGATGTGCTAGAAATCAGCCCTATCATTCCTATGATAAACAGCGTAAAATACAAAGAGAAAGGTGGAGCTGAGATAGGGCAGATGGTGCCTAAAAACAAAGCTGAATATACACCAGAAGAGAAGAAGCTTCATAATCTAGATAGAGTTGCTCGTAATGCTATTCTAACAACTCTTAGTGATTCTTATCTAGGCAGGGTTCAGGACTGCAACTCCACGATGGAACTCTAGGATGCACTGGCGTTACTGAGTCGGGGGACTTAGAAGATAAAGAACAACAATATAACGCTGGAGCTCTAGAAGTTTGAGAGGATCACACTAAGACCATGAATTCAATAAATGGGCTAAGGAAGACGCTCTCGAACAGTGAGATGAACCTGAAGATACTACAAGCACTGCCAGAAGGACGATGGAGTTCATTTGCCACGTATCTTCAACACTCTGACCTTGATTCTGTTTCTACTGACCATATATTTTCTGAATTGAAGGCAGAGGAGTTAGAGTTCAGTCTATCTCACAAGATAAGGGATGGAGCTGACACCTCACATGATCTTGCCCTAAAGGCATCAGTCAACACTCCACAAGCAGCAGTGAGCAACCAGACTACGTCGACAAGCTCAGCCTCGATTCCTACTGAAGGAACCCTGGCTGAACGCTATGCTCTGCTGGCCCTTAAATACCAGAGAGAAAAGGATAGGAGGATCAAACTGAAGAAATCCTACCAAAAATCTCGAGGTAAGTATGAATCACCTTCTAGAGGAGATCATAACTCGAAACTCTCTGAATGCAGGAATGAAGAATCTTCTTCTAAACCTGAAAGGTCAGAATCAAAACCAAGCAGACCTTCTTCATGCTACAACTGCAAGAAGGATGGGCACTACCAATATGAGTGTCCAGAGCTGAGTGCAGCTGAAAGGGCTGTGCGACAAGCTTGAAGAGAGAAGTTCGCCAAAAAGCGCCAAGCATTCATTGCTGGAGAGCTTTCAGATGACTCAGAAGAGGCGGAAAACTTCATGGACTCATCAGATGATGAAGTCTCATTCATCGCTGTAGAGATGGAGAAAAATGAGAAGTGTCTCATAGCTGGAGAAGACGATGAGGTAAACTCTTATGCTATTGATATACCCTCTTCAGCCTACACTGACAATACACACTCTACTACAAGTGATCATCCTGAATCTGCACTGTACTACGAAGCCCTACAAGACGAGCAGATCAAGATGAGCTTAGACTTCAGTCAGACCCTTCAGAAGATGGACCTCCTGAGAGCAGAAAATGAGAAACTTTCTAAGTCCAGTCAGGACTCTACTGAGTTGACTCAGCTTGCCAAGAGACTGAAAGAGGAGAATGATTCTCTGATGACCCAGTCTCAGCAGCAAGAAGGACTGATCTCAGTACTGAACAAAGATTTGGTGAAGAAAGTCAGTGAACTGGGCTACTGAAGAAGGAACTCTCAGAACTACAGACATAGTACGAAACTCTCAAGAAGAGTGATGAGGTCTGGAAAGTACTGATGACCGACAGATTCCTTGGAGCATAAAAGAAACTCGAAGCCATGCTTACAAGTCAGAGACCTGTAACCCATAAGGAAGGGTTAGGTTATACTTTTGAAGCTTCAACCTCAGCTCCACAGGATTCTGCAGCAAAGCTTGCTGATAGGTTTGTCAAAGGGTATACTGAACACTCAGAACTATAGAAACCTTTTACAAAAGGAAAGCAAAAGGTAAATGTACCTCATCCCACCTATCAGAAGTCTGGCAGATCTCGCTCACAAACTCCCAGCCAGAAGCAAGGGGATATTCAGTGAAATGGCCAGATCAACATGGGCCTCAGACCTTGACTCATCCTGCTCAGTATGGAAGCTACTATTATGAGCCAGTAAGCAAGAAGGCACCCAAGACCCAGACAAAAACAGCTGAGAAAGTTCAGAAGGTTAAGAGTCCAGCTAAACAGAAGATCAGGACTGCTGAACCTCTGAAGAAGAAAGAGTCAACACCACTGAGTCCAACAGTGAAGTATGTTGACAGGTCAGGAAGGAGGTTATCTGAGACTACAAAAGTAGTTCGGAAGAATTGGATTGCAAAACCACTAACTCCTCAGGACCCAAAAGAAACATAAAGGGTACCTAAGTGTAATTTTCTATTTTGTAGGTACAAAAAGACCTATGGTACGTGGAGAGCGGATGTTCCAAACACATGACGTACTAGAAGACACTGCTGACAGATTACACTGCTGAAGATGGACCCAGAATAGAGTTTGGCGACAATGCCAAAGGCTACACGAGAGGATACAGAACATTGAATATTGGAACCACCATAGTTCCAAAAGTATCTTATGTTGAAGGGCTCCAACATAACCTCCTCTCTGTTAGTCAATTTTGTGATAACAACAAAAGAGTGATATTTGACACTGGTTTTTGTGATATATTGGATAAATCTATAGGTAAAACAGTGTTATTAGGAACACGGAAGAAGAATATCTATGTGGCTGATTTGAAATCCGTGGAGCCTGAAGCATGTTTGATAGCACGGAACGAAGATAAGACTGAGTGGCTATGGCACAGAAGGCTCAGTCATCTCAACTTTAAGGTGCTGAACAAACTTGCGAATGAATCTCTTATCAGGGGACTGCCCAAATGAGCATTCAAAAAGGAAGAAGAATGTGAAGCATGTCTGAAAGGAAAACAGACTAAGAAGAGCCATTACTCAATTATGTCAGCATCTACTGACGGAATCCTTCAGCTCCTTCACATAGATCTTTTTGGGCCAGTTTCTCCTGTGATGATCAGAGGCAAGAAGTACACGCTGGTGGTGATCGATGACTATTCCAAATACACATGGATACTTTTTATCGCCAACAAGTCTGACATCAATATTGCTTTGCCGAGGCTACTGAAGAGACTCAGCGTCGAGAAGGACACCAAGATTAAGAAGATTCATTCTGATCGCGTTACTGAGTTTCTGAACTCAATGGTGAAAGAGTTCTGCTATGCTGAAGGAACAGAACATGAGACGTTTGTCACACGCACGCCTCAACAGAATGGAGTTGCTGAGCGGAAGAACAGAACACTGAAAGAAGCAGCAAGGACCTTAATCACAGACTATGGTTTGCCACTGAAGTTCTGGGTAGAAGCCACGAGCACAACATGCTACACTCAGAATCGCTCTTTACTGACAAAGAAGCACATGAAGACACCTTATGAATTATGGAATGGGAGAATTCCTTCTATATCTTATTTCTATATATTCGGCTATACTTGTTTCATTCACAATAATGGAAAGGATCAGTTGAAGACTTTTGAAAGCAAATCAGACCAAGGAGTGTTCTTAGGATACTCCACGGTCAGTAATGCTTTCAGATTTTTCAACCTCCGGACTCTTTGCATGGAGAAAAGTCCTCATGTTGTTTTTAACGAGTTTGCTACTGAGAACATGAACATAAGCAACTCAGATTCTGAAGATGTAAGTCAGAAGCTACAGAATCTGAACTTAAACGAAGATTCAGAAAGGATTCACCAGTGTTGGGATGATGATTCAGCAGAAGAACATATTCAGAATCAACCCACACTGAATGTAGCTGAGAAGATTGATTCTATAGTACAAAATCAATCCCATGTAATGGTTAATGAAGATACCGAAATTGGTACCGAGACCACAAGTGAATGCACCAACTCAGGGGGAACAAATAATGTTCTTAAATCTAACACCCCTGAAATGGACGAATCACTAGAACCTCAACTTGTCATTGAACTTCTTCAGTTTCAAAAAAGTACTATTGAAATGTCTATTACTCTTATTGCTTACACTGAACCTGTTTTAGAAGAAGGGACAAGGAAACGACATTCTTGGTTAGATACTTACTCTACTGAGTTGATCATTGGTGACCCTTCAGTAGGCATTCAGACCAGAGCTAATCTAAGACAAGGCGAGAGTGCTATGTACTCGTGTTTCTTGTCTATTGAAGAACCTCAGAATATTGAGGAGGCATTGAACGATGCTGACTGGATTATAGCCATGCAAGAGGAGCTGAACCAGTTCGTTCGCAATGAGGTTTGGGAGTTTGTTGAGAGACCCCGACACCAACATGTCATAGGAACCAAATGGGTTTTCAAGAACAAGCAAGACGAAAACAGCGTTATAGTCAGAAACAAGGCTCGATTAGTTGCCAAGGGCTACTGTCAAGCTGAGGGAATAGACTTTAATGAAACATTTACCCCAATCGCTAGACTGGAAGCTATTCGTCTTTTCCTCGCATACACCTCACATCAGAGATTCAAAGTCTATCAGATGGATGTGAAGTGTGCGTTTCTGAATGGCGTGCTGAATGAAGAAGTATACGTGGAGCAGCCTCCCGACTTTTAGCAGAGACATCAAGTATACCGACTCAGGAAAGCACTGTACGGGTTAAAACAAGCACCTAGGGCTTGGTACGATACCCTATCAGATTTCCTCCTTCAGAAAGGTTTTCGCAAAGGCACAGTAGACCGCATGTTATTCAGCATTCGACTAAACGAAGACATACTCTTAGTGCAAGTCTACGTGGATGACATCATCTTCGGTTTGCAGAATGTGACCATGTGTCATAGATTTGAGAAGATGATGAAGGATAAGTGTAAGATGTCAATGATGGGCGAGATGAATTTCTTTCTTGGACTTCAAGTCAAACAAACTGAGAGAGGAATCTTCATCAACCAAGCCAAATATACGAAGGAACTTATCAAGAAATTCGGATGCGACTTCAGCCAACCAGTCAGAATCCCTATGAACACAAACTTTTAGATTGATCTAGACAAAGAGGGAGTATCAGTAGCCTCTACTGATTATCGTGCTTTAATTGGTTCATTATTATATCTAACTGCTAGTCGACCTAACATAACTTATGATGTAAGTGTATGTGCTCGATTTCAAGCGAATCTTGAGCTGAGCCATATGGAGTCAGCAAAGAAGATTCTATGCCATCTCAAAGGCACATCTGACAGAAGGTTATGGTATCCAGCAAATTATAATTTTGAATTAACTAGATATATTGACGCTGATTATGCAGGTTGCAGGCTCGACCGAAAATCAACTTCAGGAACGTGTCAGTTTCTCGGTAGCAAGCTGATTTCATGGTTTTCTAAGAAGCAGCATTCAGTAGCCACATCCACTATTGAAGCTGAATACATGGCTGCCGGAAGTTGTTGCGCCCAGATCCTTTGGCTTCGACAGCAATTACGCGACTACGATGTATTTAAGAATGAAGTGTCAATCTACTGTGACAGTACCAGTGCTATAGCCATCGCAGAATCCTGTTCTACATATAAGATGCAAGCACGTGGACATTCGACACCACTTCATTCGCGATCATGTTGAGAAGAAGGACGTCAGAATGGAGAAGATCCACACTATCATTCAGAGGGCTGATATATTGACCAAGCCTCTAGCTGAAGCTAGATTCAAAGATCTTTCAGTAGAGCTCAGTCTCCTGGAACCTACTGATTTTACTCAGTAAGAGTTTCAGATGGAGTACCCTCAGTAAGGGGTAATACTCATCCTACACTGAATTCATCAATTTCGAGATTCAGCAACCAACTAACCGAGGTATCAACTGACTACAATGTTCAGCTGACAGATTTGTGTATCTCTTCAGTAGTCAACTCAGCATATTTTTAAAAGGTATTCTATCATAAAGAAGTTCAGCATCGCACTTAATGCTTTAAAGAATGTCATTAATTAAAATCATTTTCATTTATTACACGACATTCTATGTTCAGATTGTTGAACTCTGCCCAGCATTTAATGCGAGTCGTATAACCTTACTAATAAACAACTATTTGCGTCTGAGATTTGACCGGGCGGCATGGTCATCATTACTCTTTTTATTTCATAAAATCGTGACCGTCCACTAAAAAAGCGGGATTTAATCCCAACTGTCGATTAAAACATTTCACATATAAATATAACTATATATCGATGTTGTTGGGTGATGATTCTGTCCTCAGCATAGTCTTACTTGGTGGGAAATGATTCTATCTTCTATACTGAACCATACTCAGCAGCCTAGTGCTCTGAATGTTGAGAAGATTTGAAGATCCCAAAACCCTATCTGATTGGTGAACCATTCCGTTGTAATCGTTATTCTTGTCTCTGAGGTTTCAGACTCAGTAGACACTCTGCTTATGATCAAGGCGCTCAGTAGATTATCTGCCTTAACACCAGAAGTAGAAGACTCAGTGATACTAGACTCAGCAGGAGCAGTATACTGAAAGAGTCAGTGGAACTGGACTTAGCAAGAGCAGTTCGCTGAACTCAGAGCTGATCTTCAGTAGACTTTACTCAGCTATCTACCTACTGAATACGGGATCAGACTCAGGATCGGTAGACGCTTCTTCGAACCGTCGATACTTTTGAAAGACAATCAGCATTGTCATATACGAGGAAGAGAGAAGTCAGCTTCAGCTTGCCTTGAAGTCTGTGCTGTCTCAACCACTCTATCCACCTCGACGAATGACAAGAACACACGTGTCTTCTCACCGCTAAAGCCGCAAACCAACCCTTTACCTAAAAAGGTGGGAAAGTACACTGTTACCTACTTCAAAAGAGTCGTTTGCTACCAAAAGAGAGAGAAAGAAGAAGATCGTCTCCAACGGATCTTTTCTAATCTCTGCTCTATAAATAGAGGGACATTTCAAGAAGAGAGAATGTGCATAAGCTTAAACAACAAAAACACACACAAGCATTCAAACGAGCTAGAACCAGAAAACCCTAAGTCTTCCGCAAGAACTTGAAGATCTATCTCCGGTGAAAGACTGCCTTCTCAGCTCATAGGGAACCAAGCTAAACTGTTAGAAGAGCCTCCAATATCCAAATCGACGATACACGAACCTAAAGCTTATTTCAGTTGTTCGTCGATCTAGAAGCTACATTCTCATTCCCTATCCCTCTAACCCTAAGCTCAACCGAATATACTTATAGCTTAGACGAAGGAGTTCATATTTGAACCCAATCCTTATTGTAAAAGGACTCCTTCATAGTTGGAGAAGTTTGTCAAACACTTTAGTTTGATGCCTTTGTAACCGGGACTTGCTCAGATAATCCCCAAGCCACGGCCTTTGTCCTCGTGCACAAGCCGACCGAGACTAACTCGGTATAATAAATAGCCTCCCCGAACTTTTGGGACAAATGGACGTAGGATCGATTGATATCCGAACCACTTTAAAAATCCGTGTCTTGTTATTGCTTTCGATTATCGTTGCATTGATTTTACTTGTTCATACCGAAAATCTTCTTTAAAATCATACAACTGTCTCAAAGATACCGAACCGTCTACTTGCTAAACTGAGACTGGCATAAAACGGTTTTCCACTCAACTGATTAGGGCCTACACCTTTCCGCACCGCTGAACTCTACCTATTTGATACTGAATTCGACTCGCTAGCTGATCTCAGTAGAGTCAGACTCTTTGCCACACACGATTTAGAACAGCCTATTTGGTCCGTTGAATTATTTCAAGACGGCACTTTCCCCGAACAGACTGTTCGTGTTCGAAGTTGAGAAAATCGGATTCAGGTGTATTCACCCCCCCCCCCTCTACACCTGACCGTACACTCGGGACCAACAACTGGTATCAGAGCGGGAGTTCTTTAAGACTCTTGTTATCTTGAAACTGGTCTACTTGAACGGATCCGGAAAATTGTTTTCACTGCATATCACTCTACATTCATATCATTAGTTTTATATGGCTGATATGTCAGGGATAAGAATGGTACCCATGTTCTCGGTAGAGAATTATGGAGTATGGCGAGTCAGAATGGAAGCACATCTGACATCCCTCCATGATAGTATGACTGAAGTGCTTGAAGATGGACCTATTGTTCCCATGATCGATAGTGTCATGACTAAGGCCCCAGCTGAAGGAGGAGGAATGGTGACTGGGAAGAAGATCCCTAAAGACAGAAGTCTCTTCACTCCTGAAGGGAAGAAGCTTCACAACTTAGACCGAGTCGCCAGAAATGCCATACTGACCACTCTTAGTAATTCTTATCTTGGCAGGGTTCAGGAATGCAAAACTGCAAAGGAACTCTGGGACGCTCTAGCGCTACTGAGTCGTGGAACTCAGAAGATAAAAGCTAACAAACTGGCGCTGGAACTCCAAAAGCTGGAAAGTCTGTCTCTCATGCCTGGTGACAAAATAGAAGATCTGAACGTCAGATTTACGAATCTGATGAATTCCATCAATAGGCTGGGAAAGATATTCAGCAACCGAGAAATGAATCTCAAGATACTGAGGGCACTGCCGGACGGACACTGGACACCTTTTGCCACTTTATTGCGACATTCTGATTTAGATGTTGTCTCTCCTGACCATATCTTTTCGTAACTTCAAGTGAAAGAGTTTGAGTTCGACGGACCTCAACGAAAGTAAAGAGTCGAAGCCGACAATAAAATTGACCATGCCTTCAAAGCATCGGTCGAGACAAAGATCTCCAACGACAAGCAAGACAACGAGTAAGACTGAACCTTCACTCAATGATCTACAAGAACGAAGTCTCGCTCAGAAGTACGCGTTGCTCGTTGTGAAGTATCAGAAGGAGAAGGAGAGGCGCAGAAAACTGACTAAAGCATACCGAGACACAAAAGGTAAGTCAGATTATACGCCAAAACGCACTCCTGACTCAAAATCTTCTGAATGCAGAAAGAAGGATGACTCAGCACCATCAAAGGATAGTGAAAGCAAAGAAGAAAGAGTCATCACTTGCTACAACTGCAAAAACCCAGGACACTATCAATATGATTGCCCCCGAGCTCGGTAGTGCCGAACGCGCAAAGACGTAAGGCAAGGAGAGAGAAATTCGCCCAGAAGAGACAATCCTATATTGCAGGCGAAATCTCAGACGACTCAGAAGAAGTCGACTCCTTTATGGACTCATGTGACGATGAAGCAGCTTCCATGGCCTTAGAGCATGAAGCTGAAGAAACAACTGAAAAGTGCCTAATGGCAGGAGAAGAGGATGAGGTAAACTCTCATGAACCACTTAATTCCTCTTCACACCGCACACACGACATCGTTTCAAAGTGCGGATGGGAATTTGGACATCACGACCGCCTATGAAGAATTATTAGATGAACAAATTCAAATGAGTCTGCAGCTCAGTAAGACTCTTCAGGAATTGGATACCCTGAAAGTAGAGAATCAGAGACTTTCTCAGGAGAGTCAGGCCGCTACTGAAGCCGAAGGACTTGTGTTGAGACTCAGGGAAGAGATGAACTCTCTGATGGCCAAGTCTCAGCATCAAGAAGATCGAATTTCAGTTTTGACCAATGACTTGACTCGAAAGATACTTGAACTGAGTCTACTGAACCAAGAACTGTCAGGACTTCTGACCAAGCACGACATACTGAAAAAGAGTGATGATGTCTGGAAGAGCCTGATGACTGAGCGTTACATGGGCGCTGAAAAGAAGCTGGAGGCTATGCTTGCAAGCAACAAGCCCAAGCAATGTAAGGAAGGACTTGGTTTCAACCAGGAAGCTTCCTCAGCTGCCCCCGTACACACAGAAGTGCGTCTAACTGATAGGTTTGTTCGAGGAGAAACAATCAATCCAAATCTTCTGAACCCCTCAGCAAAGAACAAACAAAAGCACCTCATCCTACGCATCAGTATTCTGAGCAGAAGATTAGTACCAAGACACCCCAGTTCAGTCAAGGGGGAACCAGCAGAGTTAAGTGGGCTTATCAGTATGGACCACCTCAGTTGACACATCCAGCTCAATATGGGTCATATTACTATGATCCTATAGTCAGAAGTGGTTCCAAGAGTCAGAAAAAGAAGAAAAACGCACAAAAGGCAAAGGTCAGCAGTCCACCAACTCAGAAGATCCGGACTCCTGAACCTAAACAGCCTAAGAAGTCAGCTTTGACCAGTCCAGTGGTCAAGTATGTTGACTCAAGTGGAAAGAAACTGTCTGAAACCACCAGGGTTGTTAGACAGATCTGGGTTACTAAAACTAACATCTAAGGACCCAAAAACAAAATAAAGGGTACCCGAATATAATTCCGTTTTTGCGGGTGCACAAAGATCCTTGGTATGTGGACAAATGGATGCTCAAGACATATGACTTACCAAAGGAACCTATCGAAGAATTATATAGTCGAAGAAGGACCCGGAATGAGTTTGGAGACAATGCAAAAGGCTATACAAGAGGATATGGAGCACTCGGCATTGGACTCGCCACGGTTCCTAGAGTATCATATGTTGAAGGACTTCAAAGATAATCTTCTCTCCGTTAGTCAATTCTGTGATAACTCGAATAGAGTGATTTTTGACACTGGTTTCTGTGATGTCATTGATAAATCCATAGGGAAAACAAGTGTTATCGGGTTCGCGTAAAAGAATATATATGTAGCCGATCGGAACTCGATGAGAACCTAAAAGCTTGTCTCGTTGGCAAAGAACGACAACCGTACAGGATGGCTTTGGCATAGGAGACTCAGCCACCTCAACTTCAAAACGCTCAACAAACTAGCAAGGAACACTCTAGCAAGAGGACTGCCGAATGAAGTATTCAGCAAAGACACTCAGTGTGAAGCATGTCTGAAGGGAAAGCAAACAAGGAATCAAAATCCACCTGTTCCATCTCCTTCCACCGATGGAATCCTTCACCGCTACATATGGATTTGTTCGGTCCAGGTCTCTCCAATGGACGATCGTAGGCAAGAAATATGCTTTAGTGGCCATCGATGACTACTCGCGCTACACATGGGTCATATTCATTGCTAACAAGTCTGATGTCAAAACAGAGTTACCAACGCTTCTGAAAAAGCTCCGTGTCGAGAAGAACACCAAGATAATCAAAATTCGTTCTGACAGAGGAACTGAGTTCCTTAATTTCATGGTAGAGGAGTTCTGCAAAGCAGAAGGAATTGAGCAAGAGACATCTGATGCGCGCACCCCTCAGCAGAACGGGGTTGCTGAATGAAAGAATCGCACACTCAAAGAAGCAGCAAGAACTCTACTCGCAGACTCAGGACTCCCAACTAAATTCTGGGCAGAAGCAACTGACACTGCATGTTATACTCAGAACCGATCTCTACTGACAAAGCAGCATAAGAGAACACCATATGAACGATGGAACTGCAGGAAGCCTTCTTTATCTTATTTCCATATCTTTGGTTGTTCATGCTTTATCCACAATAATGGGAAAGATCAGCTGAAGACTTTTGATAGCAAGTCAGATCAGTGAGTTTTCTTAGGATACTCTCGGGTCAGCAAAGCTTTCAGAGTATTCAACTATCGGACTCTTTGCGTGGAGGAAAGCCCTCATGTTGTTTTTAATGAGTTTGCTACTGAAGACAGGAGCAATAACTCTAACTCTAAATCTGAGGACATCAGTAAGCAGCTACAGGATCTAAGCTTAAAAGACAAACCTGAAAAGATCCAGCTATGTTGGGATAATGATTCAGACGAAGACACTGAAGACAAGTCTACTGAGTCTCAATCAGCAGAGCAAGTAGGCGAACAGTTGACTCTCCCGAACGCAGTCAATCCCGTGGTAACTCAGTCGATGAGAAAACCTTAGAGGTAATCGAGACCACTACCGAGAGTAACAACTCAGGGGGAACATCTATTAATGTTCCTGAGCTGAATGCCCCTGAACCTGGAAACTCAGTAGATCACACTCTCATTACTGAATTGTTTCAATCTCAGAATAGTACGACTGAAATTCCTAACTCACCTACTATCTGTGTTGATCAAATTTCAGATGAAGAGCTGAAACATCGTAGATCGTGGCTAGATGCTCACACTCCCGATCTAATCATTGGAGATCCTTCAAAGAAAAGTCAAGACAAGATCCAGATTCTGTCAAGGAGAAAGCGCATTATATTCCTGCTTCTTGTTTACTGAAGAGCCTCAGACGATTGAGGATGCACTTAAAGATGCTGACTGGATCATAGTTATGCAGGAGGAGCTGAATCAGTTCACGAGAAACGAAGTTTGGGAGCTTGTTAACAGACCCCGGCATCAACACGTCATTGGAACAAAATGGGTCTTCAAGAACAAGCGAGATGAAAACAACGTCATAGTAAGGAACAAAGCAAGGCTCGTGGCTAAAGGCTACTGTCAAGCTGAGGGAATAGATTTCGATGAGACATTCGTCCAGTTGCAAGATTGGAGGCAATCAGACTATTCCTAGCCTACGCAACACATTAAAGATTCAGAGTCTATCAAATGGATGTGAAGTCTGCGTTCCTGAATGGCGTACTGAAAGAAGAAGTCTATGTAGAACAACCGCCCGGCTTCCAGCAGGGACATCAGGTTTATAGACTCAGAAAGGCTCTATATGGGTTAAACCAAGCACCCAAGGCTTGGTACGATACCCTGTCAGAGTTTCTTCTTCAGAAAGGTTTTCAGAAAGGCACAGTAGATCGCACGCTGTTCAGCATTCCACTGGAAGACGACTTATTACTCGTGCAGATCTATGTAGACGACATTATCTTCGGATCAAACAACGTCGTCATGTGTCAGCAGTTTGAGAAAATGATGAAGGACTAGTTCGAGATGTCAATGATGGGTGAAATGAACTATTTCCTCGACTTTCAAGTCAAACAATCTGAAAAGGGAATGTTCATTAACCAAGGCAAATACACTCGATACCTCATCAAAAGATTCGGTTGTACATCCGGCAAACCTATCAAGATCCTGATGAACACGAATATGAAAATCGATCTTGATAAAGAGGGAGTATCAGTAGACCAAACTGAATTTCGTGCAATAATTGGTTCCTTATTATATCTCACAGCTACTCGTCCTGACATAACTTATGATGTAGGTGTCTGCGCTCGATTTCAAGCGAATCCTAAGCAGAGCCACATGGACTCAGCAAAGAAGATTCTCCGCTACCCCAGAGGCACACCTGACATAGGTTTATGGTATCCAGCTGATGATAATATTGAACTAACTGGTTACTCTGATGCTGACTATGCAGGATGTAGAATTGACCGAAAATCAACTTCAGGAACTTGTCAGTTCCTAGGCAGTGAGCTGATCTCATGGTTTTCAAAGAAGCAGCACTCAGTAGCCACGTCAACTACTGAAGCTGAATACATGGCTGCCGGAAGTTGTTGCACCCAAATCCTTTGGCTGAGACAGCAGCTAAGAGACTATCACGTCATTCGTAATGAAGTGCCGATATTCTGCGATAGTACCAGTGCTATTGCAATCACTCAGAACCCTGTACTACATACGAGATGCAAGCACGTGGACATTAGGCATCACTTCATTCACGACCATGTCGAAAAGAAGGATATCAGGATGGAAAACATCCACACTGACAAACAAAGGGCTGATATTCTGACCAAGCCTCTTGCTGAATCCAGATTCAAAGAACTTTCAGTAGAGCTAGGTCTGCTGGACCCTACTGACTCCAGTCAGTAAGAAGGTTCCAGGAGAGGATCATTCAGTAAGGGGGAATGATCACTCTCAATACTGAGTAAATTCGATGCACGTAGAGACGAAAAACCATCTACAAGAGGTATCAGCGTGACTACTATGTTCGGGGCGAGGGTTTGCGTATCTCTACTCAGTAGTAACGAATAAAACAGTAATGCATTTATGATGAAGATTCAGCATGCTATTAAATATCCTAAGTTTGTCATTTATTATTAACGGCCTATATTTAATGCACGACATTCCATACACAAGTTTGCTGAACTCTGCACGCATTTAATGCATGTCATCTCATAGTTACTACTTATGTATATTTACAACTGGCTTTGACTTAGGCGGCATATGTGATCATTACTTAATATATCTTTTAATCTTGACCGTCCATCTTATAAAGTAAGTTTAAACTCTGCCTTTGATCGAAAACCGTTCACCTTCACGTTAGATATATATTTTCGATCATATCTTTAGAAACCGCCATTACCGCACTTAAAATCCTCTGCATCCGAAAATTCTGAGATCATTTCTTGCAATCCCCTCTTGCATATCCTTTCAGAATATCTCTTTCGGTATGCTTATTACAACTGCTACACGAATTAATTTTCTTTTTCAGAATCGCTATACAAACTGTTTTATTTAAATCGATACTGATAAATGCTAGTATAACAGGTACAATGGCAAGTAAAAATATTTCGGTGTCTACTCCAGTTAACATGCAAGAAATCCTGGACAAGGATCGTGTTTGGTTCGAGCCAACCATGGAGTTCAACGCCTATGATCTCGATTATATGGACGAGATCTTCTCAGCTCTTAGAGAGTCCGGGCTTGAAAGTTTTCTTTCAAGGAAGCCGACATACTTCCTCCCGAGGCAGGTGGCCGAAGTTTATCTTAATTCTGACTCAGTAGGCGGAGACATAATAGGAAGATTCGCCGTTCACGAGATTAAGGATGTTTTTCCGATACTGAAGCAAATATCACTCAAGGAGGCGCTAAAGAGAAGTTTTGATCTGCCTTCTGATGGAGCCAGTACTGTGAGGTACAAGGATGATCTTGTAGATGACTATTTGACAATATTCTGTGGAAAGCCCACGACCTTCAGAGCTGCTTTTCCTAAAAACAACATGCTTGCCTCGCACAGCTTTGGCTTATATTGTGACGCAGCTACTGACCAGCCAAGCAGGCTCATTCGATCAAGTATCGAGGCTCAAGATCCAGCTCATGATGGCCATATATGATAGAGCCCAGATCAATTGGACGGAGTTCTTTATCCGTGAATTCATGGCTCAGGCGGCCAAATTCGACAAGGCCTCTTACACACTGAGTGTAAAGGGCAAGCTTCTTTATGGATCGAAGTCGTCCATAATGATAGAGGATGTCTCGCGGATCTCGAACCAATCACCTACAATGACAAGGAGTATTTTAATGTGAAGAAGGTCAGATTCCACAACAAGACTGCTGCTCTTCAGCAGATCGGGTCAGGTCCCTCAGCCATAACTCAGCAGGCTACACCCTCGAAGAAGAGAACACCTCCGGCCAAAAACTCCAAAGGCACCAGCTAAGAAACCGAGGAAAGCCATTCCGGACGTGCCCTACCGAACCCGAGGTCTCTCCCGAAGTTCCTGGCTGCTCAGGCTACTCGAGCAACCTATTCGGCCTCGGCGGGCGATAGACGAGTCGAATTATCTCGAGAAGACTCAATCGGTGGAGAAGGCCGTCTCCACTGAGGAACCCGTAGAAGTGGAACAAGGGGATGCTACTGAAGCACATAGCGAAGAGATTCAGCGTCTTGACGGCCCCCTTTCAGTTCCACCACTCGGCGGTGTGCCTCTCGCTGAGACTCGAGCGTCTCCCATGTAGACTTGGAGTCCGAGACAAAGATCTCGAAGAAGAGACAATTGGGATGGAAGCTTCAGTGATCGTATCCAGAGCATCCCGAGAGATTCTTCAACGATTCCGAGCTTGCCGACTACTCGATTTATTGCTCATTGCAAAATCGCAAGGCTCCACATGTTGCTTTGCGATTTCGGGAGTGGCCCCATCTACAACGTCTAGTACTCCACTACTCTTGCCGGCGGCTTCATGAAGAAGAATTGAAGTTGAGGGAGCAAATAGGCTACTCGAGCCTCGCTAACCTCAGCACCATGGAGAACCCGAGGGCTGCTATGCCGGCAATGATACATGACAGGCGGCTAGCTACCGGCTCAAGACCCTCGAGATGGATCGAGACCACGATGGTCAAGATCCACCTGATGATTCGAGCCCCGGAAAGCCCGATGAGGAAAATCTCCGGGACAAGGATACACATGCTACCGAACAAGCTCAACCTCCACTCCGTATCCTTGGACTCGCGAAGTCCACGGCCGGTGCTTCGTCCTCGGCGAGCCCGCTCGGCTCTTCTTTGGAATCGACTTACGAAGCAGCGCCCAGCTCAACTTCCAAGAGATCTCGATCCGTAGCAAAAGCTCTCACCGCTCAGGGAATCCAGAATCGAGCTCTTGCGAAGGCCGTCCACAAGGTGTGGAAACAGACTGCGCTAGCCACAACCAATGAGCTACGGTGGGCCGAAAACATCGCATCTAAATCGGTCGCCCCCGTTGTCTCTGAAATTGTATCCGAAGCTTTGGCTAAGCAGCAGAAGCAGTTTGATGATCAGCTCAGAATCATTCAGGAAGGACAAGCCAAACTTCTCGAAGCATTCTAGGCTTCCATGTCCACTCATACTGAGTCCTTCACTGAACAAGCCCAGGCCACGGAAATCCGACTTGACAACATTCAACTGGTCGTGGAGGAGAAGATTTCGAGAAGCGCGAGAATTCAAGGCAAGCGACTAACCTCTCCCATAAGCAATACTCGGAGGAACTGACTAATGAGAGGAATGAGCTGCACTTGGCACTGACAAAGATCCATGACAGACTGGACGAACTGTCCGCTGTCTACAAACGCCTAGACAAGAAGGTACTCGTCCCTACCCGTTTGTAATTGATGATGCCAAAAAGGGGGAAGGAAAAGAGAAGAGTACGGAAGGAAAAGAGAAGAGTACTGAGAAGCCGACCCCTACCAAAACTACTGCCAAATTACTTAAGGGGACAGCTTCACCGAGATCCGAGAAAAGACCAAGTCCGTGACCGAGATAAGCGAGGACTCGAGACTCGGACTGCACGGCAGGGTAAGGCCCAGGGTGTCTTGGCTGCGAGCACACCGAGACTCGGCCCAAGTGGCTCAGAGAACCCAGTGCTACTCATGCAACCCGGACTCCGACCGATTTTATCAAGGAGGTTGCAGAGTATCTTTGCCGAGCAGAAGAGTCGAAGAGGAAGAGGCTCCTCTACCTCCACCTGTTTAGGGAAAAGGCAAGAAAGTGCTGATTCTCCCAACCCCTCCAGCCCGTAAAAACCAAGAGATACATTTCAGTGAGGAGGAGGCTCAAATTGCGATGATGAGAAGGCGGCAATGGAGATTGCTTGAAATAGAAGCTACTAATAAACCAAAGTCTAAGCCTCAAAGGAAAGACAAAATCTTCGGCTCGAGGAGGAAGAAAGCCTGCTAGGATACCTCCCAGGAAACTGATTATCGAGGATGAAGAAGATAGGGAGAAGGAGAAGGAGCAAAAGCGAGCAAAGCACCGAGAAGCGTGGTACGTCAAAAGAAAAATCAAGTACCCCTGCTTGAATCGAAGACATTCCTCGAAAGCCACCGAAGCCCAAGATGATGAAATTGAGGCCATATTCGACCAAATGAACAAGATACTTATACGAGAGCGAAGAGGCTAGACAAGTTCAGGCTGCCAAAGACAGAATTTGGGAGGCAGACCTTGAAGCACTGAGGAAAAGGACAGAGGAAGAGGCCAGGCTGAGAGTACCTTCAAAAGCTGATATTCCTTATCGATACAGAATGTTCAGGAAGCCAGTTGATCTGAAATCGCACAGATGGCCAAAGACAGACAATTGGATACTTGCTCAATTTAGTCAGAGATGGGAATCGGCAAAGATAGAGTTCATCAAGTGCAATTATTTCTGGAGGTTCTGGCCCAACATGACTAAGGCTGATGCCTACACAGAATGGATGATGATAAGTGAACCTGATCTATACATATACTTGTATAAAGCCGTATCTGAAGGTATAGAGGTCAGTGTTCCGGAGCCCAGAATCATACCTCCACCTAGAAGAAATGATGACTCAATCCACTTTGGGTAATAGAAGCTGAAGTGAAGTATGCTGCATCAAAGAGAGAACTGGACGAACATGAGCCAGCAGACTTTGCTGCATACTTGAAGCTGAGGAAGAACACATACCGGATGTATGGAGTGCCACTGCCAGAGATGCAATCTCAAGGATTCATGGACCGGATCAAGTAGTTTAAGGGCTCCTAGGCTTAGTTCTATTCTTCCTAGCTTAGCAAGATTTGTAATTATACTGATCTGAATAACTCATATATACAAATCTGATTTTGGCTCTGACAACCACTTGTTGTCTTTTCAGCCGTGTTTGTATTATGCTGTAACACTCAGAATCACTGAAGTGATTACTGACTCACACACTCACTCTATTTACTTTCTTGTCAGTTTATTACTTTGTTAGATTCTGCTAGTCTAGTTTCTATATAATGGGGGAAATTGTGTTTTGCCCTGTTCCCTCAGTAGTCTAGAACTGTTGGAACAACTCCACTGATCTTACTTGTAATAATGTAAGGAGCTCTGTTTCTGATAGTTTAGTGTTAGCATAGATGATAGGTTTTGGCATCATCAAATAGGGGGAAATTGTTGGGTGATGATTCTGTCCTCAGCATAGTCTTACTTGGTGGGAAATGATTCAATCTTCTATACTGAACCATGCTTAGCAGCCTAGTGCTCTGAATGTTGAGAAGATTTGAAGATCCCAAAACCCTATCAGATTGGTGAACCATTCCGTTGTAATCGTTATTCTTGTCTCTGAGGTTTCAGACTCAGTAGACACTCTGCTTATGATCAAGGCGCTCAGTAGATTATCTGCCTTAACACCAGAAGTAGAAGACTCAGTGATCTTTGGACTCGGCGGGAGCGATATATCGAAAGAGTCGGTGAACCCGGACTCGGCAAGAGCGATTCGGCCGAACTCGGAGCTGATCTTCGGTACACTTTACTCGGCTATCTACCTACCGAATACGGGATCGAGACTCAAGATCGGTAGACGGCTCTTACGAACCGTCGAGATACTTTTGAAAGACAATCAGCATTGTCATATACGAGGAAGAGAGAAGTCAGCTTCAGCTTGCCTTGAAGTCTGTGCTGTCTCAACCACTCTATCCACCTCGACGAATAACAAGAACACACGTGTCTTCTCACCTGCTAAAGCTGCAGTCAACCCTTTACCTAAAAAGGTGGGAAAGTACATTGTTACCTACTTCAAAAGAGCCGTTTGCAACCAAAAGAGAGAGAAAGAAGAAGATCGTCTCCAACGGATCTTTTCCAATCTCTGCTCTATAAATAGAGGGACATTTCAAGAAGAGAGAATGTGCATAAGCTTAAACAACAAAAACATACACAAGCATTCAAACGAGCTAGAACCAGAAAACCCTAAGTCTTCCGCAAGAACTTGAAGATCTATCTCCGGAGAAAGACTGCCTTCTCAGCTCATAGGGAACCAAGCTAAACTGTTAGAAGAGCCTCTAGTATCCAAATCGACGATACATGAACCTAAAGCTTATTTCAGCTATTCGTTGATCTAGAAGCTACATTCTCATCCCTATCCCTCTAACCCTAAGCTCAACCGAATATACTTATAGCTTAGACGAAGGAGTTCATATTTGAACCCAATCCTTATTGTAAAAGGACTCCTTCATAGTTGGAGAAGTTTGTCAAACACTTTAGTTTGATGCCTTTGTAAACTGGGACTTGCTCAGTATAATCCCCAAGCCACAGCTTTGTCCTGTGCACAAGCTGACTGAGACAGTATAATAAATAGCCTCCTGAACTTTCGGGAC
Source organism: Lavandula angustifolia (assembly GCA_028984105.1). NCBI lineage: Eukaryota > Viridiplantae > Streptophyta > Magnoliopsida > Lamiales > Lamiaceae > Lavandula > Lavandula angustifolia. Next base: position 10,445,051 of record CM054808.1, read on the forward strand.
AGTGGACGTATGATCGATTGATATCCGAACCACTTTAAAAATCTGTGTCTTGTTATTGCTTTCTGATTACTGTTGCATTGATTTTACTGTTCATACTAAAAATCTTCTTTAAAATCATACAACTGTCTCAGCATACTGAACTGTCTACTTGTTGAATTGAGACTGGCATAAAACGGTTTTCCACTCAACTGATTAGGGCCTACACCTTTCCGCACCGCTGAACTCTACCTGTTTGATACTGAATTCTGACTCAGTCAGCTAGCTGATCTCAGTAGAGTCAGACTCTTTGCCACACACGATTTAGAACAGCTATTTGGTCTGCTGAATTATTTCAGTACGGCACTTTCCTGAACAGGACTGTTCGTCTTCGAAGTTGAGAAAATCGGATTTAGGTGTATTCACCCCCCCCCCCCTCTACACCTGACCCGTACACTCGGGACCAACAGATGTTATCTTCTTCAACCCGCCATTTTCGCCATTACCGTTTCTGCAATCTCTTAAGAGTTCTCTACAATCATTCAGCATATCTGTAACGCCCCAAAATTTTCGATATAAAATGCATTGCACATCTATTCATGCATGTTACCAAGTGTTTTAGTTCTGTAAGTCGCGCCTTAGAAATTTAAATGAAAATTAAAGCATTTATCTTATTTGTCATTAAATCATTTTTGTTATGTAAAATTATTTTGAACTTCGAATGTGTTTGTTTATATCATATTATTTATTTATTTATTTATTTATTTATTTATTTAGAAATCATGTTGAATTACTAGGCAAGAATAATATTTATTTATTTTGGATTTCCTAAACCAACTAGGATTCATAAAAGGATATAATATTTATTATTGTATTAAGTTATTAGGAGATAATTTTATATTATGTTTTATGATTAAAATAGATATTTTATGTGTGATATAAATGTTTTAGGATAAAATCTAGTTGTGGTTATCCATATCCTAATTTATCTAAGATCAAATCTCTTATATTGTCAATGATAGAATAAATTCTATATAAAATATATATGGACGAAAATAATTATAGATAAAATATATTTGATACCATATTTGATTAGGGATGTTTGGATAATGATTTTTAGGCTTATAAATACCCCTTAGTCGCTCATAATATAGCATCCCATAAGTTTTTTGAAAATCTGCCAGCATATCTACGAACTATTTCAAGACTTATTTACACATCTTTCCGTCGTCATATCGTAGTGAAAAATTATGGTCGTCTTTCTAGGTATGTCTAGTATACTATATTATTTTTTTAGAATTTTCCAAGCATGATAAATCTTTGCTAAAAATTGTTATTCGTAACCTGCCAGTTTTTGACAAAGCATGTCCATGAGTTTGATAGGAAAATTGTTTTTCATGTTTTCTTTGAGTTTTTTTCGACCATTATGAATATTAATAGGATATAATACATGTTAGGTCATTCATGTTAAAAATATAGATTTTTTAGGATACGTTTACTATTTATTTGTTAATTTGTTTCTTGATGTGCCAAATTCTTTGCCAACATGCATGTAGATTGAAAAACAAAAGGTTTCATGTTACAATTAAATCAATTCTTAATTACGATAAGTTTTATTATGATGTAATATGTAATATGTTCTTCATGTTAGAGATCTATAATTTTTAGGATAAAATTTTTATGATTTTATTAATTTATTTCATGAATTGTTGAATTACTAAATGCACGAATGAATTGTCAATAGAAGTACGATTATGTTTAATATGTTGCATGTTATCTATAATATAGATTATTTGATTATTCTAAAATATGTCCATTTATGAGATATATGAATTATTGATGCATACATAATATTCTTTGAACAAGTCATTAAGATAACTTTTCATATTAGGATTGGCGCGCAGGAATTAAACATCTGATATCCATAATTTTTCATCAAGTCAAGGTTAAGGTGGGGAAGTATTCTTACATTACATTTATCATTATTATATTTTATGCTCGATATTTATGAGTTAATGTTAGGCATGATAAGGAAGGATCGAAGTTGATCCGCGATCGAAGTTGATCGGTATAAAGGTTTATGATCGAATTTGACCGGGATCGAAGTTGATCCGCGATCGAAGTTGATCGGTACACATGTTTATGGTCGAAGTTGACCGGGGTCGAAGTTGATCTATTTTAAATGTTACAGTTGAAGTTGACTCGGTGGTCTGTGTGACTACGTAATTCTTACATGTTCTAATTTTCCATAATATATTGGTATATTATATAGTTTGGATAACTGTATTCCCCACTGAGTAGACGTACACATTTTTCAGGAAATGACTCGGTCGATGCGTAGAGGTGTTGGTGGTGATGGTCACACGATGAAGGATTTATGAAACTTACTATTGCATTAAACTAAATCAATTATGAACTGTGCATTTTATTTTCGAGAACTAGCTAGTAGTCGTAGTTATTTTTATTTAAGTCTTCCGCTGAGTATGAAAATAAATTGAGTTTTTCAATGATTCTTTTCCATGGAAATATTTTCAAAGAATTAAAATATGCATGTTAAGTATGAAGTAGCGTCCCTTGTTGAGTTATGAAAATTGGGGCGTTACAATATCTACTTGCTTTCACTTAATTCAGAGTTCATCTTACGATAATCATGATGAATCTACATGTCGTTTCTCCGGCTGATATAGTTGAGATCCTGGAGACGGATAGGGTTTGGTTTGAGCCCGTGATGGAGTTTGACTCCAGTATCGTGGACATTTTGCAGGAGATATATGATGCCTTGCGAGCATCTGGGCTGGAGCTGTTTCTGTCAAAGAAACCCTCTTTCTTCCTGCCTCGTCAGATCGCCGAGCTATATCTCAACATGGAGGAGGAAGATAGGGACGTGTTTGGAACTTTCAAAGTTTATGACATTCAGAATCCAACCAAGGCAGCTCCTTTTTCTGAAAAAGATCTCTCTGAAGCAATCTCTTATCAGCAGCTTCAGACTTCCTTCAGACGGCATCAGTCCTGCCTGTTACAAGGATGACGTTTTAGATGAGTACCTGACAATGTTTTGCGGGAACCCTACTACGTTTAGAGCTGCATTCCCCAAGAGCAGCATGCTTTCGCAATTCAGAGCATTGGCCTACATCGTAACTCAGATCTTGACAAGCCACGTCGGCTCATTCGATCAGGTCTCTAGGCCTAAACATCAGATGATGATGGCCATATATGATAGAACTCAAATCAACTGGGTCGATGTATTCATCAAGGAGTTTCAGGCGCAGGCAGCGAAGTTTGATCAATCAGCTTGCCGACTGAGTGCTAAAGGGAAATTATTTTACGGCATGAAGCTGTCCATCATGATCGAAGTCTTATGTGGATCTGATCCTGTCACTTATGCTGGCAAGGAATATTTCGACACTAAGAAGATCAGATTCCACAACCAGGCCAGCTCGTTGCAGCAAATTGGCATTGGCGCTAGTGAAGGCAAGGGCAAGAGGAAGGCCCCGACCTCTCAGAAGAAGGGAACTACTCCTCCGAAGAAGAGGAAGGCTTCAGCAGAGAAAGCCTTGGTAGTTGCCCCCACTGTCTTCTCGATAGTTGATGAGGACATTGAGACAGCTAAGCCTGATTCAGAAGAGAAGGCAGATTCAGCTTAGAAAGAAGATACAGCTGAACAAGGAGTTTCAGTAGAACAGGGGACACCACCTCATGTCTCTACCCCTCCTCCCCTGTCTCCACTGGACGTCCCTCCACTCAGCAGTGTTCCTTCTGTTGAGAAGAATCAGTCTCCTATTGATATAGAGGAGATGGAGACTGACACTGAAGTCCATCATCTTGGGTTTGAGCATTCTTTGCTTCAATCCAGAGCATCCCAAGATGTTTCTGAGCACATTTCTGAGATCGTCAGTCACTCAAACTTGGTCGATATTGCCATCAGGGCACGACTTCGAATGCTCTTCAGATTCCGGGACTGGATCTCTCTTGATCAACTTATCCGATACAAGTCCCTGGAAATTATGAATGCCGATGAGCTTCAGCTACGTCAGCAGATAGGCTATGAAGAGCCTGTTGACATAAGTTCAATCGACGACCTTAGGGCGGCAATGCTGGCTCTGCTTGAAGAGTGATCTCACACTTCAGCAGCCGACCCTATGGAAGGTTCTGCAGGTCGGGATGACCCAGAACCACCCAGTGATGTAGGAACTGAGAAACCTGCTGAGGGTTCTCAACAGGAACAGGATGGAGATTGCCCCTCAGTCGATCAACAACTGGTATCTCCTCCTCCTCCTCCTGGTTCGGCCGCAGCTGGCACCTCTCATTCTGCTGACCCGACACAGCTGTTGTTGGGGTCAACCTACGAGGTTGCTTTTGCTGCCAAGGGCTGAAAGTCGAAAGCAGTAGCTCAGGCACTCCTGAAGTAGGGGACACAGAATCATCTCCTTGCCAGGAACATTCACAAACTTTGGCGCTAGGCTACTAAGGCTCAATGCGAGGAAGTTAGGGAGCTGAAGACTTTAGTTCAGAAACTTACTTCTACTCCCATCACTGACTTCAACTCCATTCTCACAAATGCTCTTACCGCACAGCAAGTCAAATTCGACGAACAGCAAGCATCGATTCAGGATCAACTGAAGACTGACAATACCTCACTTCTTGAATCTTTCAAGGCAGCTCAGTCTGAACTCTAGAATCAGATCACTCAACACACTCTAGCTCACGAACAAAGGATCTCCAAGCTTCAGAATGAGTGTGAACTGAAGATCGATGCTCAGCTGAAGAAGATTGAAAAACTGGTAGATCGTTCTCAACGCAAGTACACTGACCAATTGATTACTGAGAGGAACGGTCTACACCTGAAGTTCGAAAGTCTTCAGAAGACCTTGGATGAGCTCTCCACTTCTTATCTGATGCTAAGCACTAAGGCAGTTACACTTCCCACCCCAACCCCATTGGATGATACCAAAAAGATGGAAAAAAATTGAAAAGATAATGACCAAAGGGGAAAGGTCAAAAGCTGTAAAGATTAAGGGGGAAAAGACTCAGTCTTAAGCAATGAAAGTTGAACTTATTCAGAGTAAGTCTAAAGGGAAGGAAGTAATTGTGGTTATGACCCAGGGTGTCTCAGTAGGGGATGTAGCAGCTGAGACAGGCCCAAGTGACTCATAACCCAAAGAGGCAGAAACTGGAACTTCTGAACCTCCTCAGAAGCACATTGAGGAAGTTACCAGGTTTCTAGAGGAGTCTGATGCTGAAGACTCTCCTCTGCCTCCACCTGTATCTGGGAAAGGGAAATCTATCTTAAAAATTCCACCTCGTCCCAAGAGATACATCAGCCCAGCAGAGCAAGCACAAATTGATGCAGATGAAAAGCTTGCTCGGGAGATTCCTGAGGCTGAGGCGGCAAATAAGCCAAAGAAGGCACCGACCAAATCCAGAACTAAGGTTCCTGGAAGCCAACTCAGAGGTCGGTTGCCAGAAAGCTTACCCTCCGTGATGATGCTGATTGAGAACAGGAAAAGGAGAGGGAAGTTGAACATAAGAAGGCTGAAGAATCCAAAGGAAGAAGAAGCAAGTTGAGCCTACAATCGATGAAATGATCAACTTCAGCATTCGAGCTCTCGACAGAAGAGCTGAATGGCATCAACTGGAAAAGATCAGAAGGCAAGAGGCTCTAGCTAAGGAGAAGGCGGCTGAATAGGCTAGAGAAGCTGAGATATTAAAGCCTATGCCACCTCCACTAAAGGACAGGGACATCCCAACCACTTCTAAATTCTTCAGACGATGCCGCAGTCCTGATATTCAGAAAATTCATATATGGCCTCGTATAGATCAGTGGATGCCCTGGGGAAGGACTCAGGCGTGGGAGTCGATCAAAGTTAAGTTCATCAAGAGATATTATGTTTTGCAGTTTTGGCCCGACTCTCCAAAAAATGAGATGTTTGCTGAATGGATTCCGAAGTGTGATAATGAGATCTACACGATAGTTGAGAAAGCCCTTGAAGCTGATATTGATGTAAGGACTCCGGCTTTCAGAACTCTGCCTCCACCACAGAAGCTTGATGGATCGCTTTACACAGCCGTGATAGAAAAGGATGTCAAGAACGCAGCTTCAGCTCTTGATCTTGAACCTACTGATCCAGAAGATATCCCGAAGATTCAGAAGCTGAGACGAGACACCTTCAAGATGTATGGACTTCCTCTGCCCGAAGATTAATTGAACGATCTCAAGGTAAGGATTCAGCACTTCAAATCTATTAGGAAGTAGTCTTGATAGGTCTGTCTGTAGTTCCTAGTGTAGCACTTGATGTAAATGTACTGAATTTCTCATATATATCGTACATCAATTGTTACTTGGCCTAACAATTTCTTATTGTCTCCATGGCCTATTTTGTTTTTACTTTAACACACAGAATCACCTAAGTGATTACTGACTCACACACTCACTGATTATCTGTGTATTCAGTATTCTGCTTAGTTTAGAAGACTTGAAGTTACTCTCTATTGTTTCTCATTGTAATACTTGTAAGGAGTTTGTATCTGATAGGTCTTAGATTCTTAGATAGTGTTAGTGATAGGTTTTGGCATCATCAAATAGGGAAAATTGTTGGGAGATGATCCAGCTGTTGTTTAGTTGTTAATGATTTGGCTTATACAAAACTCTATGTTGATTGGTGAACTATTCCATTGTATTTGTAACGCCTTTGTCTTTGAGTTTTTCAAAACTCAGTAGACTCGCCTTCAGCATGGTTCCCGCTTAGTAGTTCCGTCTGCTGTCCTTAAGTAGACTATCCGCTACAGTGCCATGGAGTGAAGATTCAGTATTGCTACTGAACTCAGAGACTTGAGCTTCAGTAGCGTTGAACTCAGCAGGAGTATACTACTGAACCTTGGGTCGGACTCAGCAACGGCCTGTCAGTTTCTTTGATTGAAAGTGGACTTGAATGTCAATTCAGTAGAGATTGTCCGATATCGTACATCTGAGAAGTCAGCTTCAGTATCATCCTTGAAGTCTGCAAGTGTCTCAACCACTTTCTGAACCTCAACCAATGAGAAGCAGCCAGCTGGCAAGTTTTCGATATAAAGCTGCAAGTCAACCCACTTTCCAAAAAAGTGAGGAGCTCTAGAATTCAAATTAAAGTCGTTTGCTACCCAGATATAGAGTGACGCATGAACAGTTTGTCTCCAACGGATCTATTCAAGCTCACGCCTATAAATAGAGGGAAGGTCGTGATCTTCAAAGACGCATTACACGATCACATATGCGATCATACGAGAACTCAAGCTTTCAAGCATCAAGCTCTAGAATACTTATCGTTTATTCAAGTGAAGTTCACGAACCCAGCGTTGATATATCCTCTTGTTCTTCACTCTAGAAGCCTTCCTAGTTCTCACCCTCTAACACTTAAGCTCATTGTAATATTCTTAGCTTCAACCAAAGGAGTTTATTTAATGAATTGTTCTTACTGTTAAGAACTCCTTCATAGTTGGAGATACATTCAAACATTTATGTTTGACCCTGTAAACTAAGACTTGCTCAGTATAATCACAAGTTAAAGTTTGTCCTGCGTACAAACTAACTGAGACTAACTCAGTATAATAAAATATTATCATGTGTTGTTAAGGACGAGTGGACGTAGGATCTTGCATATCCAAACCACTTTAAAAACCGTTGTGTTATTTACTTGTTGCATGATTACCTGCTCATACTGAAAATAATCCTTGCAAAAAATTATACAATTAAAATTTCGCTAAAAGCTAAAACAATCGCACTAATCTACTGAACATATTTGATAAACAAACGTTTTCAAAATCAAACTAAATCAGGCCTATACTATTCTGCACGCTATTGAACCTCTGCTGAACGGTTTCCGAATTCTAACATTAGTCAGCTAGCAAACCTCAGTACTGTCAGTCACTTTGATCAAGATCAGCTAGCTTAGTCTACTGAATCTGTTAAGCATACATTTTCCGTGAAACGGACTGATCACGTTTGAGTTTGAGAAAAGGGTTTTCAGGTGTACCCCCCCCTCTAAACCTGAATGTTTGACTCGGGACCAACATAAAGGTTTTCATAAAGGAATGGTAGATCGCACCCTATTCAGTATCAAGTTAGAAGATGACATTCTACTAGTGCAGATCTATGTGGACAACATCATCTTTGGATCTAGGAATCTGATCATATGTCAAAAATTTCAAAAATATGATGAAAGATAAATTGGAGATGTCTATGATGGGATAAATGAATTATTTCCTTGGACTTCAAGTGAAGCAATCAAAGGGGGAACTTACTCTCAGTACTGCTGAAATACTCAGCGTCTTCACAGTGGTATCAGCTGACTACTATGTTCAGCTAACAGGTTATGCATTTGGTGTTCAGCATGTAATCGCATTTATTTCCCGCCATTAATGTTTCATCGTATGTCATTAAACATATCATTTTCATTAAACGCACGACATTTCATAATACTAACTGCAGCGCATTAAATGCATGTCATTTCACCTTACCTTTTAGATGATAGAGATAAGTAGGTCGAGATTATAGGCAGAAAAGTAATCATAACTTCTTATAACATCTAATCTGAGTCGTCCACATTTCAAAATCACTTTAATCTCAACCACATGCTGAATAAACCGTTCATATTCAAATGGCATATATATCTGAGTGTATCTCTCATCTAAATACATTTCCGCCATTTTCGAACGATCTAGTGTTCTGCATATATCTTGCTTAAGAAATTTATCATCTTCTAGCACTAATCATTCGATAAATCTCATAAACTGCTCTGCTAATCACTGACTTACTCTAGTTTCAAGTGCTAACGTTCATTTTGCAGATTCAACTTTCATCTACAATGGCGACGTCCCCAAGCAATGAAGTTCTGATTCTATTAAGACATGCAGGAGATCATTGACAACAAAAGAGTCTGGTTCGAGCCAGTACTCACTTTCAGATCCTACGGTGTAGAGAGCATAGACCTCATCTTTGACGCCTTCGAGTTCTCAGGCCTTCAAACTTTATTATCTAGGGATCCATCCCACTATCTCCCCAGGCATGTCGTCCAGTTTTCTTGAGTCTCCGTCAAGACGACAATCTCAAGGACATATCTTGCATCAATTACCAGCAAGAAACGGGTAACAACCTATAGGCAGCGAAGATTGCAGAGCTCGAGAATGCCTAGTGTCTTCTTCAGAGTTTTGGTCTTCACGACAAAGGGATCTCTACCATAGGATATAAGGACTCGTCCATCAATCAATACCTCTGCTGGTTCAGTGGGCAGAAGGATATTGTATTTAAAGCGGCTTTTTCCTAAGAATTAGTTGCTCCCTGATTACAGAGGCCTTGCATACATCATGAATCACATACTGACCAGCTCAGCGGAAGCCTTCGATCAACTCTTCCAGGTTAGGATTCAGATAATGATGGCCATCATGGAGGGTGTTAAGGTCAACTAGAACGAATTCTTCCGAACAGAGTTCAAGGCGCAACTCCAGAAGTTTATTGCCAATGAAGACAACCCCGCCATGCAACTGATTCCCAAAGGCAAACTATTATATGGCAGCAAGGTGTCTATTCTGATTAAAGACTATTGCCAGAGACGAGTGGTCTTCGCTGACGCATAGTTGTTCGATAAAAAGAACATTAAATTCTCTAAAGTGGCAGCTGCTGAGAAGTCCTTAGGGTGAGGACAGCACGACAAGTGTCCTCTTACGATCACTCAGGATCCCCGCCCAACTCAGCAGAAGAAGAGGAAGATACTGAAGAAAGTTGAACCTTTAGTAGTGATCCCTGAGACCGTCTACATTCAAGATTCAGAGTCCAGGAGGACGTGACTCTTAAAGACAAGGTTACGAGGATTCACTCAGAGGAGACCCAGTCAGACCTTCATGCTGACTTACCTCAGACTGGGGTCTCCACATCCATCCCTACTTCAGTTCTGATAGCTCAGTGTCGAGCTGCTGAAGAGATAGCACATGAGATTCCCGAGATCCTTGATCATCCGGATCTCATGGACAACTCAGTCAGGGCGAGGGTTCAAATCCGTTTCAGATTCCTGGAGTGGGATTAGCTGAGACGATCAACCTCAGGACAGTCCCTGAACTAATCAAAGAAGAGCAGACACTGAGAGAGGAGATAGGTTATGGCAAGCCTACTGACATAGCTTCGATGGACGATCTTCAAGCTGCCATGCTTATACTCCTAAGTCATAAGTGACAACCTGAATAGTCTACTTAGCCCTCGACTCACTCTGACTCTCACCACGACTCTATACCCAAGGATGCAGACCAGGGAGGCTCTGTAGAGGGAAAATATCTCAGGGATGACTCGCCACCTCCACCTCCATCTTCAGGCGTAATCATCCCCACGTCGTCTAAATCTCAGCTGAAGAAGAAGTCTCAATATCAAGCTGCTAAGATTAAAGACATCAGTACGGCGTCCATCAATAAGTACATTCAGTGTCAAGCTCATAAGAACCATCTCCTGCCAAAGACGTGAATACCAAATGGAGCTAATTTACAGATGCTCAGACTCAGACGCTTGGCAACTTATCTACTGAAGTGAAGAGGATCAGCACTCCTACAAATCTTAATGTTGAAGAGATCCTCAGCAAAGCACTTCAAGAGCAGATGACCGATCTGAACACTCAATTTCAGAACATACTGCAGTCTCAGGCTAAACAATTCACTGAAGATATGGCTATTGCAATAGATCGAGTCCTCAAGGCATTTGATGAGCGTAACAGACTCGCTACTGAAAGTGTAACCAAAGCAATAGTGGAACAACCCGATGTCTGCAAGCTGATTGATAAGGATGCTACTGACTCAGTTGACGCATACCTTCAACGGATCGATGCTTCTAAATCTGAAGTTCTCCAAGCCATCAATGTTGAACATGATATGCGATGGATTGCATACACTACGTAGCAGGAGATGTTGCAGCAAAACTTGAATCCATCAGCATGTCCATAGAAGACCTTACGAGGAAGGTCACTGCCCTGGCCACGATAATTGATGATGCCAAAAAGGGGGAAGGAAGTAGGAGCGAACGACTACTAACCCTCTTAAAGGCTGAAGAGGCAGGACTAAGTAAGGCAGCTGAAAGCAAGGGGGAAGAAGCTACTGAGAAGGGTGAAGGCTCAGGAGAGCCAGCTGTCGAAGCTATCACTGAGGTGGCCAAGTACTTAGAAAGACTGACTGAAGATGAGCCACCAGTCAGTTCAGAAGCCAAAGGAAAAGCCCTTGCTCCCCCAAGTCCTCCGAAAGCCAAAAAGTTGAAGTTCAGAACGCCAGACGAGCAGATTGCATACGATGAAAGACTGGCGCAAGAACTTCAAGAGCAAGATGAGAGGAAGAAGACCAAGGCCAAGAAAGGCATACAGATCTGATCTTCAGTTCCTACTAGAACAAGATCTGTACTGCCTAGGAAATCTAGGTCAGCTGCTCAAACTCCTAAGTCCCAAGATTCTAAGAAGACTGAAGCATCTAAGTCCAAATCAGCTGGACCGAGCAACTCAGAAACTCAGCAACATATCTCATCCACTGAGCTCTCTAAGAGACAAGAAGCTGAATTGAAAGAGCTATGGGATAGCTGTGAGAGAGGCATGGACATAACTGCTGAAGCCCGACAGATCGGAGAGGCTAGAGAAAGACTTCATAAAGCTGATCTTGAGCTCTCAGACAAAGAACGGAGAAAGAGGCTAGAGAGAGAGTTTCAGAGAAGGATAGAAGTGTTCCTACTACTTCAAAATTCTTCAAAGGAAGGGAACCAGGAAATGAAGTGAAGAGAATCATATACAAGAGAATTGATGAATGGGTTCCATGGAAGTTAAATCAAAGATGGGAACAGCTGAAGATCGATTTTATCAAGAGATTCTACATTTAGAAGATGTTTGATGAGCAAACTGATGCTGACAAGAAATTCAAAGAATTTCTGATAAAAGTTGATCCTCCACTCTATGCTGAGATCAAGACCCTTCTAGATCAGTCAGGTCAGACTCTCAAAGCACCTGAGAACAGATCTTTACCTCCTCTCACGCATCAAGATGACATATGTAAGAAGGAGATTGATGAAGAAATTAATGATACCATCAGAAGAAGAGATCTGGATAAGTATGTTGCTGAAGACAGAGAAGAGATCAAGGCACTGAGGAATAGAGTCTATTCATCTTATAGCCTTGAGCTTCCTGGGAAGAAATTTGCTGACTTCAAGGCGCGCATGCAATAATTCAAGAAGAAGCCCAACTGATTCTCTTCTAGTCTTAGTTGATAGAATTAGATTATCTTGTAACTGTAATCATCTCTGATCATATATGACATCTTTTTTCCATTAGCCTTCGATAACCACTCATTGTCACTTGGCTATATTTTTATCTTTCAACACTACTGATCACCTCAGTGATCAGATCACACACCCACATATCTACTTATTTATTTGTTTCTCTCTGTATTTTAGTTGTTTAGAGATCTTTTAGAGGGAAATTGCTTTTAAACATGTCAGGGGGAAATTGTTAGATTTCGGTCTAATGTTGTACAGCATTTGTGTTGATTAGATAGTCAGCCCTGCTGATAGAGATAGCCTTGTTGTAAAGAGCTTTATAGCTCTATATTGCTCTGATACCATGCTTAGATTAACTTGTAATCGGTTTTAGCATAGTCAGTAGTAGTTGTTTGTAAAAGGTTTTGGAATCATCAAATAGGGGGAAATTGTTGGGATGAGATTCAGAATGATAGAATTTGAAGATCCCAAAACCCCTAGTTGAATGATAAACCTTTGATATTGTAATAGCTTAGTTGAGTTCAGCTTGTTAGGAACTCAGTAGGCTAGAGTTCAGTAGTTGTGCATTCAGTAGAAGATGTTGCACTCAGCCGGAGAACTCAGTATCGATGAAGTCAGTTGGACAGCTACCGACCAACTGAATCTGCAAAGAAATTCGAGTCTGCATACTGAATTTATCAGAAGAATGTCAATAGAAGATACATGAGTTGAAGGTCCAAGGATTCGGAGGAAGTAAACTCATCGTACCTTGGAGTTTGAACAAGCATCACCTACTCTCTTAACCTCAACCAATAAGGAGCCGACAGGGCCCTACCTGCTCTGCCATAAAGCTGCTCCTAGACTGAAAAAGAGGAAATCTCTACAGTACATCTACAACAACGTTCAAATTAATATGGTCGTTTTCGTTGTCTTATATAACACGTGTCTAGACTCCCTCCAACGGATCTATTCATGAATCGAACCATCTAAATAGAGAAGAATCTTTGTGCAGAGAAAAAAACCAACAGGGAACCAAAGCGATCAAAGCTCATACACTCTAGCAAACACAAGACCAAATTCAGCGAAGAACTTGCTCATTGATTGATTCTTTTAGTTCTTCTCTCTAGAGATATATTAGTTCCCCTTCTCTAATCTAAGTGTGCTCATTGTAATATCAATAGCTTAGAACCTCGAAGTAGTTCATCTTTTGAACTGTTCTTATTGTAAGAATTCCTTCATTGTTGGAGAAATTCAAACCTTCACGGTTGAGAATTGTAAAGTCACTACGACTATAAATAGATATTTGTCCATCTTACAGATTAACTGAGACTTGTTCGGTATAAGCAAACAAGAATGTATCTGTCCAGTGAACAAATCGACTAAGACTTCCTCAATATAATATAATCAAGAACTTTTGCTTTGTTCAGGACAGTGGACGTAGGACCCAGCGTGTCCGAACCAGTTTAAAAACTGCTTGTGTTGATTTTAACTAATGCATTGATAACTATTCATTTTGCATAAAACTGAGTTTTAATCAAATAGATAAAACGGCTTTTCAACTGAGACAATTATATTAGGGCCTACACTTTCGCACACAACTTCTGATACTAAACTACTGTAAGTCACTAAATTTGTACTCAGTAGAAGAATCTTTGTCCACGCGATCTAGAAAGCATATTTGGCTAATTGACTAGTTCAGTAGCATTCTTCTGTTCAGCTGACTTTCGCATTCTGAGTTTGAAATTTGCATTCAAATGTATTCCCCCCCCCCCTACCCCTCCAACCTGAAGCTCGTCTCTGGACCAACAAGTTGGTCCAATGCAACTTAAGCAACTTATGAACCTAAGCGTGGATTGGAATGTCGAACGATGAATTCCATTCGTCTTAAGAACCCAAGCGTGGATTGAAATTAAAGAGCTAGGTAAATAGCTTGGTTTAGGGTTAAGCTAGTAAACATCCACCTGCGTGGCTTAACAGTGGAATTCCTAGAGCAGTTCGAGTATTTAACTATCATTGGTTTTTTAAAAAGTTACAATGATGGTTAATTACGAATTACGTGCAAATATAATTTTCATACATGCTTTTAAATTATATTTTTCAGATATGTCTGTTCGAATATTTTTTGAATTCCTAAACAGTCTCACCAACCAAACCCTAACGGGTTTAACAATTTTAAATAATTTCCTAGAGTGGAAGAGATATCTTACCTCTCCAATAAATGCCCTGACAAAGTCTTATAAGAACTTCTATTTTAGGACCGCTATGTCTAAGATAGAGATTACTTTGAGTAAGTTACTCAATTCTTTGGTAGCGGTCATAGGAAAGGGCAAGAGTGCTCAAGTCTTGAATATCCCTAGTAGTTCAAGGAATCCTCCGAAAGGCGGAAACCAGAAAATAAAATAAAATAAAAAAGCAGAAAGGGTGGTCAATTCAAGAAGAGCAGTGGGAGTAAGAAGACGGTCCTTACCAGCGGCATGCGAATGCAAAAGAAGAAAGGAAGGTTCTTCAAGAGTGGTAAGAAATGACACTGGAAGAATTATAATCCAGATGTTAAGGCAAAACAGAAAGAGACGTAAGTCGCTCTTGTAACTGAGACTGTTCTAGTTTCCTCTTCTACCCACAAATGGGTAGTGGATTCGGGGGCAACTGATCATGTTTGTTACACCTTGCAAGTTTCTTACAGAAAAGGCGTCTCAATGGGCAATGGATCGAGAGTTTCTGCAATTGCCATTGGAGATTTACCTCTATCTTTTGATAAATTTGTTTTAGTACTTAAAGATGTTTTATATGTGTCTGAGTTTAGGCGAAACATAATTTATGTTTCAAAACTCTACACCATGGATAGTTATAAATCAAGTTTTGATAGTGATGTTTCTATCATGAAAGACGACGATTTTTATCTGTGGTGGGCCATTAAATGGATCTTTATATACTATTACTTCTAAACCGCGTAATTATGTTAATGTTACTTCCTCATCATCAAACAATAAGAAGAGGAAAGAATCTTCTAACTTATCTATAGCATCTACGACTAGGTCACATCAATCTGAATAGGATCCAAAGGTTGGTGAAATATGGATCATTGGAGTCTCTCCAAGTTGAACCATTTCCAACTTGCGAATCCTACTTGGAAGGAAAGATGGTGACTAGGCCTTTTAAGGCAAAAGGTTATGGAGCTACAGAAGCACTAAGTTTGATTCATTCTGACTTGTGTAGACGCATGTCTACACAAGCTCATGGAGGGTATGAGTACTTCGTCACATTTACCGATGATTACTCGAGGTATGGATATGTTTACCTTCTTCGCCACAAGTCAGATTGCTTCGAAACCTTTAAGAATTCAAAGCGGAAGTGGAGAAGAAGTTAGGTAAAGAAATCAAAGCACTGCGATCTAATCGTGGTGGGGAATACATATCCAATGAGTTCAAGGACTACTTGACAGAATGTGGGATTACATCCCAGCTGACAGCACTGGGCACACCTCAGCATAATGGTGTGTCAGAGAGAAGAAACCAAACACTCTTAGAGATGGTTCGGTCGATGATGAGTTATACAACATTGTCGAATTCCTTTTGGGGATCTGCCCTACAAACTGCAGCATACTTACTGAACCGTGTGCCATCCAAGTCGGTTAACACGACTTCGGTCGAGTTGTGGAGCGGGCACAAGCCCAATATGCACCACACAAAGATTTGGGGGTGTCCTGCTTATGTGCTGAATAAGCAGGCTGACAAGTTGGAGCTACGTTCAGAGGTTATGTTGTTTATAGGATATCCGAAGGAAACGAAGGGTGGTTATTTTTATGATCCTAAAGAACAGAAGATCGTTGTCAGCACCATCACTCAGTTCTTAGAGGAGGATTATATTAGTAATCACAAGTCTCGAGTTGAGATCATCTTTGAGGAATTACAAGGTGATCGAGTTCCACTCACAGAGCCAGTTGTGCAAGATAGAGCTCCACGAGCAACTGCACAATCTGTTAACACAATGTCTGACACTCTTCGACATAGTGGGAGGGTGATATTTACACCTGATCGGTATATGTTCACTGGGGAGACGTCTGATCATCTCCCGGCAGATGAACAAGATACTGTGGATCCCTAGACTTACAACGAAGCAGTGGGAGATAAAGATGCAGATTCATGGCGAATAACCATGGACTCGGAATTTAAGTCCATAACTGATATGGATGTATACGAGATCACTGAACTACCTGAGGGCTTCAAAGCTATTGGTAGTAAGTGGGTATACAAGAGAAAGAGAGGACCGAATGGAGAGATCATGGCGTTTAAGGCCAGGCCAGTGGCGAAGGGTTTTAGCCAGAAAGAAGGTATCGATTACGAAGAGACCTTCTCGCCTGTAGCAATTATCAAATTCATTCGGATTCTCCTTGCTATAGCAGCTCACATGAACCTAGAAATCTGACAAATGGATGTCAAAACCGCATTCCTAAACGGTCACCTTGAAAAAGGAAGAGACATCTACATGAAACAGCCAGAAGGTTATGTGAAGGAGGGCGAAGAACATCTAGTTTGGAAGCTTAAAAAGTCTATTTATGGACTTAAGCAAGCTTCCCGGTTATGGCACCAGCGTTTCGACGAGGTAGTCAAGTCCTATGGATTTGTATCCTGTCCTAACGAGGTGTGTGTGCCGAACTTATGTTAACGGATCAGTTCTTGCACTTTACGTAGATGACATCATTCTCATTGGCAACAATGTTGAAGTGTTATCAGATGTAAAGACGTGGTTATCCTAGCAGTTTCAAATGAAGGACTTAGGTGAAGCTGCTTACAACCTTGGAATCAAGGTTATCCGAGATCGCCAGAAAAGGATGTTAAGCTTGTCACAAGCATCCTACATTGACATTGTTATTGCTCGTTTTAGCATGCAAAATGCCAAGAGAGGTTCAGTACTTTTCAGACATGGCATTTTTCTATCCAAGAATCAGTTCCCTAAAACGCCTGAAGAGATAGAAAGTATGAGGCTAGTACTATATGCTTCCATTGTCGGTAGCCTCATGTATGCAATGCTTTGTACGAGACCAGATGTCTCATATGTTGTAGGCATGGTCTCAAGATATCAGTCTAATCCTGGAAAAGCACACTAGATTGTGGTCAAAAATATTCTCAAGTACCTTAAATGGACTAGAGATTATATAATTATTTACCAGTCAGACAGTCTAGTGCCTTTGGGTTATATAGACTCGGATTTCCAGACTGACAAAGACGAGAAGAAGTCTACCTCAGGTTATGTGTATACCTTGGGATGTGGAGCTATTTCATGGAGGAGAGCGAAGCAGAAATGCATTGCGGACTCAACCATGGAAGCAGAGTATGTGGCTGCTTCAGAAGCTTCGAAAGAGGCAGTTTGGCTCAAGAATTTTCTCGTGGATCTTGATATTTTTTAGAATTTGCCTAAGGCGATCACAATTTATTGTGATAATGCGGGTGCAATGGAAAATTCTAAGAAACCTAGATCTCACAAGGCGTCTAAACACATAGATAGAAAGTACCACATTATACGAGAATTCGTAAATCGAGGAGACGTGGTGATTGACAAAATTGGAACTTAAGACAACCTAGCTGATCCTTTCACGAAGAGCTTACCACTCCCGGCTTACGAGAAGCATGTTCGCGGCTTATGAGTGGTAGAGATGCCCCCCACTTTGGACTGCATAAACTTTTGTATAAGTGGGAGAAGATGCAGTGATAGATAGGATAGACAGTTGAGTACTAGTTAGTACCAGAACTGACACATACTAGTTAGTACCAGAACTGACACATTGTATACTAAAAGTTTGCTTTAATATAAGTGGGAGAATTGTTGGGATTTTGTATACTGGAAGTAGTTTTTAAGCTTGTATACAATGTGTTTAGTCCTTACCACTATTTTATTCTCCTATATGATAAATATATATTTGCACATGTAATCCTTTATCTTGTATAAAAGTTAGATTTGTGTAGTGTGTCGGGTATCATAGAAGACTACATGAATTGGTTGAGCTGACAAGATATAAACAGTTATCACAGATGAGACAACTTAAGGATAAGTTGTCGTTTAAGCTGTAGTTTAGATAAGAAGTGGATTTTCTTAGCTGCTTGTCTTTACTGGTACACTTAAGGTGGTGTATTGATGGATCACAGTGAGATGTGTTCTCCTGACTGACCTTAGTGGAGAATCAAGATCTCGGTGACTTAGCTGGTCTTAAGCTTGGTAAGACTTCAGCTGAGTTCATTTGGTTATCTATCACTTTGACCTACTATGGTGAACGTCATCGCGACCGGATCTACGTATCTTAGGTGTTAATAGTTTTTTGTGGCTCAGGCTGGTTGTCTGTATCTTGCAACCGTATCCTAGTAAAAAGGGTTGATAATATCCCCTGAGGAACTCATAAGGATTAGCACACTAAACCCGGCCGGTTGATTAAGTTCAGGTGTGTTAATAAGGTCGAGCGGTACTACTCATGAATATAATAAGATGTTAATTAATTTAAGTTGTCTGTGAGCTTAATTACTTAACGGATATTTCTATCTTAAATACGGGGATCGATCAAGTCTAAAATACAAGCCCTTGCTCAATTTGAGATAAAGGGGTAAGTCAACACGGATTCTCTAGTGGAATGAATTTGTTTATTAATTAATTTTGCTTTGGGCTGAGCATAGATGATTAATTAATTTGAGACCCAACTTTATTTCCTGTATTAGATCCCTGATTTGGCTCAGTTAGTTGCCTAGTTATTTATTGTCTCTCAGAAATCATAATTAATAGATCAATGCATTTTGCATATTTAATCATGTTAGTTATCTAGAATTAATTGGTTGGGTCAATTAATTGATAAATATTAATAGCCCCAATAGATTAATTAATTATATTATGGGTTTATTATGTGGAAGCCCATTAAAAGTATAATTAAATTAATGAGCTACAAATATTAATATAATATTGGCTCTTGAAGCCTATATATATTAGTATTCTGTTCATAATCAGAAATCACGTTTTTCATATTCTGAAATGCACGCGCGTTTAAGAAAGAGAGACAGTATTATTTTCGTCAGTTCTCTGACCACCCGGAGGAAGGAAAAGGTCGGGACACAGATCAGAAGATCTGATCAGGAGCAACAATCAAAGCAACTACAACATACGCGGAGGAAGGTACAACTTTTTCCTCTCCTATATTCCATCAAAGTATGTGAAGGCATCATATGGGAGATTGAGAGAATTCCAGAAATGCATAGAATAGATGAACTTAAGCAATATTGCTGGGAGTTTTTTAAAATTGGATGTGTCTATTAGATGGAACTCAACATACTTGATGCTTCAAAGTGCTATCAAATATCGTCGTGCATTCACTAGTTTGAGCTACAATGATACTAGCTATAAACATTGTCCGACCAATGAAGAGTGGGAAAGAGCAGAGAGGATTTATGGTTTTTTGGCCCTATTTTACAAGATCACTAACTTGATATTCGGTTCATCCTATCCTACCTCGAGTTTATATTTTAGGCAACTTGCATCCATAGAAATGAAGTTGAATGAATTTTTTGATTCAGAAGATGAAATAATTAAAGACATGGCGTGAACGAGGAAGGCCAAGTTTGAGAAATATTAGGATTCTTATTGTACTACTCTAGCATTTGGGACTATTCTTAACCCAACCGGGAAGATGAAGTACTTAATGTTTGTATACAAGAAGCTTTATCCATATGAGTATGAGGAGAATGTGAAAATGGTGAAGGATTCTTTGTAAAAAAAAATCTGAATATGATCGACTTGGAGATGCATCAAAAGCAAATATAACTTCAATGATGGATTCATCATCTATGACTATTTTTCATGATGATATGGATGTAAGTATAATTTTGTATTATATATAGCTCTAATTTTTAGCATTTATTCAATTTAACTTTTGTTATTGTTTATGTTATATTTATTTAAACATATGAGTTTGAGCAACAATTTGTTGAAGAGTCTTCTGTTGTTGGTAAATCGGAGCTTGATGTATATTTGGATGAAACTCCTAAACCTCTCACTACGCAGAACTCTTCTGATGTCATAGAATATTGGAAAAAGTATAGATCCCGATTCCCTCGACTTGCAGTAATGACTTGTGATATTCTAAGTGTCCCGATCACAATAGTTGCTTCAGAATGAACATTTAGTATTGAAGGTCGTATCTTACATAATTATAGAAATTGCTTGCTTCCGGAGAATGTTCAGGCACTCATTTATTGTCATAATTGGTTACACGGTTTTCATGTTGGTGAAGATTTAGGTAACTTTATTTTAGTATCTCATTTCTTTCTTCAAAACTATGCCTTTGAGTTATTAATTATTATATCTTATAAGTATATCTTATAACTACTTTCTATTTAAAAAAAAATTACACACGATATTTTGTGAAGTAAGAACCCTAACCTTCACTATAATTCCATCTCTTTTAAATTCCTTCCCTAGTTCTCTGGGTTTATTTAGGGTTTAAGGACAGCGCTCTCTCCAAGATCAGTCGAAACCCAAAGAAGACTGTCATTTCTCCATTCTAGGGCTGCGGAGAGAGATGGGGGCGGACAAAGGGAAGAAGCAGAAAGTGGGAGGGGCGGACGAAGAGAACAATGGGACTGAGCAGATTGATGGGGAGCTCGTTATCTCAATCGAAAAGCTTCAGGAAATTCAGGACGAGCTTGAAAAGGTCAATTCGGTTTCCTGTGTTGATTTTGTTAGAACTGAGGGCTTTTCAGGCTTAAGTTTCATATTTCTTTTTGTTGCTGTTGATCGCCTATGTTCCTAGAGGAGCCCGAAGCTGTGTCTCTTTTCTCGAGTTTTTTTTTTTTTTTTAATGAAGGAAGGTACAATTTTTTAGCTTGAGTAGGAGTTGAGTGAGTGGTGAATTAGGAATATGGGTTAAATAAAAGAGAATTTTGGGTCTATCTATAGGTTTATAATTGTGTTCTTTTTTCAAATTTAAAAATTATTAAACTTGCCTTTTGAAATTGGAATATGGAGTTTGCAGATGTGTAATCCTTTCATAATGGGAAGCAAGGTGGCATATATATTTTTCTTCAGTTACTGTTCTATGCTATTGAGTTCTGCAATGTGACTGCTTGGTCACTCGTTGCTTCCAACTTTGGAAAAATGCCCACCTTTCAGGCATAGTTATTAAAGGCACTAGGTGTATCTAGGGAAGAGTCTGGCTTAAGGTACGCGGCAAGGCGCAATGCCTTTTCAAAGTAACGTTAAAAAGGAAATATATATGAGAAAAGACTAATAAGACAAGCAATTCAGTATGCATACTTTAATCTTCTAGCCACCAATATTCTAGATGTTTGTGCTCCTTCCGCCCCAGGCTTGAAGCAAAACTTTTACTTCTATTCATCTTGATGGACCATTTCATCGAAATTGAGATGATAAGTGGAGGATTTCCTTTTCGGTTGTTCAGGAATGCCACTTATTGACTGATTGAAAGTCCATGTAAAAAGTATAGAAGTTAGGATAGACAGCTTTGAGTGATGCTTAAGTTTTAAGTCTATTATGGTTAAAAACTGATTTCCAGGTTAATGTAATAGGATTTAGCTTTTGTTTATGATGATATTAATAAAGTTGTTTTGGAGGACATTAACATTGTTATTTGACATTATAGTTGCACTTTTTAAAGTTTGAAACCTGCTTTATATCCTTGATCTAGATTTCTAGAGCCTTCTGTACTAGTTTCTTTTAAATCTTGACGGTAAATGCAAAAGTAGTTTTATTCTATGAAGATGGTAATGTTTGTATCTTTATCACTATTATTATCCATGCAGTGCAGCGTGGTTTTCTTGGAAGTATTTGAACTTGCTTGTTCATTCGTTTTCTTGATAGACATTAAAGTCATAATCCTTTAACTGGGCATATATTGATCTGCAGTAGGGAGCTACATACTTTAGGCCAAAGTGGAATATTAACATTTTCGTTTCCTTTATGCTTTCAGATCAATGAAGAAGCAAGTGAAAAGGTCTTGGAAGTGGAACAAAAGTACAATGTGATACGGAAGCCTGTTTATGATAAACGAAATGATGTCATCAAATCGATTCCTGATTTTTGGTTGACTGCGGTGAGTGATTCTTTTTCATATGTAAATGGACAAGAAAGTATGACTTTAAGATCACAAATCCTGCACTGCATAAATTTGTACTTTTCCATTAATAGGCATGTTCTTTGCTCTTGCAGTTTATGAGTCACCCTGCCCTCAGTGAACTTTTGAGTGATGAGGACCAGAAGGTTTCATCTCTTTCTCTTAGTCACTAAGAATAGCATACATGGAACAATGTTTTACAACTCTAAAATCCTCCTCAAATTTTGTTTTTATAACTGAATGTTACTAATAAGAAAAGGTTTTAGATCATTGACTTCTACTGTTTGTACACTTAAATCTTGTTTCTTGTTTCTTGTTTTGCTTTTATTTAGTCAGTATAAATATATCCTATGTTTTTTGTGTCAGATATTCAAGTATTTGAGTAACCTTGATGTTGAGGACTTCAAAGATGTGAAATCTGGTTACTCCATTACGTTTGTGAGCATTCATCTTTTCCCAGTTCTGGATTACGTCTGATGTGGAGAAATGTTCATTTTATGTCTAGTCCATTTAAACTTTGAACTTATTGGAGAGGTCTTTTGTTTTTTTATGTCAGCACTTCAAGCCTAATCCCTTCTTTGAAGATACTAAGCTCACAAAGACCTTTACCTTTCACGAGGAGGGAACAACAAAAATCACAGCAACATCAATAAAATGGAAAGAAGGCATGGTAAGCTTCCATGTATAGTTTGAAAAATATACCCTCTACTTTTATTGGGGATTGGGGATTGAATACATTGTGCACGTCTGGTATTTGAAGGGCATTCCTAATGGTGTTGCTGAAGAGAAGAAAGGAAATAAACGATCTCATGCTGATGAGAGGTTGGTATAATTTTCTTTTCAAATTTTTATCCAACTTCACAGGGAACTGGTGGAAATTGTCATCTTGTCATATGCTCACTAAAGCCTTCTGGTAGAGAATAACTAATTATAAGTAGATATGGCCGATAATCCTATGTGTTTGTATCTTGTTGTTAGTGTTCACTTGTGCTATTTTGTATGAAGTTTGGATCATGAGTATAGAGGGCAACATAGATTATGGATTGTTCTTCTTCCTGAAATGCTCGTAGTTTTATATTTGAGACAGATAACACACACAAATATATATAATGCTTGTAGTTCTTTCTGGTTAGATATCAGGCTTTATATTTAAGACAACACACCCTCACAATATATATATATATATATATATATATATGTATATGTCTCTCTCTCTCTCTGTGTAGATTAGTATTGAGAATTGCGTGACATAACTGCTTGAGTGCCCCTTATTTTTCACTGACTTTGATTTCTCACATCACATTATCACATACACTATGAAATGCAGCTTCTTTTCCTGGTTCAACGACAGCCAACATAGTGGTGATTTGGATGAGATTCAAGATGAGGTAAGTTCTGCTCAAACATACTATTAAATGATCTAAGGTTTTATAAATATTTTCTTACAACAAATACATTTTTATGTAGTTTGTACCTTTTCTACTATAGCAGGTTGCTGAAATCATCAAGGATGATTTATGGCCAAATCCCCTCGCATATTTCAACAATGTATACGTTGCTCCCTAATTGCCTTTTCTCTTCTATTTACGAAGTTTAATGGGGTTCAAATTTAAATTGGAAGTGCTAGTTGTTGATTTCTAACTCTTTTCCGTTCTAACTGATATTTGCTTTAGGAGGCTGACGAAGAGGAGTTTGAAATGGAGGATGACGAGGTTAGATATAATTATGAACCTATAGCATTTACATTGTAGCCACTCTTGAACTGGATTCTTTTGAGTTATTGCTTAATGTTTGCAACTGTTGACTTTATTGGGATTTCCTTATCTGGCAACTTACATACACAAGTGGTTCAATACCAGTTCCTACCTATTACTAGCACTAAGAAAATGTTATGGATTTCAAATTCTGTGGATCAGGAGGTTGTTGGTGGTACTACTTGGCATTAAATAGTGACTCACTCTTTCCTTTTTCGAAAAATCAATTGAGTGGAGATCCTCTGACATGCAGGCTGTTGAAGATTTAAATTCTGGAGTCTTACTGTCATAGTTAATGAAGAGTCAATTCTGCGAGTGAAAGCATACTAGTTCTCGTCTCGTCTGGATATACTTGAAGTGTAATAGTGTCTTGTAAATTGATTTATCATGTTTATGTAAGAATCATAGTAGAAGATAGTCTTTCTGATAATTGGGGAATTGTAGAGCAAAGGTTTCAACTAGTCAGGGTAACTACTTTCTACACTCGAGTACAGAAGCAAATTGCTCTGAGGACCTCTTTTAAGTTTAGCCATTGTAACTTCTGTAATGTGCTAGTTGATCTAAAGGCCAGAACATTGTTGATTTTCTGAAGCCATAGCTAGGCAGCTCCAAAAAAAGAAATTTTTGGTTGCATCGTCATCTCTTAGATTTCTACGGATTGCTGATTGGGTGTTTGTGTTTGTACCTCTTCTCAAATTAGGGATCATCTAAAGATTAATAAAAAGTATTTGAGCATGTCATGCATCAAGGAATATCATTTAGTTAATTGTTCTGGTAAAGGTTGCTTATCTCCCCCTGTAAAGACTTCTTAAGTTATTCTGCTTATTCTCTTTACTCCAGGACAAGGACACTGATGGTTCTGAAGATGGTGAAGACCAAGACGATGAAGATGATGATGGGGTAGAAGATTAAACGAGAAAGGCTAATAAACTTCCCCAGAAAGTTCATTTTGCTGTTATCCCAACCTATCAACGGTTTGTAAGCAGGTTTATATGTTTCTAAATTCCTTATCTGTCAGCATTTTCAGATCTACTCCAACTTCCAATTCCATTTGGTTGTTTCTCGTGGGGTCGATGGTACTCGATAACTTCGTTCATGCTACGAGCCATCATAATTTATATAACTAATAACTCATTATCTAGTGTGAAAACTGTCTCTACATGCATGCTTTCCTCTTCTTAGTATAAAAAATTAATCAAATTTTTGTATATAAATTTTGGAATTTCGTTTGCTTTGTTTTCTAAATTGTGATGTGCAAGCTTTCAGAATGAAAGAACACTAGTATAGTGTATCACGTGGAATAGGTAGATGTAGTAATAATTGGAGAGAGAGAGAGAGAGAGAGAGATGTGGGAGTTCCAAAACGCAGGGGCTAATGGGTAAAGTGGAGAATTATTTGAGGGGTGGGTGTTACTGTTTATGGAGGTAAAGTTAGGTCTGATGCGACTCCAAATTATTGATTCTGCTATGACTCTCCTATATATAAATATGTGCATAGTTGAGATGGCGTCAGCTCTTTTCTCTCCACTCAAACCCCAAAGATTCCAACTGTCTCTCTTTACACGGCTTCAACTACATCACATAATCCCTATTATGCTCCAACTATCGTCCTCTCTAAATGCAAGGGCGGATTTGACGGATATAATATACTACCTTCATCGCAATTTATAATTTTTACTTTGTTTTTTGCACGGTTTGTTAGTTGTGAGTAGAGATATGTAAAGGTGTTGGTCCTACAAAAAAATTGTGTGTAATAATTTATTAAAAAGGAAAACTGAACATTATATTTGGGACAATTCGAAATGGAAAATTGGACATTATAATTGGGACGGATGGAGTAGTATTTTTATTTTTTTTAAAATATAGAAAATTTGAAATTTTAAGTTGTTCTCTTATACTCGTAGGTGGAGCTACAGTGATGCTTAGAGGTGCTGCAACGCTCTGATTTATATTCCCTTTGTCCCATTCTATTGGTCCTATTTGTATTCTAAGATAAAAGATTAAGAAAGTGATTTTTATTTATAAAATTAGATAAAGTTGTGGGGTCCACTAGATATGTTAAAAAGGTATTGTCCCCATGGGATGGCGTAGTGGTCAAGGAGAGAGGCCCGGGACCGATAGGTCATGGGTTCAATTCCCACCAACACCACTATGTGATTTGTCTGCTACCCTGTCACATTAAGGGTGGTTGAACCTTCTGTGTGGTTTGCAGGCTACTGCACAGGGAGCGGGGTTTACTCAATGCGCACCGAAGATAGCGGCTGCGGGTTCCACGAATAAAAAAAAAAGGTATTTAATTAAAAAAGGAAATTGGATCAATAGAGTTGGACAATCAAAAAAGAAAATTAGGAGTAATGGAGTAGGACGGAAGGAGTGTATTTTAATGGTATAGAAAATAAAAATAGATTTGGCTTAGTGGATTAGCACACTTAGAGTAAAACTAGAGGTCCATTGTTTGAAATTCAATTGCAACTAATTGTTTTTTGGTATTTTCTTACCTTATTCAGCATAAGTAATTTTACAATCTTGTTTCCGTTATTCAGTATAAGCGAAGTATCAATTATGGTTGTCTCTCTTTCATATATAGAAAAGTATGATTTCTTATTATAAGAATTAAATGTTGGAGTCCTATTAACGCATCTAGGTTGTTTTTATTACACACTATTAGTTTGAGACAAATTGGATTTTTTAATCCCCAAACTATGAGTGTTTGGTTAATTTGGTCCCTTATTTATATAGATTTTTGAATGAATTGGTCATACAGTTGAAATTTTGATTAATCAATTGTTAGTCAATTTTTTAAGGGCATTTTCGCTATAATTTTATTAAGGACCAAAACATCTAAATACTGAAAGATTGAGGACTAATTTGGCAAAAAAAATTACTTAAAAAATATTAATTTATAAAAAATCAAAGAATATTTTAGTCATTTTTATTCTTTTAAGGACCAAATATGCCAATTTTAAATAGGTTGAGGGTCAATCCCGCCAATTATAATATGTTTGGGGATCATAGTCGTCAAATTTTATAGCTTTGTCAACAAATTTTTTGAACACATTACTATAAAAATGAGGGATTAAATCGAAGATTATTTGAAAACTAAGGAATAAAACCCTATTGGAGTGAAAATATGTTTTGAATGATTTTATTCCTTGATTTTCAGTTATTCTACGTGTTAATCTCTCGTTTTTATAGTAATATATTCGAAAAATTTGGTCACGAAGCTATAAAACTTGGCAATTAATATATTATAATTGGCGGAAATGATCCTCAAGCTATTTAGAATTGTATTTGGTTCGTAAAAAAGAAATCAAAATGACTTAAAAATCATTGGATTTTTTACAAATTAAGATTTTTTAAGTAAAATAGTCAAATTGGTCCTTAATCTTTCAGTATTTGAATGATTTGGTCCTCAACAAAATTATATTGAAAATGCCCTTTAAAAAAGTTGATTAACGATTGACTAACTAAATATTTAACGAATGATCAATTTATCCCAAATTTTATAATTTAGGAACTAATTAATTAAAAAATAAATAAGGACCAAATTTGGGGATTAAAAAAATCCAATTTGGTTTAGTTTGATGATTCAATTTACATTATTTTGCAAACTATTATCATGAAATTTATAATTTTATCGTCACAAATATCGAGAAAAGTGAAAAGGTTAACACTGAAACAATGAAGTACACTCATTGTAAAATTATTTAGTCTACAAATTGGTCATTGATTAGAGTCTACATCAGACATACCTAAATAAATTTTGCAGGTTTTTTTAGGCTCGGTCCACCGTCCACCGAATTGAACAAAATGTCACGTGCTTTATATTGTTTATCGCTTATTCTAGATTTCTAGTTTATACACATTGGATTTTCTTATTATCTAAAAATATTCCATCACTTATTTAATTAGTTTAGTTGATTAGCTTCAAGAGCAAGAATTATGATTAGAATATATCATTATCCAACATGCACGACGTGTATATGAAATATATAAGAAAAAACAAGTTGGTCACAGAAGAGTTGGTGTAGTTTATTGTTGGTTTGACTATTTAATGTAATTATGATTGAGAAGCGGCGGAGTTGGCCGGGCTAGCCTCTTGGGTGACGGTTGGGGGGGCTGAAGCACAAATCATCACTCTGAGATAATTCCTGATTGGGGGGCTCCAGGCCCCGGAGACTGTCGACCAAGATGTTTTTTTTTTTTAGCATTGTAGAGAACCCGCTAGCCAATGTGATAAAGCCGACATATATTTAGTAAACTATAAATTTAGGTTGAGGGTTATGAGGGACGAAATTCAAAATTTCAGGGAATGCAGTCTTTAATTTAAGAAATGGGATTATAATAGCAATTTTTAGGGGCGTGAATATAGAATTTTTGTCGGGTGAAATAGGAAATTTTCGGAAAAAAAGAAAAAGAAAATTGAGGGCATGTACAAAATTAGATAGTGAATATTCATCATTAAATTTATGTGATTAGAATATATAATCTTTGACCACAGGTCAATTGTAGGAATTGTAGAGTCATCCCAGTGAATTGCCAAAATAACATTCCCTAAAAAAATTATTCCGAAAATAACAACCTTTCAAAAATAATTTCCAAATTCTGTCACCTATTTATTTAATAGTAAATAAATATCTACATGGACAATGTTTTTTATTTTTGCATTACTAAATTACAATAAAATATACTTTGTTGTAATAAAATCGTATTTCCAAACAAAAAGAACAAATATATTTGTTAATTTTTTATTTATTTTGTAGGTTATGTGTGTCGTATATTCTAAAAATAATTTATTTGTACTTATACAGTTAACTTTATTTCAAACAAACAAATTTTTTTTATTTTTTTATATGAAAAAGGACCATTTTTTATTATTAAAATTACATAATAAATAAATATAAAAAAATACAATTTTAACGATTAGGTCGGAAAGATTTTATTTCTATATTTTTAAAATAAAAAAAATAAAATATATATATTTTATCTTATTTATAGTACTCTCTTCGTCCCGCTATTACTGTCCCCTTTAGTTTCGGCACGGAGATTAAGAAACTTTGTTTAAGTGAGTATTTTATGAGTTTTAATTGTATTAAGAAATGAACACAATTTTCGAGGAGTGATTGGTGGAATAAATGCGAGTTTATCCAAATTTTTAAGGGCATAGTTGAGGTAATCGATTTTTTTTTTCATATTGTATTTTAATAAATAATCTTAAGTTTCCAAAAAGTTAAAAATCATAAATTTTCGAGTACGGAGTGGAACGAAAATCGTGTGAGAAATAGTTTTTTTGAGAAAGAGAGTATAATAATGTGTGGATAAGTATTAAGTAGGAAGGGTCCACTTCATTTTTTGTTTAAGAGTAATTTTTGCTATTTTAGGAAAGCATTTACGGTAATAAGCGAGGATAACCCGATTAGAAAAATAAGACAATAATAGCGGGACATAGTGAGTAATATTTTTTGTATTTTTTAAATAAAATAAATTATTTCTATTTTTTTTTATTCCTCAAAATGCTAGTATAGTAAAATTAACTTTAAAAATATAAATTATTTTCCGTGTGGATATTCGTTTGGTAAATAACTGCATAGGTGGTAAAATAGTATTAATTTGAGATTATTTTTTAAAAAGTGTTATTTTGAAAATTAATATTTAGAAATTGTTATTTTGGCAATTGACTCCATCCCATTGGCATAATATGAAAATGGCCCGTTTATTGATTGAAACTACAGTTTAAATTTAAAAAAATTATGTAATTTCCGTTATTTATTTTAAATCTTTTAATAAAATCTTTATGGAATTTAATAGAGAATTAACTTTAAAAAAAAATGAACCAACATAAAATCCCAATTAATTAATACAATTGTAATAGTTGAGAGTGTGGCTCTAAAATATCAAATATTTTATTGACCTAAATTGTGGAATGGAATGAAAAATAGGAGAGAATATAAATGTGAAAAAAGAGAGAATGAATTGGAAGTGTTGAGCTGTATGGAGGGATTGTGGTCTGAAAAGAAGCAGCAGAAAAGGCAATCACATGGGATGGTAACAGAACAGGACTGCCACTGCAATCCCATGGTTGGTTGGTTATTACTTGATTTGACAAACAACTTATCATGTGTTATGGTGTTGCAAATTTTTGGTCGACATCATTTATGTTGCCATATTATTTTGTCCCATTTTTACTTACTATTTCCATTTTCTAGATTAATCTTGCAATATTTGATTTACGGAGTTTGATAAGTATATTGATTTTTTATTTTTTTCATTTTTTCTTTTAGGTTCAATGTTTTAAAAATCTAATTCGGGAATCGATATGTTTTTCTATGGAATTGTAGAACATAAGTTTCGAAGCGGATCGATACGTAAGTATCAATGAACCACTAATCAAGCCAAAATAATTAGGAATTAAAGTTTCACACCCCCCCCCTCCCCCTATACCACTCACCTACTTTTTAAAAAAATGCTAAAATAACATCTATTAATTAAAGTTCTATAAACTTACCAGTTACCACTACTCCTCCTCCTCCCTTATACACCGTAGCTCAATCGCAGAAAAGGCAATGACAAATAAAATGTTCTATCAAATTCATGTAATATATGGAGTTTATAAGAGATATAAACATTAAGTCTTTATAAAGATTTGAAAGATTATATTGATTTTTTTAAATAATGGAAAAAAATAGATTCCTATCAAGAAAGGAATTCGAATAGCAAGCATTTAAGTCGGGAATCTTTGACTGATGCGTAAGAATTAGTGGCCAAGATCGATTCGTAACTTTTGATTCGTTTTTTTAAGGAATGGAACCGAAACGGCAATTATTTGTAGGAATCACTAGTATTTTTTAAACCATGGTTAGGTTCAATGGCGTAGTTGGAAAATTGAATTATATGCAACAAGTAAAGATGTATTGTAATTGAGGATGTCAAATTCATTTGGCTTACATTTTGCTTTTGATACAATGGTAAAGCATTATTCAAAATATATTCTTTAATAATAACAGAGTTTAGAAATAACTTATAATTATCTTTTTCTCAACACATAATAATAAAATATTAAATAAATTGGTGGTGACGACGATCGGCATCTGACACCACCTATTTCCGCCATTATTTGATATAATGGCGCAACTGTAAATGTACAAAGACTTGAATTGCGCAATAACAAACTAATGTCTCACAAATAGGTTACTTGAGATGAATCCTCTTACCCCATCCCAAAAATATCATTTCTGCCACAAATCATCTTCCTTCTATCTTCGATTTTTAGTAAAGTGAGTCATCATCTTGTTTTGAAAAAAAGTTAGGGTCAAATATTTAATCTTTTATGAATTAAATATCTTATGATTAATCTACCTTAGATCGGAGTAGAAATAAGTCTGCAAAGTTTGTTACGTAAGTGACAAGAACATTATATGGATGTGCAGGCAAATATTAATTAATTTCACATTAATTATTGAATCTTAATTCATCGATCATGATATATCCTTATTTCATGCTTTCTATAAATAATTGTTTTATAAATTGTCACGTGTAATTATAGTGAATGACTTCAATCTCATATTGCGTAAAATATACTTTTGTGTAGGATTTATGTTTGCAAGGCCTTAGTTCAACAATTAGAGCGTTGTACCAATTTTATCTTATAAACGTTGATAACTGTTGAAAGTTGCTTAAAACAGCTGAAAGGAACTTATTTGAAAATGAGTTAGTGTTTTAAAATAAGTGTTGAAAGCTGCTGAAAGTAAAGAAAACAATATTTGAGAATGTTACTGATAGAAGTAGCTTATTGTTATTTTTTAAAAGAAATGTCTATTTTGGCTCTAATATTATTGAATAATTATAATTTATAATAAATAAATAAAATGCAGAAATGGTTCTTATTGTATGATAATCTTTTGATATAATTGAAGGTCATACGACACATAAAAGGTCAAAAATAAATTTTCTATTTAATAAAAAATTGTCACATAATTAATTATAAAATAAAGGCAAATTGGCAAATTTAGTCACCAATGTTTGCCACTTTGGATGAATTGGTCCCTAATCTTTTTTTTTAGTATATTGGTCCCCAATGTTTGCTAATTTGGATAAATTGGTCCTTCTGTCAAATTTTAAGTTAATTAAGTGTTAATCATAGGGGTATTTATGGAATAAAAGTTTCAGGGACCAATTCATCCAATTTTTAAATAAAACTTTAATTTTTTTTTAATTATGATTTTTTTCGGAAAAAAAATTAATTTTTCAAATAATTTTTATTTTAAAAATTACTTTTTTTCAACTAATTTTTTTTCTTTTTTTTCAAATAATTTTTTTGGTAAACGAAAAAAATTAATTAATAATAATTTTAGGGACCAATTCATCTAAATAATTTTTTGAATTAACTTTTTTTTATTTAAATAAAAATTAAGTAAATTTAGATTTACTAATAATTTTGCATTTCACGGCGAAGGAGGGGAGCGAGTCAACACAACGGTTGGGGAATGTGTTATGTTCTTCGAGGAGATGAGCAGCTGGACGACCCGCTCCTAGTCGTCCAGTTATGGCCTCCCACCTCCTAGTCGTCCAGCTGCTCTTCTCCTCGAAGAGCATAACACATTCCCCAACCGTTGTGTTGACCCGCTCCCCTCCTTCACCGTGAAATGCAAAATTATTAGTTAATATAAATTTACTTAATTTTTATTTAAATAAAAAAATTGAAAAAAAGTTAATTCAAAAAATTATTTAGATGAATTGGTCCCTAAAATTATTATTAATTAATTTTTTTTCGTTTACCAAAAAAATTATTTGAAAAAAAAATTAGTTGAAAAAAAGTAATTTTTAAAATAAAATTATTTGAAAAATTAATTTTTTTCCGAAAAAAAATCATAATTTAAAAAAAATTAAAAAATAATTAAAGTTTTATTTAAAAATTGGATGAATTGGTCCCTGAAACTTTTATTCCATAAATACCCCTATGATTAACACTTAATTAACTTAAAATTTGACAGAAGACCAATTTATCCAAATTAAGCAAACATTGGGGACCAATAAACTAAAAAAAAAAAATTAGGGACCAATTCATCAAAAGTGGCAAATATTGGGGACCAAATTTGCCAATTTGCCTAAAATAAAAACCACGATCTACTTTTTCATTTTTTGGCGTGGGTTACTTCAACGCCGTAGCGCCTGGTGCTCGAACATTATATTTTTCATTTTTTTATTCAATTTTTGAAAAATCGATAATCTTCCTTTGAAATCAAAGAATATTGAAAAGTGTCTTCCCCTCTTTCCAAAATCCATGAATTTATTAATTTAAATAAGTTATATTTTTATTTAATGAAATATGAACATCAGTTGAGAAAAAAAAATATATATATATATATATATATTTATATATATATTATAAAACCGAGAATCTTATAAATTAGAAATTCATGTACAAATTTATCTGTAAAAATGAATTGTGACGCATTTTTGTATTTATTTTTAATGATTTTTTTCATTTTTTATTAAATAAAAATATAATTTATTTAATTATAAATTTTGATTTTAATCATTTTTCGATTTATTTATTTGGAGTTTTTGGTTATTGTTATTTTCGAAATCAAACAAATTTATTGAGGGTAAATTTGTCTGAAAATTTCATAAGCTATAAGCCTATGAAGTAATGGGGTAGTAGGCTAGCTTAAACAACTTCTTTAAAATATGTACGAAAATAGATGAGTTTCCAAACACTTAAAATACAACTTTAAGCTATAAGTTGTGAAGCATGAGCTATTTCAAACACCCCTAAAAGAGGAGACTCAACTGGGATAGGCCTATAATACAAGTCCAATAAAAATCGAAGGAGTCTAGAAAGAATAAGCTAATTTTCAATTTCATTTCTATTAATTTTTTGTACTTTATTTCGAACTGTATCTTTTATTCTTTCCAAAGCAATCTACTATTAAAAGCAGGGGCGGATACAAAGGGGTGCGGGTGGGTGCGACCCCCCCCCCCCTCCCCCTCCCACTCCCACAACTTTCGTGTATTACTACGATTAGTTCTCTATTTTTTATAATTTACATATATATATATTCTATTTTGATTTTCGAGTTTGCCCCCTCGAAATTTTAGAATTTGTCATTCTACCCTTAAGTTAAAACTAAAATTAGTGTGAATGTGACAACTAGATATGAAAAATATTAAAAATTATATATTAAGTACACCAACTTTAGTGGAGGTTTAAAACTTGGAGTTCGGATATCTAATATTTTAAAATATGGTATAACTTTATGCAATTGACATATTATGTTTGTGTTTTTTTTTTTCAATACTTATTGCTTAATTGAATAAATTCTTTAATCTCCCCGATCACATGTAGACCTATCAAAAGAAGATGTTGTAATATAAATTTCAAGGGATAGTTAGATGAATAACATAATATCCCTAAATATCGCTAAATAGTAAGTATAGTTAGACCTAAATAGAAACAAACGCCTCTAAAAAAATTTCTCGGGGGCTGCGCCCCCGAACCCCGTACAACACCTTTCATACCCTTATAAATTCTCACCCCCTTGATCCTCATCCATACTAATATTCAGCATATAAAAATAAGAAGAGCTTTTGAAGTCCGTATAAGCTACGGGGGCAGTCATGAGGGATGAGAGCCTTAAGGCTGGGCGACCTCTTAGGGGCCATAAAATTTATGATTCCAAAAATTTTAAATTTATATAAAATGTAGGTAATGGAATTTGAATTCCAAATATCTTACGATAATATATTTCAACAAGTTTTCTTAATGCATGAACAATTACTTAGTTGATATTTTCATGTAAACAAAAATGATTGATTAAATTCAATCCTGTTCAATTCTCAATTTAAAGTAAATTTTAAATAACAAACTAGTCAAACGATTGTGGAGTTAGCAATGCTTATGTTACGAAGGGGGTATTTGGGATAGCTGAAGAGTGACTTTTTGATAATTTGTAAGTGTTTGTAAAAAAATGCTGAAAGCTGCTGAAAGTGGGTAAAATAGTGTTTGGAATAACTGCTGAAATATCTACTTTTTATATTAAAAGACCGTTTTACCCTTAATGTAATTAAACCAAATATAAGATATACACATGCCAGTCATAATATTTATTACAATGATATCATATTTTAAACAACATATTTACGTAAGTATTAGATAGACTTATATATAAATATATTAATTAATGCTATACATATTAATATCATATATTAAAAATAAATAGGGGAAGTTAATACTTCAACTACTTCACTACTACTTCATTTGTTGACCTTCAACATTTTCTTAATGAGACTACAGGATTATCGGGGAATTGAATTTCTGTCCAGAGGTGAAATGTGAAAGTAGAATTTTAGGGCTAAATAGCTTATGGGTATTTTCGGAAATATGAAATTACATTGGGATATAATTGTCCAATAAAAAGGGGTAGAGATAAGCTACCTCCTTCAGCTGGGTTTCATCAGCTGAACCAAAACCTCTATCTTACCTACTATATTAGAGAATTACAGCTGAAAGTTGCACATCCCAAACACTAGAAATACTGCTGACAGCCATAAGCTGTGGCAGTTCAGCTGTCCCAAACACCCACTAACTCATAAAGAATTCGATAACATATAATTGGCAGTATTTGATTTACACTTGTACAAGTTTTATTAGTCTATCCTTTTATTAACCTTATTTGTTATAAGAAAATTATAGAGTTAAGTACATATGTAAGAGTTGATGGATACTAAAATGTATTTTAAGAAGTTCTTTTATGGTCTATTAAGTTTTAAGGTTGTGAGCCTTAATAGATTTGATAAATAAATTCGAATTCAGCTTGATTAATAGACTAGCCAAATTCAAACATAATAATATTCGGCTCAAATCATGCAATTACAGTTTGTATTCATTATAAAATCGATTGGTTTTAATTATACTTAAACCTCACATTTACCCTTAATTTTCCAATCAAGATTCTAAATTTCGCATCTCCTATCTCTTAATCTTGGATCCGCCCGTGCATATATTTATATTATAGCACTACTCTAGCACCATAGACGACATACTTATGTGTTAGCAAAGGGTCGCAAGTGTCACTCCTTTTTTTCTATAATTTACCGAATGTACCCTTATAGTCAATTAGATGACTTGACTATGCAAAACTTTGATATCCATAACACATATTCCTTAAATATTCTCTACAAAATCTGTATTACACAAAAAGCAAACCCTTGTCAAATTGACAATAGTCCATTCTCTATGAATATCTCTATGTTACTATGTTTCTAACAATTACATTTCCACTATTAGTTCTCATTTTCTCAGCCACGGGTGGATTTGTGTGGTCCTTTTAATGTAGTTGGTTTTTATTGCTTTATGCACTAATTAGGTTGTTAATTTGTCACACTACAAGAAATCTCGTTTTTACCGACGGAATTGCCGATGGAATAAAAACATGGGTCGGCTTACCGACGGAATGTGAAACGTCGATTTTACCGACGGAATGCCGACGGATTTATTCTGTCTTATTTTTAATTTTTTTTAATTCTTTTATTACCAACGGAATTTTCCGTCAGCAAACTTGGATTTTAATTTATAAATTATTTAAATTTTTAACATTTTATTACCGACGGAAAAATCCGTTGGTAATAAGTAAAATTTTACCGACGGAAAAATCCGTCGGTAATCCCTAATTTCATATACGGGCAGAAGCAATCTGAACCAACACATTTCGCTAGTTCAGAGCTGTCGCCGTTGCCCTCACTGTCGCCGCCTCCCCCCTCCGTCGCTGCCGTCTCCGCCTCCCCCCTCCGTCGCTGCCGTCTCCGCCTCCCTCCTCCGTCGCCGCCGTCTCCGCCTCCCCTTAACTGAGGTAAGGATTTTTTTTCCATTTTATTTATTTCTGTTTTCCTCTAACTTTGTTGGGTGAGAGAGAGTGATTTTCGCGCCAGGAGCTATATTTTCATTTTCTAAATTTGTTTCTTTGATCTTTCGGACAAGACACCGTTGTTCTTGAGTCGATCCATGAATTTAGAAAGTTTCTAAACTCAATGATCTTCTCGTGATGCTCCGGTTAATATTAATACTATTAGCTAAACGGACTTCATGCAAATATGTCCGCTCAAAGTTCATGTTTTTGCTCTCTTTTTTTTCTTGTTCGTACTTGAATGGCTGTTCTTCCTTCAATGAGTATCTAAAACTTGTGAAATTATATAATGTGCCGTAGGTATGTGGAGTAAGGATAAATGGAAATGTATTTTTATTCTCGAGATTTGGAAAATGACATATTAACAATTTGGTGAAAATGCTCAATCAATGCTTAAACATTTCGAATTCCGTCGTACCATCTTGGAAACAATCCAAACATAAGTTGGAAAGACACCAACATATATTGTAGTTCAAAGATTTTATTGTTTAGGCAGTGTCTAGTAAGCAATCACTATACATTTGATAACTCGATTTCGAGAGTTAGATTGATCTCCACCATAATGCAACTTAAAATTTCTATTAGCGCGATAACCATGCGCCACAGCTACCTTTACAAATGACTTTTCCTATATTTGCCAAAAATGAAAAACATATTTAATGCTCGTGTGTTTACACAGGATTGGAGTGAGCGTAGAACTTTTAGTGAACAATATTAATTAGGATTTGAAATAATGAGTCGTTCGTGGATGTATACACGGTGGGCAGTAGACGGTTCATTGAATCCTTAATTTGTGAATGGCATTGAGGATTTCATTGATTGGGCAAGTAGTCAGACAACTTATACAGACGGGAAAAAAAATTAGATGTCCATGTAAAAATTGTAAGAATAAGCTCTTTTTTACTACACAAGTTGTAAGAGAGCACGTTTATATGAAGGGATTCGTTAAAAATTATAAAGTTTGGTCATCTCATGGGTAAAACACATAACCCTAGATGAGCAAGCTACGAGAAATGTGCAAAATGACACGTCGACCTCCTATCAGAGGATGGTAATGGATCATGCTGGGCCAAATTATAATGATGCGGATATTGAGGAGCCACCAAATAATGAAGCAAGCAAGATCTATGAAATGTTGCAGGCAGTCGACATGGAGTTGTGGCCTAGTTGTGAGACATGCTCACAATTGTCTGCAACAGTTCAGATGATGAACTTGAAGGCTGAGAATCATATGTCACAGAGGGGCTATGACAGGATGAGTCAAATGATCAAGGATATGCTTCCCCAAGGAAATTTGATTCCTAATAACTTCAGCGAGTCTAAGAGATTGCTTAGTGTTGGTCCCGAGTGTACGGTCAGGTGTAGGGGGGGGGGGGTGAATACACCTGAATCCGATTTTCTCAACTTCGAACACGAACAGTCCCTGTTCGAGGAAAGTGCCGCATCGAAATAATTCAAAGAGACCAAATAGCCGTTTCCGAATCGTGTGTGGCAAAGAATCTAACTCTACCGAGATCCGCTAGCCGACCGAGTCGAGTCGAAGTCAAACGGTAGAGTTCGGCGGTGCCGAAAAGTGTAGGCCCAAATCGGTTGAGTGGAAAAACCGTTTTAGCAAGTCTCGGTTCGCTAGAATAGACGAGTTCGGTATGCTTGAGACAGTTGTATGATTTTAAAGTAGGTTTTCGGTATGAACAATAAAATCAATGCAACAAGAATCGAAAGCAATAACAAGACACAGATTTTTAAAGTGGTTCGGATATCAATCGATCCTACGTCCACTATCCCGAAAAGTTCAGGAGGCTATTTATTATACTGAGTTAGTCTCAGTCAGCTTGTGCACAGGACAAAGCCGTGGCTTGGGGATTATACTGAGCAAGTCCCAGTTTACAAAGACATCAAACTAAAGTGTTTGACAAACTTCTCCAACTATGAAGGAGTCCTTTTACAATAAGGATTGGGTTCAAATATGAACTCCTTCGTCTAAGCTATAAGTATATTCTGTTGAGCTTAGGGTTAGAGGGATAGGGAATGAGAGAGTGGCTTCTAGATTGACGAACAACTGAAATAAGCTTTAGGTTCGTGTATCGTCGATTTGGATACTAGAGGCTCTTCTAACAGTTTAGCTTGGTTCCCTATGAGCTGAGAAGGTAGTCTTTCACCGGAGACAGATCTTCAAGTTCTTGCGGAAGACTTAGGGTTTTCTGGTTCTAGCTCATTTGAATGCTTGTGTTTGTTTTCGTCGTTAAGCTTATGCGCATTCTCTCTCTTTCTTTCTCTTGAAATGTCCCTCTATTTATAGAGCAGAGATTGGAAAAGATCCGTTGGAGACGATCTTCCTTTCTCTCCCCTTTTTGGTAGCAAACGGCTCTTTTTGAAGTAGGTAACAGTGTACTTTCCCACCTTTTTAGGTAAAGGGTTGATTGCAGCCTTTAGCGGTGAGAAGACACGTGTGTTCTTGTCATTCGTCGAGGTGGATAGAGTGGTTGAGACAGCATAGACTTCAAGGCAAACTGAAGCTGACTTCTCTCTTCTTCGTATATGACAATGTTGATTGTCTTTCAAAAGTATTTGACAGTTCTGACTGTCTGCCGATGCTGAGTCTGATCCCGTATTCGCAGGGTAGATAGCCGAGGAAAGTCTCCGAAGATCGGCTCGAGTTCAGCGAATCGCTCTGCTGAGTCCAGTCCATCGACTCTTTCGATATCGCTCCTCTGCCGAGTCCAAGATCACCGAGTCTTCTACTTCTGGTGTTAAGGCAGATAATCTACTGAGTGCCTTGATCAGAGCAGAGTGTCTACTGAGTCTGAAACCTCAGAGACAAATAAAGATTACAATGGAATGGTTCACGAATCAGATAGGGTTTTGGGATCTTCAAATCTTCTCAACAATCAGAGCACTAGGCTGCTGAGCATGGTTCAGTATAGAAGATATAATCATTTCCCACTAAGTAAGACTATGCTGATGACAGAATCATCACCCAACACTTAGTGGCATGGGGTTGCCGGTAGAGAAGATTCACTGTTGTCCAAATTCTTGCATGATCTATTGACGGGAAGATAATGAACTGCAGAGTTGTAAGTTTTGCGGCACTTCGCGATATTTAGATTACAGTCCGAAATCTAGTAGGAAAGGGAAGAAAAAATTAGTGGCCGCTAAGAAAATGTACTACTTTCCTTTATCCCCTAGACTCCAGCGGATGTATGCATCTAATGCAACTGCTTCTCACATGCGTTGGCATGCTTCATCAGTGGATGATGGAGTGATGCGTCATCATGCAGACTCTCCAGCATGGAAGCACTTAGACTCGATGTTTCCTGATTTTGCCTCGGAGATTCAAAATGTTAGATTAGGTCTTTCTACAGAAGGTTTTAAAACATTTACTCAATTTGGGAAACAATACTCTTTGTGGCCAGTTATTCTAACTCCTTACAATCTGCCGCCTGGCATGTGCATGAAGGATCAATTCATGTTTCTCACGGTGTTGGTGCCTGGACCTCGAAATCCAAAAGATAACTTGGATGTCTTCCTACATCTATTGATAGCCGAATTATTAGAGTTGTGGGAAGATGGCGTGTCTGCGTATGATGTTTCAAACAAGCAAAATTTCAATATGCGAGCTGCTTTGCTTTGGACCATTAGTGACTTTCCGGCCTACTCAATGTTGTCTGGATGGAGTACAGCTGGAAAATTCGCATGCCCACAGTGCATGGAGCAATCAGATGCATTTTATCTTGAGAAGAGTGGTAAGATGTCGTGGTTTGACAATCATAGAAAGTTTCTACCACTAAGTCATCCTTTCAGACGAAATAAGAATGATTTCCTGAAAAATAAAGTTGTAGCACGTTCACCCCCTGACATGAGAACATGAGAAGATATACTTAGTCAAATTGAGGCTTATGGTTTTGTGAAAGTCACCGAAGACTACGATGGTTATAACAAATATGCCTCTAAAGAAAATGTTACGAGATGGAAGAAAAGAAGCATATTCTGGGATCTTCCTTATTGGAAATTCTTGTTGCTTCGACATAATCTCGATGTCATGCACATTGAGAAGAACATGTTTGATAATGTGTTCAACCCTGTCCTCAATGTGACAGGAAAGACCAAAGACACGCCGAAGTCTAGAGCAGAGTTGAATACATATTGTGCTAGGTCTGAACTGAAGAAGCTTAACGAGAGTGACATACATTATCCGAAAGCATGTTACATACTAGGTCATACAGAAAAGCAGGCGTTATTAATG
This sequence comes from Lavandula angustifolia, assembly GCA_028984105.1. Lineage (NCBI taxonomy): Eukaryota > Viridiplantae > Streptophyta > Magnoliopsida > Lamiales > Lamiaceae > Lavandula > Lavandula angustifolia. The sequence goes on from CM054808.1 coordinate 10,486,271, forward strand.
TGGGTGAAGTAGCTAAGACTACCGGATGGTTATGTGTCCAACATGAGCAGATGTGTAGATATGAGTAAGTTGAGAATGTTTGGGATGAAAAGTCATGATTGTCACGTCTTCATGCAACGACTTCTACCGGTTGCATTTCGTGAACTTCTCCCAGAACCTGTTTGGACGACAATAACAGAGTTGAGCTTATTCTTCAGAGACTTAACTTCTCGTGCTATAAGAATTGAAGATATGGCGAGACTAAACGAGAGTATTCCAATTACTCTTTGCAAGTTGGAGCGTATATTTCCACCAAGTTTCTTCGATTCCATGGAACATCTCCCGGAGCATTTAGCTGATGAAGCTCGTTTAGCCGGTCCTGTTCAATATCGATGGATGTATCCATTTGAGAGGTATAATATCATTCATATTATCGTTTTCCTATTTAATATCACAGTCTTACTTATTATGCATTGAACCTATTCATCAGATATTTAGGGAAATTGAAAAAATATGTTGGCAATAAGGCTCGTGTGGAAGGATCCATATGCAATTCGTATTTAGCTGATGAAGCGTCAAATTTCTGCTCGTACTATTTTGAAGATCATATCAACACTAGGATGAGGAGGATGCCTCGAAATTGTGAAGTGGAACAAGAAGGTCCGAGGTTGGACAACATAGATGTCCCCTCATATTTCGTCCAAAAGGTCGTCCAATTGGGGTGAAATCAATGAGATATCTTGATCAGAAGGAGTATAATGTCACCCACTTATACATCTTGTTGAACTGCGAAGAGGTTACAGAATATCACAAGTGGGTGTCCTCTATAATTCGGTTGTCTTATTTTCTAACTTGTGTAATATATGTAACGACTTCAACTAACTTAATTTACTAAAGCCTATTTGAGGAAGAAATTCGGCGTGCAAGTCCAAATATATCAGATGAAGATTACCAAACATCGGTTGAGCAGGAATTCGGAGCTTGGTTCAAATCATATGTAAGATTCAGTATCCAATCTATATAATTTCCAACAATGTTTTCTTTTCCTAATTAGTTTCTTATGTTATTAGGTTTCATCCCCTTATTGCAATGAGATGAATCCGTATATACGGGATTTAGCAAAAGGTCCATTAGTAGCGGTTTATACGTACCCTGGTTATGTTGTGGATATAAGTTTCATACTTTATCACATGGGGTAGGAAAGTCTACTATGAATAGCGGAATTTGTATACAAGGGCAGAATTATGGTTCCGATGCACTTGATTATTATGGACAGTTGGTGGAGATATGTAAAGTTGAGTACCCGGGTTTACCAATAAAACAAACCGTGTTGTTTAAGTGCATATTGTTTGACCCGACCCCTAGAGGGACTTATGTACATCCACAATACAAGTTGGTTTCTATCGATCAAACGAAACCGTTGCGGAACTGTGAACCATTTGTCATGGCATCACAAGCGCATCAAGTGTATTACTGCTCATATCCTAGTGTGAACAAATCTAGGAAGGCGTGGTTGGAAGTATGTAAAGTTAAACCGAGATTTAAGATAGATTTGCCAACTAAATCTTCATTAGATGAAGCATTTCAAGAGGATGACATACTAAACCCACCAGTACATAACCACGCGACGGTAGAAGCTTATATAACATTATCTCATCCACGTCAAACAATAAAACTCGATGAGGAAGATTTTGACGAAGGAGATGATGATGAAGAAGAACATGTTCTGACATCAGAAGATGAGGACTTTAGTGATGACTGTTGGGATTTTGAATACTGGAAGCACTTTTTTATGCTTGTATACAATGTGTCTTTGTCCTTACCACTGTTATATTCTCCTATCTGATAAATATGTATATTTGCACATGTTATCATTTATCTTGTATAAAAGTTAGATTCGTGTGGTGTGTCGGGTATCACAGAAGACAACACAAATTGGTTGAACTGACAACATATAAATAGTTATCACAGCTGAGACAACTTAAGGATAAGTTGTCGGTTTAAGCTGCAGTTTAGATAAGAAGTGGCTTGTCTTAGCTGCTTGTCTTTACTGGTACACTTAAGGTGGTGTATTGACGGATCACAGTGAGATGTGTTTTCCTAACTGACCTTAGTGGAGAACCAAGATCTCGGTGACTTAGCTGGTCTTAAGCTTGGTAAGACTTCAGCTGAGTGCATTTGGCTATCTATTACTTTGACCTACTATGGTGAACGTCATCGCGACCGGATCTACGTATCTTGGGTGTTAGTAGTTATTTGTGACTCATGCTGGTTGTCTGTATCTTGCATCCGTATCCTAGTAAAATGGGTTGATAATATCCCTTGAGGAACACGAAAGGATTAGCACACTAAACCCGGTCGGTTGATTAAGTTCAGGTGTGTTAATAAGGTCGAGTGGTACTACTCAGAAATATAAGATGTTAATTAATTTAAGCTGTCAGTGAGCTTAATTAATTAACGGATATTTCTATCTTAAATACGGAGATCGGTTAAGTCTTAAATAGAAGCCCTTGCTCAATTTGGGATAAAGGGGTAAGTCAGCACGGATTCTCTAGTGGAATGAATCTGTGTTTATTAATTAATTTTGCTCTGGGCTGAGCATGGATAATTAATTAATTTGAGGCCCAGCTTTATTTCTTGTATTGGATCCCTGATCTGGCCCAATTAGTTGCCTAGTTATTTATTGTCTCTCAGAAATCATTATTAATGGATTAATGTATTTTTTACATTATTTAATAATGTTATTTATCTGGCCATAATTGGCTGGGCCAATTAATTGATAAATATTAGTAGCCCAGTAAATTAATTAATTATATTATGGGCTGGTTATGTGGAAGCCCATTAGAAATATTATTAAATTAATGAGCTACAAATGTATTAATATTATATTGGCTTTTGAAGCCTATATATATTAGTATTCTATTCAGAAACAGATTACACACACTCATAAAACTCACGCACGCACCCGAGTAAGAGAGAGAGACGATAATTTATTTTCTTCAGTTCTCTGACCACCCAGAGGAAGAAAAAGGCCGGGACACAGATCAGAAGATCTAACACAGGAGCAACAATCAAAGCCGCGACAACATACGAAGGAGGAAGGTAGCGTTTCTAACCATCAATTATCCTTCAATGACTAGTACAACTTACAAGTTTTAAAAGCAATTATGATATTTTTTTTGGCCAAAAGCAATTAATGATTATTCGTTGTTCTCAGGTACATGGCGCCTCCCAGAGGTCGTGGCGGCAGGACTATATCAGCTCCTGTTGGGCGTGGAGCACCCCCATCGTCGTCTGACTATAGGGGCAGTCCCCCTGAGTCGGCTGGGCCCCATCAGGGTTCTACCGACTCTTCCTCAGTGGATAGCCATCGTTGTTTCGAGATTTCACCTGAGGGGTATGTGATGATTGGTTTTATTACTTTTAAATATATCAACTATAACTTGGATTAACCATTTTTCAATAATAGGCGATTGCTTGAGCCATCTGGATTGACCTCGACAATCGTTGAGTATTTTAAGAAGATTAATAACCCGACTGGGTTCACTTGGAAGCTGACTCCTCCTGAAATTAAGGAGCAGTATTTTGAGGAATTTAAGGTTAGTTTTTCTTTCAAGTTTACAATCTTAAAATTTAGCATTTACTTGTATATATCTAACATGTATAAACATGTAAATTGCAGAAGCACTTCCGCTGGCCTACTGATTGGGACCAGGCAGTCCACCACATGTGGCAGAAGAGGGTGTCCAAGAGGTTCAGTGATTGACACTTCGAAATGAAGAAGGGCTGCCCTAAAAAACCGGACTACATCAACACAGAGAGGTGGGCGGCCCTCAACGAGTACTGGATGCGGCCAGAGGTACTCCAAAAGTCGGAGACTGCTTCTCGGTGCCGCAGGTCAGAACCAGAGCCGGGCGCCGGGATGAGCAAGCACAAAGGAGGGTCCCGGTTAGCCCTACAAGACTCCCAGGTTCTGATAAGTCTCATTTTATAAGTTTTTAACTTCTTATGTCTTTGTTTCGACATAATTTTATTTATGCATGTGATGAATAGGCTTCTCAGAGAGGATGCTCCTTAGAGTCCACCGTCTTTGACACTTTCCAGAGTCTCCATTACAAAGGTGGAGGCTTCTCCAACATGAAGGCGGCGAGACTTCATGTAAGCACCCAATTACAATATACAAAATATTATTCTAGAATTCTGAGTTTGACTAATTTCTATTTTTATATTGTAATAGGCGGAGGTGGAGCGGATTGCTGCTGAAGAAGGCCCCAACGCGGATAAAAACGCGATTTATCTGCCGTTGGAAGGGGTTCGGGACAAGAAGCGGCGGTACATTGCGGTTTCGGCGAGGAAGGGAGCAGCTACATCAACGCCGCCAGCCGCTCTTCTACTTCTTCACTTGGGCCTTCCCAGAGCAATGCCGAGATCATGCGCCGATTGGAGGAGGAGTCGGCAGCTAGGAGGACTCTCCAGGAGCAGGTCGCATTCATGAATGCGAAGATGGACCAGCTTATGGCGTTGATGGGTTCCTCCAGCCGACGAGACCCTCCAGACGACAGCAACCAATCCCCTCCTCCCACCTCTTTATGATATACTTATTTATGTTTATGTATACATACTAAATATTTGGATTTTATTATTTATATATTTATATTTCTGTTTTGGTTTGTTTTTTGACTTGATTTGAATAGTTATATGTATGTGCTGTGTTGGTTGGTTAAAAAAATGCAGGTTGTCGAGAACTGTGTACGAAACAATAAAATAATTATTAAAAAAAATAATTAATTACCGACGGAATTCCGTCGGTAAAGCAAGAATATTGCCGACGGATTATTCCGTCGGTAAATTTTACCGACGGAAATATTCCATCGGTAAATCGTCGGTGATTAGGCCCCCGACAGAATGACCGGCGACAATCTCCCGGGCGGTAGATTCGTCGGTAAAATTTACCGACGGAATATATCCATCGGCAAATTTTACCGACAAAGTCTGACCCGACGCCACATTTCCGTCGGTAATTTTATTACCGATGGATAATTCCGTCGGTAAACAACGAAATTCTTGCTGTGTCATTTAATGTGCAAATTATGCAAATTCATTATTCTAATACAAAAACTTGTATTTTCTTGTAGATAGATTGAAAATATAAATTATGTCTTTCCTTACTGAAAATTCTGCCTATATCCCTAACTAGCAAATTCGTAGAAATAATAAATTGGAATCAACATTATCTCTGTAAGTGGGTTCTCTTATATTATAAACTTCAATTGATTGCTGTAATAGCATACAAACTTAAAAAATATATGACATATATTGATTTCTTTGATACATAAATTTGATTATATAATGATAGCAATTCATATATAAGAGTGGAATTGTAGATGATTTATGTGGGTGTATAGTGAGTTGTCGTTTGTGGTGTTGGCTGTCAATAATGTATTATTGCTTTGGTTAGTGTTTATCGATTGGTAGCAATTAATACTGACAAAGCTTTTATGGAACAACAGTAAAGTAGTCATATTTCCTTTATATCTAGAATTTAGGTGTTACTATACACTAGCTTGTACAACCCATGACAGACAGTTTCTGATATCATTTACACCCTCATTTTAACGGTTGGAATTAGTTGCAAAATGTAGAATCTTTTTATGACATCATATTTTGTTGTATTTCAATATTAGATACCATCAAGGATTACACAATATTGTTATTTGAAGATAGACTAGACCATCGACGTTCATTTGATTATTACGGATATACTACGAAAAAGAGCTGTAACCTCGTAAGTGGAGTCGTACCAATAGTTGAGACTAGTGAGAAAGTATAGTATTTTATGAACCTCATAATTCTCTTTAATGTTAAAAACATATTTATGATTCTTTTCCTAATGAGAAAAGAAACTTATGTTAGGTATATACTACTCCCTCTTTGTCCCGTTTTAAGTGATTTATTTTTCTTTTCGGGCATTCCGCTTCAAGTGAATTGTTTTCAAAAAAGGAAATAATTTTTTTTAAAATCACAAATTATCTCTTACTTTATCATTTCTATCATCTACATTATCATTTCTCTCTCCTATTTTATTATTTATTCTCTCGTTCATCTTCTTTCTCTTACTTTATCATCTACTCATCTTTCATATTTTATCATCAATTTTCTTAATTTCCGCAACGAAAAGAAATGGGTCACTTGAAACGGGACGGAATGAGTATTAAATACTAGATTTTCGCCTAAAAGACGCCCATAATCCAATCATTTCAATTGATGGATTTTTTAATTGCAAAATGTTGCTCGTTTCTAACTTTTATATTATATCCCAAAAGAATCGATATAATTCGTGATACACAATGTTGGGGAACAGAAGAATTATTGCTGCCAATTGGGCTGTATTTGATGAACAAGTTGGGATTAAAGATTAAGCATGATAATTTGGCGAATTTCTCTATATTCGAAGGTTGAATTTTAATTATAAAACTTGGCCAAGATGATTTCTGAAAGATAAAACTTTTGTGTTTTCAAAGACAATCTTAGACATCACAATGAATTTCTATAATTATTGGAGACAATTTCCAAAATAACCTTATTACAAAAAAATATTATTAAAATAATACTTTAAAATATTTCCCAAACAAATATCCACATGGAAATAATTTTTATTGTTTATTTGGTTTCTCTTTCTTTAATTTACTAAAAAACAAATACAAAAAGAAAAGATACAACTATTATAGGAAAATCCGGAAGAAAATTAAATCTGAAAAAATAAAAATATATTGATAGTTTATGAAGAAAATTAAATCTTGCTAAAGTTAATTTATTTTACTTGTTTTATAACTCTATATTAACGTTATATTTGAAAATTTATAAACTATGAAATTAAAGTTATATCTAATATGAGTAAATTATAGGAGTATTTGTTTTATTTACTTAAACACTTAATTCAGAAAAAATTGGAAAAAAATTCAAAATCAAAGAACTAAGTGGGGCGTTTGGTTGGAGGGTTTTGAAATCGGATATCGGTATGAATCCGTTATATTATATTGGGATAAAGGATATAGGAATTAAAATCTTGAAATGATATCTAAAAAATTAGGAATGAGCAAAACTCAAGTAATTGATGAGTTTCATACCAAATCAAAATCGAGTTCCTTTAAAAATCCCATATTAGATTAATAAAAATATAAATTATATAAAATAATATAAAATAAAATAAATTATATTAAAAAATATTAATATAACTACAATTTTTATTCTTACAATTTATTTTATATTTATATTTTATGACTTATATTTTATTAATATAACTTATAAAATAAATATATATATTTATCATATAAATATAATTTGTATTTATAAAACATTTTATGCTATATATTTATGATTAATGTAAAATTAATAATAATAATTATTTATTGGAATAATATTGATATTTTTTATATTTTATAAGTTAATAGTAAAATAAAATTTTGTGAAGTTTCACTCCAAAAGAACGAGCGCACCAAACATCAAGTATAATAATGATTCGAACTCCGAAGATTCAAACCAAACAGATTGTATTAGAATGAATCACCCCATTCCAAACCTCGAAGGAATGATCCCGAACCCGATTCCGTGGTGTTATTTATTAATTTGGCAAAAGAATAAATTCATTTAATATTAAATATAAAAGTTAATTCTCAAATAGACTTTTAGTTTATTATTACTATTTTATAAGTAAATCAAAGAAATTCATATATTTAATTTGTGTTGGTAGAAATTTAAATAGATAGAATCCTTCAGCTCACATTTTATTTTATATGGAACCAATTAACGAAAGAAAATAAAATTTGGAAAAGTAAGAATAAATATTTTCATATAGACAACTTATGTGTGAAATGGGTGAGTGTGGTAAGAATAAGATTAGTTTGGGATGGGAATAATTTTATTTATTTTTTGAAAAGTGTAAGTTTATGAATTCACTCGTACGTAGTTATTCTTTAGATTTATGTTGAAGTGTCAGTACAAAGGTTTATTGTATAGATGTTATTCTTAAATATAAGTTTACATATAAAAATATAGTTTAAAAGTTGATTAATATACATTATATATAACACTTCAAAATGTGTTTCCAATGGGGACCAGGGGAGCCTAACAGCCTCAATCGATATCAAACTCACGTCGAAAGGTCATTTTTACATGTAATTTATAATATATTTTTTCTTGAAATTTTACCGCCGAATTCTACACTTTTCCTCTTTCTGTATTTGATTTTTAAATTCTGAATCTACCCATGACCTACATATTTCAGAACATTTATGACTAAGAAATACGAAAAAAAAAACATTGTACATCATATTATATGTACATTGTGTATGTATTATAGAAGATTAATTCATGTTAGGGTAAAAAATATGCATGCACTATCATTTTATGCATTTAAAAATATTCACATGTATAATATAGCATAATTAAATAATATTCGATTATTCTATACATAGATATATAAATATACTTGGAATAAGTGTCTTGATCTTGATTATTGGAACTTGTGCACTCGTCTCTCATAAATCTTTTCTCAGATACTCCTTAATATCTTATTAATATGATGAATATATAAATATCCAAAATGAAATGCTAATTAAATCATTTTTTTTTTCTGAAAAAACCCTAGCTTCTTTCAATAATGTATGGAGATATATAATTCTGTGTCGGCATTTGTGTGTGCAAAAAAAAACCTTAGCTTCAAACAATAATGGAGTTGATGCAACAGTTGTTCCCATTCAATGCCCCCGTCACTAATTTCAACTGTCATCTTCATTTTCACACATCACTTTCGTAGTGTTCCTCAACCTTAATTGTTCCAATAATCAACCTGCCATCGAATATGAAAGATCGTCGAAATGAATTCGTAGAAAATTCATAGCTATAGAAATAAAATAAACTTAATTTGAGTCTGAATACATGGGGGAAATAAACAAGTATTTGAAGCTGTAAGATGTGCCAGTCTTGCAGCCATGCCATTTCTTACCCTAGCTCAAAAGGTGTGTCCAAATAAAATATGTGGCTTGATCCAAGCTATTAAAAATTTGCCCACAATGTGTAATTATCATTTCAAATTTCCATTTTTTATGTAAACTTTATGTATATTATATATATGGCCAGATTTAGGAATATTGCATACTTAATTAGGCTACTCAAGCATGACACCCAAGAGATTGATATTACAAAGTATTGATATATAGTATATGTGGTCTACCATAATAAGAACGAGACCTAATACCATCCTCCAAGCAAAATATGAAACGGACTAACCAAAACAATCTAACTCAAGATGATCCAAAATATAAAAGAACTAGCGATGATGAAACTTAAATTTTGAAAAACCGAGCTGGTCTATTTTAACCAAATATAGATGCGATAGAAAATACCTCGATAGTTGAAAGCATAGTTTAAAATTAATGGCTAAATGAAATATTTTTTTAAATGGCTTAATATATGTCTCGCTCTAATATTGAATTATCCTTTCAATAGAAAGAAGAATGTTTGATTAATATTACTCTATATTTTTGTCAATCAACTTGATGATAAACTCAAACAATTTGAGGTATATGTAAACATATATTTACGCACTATAATATAGTGATCACAAAGTATTCTTCAATCAGCATGCTTAGAAGTTAGATTGTCTCTAACATCGTTTACTCTAGCGTTTTTCGTTGTGTGTCGAATGTTGCAAGTTACTAAGTTATAATCCTGAAATTAATAATTCTCCTAAAACCAATTTTTTATTCAAATATCTTCTCAAATATACTTTTCCATGGAAAAGATCTTCTCTAGAAACTTTCTTCAATAGTTATAAATATCTAAATAAAATTGACTTTTTTAAATACTAAACGACATGATTTTGCTCCCCTAAAAGATTGTTATGCCAGCAAATACAATAAAAATTTAAATATTTTATCCCTTTGTGCAGCAACCAAAGAATGTTTAGTTTTATGGAAAACATTGATTAAGGGTAATTAATTAACAAGTGCCCAAAAAGCAAATTCCAGCAGGAATCCCGAAGTAGGCTCAAAGGTGCAGAACAAAAGGCAAAGAGCCAAAGGCAAAATGATATGATTGCATGAATAGAGAGGGGCACCCACCCCTAACCCCCACCCCACCTCCAATCTTTCATTAAATCTTTTTCTTTTTCCAAGTCTCTCAAATTTCTTGACTTGAGATTGGGTCCCATTTTGGACACCATTGTCTTTATGGATTGAATGATAAAAAGAGCACCTCACGTGGACTCTGAACAAAGCCTCTGTCCAACCACAATAAAAAGAAAATTTTAACAAATAAATATTTGGAAAATAAATTGTAGCATCTAATTACATTTCTCATGCGAGTTTCAAATATGTAATTTATCATACAAAATTATATCATGATTGAATCAAGTATTTGGTGCCTATAACTCAAGTTAAATGTGCTAGTTTTTTTTTTTTTTTTTAATATATTCTAAATCAGGATTGAAACGATTGATCACTCTTATAAATTTGAGAGATAATAATTTAGCCACGTATTTGTGGGTACTAAAAGAAACTAAAATAATATCGGGAAAATATAATACAATTCCTACCTACCATGATTATCAGAATAAATAGATAAAAATCAAGAATGATAGCAAAACAAATATTGTTATTCTTCTTTGTGATGCATTTTAACAAAGGGTATTTTGTCAAAAAGACATAAGAAAAGAACTCAACAAAAGCATATATTTTCCTTTTTCCCTTTGCAATTTATTTTTATTTTTTTTGCTTTTTTAAAGCTCACCTCATATAATTCCCACTCATTATCTTTGTTGCTTAGAGCTTCTCTTCCTCTCTTATCTTCTTTCTCTCCTCTCTCTCTCTCTCTCTCTCTCTCTCTCTCCTCTCTCTCTCTCTCTCTCTCTCTCTCTCTCTCTTCCATTGTTGAAGCAAGAAACATATAGAATGTGATAGGAATTACAGGCCACCATCCCAAAAGAGAGAAGATCTAATTAAGAATCCCTATATTTTTTATATATAGATTTATTTCCATTTAATAATACACTTACAGTCTCACATATACATTAAATTAAATTCTACTTCTATATCTGCATTTTTTTTCTCCTATCACAAAGAAAATAAAGTTTTTTTGAGAAGTGGGGTTATTATATATTTTTCCATTTTTTGTACTATATCTGCCTAATGTGATCATGGAAGGTGGTGATGATCATCTCCACCTCCACCACCACCACCACCACCACAACAGCCGCCCCAATTTCCCTTTCCAATTACTCGAGAAGAAAGAAGACGAATCTACAAGCTCCTCCTACCCTTCCCTCGCCATCTCCGCCGACGTTGCTACTAACCCTAGCACCAGCACCACTCCTCGATCAAGCTCCGCCGCCTCCGCCAGCCTCCAAATCGTCACCACCGCAGAGGCATCTAAAAAGCCACTGCCTAAGCGTACTTCCACCAAAGATCGCCACACCAAAGTCGACGGCCGCGGGCGGCGCATCCGCATGCCGGCTCTCTGCGCCGCTAGGGTTTTTCAGCTGACTCGCGAGCTCGGCCACAAGTCCGACGGCGAGACTATAGAGTGGCTCCTCCAACAAGCGGAGCCGGCCGTCATCGCTGCCACGGGCACTGGCACTATACCGGCGAACTTCACTTCGCTTAATATATCACTGCGCAGCTCAGGCTCGAGCATGTCGGTGCCGTCGCAGTTAAGATCTACGTATTTCAATCCGAGTTACGCGATGGCGGCGCAGCGGCGGGGCTTGTTCCCCGGTATTGGGCTGTCATCGGAGAGCTCCTCCGCCACGCTATTGAATTTTCAAGCGGCGAATTTAAACCCTAATTTGATGCACGCGAAGCAAGAAATGCGGGAAAATTCGATTGATTTGGCGGAGGCGGAGGAAAGCTTAGGGCGGAAGCGTAGGGCGGAGCAGGAAATCCAACCGCCGCAGCACCACCAGATTGCAAACTACTTGATGCAGTCTAGCACCGGCGCTATGCCGTCGAGCCACGCCTCAATTCCGGCGAATTTCTGGATGGTGGCGAATTCGAATAACAATCAAGTTATGGGCGGCGCCGATCCGATATGGACGTTTCCGAACATCAACACCACCTCCTCCGCCGCCGCCGCTTTGTACAGAGGGACCGCTTCTAGTGGACTACATTTCATGAATTTTCCGGCGCCGGTCGCGCTCTTGCCGAGTCAGCAATTAGGCAGCGGCGGGAGTGGCAATGGGATGGGAGAAGGGCAATTAGGCATGCTTGCAGGTTTGAATCCATATCGGAATTCAGGCGCCGGAGTTTCCGATTCTCAGGCGAGTGGGTCACACGGCGGAGGCGGCGATGATCGGCACGACGCCACCAGCCACCACTCTTGAGTGATTTGTGTAGTTTGATGTGTAAAACACACGTAAGGTTTGATTAATTTATTTGTCTTAAAATTGAGCTCTCTTTTTTTTTGGGTTTGTTTTTCTCTATTTGTTGGAAGTAATTTTTTCACTGGTGTGTGATAAATATGGAAGATTTAGGGTTTGGAGTTAACAATTGGGATTATTTGGTTTGATTAATTTTTTATTATTATCAAGAATTATATGTAATTGTATGATTTGATTTTGCATGTTGCATTACATACAAATATTATCATCTACTTGCAAATTGTATTCATTTATATATTTATCATTCAATCCTCCACTATGATACTGATATAATTAAGTAAAATCGGAGCTTAATAGATCCGAGATCATTATATATACTTTTTACTAGCAAGCTACATTGCAAGTTCTTTCATTTCTTGCATCAATTGTGTACTTTCGATATTTAATTTCACTAAATATTAATGATAAAGATAACTACCATATTTAGGGTACACCCAATGTTTGACCTAGTTGTCATTACAGTAAAATCTTCTAGGGATTGATTGATATATATATATATATAGTTTGGACATATTTAGTTTACTTCATTTTATCATACAATATATTATGTGACATTGATATGTAATGCTCCAATGAAATGAAATACGATTGAGATGTAAAAATTAGCGAATCATGTCGGTAGCATCTGTATAGTAGTTAGGGGAAATGCAACAGTGACATTCAACATAGATACCTCAGAATAGGAAACCTATCTCCAACTCTCATGAAATCTCACTGTCTACTTCTTCTTTCCTATTTTCCTTTTTTTCAATTTTAACTGCAGACTATGATTAAAAGAAGTTTATTTTTAATTCTTTCTAATTGTTGAAGAGGGATGGGCTGGGCAAATTGGGCTGATGGGGGCCCATACCTTATCAGCTTCCAAGTGTTGGCTCAGGTGGTGGGGCCCTCATGCTGGAAAATTTGCTACATTAAAATATCTTTTTTCTTTATATTATAATTATATAATACTAGAAGCAGAAGTAGGAAAAAGGTGTAGCTGGCGCCATGAAGATCGATGGTGGGTTTTGGTTGGACCCACATGGAATTTGATCTGGACCCTTGATTGCTTGTGGGTTCTTCTCAATGAGCACAATTGAATTATTAGTCTTACTTGCTAGAAATATGTCCATATGTATATGCTACATATAAGAAATCTTAGCTGACAAACTATAATTATATATTATTAATTTAAATCAATTTTAATAGGGTTAGACACTATATAACCACATACACAAAATGCAAATAATAATTATTTTATATGTGGTCGGTATTTAATTGAGAATATATATAGAAGTGTAAATAATAATTATCTTATATGTTGTCGGTATTTAATTGAGAATACATGATACGCATAGTAGGAAAAAAGAATATTACTATTAGACAATAGGGTCTTATGGAAAGAGAATAAATTGAGTACACTATTGTTTTCACCCTTAGAAAATAATATTCCCTATTTATTTTTAGTTATTTCGTTTCGTTCCTATCATCATTTGAATTGCATGTCTAGATATCTGAGATTGAAAAAGAGGAGTAACGAAATTAATCTAGAATGACATGAGAAAGCAGGCAAACACGTGGAATTTGTGGAAATATTTTTTTTCAAAATTATACAAGAAAAATTGAATTTCAAGAAGGGGACACCTACCGCCCCTACATCCGCCGATATTTAAAAGGGGAGAAGTTTTGGATACCAGACTTGCTTGGTTAAGGACAAATGGCGTAGTTACAAATATTAACAAATTAATTAAATATTTCATGTTTATATTTAAATAGATGTTTTACATTGATATGTTGATTTCAGAATCATCTCGGTATTTTTATTATTATTTTATTAATTATATATTTATAATTAAATACCCATTTCTTAAATCGAAAAGGCAAATTTACCCATTCCTTATAATTCATACACAAAATACCCAACTTTACTTAAATATCCCCACTTTTCAGACATGTTAGGCTGCAAAACCGTTATTTTGCTTCGTTTCGTGCGCAAATGAGTAACACCGAATCCCGCTCACGAACTGACAGAATCCCGCTCGTGTACGTAGAATCCCGCTCGGCCACGTGGATTCCCGCTCGGCCACATGGCAAGTCGAGCCGATCCCGCTCGGCCACGTGGCAAATCCCGCTCGAGGAGAAGAAACCCGCCCGTGGAGAAATCCCGCTCGGCCACGTGGCAAATCCCGCTCGGCCACGTGGCAAATCCCGCCCGTGGAGAAATCCCGCTCGGCCACGTGGCAAATCCCGCTCGACGAGCGGGATTTAAGGTACACGAGCGGGATTCATTGTCTCGCTCTACGCGGACGAAGGGATCCGATCCACGCTAGCGGGATCCCGCTCGCGTGGAGCGGAATCCCGCTCGTGATTTTATCTATTAATACCGTGATTGAAGTTCAAAATCGAACACACTCACTCCTCTTTCTTTTGATTTTCGTTTCATAAACAAAAAAAATGGATAGTTGGTATAATGTTATTGTTCATTTTAAGGGGCAATTTAACAATTTGTCCGAGTATATCGGAGGTGAGGTTAGAGTTATCTGCATTCCCGGGAACAGTATTTGTATCCCAATTTTAAGACAGGTTTATTCAATACAATCTTAATCCCTTTTCACTTTCGTCAAATTATGAAATTTATTACACATACGTTTCTCGTCATGGTCTCAAGCTTAGGTCCATTCTCGCGACCGATATGGACCTAATTCGTCTTTGTACAACACAAATCGAGCCGACTTTATTTCTCGAGCACTCTAATGCTCAACCTTATCATACACCCGATGTTGTTGAACAATTTGGTTCAAGGTTCAATTTTGAAGATCAAGCGGGTGGTAGCAATCGGGCTGAGAATTTTCGCGAACAAGAAACCTTTTTTCGCGAAGAGGATACCCATGTTCTATCCGACAGTGATGAAGAAAATATTTTGGATACTTCATCCGAAGAAGAAAACGATGAGGTCCAAGGTGCATTAAATCAATGTACTTTTGGCGACTTTGCGGCATGGATCCGACGTGAAGGTGGTGTGAATCAACTGATATCTATGCTCATGCCGGACAACCGTGCCCTTCCAACCAACGAAATAATATATGGTGGCACCGAAGAAGTAAATGACGGTTTACTTCCTTTCGTTCCTCTCGATGCATCGGATTCACCTATGGTTCGAGATCTGGATCATGTTGTGGACTATCCACTCCGTGAAGGTGCGACATTCAGGGAGAAGGCGGATTTGTTTGTTCTTTGTTGCACTTCGACACATGGAACAAGGTCTCGATTTTAGGGTGGGTCGTTCGACGGTGGTCGGGTTGAGTATAAATGCGGACGGAGTCGTGACTGTCCATTTTTTCTACGGGCTTCGTTTCGCAGAGATGTGTTGTGGGTTGTAAACTGCTTGCATGCCGAACACACATGTAATCGAGATTTTTCACAAAGTGGTCCAAGAAGGATTCGTGCAAAGGCGCTAGCTGCTTATGTTGCTCGACGAATGCGCCGTCAAAAATCGTCCTAAAACCGAAAGAAATTATGGCATCTATCCGAGTGAATTCGGCATTCAAGCAAGCTATAGTGTTGCTCTACGAGCCCATAATTGTCTTGTGGCGATGATTTATGGCGGGCACTCGATTCGTTCAAGATGCTTCCCGGTTACCTCTACGTAGCGAAAACAACGAATCCAGGTACAATGACTGATCTGGAAGTCGATTTAGAAGGTCGTTTCCAACAATTATTCGTTGCTTTTAATGTTTCTCGTGCCCCGTGGGTATTTAACCTCCGAGATCTGATTGTGGTCGATGCGACCCACTTGAAAGGAAGGAATAAAGGAGTATTATTTGTGGGTCGCTACGATGACGGCAACGACCGGATATTTCCACTAGCCTTTGGTGTGGGTCCAATTGAGAACGATTACTCTTGGGCGTGGTTCATGTCCCGACTCGGAGAAGCATTTACGATGCCAACCAATTTAATAATCATATCCGATCAACATTGAAGCATAGCTAACGCGGTAGAGGCATTTATCCGGAAGCGACTCATGGCACTTGTTACTATCATCTTCGAGAATAAGCTTACACGATATGGTCGGACGCTTATCAAGATGTATCATGATGCTTTGCCTATGCTTATACGATGTATGATTTCGATCGTGCGATGGAAGGAATTCGTCAAGCCTATCCTGAGGCATACGAGAAGTTAATGGATATCGGACCGGAAAAGTGGTCTAGATCGAAGTCTCCCATTCGCCGGTACAGTCAGCTCACCTCAAACATAGCTGAATCCATCAACTCGAGACTGCTCACAGTACGACGTCTGCCAATATGCTCTATGATCGAGGCAATAGGTCACATGGTTGAACAGTGGTGTGACCAACGTCGAGCAAAAGCCATGGCACGAGATAATCCGCTTACAATTGCTGCAGAGCTAAAGTTAGCTCCGTCGGAGGACCGTTCACATCGTTTCACTGTTGTGTCAGTGAACGGAGACAAATTCAAGGTTCATGACGGAACGTATCAATGGAGAGTTCAAATCGGCGAAACGCTTGTGAATGTCGTGAGTGGCAACTCGATGAGATCCCGTGTTCGCATGCTTGTGCGGCTATCAGGTATAATTGTTTTTCCGTCTATAGGGTTGTTCCAGACTTGTGTATTAACAAAATTTTTATCTATAGGGTTGCCGGACTAAATCTACTAGATTTCGTGTCGGATGCATACAAGACTGAGAATTGGAGGATGATTTATGTCGGAACATTATATCCGGTAGCACCCATGCGTAATTGGCGGGTGCCGGAAGATGTAGCCTCAATGGTCGTGTTACCGCTAATAATTACGCGTCAGGCAGGGAGACCGAAGAATAGTAGACGACCCTCGGGAGCCGAAGCGGTACATCTAGTGGGAGAACACGCGGTCCGAAAAAATGCAGCATATGTGGTGTGGTTGGGCATACTAGGAGGAAGTGTCCGGGAATGGATGTGCTCGAATCACCGGAGTCGGAAGCATTTTAGTATATCGTAATTTATAATGTATTATGTATTATGTTTAACGAGGCAATTTTTTCAAATCCCGCTTGTCTTAACGATTCGAAAATATTTTGTTTAACGAGGCAATTTTTTCCGTTTAACGAAATATATAAAGCAAATATTTGAATTAAATACAAATATATAAATAAAATAGCTTAATTGAAATACAAATATATAAATACGGATATTGTCATCATAGACCCGGCTTCGTATAGCACATGTCAAAGATCTTATGAGCCATCGATCGACGATACACGGCTACATTGCACTGGCTCGTTGCCCACTTGATTGTCGGGTAAGTGGCAATGAATCTCTCGACTACCATGCATGCCATCGGTCCACGACTCTTATCATCTGTTTGCACCAACCGCAGCTCATGAGGCATAATTCGCACAATGGGCGCCCGCGCTCCAGGATCCCGATATCCAAACCGATTATTGTTCCAAGAATTGCCGTACGATAAAAATGGACCAATCGGCTTCCATAGAGGCCTCAATCGCCGAATTCTACGTGCTCGGCCATGCTCATCGGCTTTGTGCGCAAGTGAATCATACACTTCAATCTTCCAATGGCCAAGGTCAATCCGAACAGTGACCCAGTGATCAAAGCAGACATGGCAATAACGACTTCAAAAAAATAGAATTAATTACCATATGAATAATTTATAATATAAATAAATGACTAAACTAAATACTTACGTATTTGGCACTATACCACTTTTGCGCATTTTCCGTCAAATTTTTACCGAGAATGTAATCCATTATACTATCCATCGGCTTCCAGAAATATGAATAGTTGATGGAGTCCTCGTCGTGCACATCAAATTTCGGATCCGGAATATATTTATTCCATTCGGCGCAAAGAATGTTCTCATTAAATAAATGAAAAAAATCAGTAATTATTTAATAAGCATAATACAATTATTTAATAAGCATAATATAATTACTTACGAAGAAAAGCGAATCGACTATCACGGTGTGATGATAGTGGGGAGTAGCCAACACATCAACACCCCCGAAGCTCTTCATCTTCCTCAGTGCTGCCATGTATAAATCCATGGTTTGTTGATCCATCTCCTTATTTGGATTCTCGAGGTCGCTGAATAAGTCGGGGGGGATAGGATAGTTCGCAGTAATCGTAAAGCACCATAGTCCCGGATAAACGATGCTTGCCGATAATTTTCGGCTAATATGGGAGCGGTCATCGATGGAGCACCAAAAGGGTTATTTCGGGGTAAGGTCAAAGCCTAAAATCATATGATATTTATTAAAAAATGTTATAATTAATAAAGTAAACTAAAGAAAAATAAAATATTATACGGTGCACTGATACACCGTATCAACGGAAAAATCATCCAACCAATTATGGTCCTCCTCCAAGGTTGGCTCGACCCGTATCGGGTTCGCGGCACGATGCACCAATCTCGGGGCGGTGTCTTTGAAGGTTGCTCCCGAATAGGAGGATAATCCGACGCCAATTTCCCCGTCGAAAGGAAGTGGGTGCATTGGCCGTGCACCGTAGGACCCGGCTATGACGAGGCGGACAATCTCCGTAAATAGGGTCGACATAGTCAAACATGCTCCTCACCGACTCCGGAGCATAAACTCCACGCTCGTATACGCCGTGTGTCGATCTCGCATCGGTAGAATCACCGGCTGCTCCGCCTCATTATCCAGATCCATAACCTCGGGCCGGTACACCGTGGCGTCTAGCTCCTCCTCAATCACGGGGCGGTACACCGATGTGGCTCTCTCCTCCTCAACCCCGGGAGAGTGATCTCCCATATCCTCATCTCGGTCACGACGGTGTCTCATTGACACCGATTCACTCCTAACAAGACCGTGTGGTGTACGGTTACCACCCGCGTGAGAGGACGTAGTACACAATCCTCGGCTCTTAGATCGACCAAACACCGACCTAAATAGTGTCTTCACATCGTGAACTATTTCTCGTCGCAAGTTCCGTGCTTTGCCGTTCCAAGTTTCGCTCCAAGGTTTTGTTTTCCTCCCTAATCGGTGTACGGATTTCTTCGACGGTCAAGCTATGTTGTTGCTCGGGCTCCCTCTCTCCGATCTCCGTTCGAACCCGTTTACCACCTTCGGTGGAACGGCGTTGCCTTTGTCCGGTTCCTCTAGGACCGGTCGGACGTTGTGTCTCGTTGTCCGAATCCGTATAGCTCTCGTACCCATGGTCCCCTATGATCGTCGGATGTAATGGATTCTCAACCGCAATATAGGACACATGGAGTCGATCTTCGCGATGACACTCACCGATAATAAGTTTGTGTCTCCGCATCGGATGGTGTGAGACTATCTCGGACAACAAACGCAATTACATTAAATAAAATTACCATTAGAAACAAACCGCCAATAAAATTAAACAAAATCAACTTTAAATTTAATATTTTTACTGACGATGCCAAAACTGTTAAGCTTCTTTGCTTGTCCTCCACCGAAGTACCAATTCTTCCAACGAGGAAATTCGGTTGTAGACAACCTCTCGGCACAAATCGCTCCAAAATTTGGAATAGCCTCGTAGGACCAAATCTACAATGAATGAAAATCAATATTGATCAGTACATGATATATATGAATAATTCTAATAAATAAATTAATAAAATTATTAAACACACCTGTAGTGCCCAAACAGGTCCATAAAAATGATATTTCTTGGACGTCTTCCGCCGTTCTCGGAACAAAACTACAATAGTGCTTCAACGCACCGTAAGTGTAGGAGCCCCACGGGAATCGGTCAAATGCACGTAGATCATCGACTAATACCCAAATCCACGTGTCGACTATTTTCGTGTCACTATAACCGAGAAAAAAGTAAACTAAGGCTAGAACATGTGCCACCTTCAAATAGCCCAACTCGTCCAATCTCAACTCTCCATTCTCGAACTTTGACAACAAATCTCTCCCCGTTATTGGTGTACAATTATTTAACTTGTTTGTACACGATCGAACCGGGATCATAGGTAGCATGCGGATCAAAATTGGTAGATCCAAACCTCAAACCCGTGACAAGGGCGTAATCGAAACAAGAAAAACGGGTAGTCGTCCCGAACACATAAAACCAAATAGCCGAATCATCTCCTGCCGATTCAATCTCATGACACATTAACATATGGAGGGCCCTAGCTGCATTCCTACCCACCCTCCAATCCAAAAAGCTACCGAAAACCCCATTCCTAAATTCGATTTCTAAAGAATTGTCCTCAAAAACACTAAAATTTTTTTTAATTATTTCAAATATCTTCGGGTAAAACTCTATGTCTATCCTCGGAGTCGCATCGAGAAGATCAATTCGTTTAAAAACGGGCTGCAACGATAAAAAATAATAATTAAAAAAAAAAAAAAATCGGCCGAGCATATCCCGCTCGGCCGAATCGGAATTTCGCTCGTGAGCGGGATTCCGGTTCGGCCGAGCGGATTTGCCCGGCCGAATTATTTTCCGAGATTTGTTTCATGCTACGAAAATTCATAAAATTCTTGCAACGAAACTCAAAAATTCATGCTACGAAATTCGAATAATTAAACAAAAATTCATGCTATAAAATTCCACATAAATTCATGCTACGAAATTCGAATAATTAATTAATTCATTCTACGAAATTTATGATACGAAATTTGAATAATAATTAAACAAAATCATACTACGAAACTCAAATTCATACTACGAAACTCACAAAATCATGCTACGAATTTCCACATAAAATGATAAAATCATACTCCAATTCAACATAATCCATGCTTAAATTCGAATAATTAAACAAAATCCATGCTCACAAATCGAAAAATTATCAAAAATTATCGAAAAATTATCAAAACAATTCGAATCTTAATCGCGCCAAATTAACGGATAAAATTCGAGCGGGACTATAGAATTAGAGCGGGACTAACCCTGGTAGGCCATTCTTGTGTTTTGGAGTCGAATTCAACTACGAAATTGTTTTCTCGAGCGGGATTCGGCGACGGAGATGAAAAAATTGCAGAAGTGAATGGGAAATTGAGGAGACGAGCGGGATTAGAAGGGGAAGAATCCCGCTCGCCGAGCGGGATTTGATGTCGGCCGAGCGGGACAAGGCGACGTGGTGGCGGACGTTGCGCTACGAGCGGGATTTTTGACGCGGCCGAGCGGGATTCGACGCGGCGGGTTTTACTGCCGCCGAGCGAGGATTCTTCCGCCGAGCGGGGCGCTGGTCGGCCCGAGCGGGATTCCTCAACGGCTCGAGCGGGATTCCGGTTCGGGTACGAGCGGGATTCGAGTTTTCGCAAATTATTTTCGAGCGGGATTTGAATTTAAGTGAGCGGGGCGAGCGGGACTCGAGCGGGATTTAAATTTCGAATTAATTGGTATCGAATTCATGTGTTTTTTTGTTTGTTTCTTCAATTATTCGTCTTGAATTCAGTAAAACACCTGAAAATGATTGGTGTCAGTCAACTTTTTGAAAAAGTAAGGGTAATGTAAGTAAAATTGGGTATTTTGTGTAGTAAATATAAGGATTGAGTATTTTTGTGTTTTGTTATACGTAAATGGGTATAAAGCAATAATACCACTATATATTATAGCATATAAATAGATAGATGCTTTAAATACCTAAAAAAACTCCACGTCAACATGTTTGTCCGATAACACCACTAATTAATATATGATCTGTTGCTGCCGGTAAGACGAGCATAAATCCGAACTAGAAATAGTAGGAATCTTATAGTTTATTTTCAGATACAGTTAAGGCTAAACAATTAAATATGTTTGTCCTCTCTTAAAAATCTAAGAACATGCTTGTCCTATAATTAAGTAGCTTGATAGTCACATTTACTATTCTTTAAGATATTCTTTAAAATACAATTTATTATATTACATATTATGTACAAAAATTATTGATTTGGCCCTTAAACATATACTCCCTCATTCTATAATTTTTATTCCAAAAATTTTCGGCATGATATTTTAGGAGAGCTATTAATTGTATGTAAATATGTGGTATTTATAAATAAAATACTTGTAATAATTTATCTATTTAAAAAAATAAAATAAAAATTGTGGGATAATTATAAAAAAAAGTAGAACAAGAATAATGAAACAAAGGATTAATATGGAGCAAAATAGTCGCCGCCCATTTCAAGAGTGGGGCATTTGAATGAGAAAAGACTGAAACATGCAAAGGAAAAGTCAGACATGGGCCACCGTTTATGTGTAGAATAGTTAACTCAAACTGCCTCTCCCCTACAATTTACTTAACATCCCAGTTATCTATTCTACAGGGGCAGATTTACATAGGAGCATGGGGTGGCCCTTTCTTTTTGGACATAATTATTTAGTATAGTCAAAATTAATATAATCATAATATATTGTGTGATATTTAATACACCCACATATGTATTTATTATATATATTGGCCATAAAACTGAAATTCTATCAAAATTTTATACAATATTCGACAAAGTTTATTAGTTGGATTAATGGACCTAATACTTTCTATATTGTATAAATTTTATACAATATTCGACAAAGTTTATTATCCTTAAAGTCTTGATGTTCATAAATTGTTTTCCTTAAATACTTTCTATAAAGTCTGTATTGCACAAATCATTCAAAAAAAAATGGCAAGAGTTATGTCTTAATCTCTTTTTCTCAACCAAACATTGCGACTTAAGCAGTTTACTATAGTTTGTTTGGTTATTTTTACTATCAATTTTAGAAGTTAGTTTTCTATTTATCCTGCAAATTCATATCAATATTTTTTTTAAGGTATCTTCTTTTTATACTTAAATACATAGTTTTGAGGTAAACCAAGAATACAAAGTTATGTCTCCCTTATTGAAAATCCTGCATACGTCCCTGATTCTACTTGTCTCTAAATCCATCATCCTTATCGCAAAATCCAATTATCATCATTCAAACACTAAAGCCACATTTGCTATCATCTTCAATTCGTTATCTACCACGAACTACTATTCCCATAATACACGTTAAATGTTATTGGGGGTGTGAAATAATATTTGTTTTCTAAAAATAAATAGAAAATTTGGGATTTTGCATGATTTAAAACAGTTAATCAGCCCATACATATAGTATATAATAATAATATTATATACAGTCTGGTTTGTTTATCTTTCAATATATATATACCCATACATGTCATATACTTTAAAAAATGACACGTGGTGACACTTAATTTATACTCCCTCCTATTTTAACTAAATGATTTTCCAGCTTATTCATTAATTAGAAAATAAGTGTCATTCTAATTTTATTAGTATGTCTTAATATTTAAATCAACTGAGGTTAATAATTAACAAGAATTAATAATCCTTATTTTGTGGGCCAAATGACAAAAGACACATTTTTAAATCGGAGCGAGTATCAAATTAAAAAATAAATTAATGGACGATTACGGTTTTCTATTTTCCATAATTCTGCAATGGAAGTGTTTTGTATTATATATGAGAATCCTGTATGTGAATTATTGCGGCTTGGAAATTGATACTATTAAAGGAATGTGTGTACACTTTTTTCTTTTTTTTTTTTTGTTATAGATAATAGATACAAGAATCAGGCTATTTAATCAAGTTTTGGATGGAGTGGGTTTCATCGGAAAATCTCACTAGGAGTAGAAAATTTGAAGGGCTAGAGGAAAAAGGAAAGTAGTTGTGTTTGAACTCTCATTTAGTGGTCATTAATCTTAATTTTTCTTAAATAAAATGGATGAAGAGGTAAAAATATCAAAATAAAGATTAAAATAAAATTTCCACTATTTTGAAATGTTGATGTAGTATGATTAAGTCTTGCTTTTTTTTTTTTTAAATTTAAAATAACATATATAACATATAGTTAGGATTTTAAAATAAATGAAAAACAAGTCCAAGAAAAGCAGTTGGGCATTTTCATGCAAGTTGGCTTTGGGATCCATTAAACCCCATCTATTTCACCAGCTTTTATTTGTGCAATTTTAAATTGGGATTGAGGTTGGGTGTCATAACATCATAACATTGACGTAAATTTTGTGATAGGGTCGTACGAAAATGTCACATGGGGTTGGGACCAATTTTGTACAACCAATTTGGTCCCATTTCATCAGATCATGTAAGATTAAAATTAGTATCTTTCTCATCTTTTTTGTCTTCTCTTTGGAAGCTAAACCCCCTAAACTAGGTGGTCGCCCTCCAAGTTGTTGTGGTTTTTGCCATTTGGGGGTTCTAATTGGTCCATTAATCCTACTTCATCGTCCTAATCATTTTGTACTTGTTGGCGTTTTATTTGATTTGATTCTTTATGTTTTGGTCCACATATGATTGTTTCGTGGCTATCTTATGTTGTCTAAGGACATAAAGCTCCATTAATAAACTTAAGTGCAATAGAAGAATTGTATGTAATGGTCTCTCGAATTCAAATTTGTGTGACCAAAAAACCCAATTAACAATTGGGATATGCTCGTTCTAGTAAAAAAAAATAGTTTTTTATACACTGATGTATCCCACTAATAAAATTCTAGAATTTTCGAAAAAGTTCTATAAATTTTTGGAAAAAAATGAAAAAGTCCCATCTCAAAAAATTACAAATTCTGGTCTCCTAATTTTTAATTATGAATATGTCTCTATCTATATCATTTGTAATAATCATATATTAATTATTCATTATATTATTTCATATCAACTATCAAGTCAAATTCCCATATGAAGTCATATATGTTCAATTCAATTCCCATGTCTATTACTCTAGTATCATTATTAATAAAAAAAATAAATGCTTTTTTTTTTACGAGAACTTAATAAAATTGATAAAAATGTATTAGCAAAAGCCCAAATTAAATCTAACCGGAAACATAACAAAATATCAACTTTTGGAAATTGATTACAAGAAAAAACTATTACAATGTCGTTTTCTTTCTAATATTACTAATGTTATTATTCTTAATTTCTTATGAGTACTTGGAAAGTTGGAAGCTAACCAACTTTAGAAAACATCATAAATAATTATTTGTAATACCATTGCACCAAAGTATATGAAAGCAATGGTTATTCAATAGGTACATTAAATATCGACCGACCTTCAATGGCTGCTTAGATCTCCGGGGACCCTAGTAAGAAACTTGGTCACATGAGTAGCTGATGGAACCTAATTGTAGGAAGCTAACACACCTTCTTATTTTTCTACTCACATGCTATGGTTTGTTGAAGCAGAGTCCCACCCTACGAGTGCTATACTACTAGCTACTATGAGCTGGAGATGCCTACTTCTATCTTTTTTCCTACTCGATTAGTATATATAATACTACAGTACTTCATTTCTAACTCAAAGTAGACGGGTGAGGATCTTCTATCCCACTCCCTATCCCCACTCCATGTCCCATCGGTAAGGTGAGGACATGTGTTATTTTAACTTAAATACTACATGACACATGTCCTCGCCTTACTGGTGGGACATGTAGTGGGGATAGAGAGTGGGATAGAAGATCCCCTCCCAAAGTAGACTCCTGCTTCTGTTCTTTTTTAAGTAAATAAATGTGTTAATATACATGTAACGCCCCAATTTTTCAAATACTTAACTAGGGACGCTACTTCATACTTAACATGCTTATTTCAATTCTTTCAAAATATTTTCATGAAAAAGAATCATTGCAAAACTCAATTTTATTTTCATACTCAGCGGAAGTCTTAAATAAAAATAAAAGCAAGTGCAACAATTAGTTCTCGAAAATAAAAATGCAAAGTTCATGGTAAAAACTAATTTAATGCAATATTTATTTTCATAAATCATTTCTCGTGTGACCATCACCACAACACCTCTACGCATCGGCCGAACCATTTCCTGAAAAATGTTAAAATGATAGGGATAAGTACAACTACTCAGTGGGAGATGTACACATTTACCAAAATTATATATCACACCGATAAGACATGGAAAATTAGATCATGCAAAAGAGATACTCGGCCACACGGACCACATGAACTTGTAATTTGGCCACACGGACCACATGAACTTTTCAAACAATCGATTTCGGCCGACGGTCGGATTTTGACCGATTTTTCATAGAGGATCCGATTTCGATCCTAGGGCCCGATTTCGACCCTTCCTTTCATTTAGGATCCGATTTCGATCCTATGGCCCGATTTCGACCCTCCCTTTCATTTAGGATCCGATTTCGATCCTAGGGCCCGATTTCGATCCTTCCTTTCATGCTCGTCATAATCACATGAAATATCGAACACAACATATAATAAAGATAAACAATAACATTCCCCACCTTAACTTGAAGAAAAATAATGGATATCAATGTTTAAGTCTGCGCGCCGATCCTATACATTGAAATTTATCTTAATGACTCTACATAGAATGTCATGCATGCATCAATAATTCAACACATAGATCAAAATAATCAAACAAATGTATACTATATCTTAATCTACTTATTAACATGCAATTTTAACGGTTTCATATGGTAATAAACTTAAGTATATTAAACATAATCTTATTTCTATTGACAATTCATTCGTGGATTGAGTAATTCGGTAATTCATAAAATAAATTAATAAAATCATAAACATCTTGTCCTAAAAATTATAGATCTCTAACATGAATAACATAATACATAATACCATCATAATAAAACTTATCATGATCAATTATTCATTTAATAGTAACTTGAAACTTTTATTTTTCAATCTACATGTATGTTGATAAAATAATCTGGCACATCAAGAAACAAATTAACAAATAAATAGTAAAAGCATCTTATAAATTCTATATTTTTAACATGAATGACCTAACATATAGTATATCCTATTAATATTAAACCTGGTCGAAAACAATATAAAGAAAACATGAAAAACAATTTTCTTTTCAAGATCATGAACATGCTGTCAGAAACTGGCAGGTTACGAATAACAATTTTAAACAATTACTTAGCATGCTTGAAAAATTATAAAAAAAATAAATTAGTATACTAGACATACCTCGGAAGCTTCTCCTAAAATTTCACAATGATATGATGCCGGGAAGGTACGTAAATAATTCTTGAAACAGTTCGCAGGTATGGTGTCAGATTTTCGAAAAGTTTATGTGATGTTATATTATGAGCGACTAAGGGTATTTATAGGCCTAGAAATCATTATCTAAATCAAATATATTTTATCCATATTTATTTTCGTCCTTATATATTTTATATAATATTTATTCTATCACATACCATATAAGACATTCAATCCTAGATAAATTAGGATATGGATATGCACAATTAGATTTTATCCTAAAACATGTATAACACATATAAAATATCTATTTTAATCATAATATAATATAAAATTATCTCCTAATAGCTTAATACCATAATAAATATTATATCATTTTATGAATCCTAGTTGGTTTAGGAAATCCAAAATTAATATTACTCTTGCCTAATAATTCTAATATTATTTCTAAATAATTAAATATATATATATAATCATAATATGATATAAACAAACACATTCAAAATTCAAAATAAATTTACATAACAAAAATGATTTAACGAAAAATAACATAAATGCTTTAATTTTCATTTTAATTTCTAAGGCGCGACTTACAGAACTAAAACACTTGATAACATGCATGAATAAATATGCAATGCATTTTATATCGAAAATTTCGGGGCTTTACAATACAAACTTAGCCAAATAGGTTAAGTTAAACACAAATATAGCCATAAAGTAAATTTTATGGCAGACATAATGATTGAGCAAAAAAGTTGTCGGGGCCGATGGAGGGCCGATCTCCATCGACCCTCAACATGTTTTTTTTTTTTTAAAAATCAACTTTTTTTAGTGCGAGGGCCGATGACCCTCAAAAATTTATTTTGTTTTTTTCAATTGTTGAGGGCGGATTGTGGCCCTTCATTAATATATGTATTTTTCTAAGAGTTGAGGCCAATGGCCCTTTCATTCAATTTTTGTTATTTTTATTTTAATTTATTTTAAGGGTTGAGGGCCGATAGCCATTTTATTCACTTTTTTTTTAAAACAAAAAATATGTTGAGGGCTGATAGAGATCGGCCCACCTTCGGCCCTCCATCGGCCCCCGACCTTGGAAATTGCCTCTGCAGAATTAAAGTGGCTCGGCCGATGAATTTGGTCGGTCTTTTTTTCTCTCGGCCGATGGAGGGCCGATGAACACCCCACTTCGGCCCTCCATCGGCCCCCTATCGGCCCTATGCGTTACAAACGAGACAAAATTGTTGACATCAAAAATTTCTGCAACAGACACAACCAATCATTGAATGAGGACAAAATGACTATATTTGTATTTTTATTTAGTTATAGACTAAATATGCATTTCATTTCTCACTCATATAATAAATAAAATATACGGAAAAACAAATTATACTAGGCTAACACCTTGTGGAACAAGCTCGAATTAGAGATTATGGTGGAATAGGAAATTAGTTTCACCACAAAAACAACTAAGGTCGATGGCCCCATGGAAAAATAATAAATATGACCTCCCAAAATAAAAACCCGAGATCTCACCTTCTATATATTCATATAGAAAACACAAAAAAAAGAGCTTTATTTCAGTGGAATTAGCACATGGGGATATTGAAGAGGTCTTACATGGGCATACATTTTGAAGAAGTATTTATTACAACTTACGTTCATTTGAAGCAAATTCAATTCGGTTGAGGGTACTTCTTATTTATTTTTAATTAAAGTTGAAAATAATTATTTTAAAGTAAAATCAAAGGATTTTTCGAAATAAATATAAAAAACAAATATTTTTGGTATTCGAAAAAATTATGCTTTAAGCACCTAAAGCATTTTTATAGGTGTTTATAGATTTAAGTAGTTTAACTACTTAATTTTAAAGAAGCTAACATATAAAACATATTTTTGAAAATACTAAAAATTGCTTACACAGTCAAATAACATATACGTACTTTAAAAAACATTTGCAAACACACCCTAAGTTTCGATACTAGATTTAAGTTTTATGCTTTTTGTACGTTAATTTTAAACATGTGCACATTTTAACGTGCAATTTTAGTTTAAAAATTTGTGCCCTGACCATGTACTGTAGTCCAGAGTCCACTAGAATTGACCCGTTAAGACCATGGGCCGGCCCATTTAAGATTTTTGATAATCGAACTAGAAAAAGGGAAAAGGGGGAAAAACTGCGGAAAATTTGCTGAATCTACTGAACTATAAGCTGCGGAGATCGTCCAATTCACGCGAGAAATCCTAACGCAACTATCTCGAAACTGTGATATGATTATATATTCGATAAATGCAAGATTCTAGTTATACCCTTTTTTGTCGCATTTTCTGATGGCTAAAGCGATAATCAAGAGTTGTTGGACTCGTTCTGTGAAGATCGCAGCAATCTGGTCAATCTGTACTGTTATGTTCTTCTGCTTGTTCCAGATGGCTCTGCGCAACTCTTCATCTCATCAGGATATAGATTCCAGTCCGCTCACAGTCTCAAGTAATAAATTTTCATATATTGTTAATTTCAAAATATTGCTGTAGATTGAACTCGAGTCGGTAGTCGGGGTTCAAGTAACTTTTACCTTCCTTCAGCCTCTAGGTTTTGTACGCTTTCATTGGAAATGGCAAACAAAAATGCTTTTTTTCTTTTTTTCTTTTTCTGCGAATATTTATCGTTTACTGGATTTTGAGTGTGATTACTTTACAGCAGCTCCTATCCACTCCCACGGAATTCGTGTGTAATGGGTTCTCTTTTGTGGCATAACGAAGAGAAAAGAGACGGAAAAATGAATATTTGCAAGCTATTTTTTGTGGGAGTTTTTGTAGCAGTTGATGCTGCATTGTTATAAAATTGAGCTTTAGTCGGAGTTATATGGTTGATACTTCCTATGATCAAAATTCT
Source organism: Lavandula angustifolia (assembly GCA_028984105.1). NCBI lineage: Eukaryota > Viridiplantae > Streptophyta > Magnoliopsida > Lamiales > Lamiaceae > Lavandula > Lavandula angustifolia. Next base: position 10,516,528 of record CM054808.1, read on the forward strand.
GCAAGTTTTGGATGGGACAAATATAAATGAAGCCTTATTAGAGGGAAACGGGTTATTCTTTATTATGTAAATTGATGGACATGATAAAATGAAATGTGATCTTAGAGACTTATCAAGTTTTAATTGGTTATACATAATATTATCTTTGTGGAATCCTTAAAACATGTATGGTTTGATAATTCATCTATTTCCTATTTATGGATATAGCAATTTGGTAATTTGGATTTTCTGAGCCAAATGCATTTGCTAATTGGGAAATCTTGGACTTAGGAGATCAAGACTTCTCTTGATTGACAAATCCATTTTTTTTACTTTCTTCTAGTTATAGCTTTACTGTATATTTGCTTAAGTTAAGTTTCCTCAATTTGGTGTTTTGGTTCTGTATTTACATCATAACTTCATGTGAATAACAATCCAGACTGATTTGAATGTACAAAGATTATAGAACTAGCATTTTGATTTGCAGCTGGTTCTTCTATTGCAAATGCTGAGAAAAGATCAATCCTGTATACACAATTGGCGAAAGAACTGGAAGAGAAAGGAGCAGTTTTTCTTAAACAAGGACAAACTTCTCAGTCATTGTCCGTATCAGATCTTTTTACTCTGAAGAATGGAATTGTGATGCCTTTGCTTAAGGTAATCTATAAAGGAACTGACTTGGAAGGAATTCCTCGAACAAGTCTCTGGTACTTTTCCAACTGGATCATAATTGTTTCCTTTAATGCAGGCTGCGGATCCTCCAGTTCGAGCTAATGTATTGCATTTAAGTACTGAGTTCTCTGCTCCAATCTCGTGAGTGGTCATACTTAAGATTTTACGTATTATTGGTGATTAATATGTTCCATAAAGTATAAAGAAATAGTTTATCCAATTGAAAGTGAATTAATTGATAAATTATATGACAACTGCATGCCTCTCACACATTCACTAGGATTAACCTTTCAGATTAATTTACTAGCGAAAAGATGCATGCCTCTCACACATTCAGTTGTGTGCTAATATTTTCAAATGAAGGATGATAGTTTCTGATGAGTTTTATTCAGCATATGATCTTTTTATCAGTCCAACATTTTATCCTTTCATTCCCACGCCCAAATATGTAGATTTTTGAGTTCTAAACTTTGCATGCGAGATGATCTGTCATTCTTTCCCATCTTATTTTTAAAATTAATAGATTTTTGAATTACATAAAATTGATATTGTAATTGCATTCTATAATTCTTTAAAATACAATAGAATCAAAGCTCAACTTTTGATATGAAAATTTTAGGGGGCGTTTACTTTGGTGATGACTGAATATAAAAAAAATTAATAAGCTAAATCCACTGCATACATTGATGGGTTTACCGGATTGAGGAACTTTGAGATTACTGGATCGTGTAATCCTTTAAATAGTAATTTTAAGCATTGTAAATCCAAACTATCATGCAAAATAAACACCCCCCTTTAGGGCATAAATGCTTGATAGCCATTCTTTGCTTCTTGTTAATGCAGGGAGGCTGTGAAGAACATCTTTTTCCTGCACTTTGGAGAAGGTAAGATGTTACACTTTCAGCCGCATTACTTTACAAAGAAAAGTTATAGTGTTGGCAATGGCACCTTGAATAAAATCTGGCTCTCAAATAATTCTCTAGTGTGAAAAGTACAGCTAAGATTGTATTGCATGCACATTTCTCAATATTTTGAGGATAGTGATCATATTTTTGCTTAGCAATTTGGTTTCAGAACTCAAGTATGTACCACTTTAGCATGTTCCATGCTTCTCATCACATAGATCCTGTCCCTGCCACGGAAGCAGAGGTAGTTATATTTTTGGCCCGAATCTGTAGTAATTCTCTGTTCTTCTGATCTTTTGTCTCATTCTTGCGCTATCTTCTTGATTTCCAGATTGAAGCTGAAGCCTCTGCTGTGAAAGCTGTTTCAAAGTCCATCTGCCCAATGCATATTGCTTTAGACAGGGTTGTGTTAACCTCAACTGGTGTATTACTAGGTTGTTGGCAGGTAATATTTTCCTCTTTCTTCTTAAATTTCCATTATTCTAACCATTGGCCATTTTAAGTTAAGAACGTCAACAAGTTCACGTCAGCTAGGCAAAATCAACTCAAATGGATTTACTTATCTTCGAGTTTTGCTATTTGGAGGCTTGTATCAGTATAGAAGTTTATTCCTTTTATTTTCCTTTTTCTTGAAGTGGGATTGTACCTCATAGAGTTTTTTGCTTTAATCTACTTTTTAATATGATATTACAGTAGAGTGCCATCTATATCTTGACATTCTTTGCAAAAAGCTTGTTGATAATATTGCAATCATTGGTCTTTGCAATGGATTTGCTACATGGAAACTTCATAAATTAAGATGGCAGTTATTTTGGTCAATTGCTAGGAAGCCTTTGCAGGGTGTTTGTTTCTTCTACCCATTCATATTTCTTGATATAGATCTCGTTACGGTTTCTTGTTTTCCATGCTGGTCCTCTTAATAAAGTTCAACACTTCGGTCATACTCTTGGTGGAACGCATGTATAAGAAAATTGAGCAACGCCTATTAGTAATTCCTTTTGCCATTTCCAAGCAGTTTTTTTTTCTGCTCAGGTGGTCTCTGGTGCAGATCCTGTAACTATTCGTGCTAAATTAAGAGCTGCTCTTCCACGTGCTCCACAAAAGCAGCTTGTAAGGGCCAATTTTACATCTATCGGTTGTATTATATTTCTGTGTCATCATGTTAATGAAGCAAGGTTGCATTACGATGCAAATGTCTATGATGTCACACCACTGCATGTTTAGATGGGAAAACGGTGAAAAAAGGTTGGTTTTTTAGAATATTTGTTATTGCATTCAAATTTTAGACTTGCGACCTAAAGAATAGTTTTTAAATTGTTATTTTGAGCACATCCGATGCTGCTAGGATTAAAGGGTTTAAGAGTTAATATTCTGGCTCTTAAGTTTTCAAAAGATTCCTTTATCGAGCATAATTGTGGTTTTTGACAGATTTGTGACGTTTTCCCTTCTCAAGTGATATATACATTGTAGAATTCCATTATACATTTTTTCTCCTCTGCTTCAAATAATCAAAAGCTACATTATTTGATGCACAAGGTTTGGCTTTTCAAGATTGATAACATTTTGTGACACCTTTTAAATGTTTGTGACAGTATAATGAAGCAATGCTATATACTTCCTTTGCGAGGCTTCTTGGTCCCCCTAAATTAAGCAAGTTGTCTGAGGTATGTCCTGTGAATTCTTGCTATACTGCAGTGATTGTCGTCTTTCCATTTTCATATGTCGCTACAAAATTAAGCAAGTAGCAAAGTTGTTAGGGAACGTTCAGAAACAGCTAGCAAACTTAATTGGAAGATTTGGCTGAGAAACTACTGCATCCTTATCATACTGTCGAGTGTGAACTGTTTTCTTTTTCTTACTTCTCAACAGGAGGAAAAACAAATGTCAGATCTCCAAATCTTTCACGATCTTGTGAACCGACTAAACAAGAAGATTGCCGGATTTAAGGTACAATGTTTTAAAAATCTAATCTCGGAAATCGATATGTTTTTCTATGGTATCGCAAAATGTAAGTACCGAAGCGAATCGATACATAAGTATCAATGAGCCACTAACCAAGCCAAAAATAATTAGGAATTAAAGTTTCATCGCCTATACTACCCGCATACTTTCTTGAAAAATACTAAAATAACATCTATTAACCACTACGTAGCTCAATCACAATAAAGCAATGACAGGTAAAAAGTTCTACCAAATTCTTGTAATATATGGAGTTTATAAGAGATATAAACATTAAGTCCAGTATTAATCGATAAGGATTTGAAAGATCATATTGATTTTTTTAAACAACGGAAAAAAATAGATTCATGTCAAGAAAGGGATTCGAATCGCAAGCATTTGAGTCGGGAATCTCTGACTAATGTGTAAGAATCAGTGGCAAGGATCGGTTCGTAGCTTTTGATTCATTTTTCTAGGGAATGGAACCGAAATGGGAATTATTTGTTGGAATCAATGGTATTTTTAAACCATGTTAAGGTATGTTGATATTACCTGCTTATTTCATCTAAAGAGTATCTCCATTGGTGATTGTGTTTAGGGTTTAGTTGGGGTTTTGCGATTCATCTATTATTATATATCGAGCCTCTACTTAGAACCACACGAACAATCACGTGGAAATGTGTAAGATGTGTCATTAGCGGTATGTAGCTCACTAGATGTAGCATCTAATACACGATGAACGTGGAATTTAAGTCGTCTTTGTCTCGATTATTGCAGGCCACGGTTTCAGAACTCTGGTATGTTGAAGAGTACGATTTGCTTGCGCTTGCTTTGAATGGAAAAATGAAGATTCGGAAGTTCAGTTTTGGTTGTTCAGAAACCTAAATCATAACACTGTTATCATGGTAGTTTATACAAAGGAGTAGTGTAGAAAATATAAAGAGACCATATGTACAAAAATATGTAGTAGTATTAAATAAAATATGTAGTTATTGCTGTGTTCATTTCAAACTTCGATCATATAGATTGTCTTAATTCAATAGAAATCATTGAAATTAAAAGGAATAAAATCATTAAACCTTCAAAAATTGTTGCATTTACGCGATTTGCGATGAATAAGATTTTGACAATAAAGAAAAACTATAAAAGTTGACTATGTGTGCGAATTTAGATACCCTTTATTCTTCTTCTAAATTGATAGTGCGAATAGATAAAAAATTAGAACTAAAAAAAGTCTATTAAAAAAATATGAATTGATTTAGAAATTACGATCGTATATTGGATAATGGATACAAATAGGGGTGGGGCATAATTTTGAGTTTTTTTCGTAGTTTTTAAAAATTTATTATTTCACACATAATTTTAACATCATCTTTTTTTGGAATTAAAGATGTACTCCTTCCGTCCCATTTAACATGACACATTTCGTACGAGAATTAAGAAAATGGATAATAAAGTATGAGAGATAGATAAATGATAAAATAAGAGAGAGAAGATAAATGAGTTTGTGAGATAGTAAATAATAAAATAGGAGAGAGAAATAAAAAAGTAAGAGATAATTTAGTAAAATTTTTTAAAATTATTTCCTTTTAAGGAAACGTGTCATTTTAAATGGAACGTCCTAAAAAGGAGAACGTATCATGTTAAATAGGACGGAGGGATTACTTTTAGTACTGGATGCGTAATGCATAGAAGAATATCTATATAGCATAGAAGAATATTTAATGATGAGTAATGTTGGATCCAAAGAAAGAAAACTTCCCACGTATAAGATGTAAGCAAACAAAAAAAACTAGTTCAACAAAGAAGACTAGAAGTGGTGAGATGGATGGATATACCTATGTAAGCACGTGGAGAAACTGTTATCTGCACGTGCTGGGCTGATGGTAAACGACAAGACAGAGTGCCAGCGTGACCCCAATCTTAACCTCGTCCCCATTCGCAGGTGGCCGCCACACGCTCCCTCCCTTTCGTCTACATGAATCCTCTCCTAATTTGCCAACTACTACAATTTCTGAATTGCTGCAAATCAACCTTCTTTGACTTCCTATTATATGGGCAAAGTAAGTTCTTCTTTAATCTCTCTCTCTATTTGTGTTGGACATTGTGATCTGCCTTGTTGGGTTTCAGTTTGGTAATGATTTCTATATGGGTTTTCTTTGGTTTTCTTATTATGTTATGATGATATATGAGATGAGGTTGAGTTTTTTGTTAAATTAAACTTGTGTTTCTTATATGTTCCTTTTATTAGTTTGGGGAAAAGGGGTTTAGCTGGAGAGTGTGATCAAATAGGAGTATAATTAGCCCTTAGACAATCCCCTTTTACTTGAGCAAAAAAATTAGCCTGCTATTTACATCTTGACAGTTCTGTGGTGAATCTTCACATTGAAAACGATTCCTTTTGATTCATGATTGTGTTGGATTACCTTACCTGCTTTATTATATATATAAATGTTGCATGTTTGTACTTAATTTGTTGGTGTTTCATTCAGCCATTGACTGCATATTTGTATTATCATCAATGTGGCAGGGAACTTAGGTGCAACCTCATCTTGCTTCCCTAGTTAAGACTAATATGGCACTGGAGACATCAACGAGTGGGTAAGTGCTTTACCACCAACCGTAGGTTTTACTCATCGATGTGTTTGATAATGGAATCTTGAGGGAACTTTGAGTTGAAAGTATTCCATGGTTCGGTAAAGAGAGCTTCTAAAACTGCTCAAGTCTGTTGAAATCACATCCATCTATAACAAAACTGAACTCTTTTTCTGTTCACTGCGGATTGTTTCCGCAAGAAGTCGAGCATGTGCATCAAGCTTCATAGTTAGTACAAGGCCTTTTGATATATTCCCCATCGGTATAAACATGGCTTTTTAGATCACACCTTCTAAGGGTGTATTCATACTGCTGCTGATTCCAAAACTAAAATTATGAATATAGCTCTAATTCTTATCAAGATTTTCATTAAATAAAAGAAATACTGTATTAGGGTTCTTATTGTTCCGTGGGAATTTTCATTTGATCTTTAAAAATTTATTTTCTAGGGAACTCTCTAGCAAGAAGAAACATGGAAAGATCCCTAAAAGAATTCACAAGGCTGAGAGGGAGAAGATGAAGCGCCAACATTTGAATGAATCTTTTCTTGCTTTAGCAAATTCTCTAGGTAAGGTTTGAAGATTCCTATCAATTTGAGCAAGCTTTTCATCGGGAGATATCTAGCTTCATATCCATATTCCTTACCGAACTTATTCTTCCAGAACTATCTGACCAGAGCAACGGTAAGGTTTCAATATTGATTGAAGCCGCTCGAACAGTGAAAGACATGCTGTCTCAGATAGAGCGTCTCCAAAAAGAGAATTCCGCCTTATTGTCCGAGTTTCACTATGTGAGTCTACTTAACTCGTATTTTGTTTTTGCTTGATCTGCTTGTATACAGTTTTTTTATTATATGATTTGTGTTAAAGGTAACTGTTGAGAAGACTGAGCTAAAGGATGAAAAGACTGCTTTGGAGGGTGAGATTGATAAACTTCGGACAGAGATAAACTCGAAGGTTTCCAACTTGCAACTCGACCTAAATATAGCCCCTTCCGAATGTCATGAGCAAGAGCTTCGATTTCAGAATCCCGTGCAACATGGACAGATTATAAGGCATTCACATATTGCTTATGCAGAGGTTGGTATTGAACAATTTGCATCTCAGCATATTTCTATTGTGACCCAGTATTGTAGTCCGGGCGACAAGTGGCCCTCTCGAATTCTAGAAAAGCAGCTCGAAATAGGAAAATGGGTTAATGAAAGCTACAGAAACAGCAATTAGTATGAGGATGGATGAGATGAGAATTTGGTATTTGATCATGCAACATAGGCTGCTGAGTCGGCATCTGCATCTGTATCCCTATTTAGATATATATATGTATATTTTAGTACCTGGCATTCTTGAAGCGCACATGTAATTTTGAACTTGGTATGTCAGTTAGTTTTGGTATGTAGTGATTAGTTACACACAATATTGCAACAACATTGAAATTTGAGGCAAGGTGAGAGTTGCATCGTCCCTCCATATGATGAAATTGTTGAGTATATAGTTGTACAAACCAAGATACAATAACTTCTATCAATACTTGAGATTTTATAAAATGAAAGGGATGATAACATAAGCCACAAATTCTATTACAGAATTTGCGAATAGAATGATTTGAAATTAAAATAGGTGGAGATTATTTATAGACATTGAAGAGTTGTGATGTTAAGTGACATTAATCATCCCGACGTATCTTGCCCATCAGATCATGTTCTTTCATCAACTTATCAATCCAATACTTACAATTAAACTCAATTTTGATATTCAATAGATAAACGACAGTCCTAACATCAATTTTGATATTCAACTCGAGCTCGTAGTCGTCACGTCCAACGTGGGCAGGATAGCAGTGGCTTCACCACCAATCACGACTGCGCCGCCGCCGTCTTTGAGGCAAGTGGCCGCAAACTTCACCCTAGCCAGCACAAAAACACATCGAAAAAGAAGCAAAGCAGGACAAACCAAAGCAGTTTCTTTTACCTACATGAACTTGTCTTTGATTTGTCTAATAATATTGTTTGCCTGCACTTCACCAACGACCCTATCTCCTACGAACACCGGCGCCTTAAACTCTAGTATATGCTTCACATAAATAGCCCCTGGCTAAGCATGGAAAATACAATCAAGCATAACTACTATACATTATACGAAATTATCCAATTGGAAAATGACGATAGACTTACAGAATGGGAAGCGATGATCCGAGGAAACAAGGAAGCAATGAGCAATCCCAGCACTGGAGTGTCCTCGAAGCCAGCATTCCGAATCGAAATGCAGTGGATTATAATCATGTGTTAGCTTCGAGTATTCAGTAATTTCGTAAACGGAAAATATTCTGGATTACTTCAAAACATCACCGGGTTTAAGCACGTTTGATGCCGACGATGAGAAGTGCTTCATAGAAGAAACACAGGTGAAAAGCAATCGTTTCATCACTGTTGCAGTTGAGGGAAGTTGCTGCAGGGATTCTCTCAGGAAATACATCGAACAGGTTTCGTCTACTAAATTCTTTTGTTTCGTCTACTCTACCAAGTTTGGAAATGGATTGGGATCTCAATTTTAAATATCCCCAAATAATGTTTTCGCACATACACATACTACTGATTATTATACATTATAATATGTTGAGAATGTAATCCTATAAATAAAAATACTAATACAAATTTCAATTAATGACTGGAATATTTAATATCATCATTTTAATATATTTTGATAACAAAACTTTAATAAATGTTGTGAATTAATAATTATGAGATATTATTAGATTTAGAATTAACTCACACAAGAGTTTTCCCACTGAAACTGAAATGTTCTCCACACTACAACACAATGTTCATTGCTTCTTTTAGAAAGTCGACAAAGTTGCGGGGCGCATCTCAGACAGCGATTGCAGGTGAGAAGAATCAAAATAGCATCAAAAACGGAACGGAGAAGTTTCCGTAATTCTTATTGGACAAACTTGATGGAACGACAAGTTTCAGACTACAAAGCTACACGAAAGAGAGCAATAGAACCAGGTAAAAAGAAATAGAACCAAGTTTCAAGACATGTTCCTTGTACTTGGCCTGTCTTCTCAGATTTACGCTCTTTGCTCAACATAAGAACCAGATAGTCCAGAAGTTCCGAGGACCGAGACCTGCGTTTTGCCAGAAAGATGGAACATATTACTCTAAAGCAGCTCAAATCCTTGTTGTGAAATCAGTAGATACATCTTGTTCATGATGAAACTAAAGCTAATTGACTAGAATGGTTCCAAGTGACAATGTTCCTTCAAGCAGTTCATCCTTATGTTTAGGAGTTTTTCTACAAAGATAATAATAAGCATATGGCACATACATCTATTGGAAGACAAATATGGTCCATTTTTTCTAAAGAGATAATAAGCACATGACAACGTCGGGTGTTTACTATGATCATCAAGAAAACCCTATGGGATGATGGTTAATTGGATTCATTACTAACATATGCCATCTATAGGAAAGAAACTCTAGTTTATGCGTGCATACTAGGAAAGGAAACATTATACCTTTCCCCAATCAGCTTCAAGGCCACCACACCTCATTTTCAAGTATATCATCTTTGATCCCAACTCCATTTCAACTTTCTTCTTCAAATAGGTCTCGTTTGGTTCAAATGCAGACAGATACTCGGTGTATCTGTTGAAGAGTGTCTTTATAGCCTTCTGATATTCTTCTGGCAGTGGTCTCACATTCTGCCCGAAAACTAATCATCAGACACAACCTGGAAACAATACTGCATAATTGAAATAACTGACCGCATAAAAATCCATATTACCTCGCCACTAAGTCCAATAGCATCATCCAGCTCCATTTTAAGTGACATGACAATCCCTGTAAACTCCTCAACAGCCTCTGCTGCTCGGAAGACATTTTTCAAGGAATCCTGGGCAGCTTTGTCTTCAGTACTCTTGGACAATGCCTTGTTCGCACCATGGATGACGGATGATGGGAGGTTATCCCAGTTTGTAGCCATCAAATCTTTAAAAGCACGTTCAATCTGTGGGTCTTCAATAACAGGAAACCGGGAGATATCGTCACTGAAAGAACGAATACCTCCAAGGTGTCGTGCATAAGGGTGACAGAAATCTATAGGAAAGAAAAACCAATAGTACATAAGTGGCATAAACCAAAAAATAATTTTCTTAACATGGCTTTGGATAGGAACAAATCAGCTTAACAAAATATAGTTTAAAAGAAGCAGGCGGGGGAAAAAGATCTGATTAAGCAATTGATAGGAACAATCACAATTGACAGCTTAAAAAAAATATTGTTTTTGCAATGCATCCTTGCTATCAGTAAGGTGCATACAGCTATTAAACATTTGCAACCTTAGAGACCATAATTAAAATCCGTGTCAACACAATAAGACATATTCTAATTTCATTAGGTCACCCTCCAATGATCCTCGAAATCAAAACGCAAAGCAAAACAAAGGAGCACTCCCTTCCTTCTTCACCTTTGAGTTTTGGAGATAAATAATTGATGGCAAACATAAACAAAAAACCAAATCAGAGGGTTCAGAAGGTTAGTCTTAATTTCTATCTTTTGCAGATAATTAAACTGGAGGCATTTCTCCTTTATGCAGGCAGAATCTTAAAAGACATAGTTATTGGCAATATGAAAAGAACATCCACATTTTCAATAGTTTCACTCTTCATAAATAACTAACAGGTTATACACTTAAATAATGCGCCTTGAGAGTTAAACCCAACTCCATCTGTTTCAGTAAGAAAGAACAACATAAAACTCGATTGCGCCTCTAATCGCCTATTTATCAATCGCAACTCGTAATCTCACTTCAGTTGCCACCCAAAAACGTCACAGATATTAAAAGGCAGCACAAAAGGATAAACAATAAATTAACAAAGAGAATTTCAATATTTTAAAACAAGTCCCATCCTCAACAAATATCTTTCCGAAAAATAAATATACATAAAAGAATTACTTTGATCAGGAGAAGAAGCGGGGACTGATGGGGACGAGAAGTGGAGATGGCGGATATTGTTGTTCACGGCGGCGCTGGCGGCGGCGGAGGATGATAGCACTCGAGATCTGCGCAAGATTGACCGGCTCAGCGATCTAATCAACATCATTTTCTCCATTTCCTGTAAATCAACCCAAACGCTATGCTCAACAATTGAAGGTGAAACTCTGCGAGCTTTTGGAATCGGATTGATTTTGACACCTCTTTCCTCGATGACCGTTTAATCCGTGTTTTTTTAATTTATTATTTTACTCTGCAATTTGCCTTTGTAATATTTTCAGCCCCTCAAGAATCAAATATTGCACTTTTTGCTATCTTGAATAGGGGTGAGCAAACAATTCGGGTTCCCGCGCTCGTACCCGTCCTGTTTGGGTATTTTTCGTTCGGATCGGAAAAAATGGGTACGGGTACCCATTACGCGGTTACCCGTAAAAAATCAAGCGGGTCGGGAACGGGAACGAGTTTTATTCTTAGATACCCGTTCCCGAACGGGTACCCGCATTAATATATAATTTTTTTTTACATGAGGTCCTCTTGCGTAGAGGTGGGCACGGGACGGCGCGGGTACCCGTTTGCATGTTTTGTCCTAGCACTAGAGTATGACTAAACAATTTTCCACGGTAATTTTAATTATAAGAATCTATGGTTTCATAGTTGATAATCATATGATCGGTTTTATAATTATAATTTATGGTGAAACACCATTGAAACATAGTTTATAAAACAGATTATCTACTCCTATAGTCCTATTTAGTGGTTTAAATATATTGGTATTTTTTAATTTTAATTTATGTTTTTAAAATTTCATTTATTGATATTTTTTAATTTTTATTTATAAATTTAAATATATTATAAATAGGTGGTAATATTTGCGGATAAACCCGTACTTGTACTGTATCCGCACGGGTATCCGCTCTATGCAGGAACGGAAATGAATATTAAAATCAATTACCCGCAGCGCGGGTATCCGTCCCGCGCCCACCCCTAATCTTGAAAGTTGAAACTTTCAAATTAAAAGACCTTCAGAATCTTGTTGGTAAATATTGAAACAATTTTAATTAGTGAACTAGTGATTAGACATTCTAAATTATCGATTATAAGAATATGTTATTTCACATACACATTCATTACATAAACTAATACGAACATTATCGTATGCACATAATATTACTATATATTCGTGATAAAATAAAAATATTCCCTCAGCCTCATTAATTTTGTCTTTTAGGATTTCAACACGAATATTATGAAATTGGACTTTTATTGGTAAATAATGTAGATCCACAATATTTTTTTTTTAGTTTATCTTACTTCCTTTTGGGAAAATATATGGGACAACCCAATTAAAAATATACAAAAAAATATTATTGGGCCAAGGGATTATCATACTACATACAGTACTAACATTTTCAAATATGTTAAAAAAGTAATTTAGCACTATTTTTTTTTTTGATTCATGGAACCCGGCAGCCGCTACTTTCGGTGGCCTTGGTAAACCACGCTCCTTGTGCAGTAGCCTGCAAACTACACAGGAGGGTTCAACCACCCTTAATGTGACAGGGTGACAGGCAACACCTAGCGGTCTTGGTGGGAATTGAACCCAGGACCTATCGGTCCCGGGCCACCCACCTCGACCGCTAGGCCATCCCATGGGGACATTTAGCACTATTTTGATAAGTAGACGAAAATAAGAAAGGGAAAAGTGCAAAAACTTTATCTCATGTTCACATGGAAATGGGTAAAACTCTCACTTATTTTAGTATTATTACTTGAAATATCTTGTAGTCTTAAACAATGTTGCACAAAATCGTTTGCATTCATTTTTTGTATACAAAATACCTTGTGATCTTAACCAATATTGTACAAAATAACTGATATTCTTAAACTATCATATTACTCTGTGTTTTAAATAATATTACACGATATACTCCTCTATTCAAGATTTTGTTATACAAAAGGGGGCAAAAACATATATTTTCTTGCATATGGTATTTTCATGCAATAGTGATTAAAAACATAGGGTATTTGGTGCAAAAAATGAACATATGGAAATTTTGCACAATTTTAATTAATCACGGGATAATTTTTTATACTCCACCTAAATAAGGTAAGTGTTGTAAACATATTATATATATATATATATATATATATATATATATATATATATATATATATACTTATCATATATTGTCATGACCATGTAAACCCTAAAAACCCACGAGTCCATCTTGTACTCTATAAATAAAGGTCTTCACCCTCATAATAATACACATCTATTTCTGTTGGTCCCGAGATAAACGTTCAGGTGTAGAGGGGGGGGGGGGGGGTGAATACACATGAAATCACTTTCTCAACTTAAAACGCGAACAGTGCCTTTCAGGACGATGCCGTGCGAACGAGTTCGATAGACCAAATAAGGCGTTTCAATCGCTTGACAGTGGTCGACTTCACTGAGGCCTGCTAGCTGACTTAGGTCAGAATTCAATACCGTTCAACTGAAGTCAGTAGAGTGCGGAAATGTGTAGGCCCAAGTTCAGTTGAGTTAGAAAACGTTTTTAAGAAAACTGTTTCAGTATATTAGTGCAATCTTTTAAGCTTTGTTGAAACACAGTTGTATGATTTTGAAAGTTATTTTCAGTATGAACAGTAATCAATGAAACAGTAAAAGCGTAACCCAAGCGATTTTAGAGTAGTTCGGATCCAACAATCCTACGTCCACTGTCCCGAAAAGATCAGGAGACTATTTTATTATACTGAGTTAGCCTCAGTCGATTTGTGCACTGGACACTGGTCTTGAGATTTATACTGAGCAAGTCTCAGTTTACAAGGTATCAAACTTAAGTGTTTGATAAACTCTCCAACTATGAAGGAGTCATTTACAATAAGGATCAGTTCAAAGATGAACTCCTTCGTTCTAAGCTATAGACATGGTCAACTGAGCTTAGGTTAGAGGGAAGGGAACGAGAAAGTGGTTTCTAGAGCGACGAAAGATTAAGTATAAACTCTGGGTTCATATTCAGTCGCTTGGATACTAGATGCTTATGATCTAATTCAGCTTGGTTCCCTTTGAGCAAGTATGTCGCCTTTCGCTGGAGATAACTCTATGAAGTTCTTGCGGAAAGCTTAAGTCGATTCTGAGTTGCTCGTGAATGCTCGTGTGTTCTTGTATGTGTCGTGAGCTTCAATTTGAAATCTTCCCTCTATTTATAGAGCAGAGACATGGATAGATCCGTTGGAGACGACGATCCATATATCTCTCTCCTTTGGGTAGCTAACGGCTCTTTCAAAGTATGGTGACAAGGTCCTTTCCCTCCATTTCTGGAAAGTTGTTGACTTGCAGCTTTAATCAGAAAGTAGACAGCTGGTCGCTTGTTATTGGTCGAGGCTGAAGAAAGTAGGTGAGACAAACATATTTCAAGGTAGATCTGAAGCTGACTTCTCTATACCTCGTATGACTCTGCTGATTTGACTTATGAGATCTTCTAACAGTCAGAAGACTGTCTGACCGTTGCTGAGTCTGATCTATGTTCAGTGGCATACTCCTGCTGAGTTCAGCTCTACTGAAGATCAACTCTGAGTTCAGTGAACTACTCCTGCTGAGTTCAGTTCCAGTGACTCCTTTCGGTATCTTGCTCTCGCTGAATCCAAGATACTACCGAGTCCGAAACTCTCGAAGACGTAACAAACAATTACAACCGAATGGTTCATCGGTCCAAAGTAGGATTTTGGGATCTTCAAATCTACTGAGCACTAGGCTACTGAATGTTCTCCCAACAATTTCCCCCTATTTGATGATGCCAAAACCTAACACTACAAACCTATCAGAAACAAACTCCTTACAAATATTACAAGTAGAATCAGTGGAGTTGTTCTTCAAGTTCTAGACTACTGAGGGAGTTCAGGGAAGAAATATTAGAACTTATACAGAAATCTAACAGCAATTTCCCCCTTTCTAACAACAATCTCCCCCTAATACATCTATCAAACCAGAATCTATCAAGCTAAGTAAAAACAGACAGACACGTGATAAAAAAAAAATATATATTCGGATGAGTGAGTGAGTCGAGAATCACTTTAGTGATTCCGAGTGTTAAGCATAAATAACCGGAGCCATGTAGACAATAAGGTATTGTCAGGGCCGAACAACAGGGATGTTTTATATATATCAGAAAGGATCAATACATTACATCAGCTTGCTATTTCTAGAAAAAGAAAACAAGATACAGAGAAGCTATCATCTATTTCCTGAACTGCTGGATCCGCTCTTTAAAATCTTTAGACTTCTCTTCAGGTAGCGGCAGTCCATACATCCTGTATGTATCTATTCTCGCCTTCGTATTCGTGCCATGTCGGCGGGGATGAGTCTCATCGAGATCATTGGCTTGAACTGTACTTTCGATCTCTCCTTCAATAACCCCATATGTAGGGAGCCATCGAGCTTCGGTGGAGGGGACGAGGTCTTGGAGCCGGGATCTCGACATCAACCTTTTCGGCTATGGCCTTCGAACTCTGGCATAAATATCCGGATCACTCTTCGAAGCCATCGAGCAAAAGGCTATCGCCTTATGCATGTCGGACAATATCTCCGAGATATAGAACCTCTTGATAAAATCTCGCTTTAAGTGTCTCCCACCTCCCGAGTTCGTTCCTATGGCATCCAAGTATCGATTCCGGGCCATCTGTGTATTATGAGATCAATGGGCTTCCCCGAGTCTTCTATACTTGTAAGGAATCTCAGCCTTCTCAGAACCCTTTCACGTGCTTCTTTCTCAGCCTTGACCCTCAGAGCTTCTAGGTCAGCGAGTCTGACCCTTTCCCTTGCTTCACTGATCTGCCTGGCTTCAGCTCCTCTATCCAGATATCTTTCCATCTCGATCCCAGATCTCTTTTATTTCTTGCTCTTGAGCCTTAGAGGGGGCATAGGATGGAATGTGCTCTTGCTCCTCTTCCGAATCGCAGGTGTTGGTGATTTTGATTTTGATCCACCCCGTCGACCGCCCATCGGCTGCTGCTTTCTTGTTCTTTTTCTTTCTCTTTGTCGCCTTCATCACTTATCTTCGACTTTCTAGGGGTTGCCTTGTCCCGTGATTCCTTCCCCCCTTGAAGCTTGGTTTTGCCTTTGGCGGTAAGCTTTCTTTGGCTTGTTGGCGGCCTTTGCCTCGGCTATCTCCCTTGCCGCCTTCTCATCACCGCAATCCGAGCTTCTTCCTTAGGAGATATGAACCTTCTGGTTCCTTTCTTGGGTGGAGTAGGGAGTTTCGTAATCTTCTTCCCTTTCCCTAGACTCGGAGGAGGTAGAGGAACTTCTTCTTCTTTAGAATCCTCCTCGGCGTATTCAACAACCTCCTTAATAATATCGCTTGGAGTTTGGGTTGCCGATTCTTTAGGTCCGAGCCACTTGGGCCGGTCTCGGGCAGCACTACGGCTCCCGTTCCGAGACACCCCGGGCCCGACCCGATCTTGGGGAGCAAGAGGGAGCGGATTGCCTGAGTCCGAGTTGCTCCTTTCACCGTCCCCGATTCCCCTTGGTGCCCTTGGTATCCTTTCCCTTTCCCCCTTTTTGGCATCAACAAATGGGCCGAGGGTGGGAAGCTGCACCTTCTTATTCAGACTATCATAATCAGAGGCCAGCTTATCCAAGGCTGCCTGAAGCTTTGTGAGGCTTTCGTGGAGATCATTCCGCTCTTCAGTAAGCTCTTCACTGTATTTCTTGTGGGAATTCTCCACCACAGTCTGAATAGATTGCAACTTCAGATCTATCTTATCTTCCATAGTCTTCTGAATAGTCTGGAGTCTGAGCTCAGCGGCCTGACTCATGGAAGATATAGAATCAACATGTGCTGACTGGGCTGTCTTATATTCTTCAAGAAGTTTGGCCTGCGCAGCTTCCATCAGCTTATGTTGCCTTTCAAATTCGGCTCTCTGAGTGGCTAACACATCAATCAAGATAGTAGAGAGGTCAGGAGCTGGAGATGTCTGAATGGATGTTTTGAGCTCCTTAATCTCCTCACTCTGAGCCTGAGTGGACTGCTTCCACGTCTTGTGGACGGCGCGGGCAAGGAGTCGGTTCTGAGCACCCTGACTCTTGAGGGCCCTTGCCACAGTCTTCGAGCATTGACTTCTCGGGTTGGGCGCTACCTCAAAAGCTGACCCCAACAACAGCTGTACTGGGTCCGCGGACTGAGAGGTACCAGCCGCCGACTGTCCTGGTGGGAGGATGCTGAGAGGTGTTTCAGCAGTCGTGGTAGGTGGAGCATCCTCCTCTAGTTGAGATCCCTCAATAGGCTTCTCAGGGCCTGAATCACGGGGCAGGTCCTGATCGTCGGGATCAGAACCATCTGAGGGAGTGGCTGCTGAAGTGAGAAGTCTGTCATTCAACAAGGCTAGCATAGCCGCCCTTAGATCATCTAGGGAGCAGAGATTTTCAGGCTCGGAATAGCCTATCTTCTCTCGGATGATTAGCTCCTCCTCATGGAGTTGTTCGCAGGAGTGGTGATGGATAAGTCTGTTCAGTGTAGACCACGCCTGGAATCGAATTAGAATATGAAGCCTGACCTATCTTGCCAATGTAACCAAGTCAGAATGACTGACTATTTCAGGGATGGCTTCTAAAACTTCTCAGGAGGCTCTGGATTGTAGAGCTGATGCCTCCATCCCGATTGTCTCTGATTCTGATGCTATCTCTTAATCCTCAATCTCTATCGGAGATGGCTCTTTCTCAGCAGATGGAATGCTGCTGAGCGGTGGAATGTCCAAGGGGGTCTGTAGCAGTGACTGGTTCAGCTTCTGCCCCTTGTTCCACTTCCTCACCCTGTTCAGTGGAGACGGCCTTCTCCACTAAGACTGTCTTTTCTGAGGACTCTGCCTCGTCTCTCAGTTGCAGGGGAGGTACAATCACAGCCTGAGCGACCTTCTTCTGCTTCTTGGTTGGTGTCTTCTCAGCTGTTTTGGGAGGTGACCTCTTCTTAGAAGGTGTAGAGGTCTTCTGGGAGCTTTTTCTTGGGCTCAGCAGGCCCTGAGCCAATCTGCTGAAGGGCTGCTGCCCTGCTCTGGAACCTCACCTTTTTGGGGTTGAAGTACCCTTTGTCTGCATATACATCATGGTCAGCTCCACACAGGTCTTCAATCATAACTGAAAGCTTTATTCCGTATAGGAGCTTCCCTTTGACAGCTAGGCAGTTAGTGGAACGATCGAATTTAGCTGCCTGAGTCATGAACTCCTTCAAGAAGAATTCAGTCCAGTTTATCTTCTCATGGTCATAGATGGCCATCATCATCTGAATCTTTGGCCTTGACACTTGGTTGAATGACCCAGCCTGACTCGTCATAATCTGCGTGACGATGAGGCTAATGCCCTGAAATTTGGTAGCATGGCATTCTTTAGGAAAGCGGCTCTGAATGTAGTAGGCTTCCCCGCAGAAAATCACAAAGGTATTCGTCCATAATGTCATCCTTGTATCTGACGGTGCTGAAACCACTACTCGGAAGCTGAAAGCTCCGCTAAAGAGCTTCTTTGATCAACATCTGCTTAATCTCCGATACAGCACGAGCGAGGTCAGCGACATGATGAATAATGAAACGGCCTCTAATGTCGCCGTCAACTGACTCAGAATTCAGATAGAGTTCTGCGATCTGACGCGGAAGGAAATACGATGGCTTCCTTGAGAGGAAGGCTTCTAGGCCTGAAGCCCTCAGTGCGTCGAAGATGTCCTCCATGAAATCCAACTCGCATGCGTCGAATTCCATTATCGGCTCACACCATACGCGGTCCTTCTCGAGGATCTCTTGCATATCGGCTGGAACACCAACGTCCCTTCCTGCCATGATTATAATCTGCAAAAGAAAGTGTCAGTATCGAAAGAGGAATATTATCAAGAAACATATACAATACTGAATAAGTATGAAAATTTACCAAAGTATTTTTTGAGATATTTTAAGAGAAGTTTGCAAAGGGATGAATGTTTTCTCAGAAAATTTTAGGGTTGAAAAGTTTGCAGAGTAAAATATCGGTTTTTAAATTTGAACGTGTTTTATATATGATCAAGAAGGTGAACATTTATTAATCCACGGTTCAATTTAAATCTGCTTTATGAGATGGACGACTATGATTTAATGTTATAAAATAGGCAATGATCAACTTAGCCGCCTAAGTCAAATTACAGTTGTATATAGCCAAAGAAGTAACTTGATTAGACATGCATTTAATGTGCCGCAGAGTTCAACATACTTTACATAGAATGTCGTGTATTAAATGTAAACCGTTATATTAAATGACATTTTCTAAGGCAATGAATACGAAGCTGAATCTGAATCATTATTGCACAGAATATTTCATTGGCTATTGAGTAGAGATACGCAAACCTGCCAGCTGAACATCGTAGTCAGCTGATACATCGTGTAGATGGTTGCTGAGTCTCTATGTACTGAGTAAGTTCAGTACTGAGAGTGAACATTCCCCCTTGCTGAATGCTCCTCTCCTGAATCCAATTACTGACTGGAGTCAGTAGGGTGCAGCAGACCTAGCTCTACTAAAAGTTCTCTGAATCTGGCTTCAGCTAGAGGCTTGGTCAGAATATCTGCCCTTTGATGGTTAGTATGGATCTTCTCCATCCTAATATACTTATTTTCGACATGATCACGAATGAAGTGGAGTCTGATGTCCACGTGCTTGCATCTAGTATGGAGTACAGGGTTCTGAGTGATTGAATCGCACCGGAGCTGTCGCAAAAGATTGGTACGTCATTATGAATGACATCATAGTCGCATAGCTGCTGTCTCAGCCAAAGGATTTGGGCGCAACAACTTCCGGCAGCCATGTATTCAGCTTTAGTAGTTGACGTCGCTACTGAATGCTGTTTCTTTGAAAACCACAAAATCAACTTACTGCCAAGGAACTGACAAGTTCCAGAAGTTGACTTTCGGTCAATCCTACATCCCGCATAGTCGGCATCGAATAACCAGCTTAGTTCAATATTATCATCTGGCTGGATGTCATAAACCCATGTCAGGTGTTCCTCTGAGATAGCGGATAATCTTCTTTGTTGGAGTCCAAGTGGCTCGCTTAGGATTCACCTGAAATCGAGCGCAGACACCTACAACATAAGTTATGTCAAGTCGAGTAGCAGTTAGATATAATAATAAACCAATAATAGCACGAAATTTAGTATGGTCTACTGATACTCCCTCTTTATCAAGATCAATTTTCATATCCGTGTTCATCGGGATCTTGATTGGTTTGCCGGATGTGCAACCGAATTTCTTGATGAGGTCTCGAGTGTATTTGCCTTGATTGATGACTGTTCCCTTTTCAGATTGTTTGACTTGAAAGCCGAGGAAATAATTCATCTCTCCCATCATTGACATCTCGAACTTATACTTCATCATTTTCTCAAATTGTTGACACATGGTAACGTTCTCCGATCCAAATATTATGTCATCTACGTAGATCTGCACAAGTAAGATGTCGTCTTCCAGTCGAATGCTGAATAATGTGCGGTCTACTGTGCCCTTCTGAAAACCTTTCTGAAGATGAAACTCAGACAGGTATTGTACCAAGCCCTGGGTGCTTGTTTTAACCCATATAGAGTCTTTCTGAGTCTGTAGACCTGATGTCATTGTTGAAAGCCGGGAGGCTGTTCTACATAGACTTCTTCTATTAATACGCAGATGAGGAATGCAGACTTCACATCCATTTGATAAACTCTGAATCGCTGATGTGTTGCGTAGGCTAGGAATAGTCGGATTGCCTCCAATCTTGCAACTGGAGCGAAAGTTTCGTCGAAATCTATTCCTTCAGCTTGACATTAGCCTTTTGCCACGAGTCTTGCTTTGTTCCTTACTATAACGTTGTTTTCAACTCGCTTGTTCTTGAATACCCATTTAGTTCCAATCACATGTTGATGCTGGGGTCTGTCAACAAGCTCCCATACTTCATTTCTCGCTAACTAGTTCAACTCCTCCTGCATAGCTATGATCCAATCAGCATCCTTGAGTGCGTCCTCAACTGACTGAGGTTCTTCAGTAGACAAGAAGCAGGAATATAATGCACTTTCTCCCTGACAAAATCTGGATCTTGTCTTTACACTAGCTGAAGGATCTCCAATAATCAAGTCAGAAGTGTGAGCGTCCAGCCATGATCGATGATGTTTCAACTCTTCATCTGAAATTTGTTCAACACAGATAGTAGGTGAGTTAGGCAATTTAGTCGTACTGTTCTGAGATTGAAGTAATTCAGTTACGAGAGTTGGGTCTAATGAGTTACCAGGTTCAAGGGCATTTAGCTCAGGAACTTCATTCGTTCCCCCTTAATTATTATACTCAGTAAAGGTCTCAGTTACCACTTGGGTTTCTTCATCGACCTGAGTTACCTGGGATTGACTATTCAGTAGAGTCAATCTGGTCAGCTACTTCTGCTGCTGGCTGAGATTCAGTTGTCTTATCAACAGTAGAGATCTGTTCTGAGTGTAACATGCAGTGTCAGTTGCTTCTGCCTAGAATTTGGTTGGGAGTTCTGAGTCTGCGAGCAGGGTTCTTCCTGTTTCTTTGAGTGTTCTATTCTTCCTTCCAGCAACCCCATTTTGTTGAGGCGTGCGCGTGGCAGACGTCTCATGCTCTATGCCTTCAGCTTTGCAGAACTCCTCCACCATCGAATTCAAGAACTCAGTTCCTCTGTCTGAACGTATCTTTATAATCTTGGTGTTCTTCTCGACACTGAGCTTTTTCAGAAGCGTAGGCAACTCTGTTTTGAAGTCAGACTTGTTGGCAATAAATATGACCCATGTGTAGCGCGAGTAGTTATCATGACCACTAAAGCATACTTTTTACCTCCGATCGTCACCGAGAGAGCCGGACCGAATAAATCCATATGTAGCAAACGAAGGATTCTATCAGTGGAAGGCGATGGAACAGGTGGATTTTGCTTCTTTGTTTGCTTTCCCTTCAGACATGCTTCACACTGAGTGTCTTTGCTGAATACTTCATTCGACAGTCCTCTTGCTAGAGCGTTTCTAGCCAGCTTGTTGAGCGTCTTGAAGTTGAGATGGCTGAGTCTTCTGTGCCACAGCCACCCCGTTCTGTTGTCGTTCTTTGCCAACAAACAAGCTTCAGGTTCAACTGAGTTCCAGTAAGCTACATAGATATTCTTTTTGCGCGAACTTGATAACACTGTTTACCCTTTATATTTATCAATGACATCACAAAAACCAGCGTATAAAATCACTCTATTCGAGTTATCACAAAATTGACAAACAGAGAGAAGATTATGATGAAGTCCTTCAACATATGATACTCTTGGAACTGTGGCGGTTCCAATGCTGAGTGTTCCATAGCCTCTGGTATAGCCTTTTGCGTTATCTCCAAACTCGATTCTGGGTCCTTCTTCAGTAGTATAATTCTTCAGTAGGTCCTTCTGGTATGTCATGTGTCTTGAGCATCCGTTGTCCACATACCAAGGGTCCTTGTGCACCTGCAAAACAAAATTATATTCAGGTACCCTTTATTTTTGATTTTGGGTCCTTAGATGTTAGTTTTGGAAACCCAAATCTGTCTCACGACCCTGGTGGTCTCAGACAGTTTCTTTCCACTCTGATCAACATACTTGACCACTGGACTGGTCGATGCTGACTTCTGAGGCTTTAGAGGTTCAGGAGTCCTGATCTTCTGAATTGGTGGACTGCTGACCTTTGCCTTCTGAATGGCTTTCTTCTTCTTTTTCTAACTTTTGGATCCTCTTCTGACTATAGGATCATAATAATATGACCCATATTGAGTTGGATGTGTCAGCTGTGGAGGTCCATACCGATCGCCCCATTTGACTCTGCTTTTCCCCCTTGATCGAACCGGGAGTGATTTCGAGCTAATCTTCTTATCGTAATGCCGATAGCCGTGATGAGGTGCCTTCATCTTCTCGTTTGTTCTTTGCTAGGGGGGTTCAGGATCTCAGCGTTGATGGTCTCCCCTTGAACAAATCTATCAGCTAGCCGGTTCTTTGAGCGTATGGGGGCAGATGAGGAGGCTCCATGACTGAATCCAAGTCCCTCCTTGCAGTGCTTAGGCTTGTTGCTGACTAGCATTGCCTCAAGCTTCTTTTCAGCGCCCATGTACCGCTCCATCATCGATTCTTCCGGACATAATCACTTTTCTTAAGCGTGTCATGCTCTGGCCTAAAGTCCCGACAACTCTTGCTTCAGTAGACTCAGTTCAGTATCTTTCCGAGTCAAGTCATTGGTCAATACTGAGATCTGATCTTCTTGATGCTGAGACTTGATCATCAGAGAGTTAATCTCCTCCCTGAGTCTCAACATAAGTCCTTCTGACTCAGTAGCAACCTGACTCTCCTGAGAAAGTCTCTGATTCTCCACTTTTAGGGTATCCAACTCCTAAAGAGTCTTACTGAGCTGCAGGCTCATCTGAATCTGCTCGTCTAAAAGTTCTTCGTAGGCGATCGAGACGTCCAGATTCTCATCTGCACTTGAAATGGTGTCCTGTGTGCAGTGTGAAGAGGAGTTAAATGGAGCGTGAGAGTTTACCTCATCCTCTTCTCCAGCCATAAGACACTTTTCAGCACCTTCTTCAAGCTCTATGGCCATGAATGCCGCTTCATCATCTGATGAATCCATGAAGGAATCGACTTCATCTGAGTTGTCTGAGAGTTCATCGGCAATATATGCTTGACGCTTCTTGATGAACTTCTCCCTTCGAGCTTTGCGTGCTGCTCTCTCAACGCATCGAGCTCGCATACCATACGATATAGTGTCGCGGCTTCTTGTAGTTGTAGTAGGTGGTGACTCTTTCTTCTTTGCTCTCGCTATCTTTCGACTGAGCTGAGTCCTCCTGTTTCCTGCAATCAGAAGTACGCGATTCAGGAGTACACTTGGGTGTATATTCAGACTTACCCTTGGAGTCTCCGACGACTACCTGGAGAGTTTTCTCGCGCCTCTCCTTCTCCTTCGATACTTCACGGCAAGCGGTGCGTATTTCTTGGCTAGGTTTCCTTCTTGTAGGTCACTAAGTGAAGGTTCTGCCTTGCTAGAAGCGGGAGCCGCTGGGCTGACTGATGCTTTGAAAGCATGGTCAATTTGAGTGTCGCCTTCACTCATTGCTTTCTTTGGGGTAAACCGAACTTGAACTCCTCAGCCTTTTAATTTCGAAAAGATATGATCGGGATAAACAATATCTAAGTCAAAATGTCTCAGTAAAGTAGAAAATGGAGTCCAATGTCCGTCCAACAGTTGCTCTCAATATCTTGAGATTCATCTCTCGGTTGGAGAACATCTTTCCCAGCCCGTTGATGGTGTTCATTAGATCCGTAAATCTGACGTTAAGATCTTCAATCGTGTCACCAGGCATGAGAGACAGTCTCTCCTCCGCTTCCGATGTTCCAGCGCGCCGTTGTTCGCTTTGATCTTCTGAGTTCCCCGACTCAGTAGCGCTAGAGCATCCCAGAGTTCCTTCGCAGACTTGCAGTCCTGAACTCTTCCGAGATAGGAATCACTCAGGGTGGTCAATATGGCATTTTTGGCAACCCGGTCTAAGTTGTGAAGCTTCTTCTCCTCTGGAGTGATGAGACTTCGATCTTTGGTGATCTTCTTCCCGGTCACCATGCCTCCTCCTTGTGCTAGATCCTGGGTTTCGACACTATCAATCATGGGAACGATAGGTCCGTCCTCCAGTACCTCTGTCATGCTGTCGTGGAGGGAAGTCAGATGTGCCTCCATTCTGACTCGCCATACCCCGTAGTTCTCTACTGAGAACATGGGTACCATCCTGATTCCTGACATATCGTACATTGAAAATTGTGATATGAATGAAGACTGATATGCAGTGAAAACATTTTCCGGATCCGTTCAAGTAGACCAGTTTCAGAAAACAAGAGTCTTAGAGAACTCCCACTCTGATACCAATTGTTGGTCCCGAGATAAACGTTCAGGTGTAGGGGGGGGGGTGAATACACCTGAAAACACTTTCTCAACTTAAAACGCGAACAGTCCTTTTCAGGAGGATGCCGTACTGAACAGGTTCAGTAGACCAAATAAGTTGTTTTGAATCGCGTGGCAGAATGACTGACTTCACTAAGGCCTGCTAGCTGACTTAGGTCAGAATTCTGTACCGTTCAGCTGAAGTTCAGTAGAGTGCGGTAATGTGTAGGCCCAAGTCCAGTTGAGTTAGAAAACGTTTTTAAGAAAACTGTTTCAGTATATTAGTGCAATCTTTTAAGCTTTGCTGAAACACAGTTGTATGATTTTGAAAGGTATTTTCAGTATGAATAGTAATTAATGAAATAGTAAAAATAGAACACAAGCGATTTTAAAGTGGTTCGGATCCAACAATCCTACGTCCACTGTCCCGAAAAGATCAGGAGGCTATTTTATTATACTGAGTTAGTCTTAGTCTGTTTGTGCACTGGACAAACACTGGTCTTGAGATTTATACTAAGCAAGTCTCAGTTTACAAGGTATCAAACTTAAGTGTTTGATAAACTCTCCAACTCTGAAGGAGTCCTTTACAATGAGGACCAGTTCAAAGATTAACTCCTTCGTTCTAAGCTATAGATATGGTCAGCTGAGCTTAGGTTAGAGGGAAGGGAACGAGAAAGTGGCTTCTAGAGCGACGAACGGTTAAGTATAAACTTTGGGTTCGTATTCAGTCGCTTGGATACTAGAGGCTTATGATCTGATTCAGCTTGGTTCCCTTTGAGCAAGTATGTCGCCTTTCGCTGGAGATAACTCTATGAAGTTCTTGCGGAAAGCTTAAGTCGATTCTGAGTTGCTCGTGAATGCTCGTGTGTTCTTGTATGTGTCGTGAGCTTCAATTTGAAATCTTCCCTCTATTTATAAAGCAGAAACATGGATAGATCCGTTGGAGACGACGATCCATGGGTCTCTCTCTTTTGGGTAGCTAACGGCTCTTTCAAAGTATGGTGACAGGGTCCTTTCCCTCCATTTCTGGAAAGTTGTTGACTTGCAGCTTTAATCAGAAAGTAGACAGCTGGCCGCTTGTCATTGGTTGAGGCTGAAGAAAGTAGGTGAGACAAACAGGCTTCAAGGTAGATCTGAAGCTTACTTCTCTATACCTCGTATGACTCTGGTGATTTGACTTAGGAGATCTTCTAATAGTTAGAAGATTGTCTGACCGTTGCTGAGTCTGATCTATGTTCAGTGGCATACTCCTGCTGAGTTCAGCTCTACTGAAGATCAACTCTGAGTTCAGTGAACTACTCCTGCTGAGTTCAGTTCCAGTGACTCCTTTCAGTATACTGCTCTTGCTGAGTCCAGTACTACTGAGTCTTCTTCTCATGGCACTGAGGCTGATATTCTACTGAAGAACCAGCGGACAGAAGTGAACGCCTGAACCATGTCGAAGGGTGTCTACTGAGTCTGAAACTCTCAGAGACAGAACAAACAATTACAACTGAATGGTTCATCAGTCAAAGTAGGGTTTTGGGATCTTCAAATATACTGAGCACTAGGCTACTGAATCATCTCCCAACAATTTCTCATTCTCTCTATTATCTCTCGTTCTATTTAGTTTATAACACGTTATCAGCACGATTGTTCTAGAAAAAAAAATTGAAGTTCAATTGTATCTTCTATAAGGTTTCTATCTCCGCCGTTGTGACGCATATCTCATCCGCTAGAATCGAATTAAATCATTGATTTGTGGTATGGCGTACTTATATTATTTTATATGATATTACGTGAACTTTTTTTTAATCTATTCCTTATGTTGGAGAGGCGTCAGTGCCTTATATTTGTTAGTAGTAGTGCTTTATGTGAGGCTATATCCTTCAATTTTACATCATCCATGGCGTAATTCTAGATGTGAACTTATATCCTTCAATTTTACATCATTTAAGCTATCTTGTTGTTTATAAGTAATATTCTCGAAAAATATAAGATGCTCTTGAAGAGCATGACTTAATTTCTTTTTAAGAAATGATACGAGATCCCGTAGACCTCATAATCTATTTTAGTGTTCGTTTACATTCAAATGTATATATTAATTTTGATTGTTGCTCCTAAAGTAGCACAATTAAAATATTTCTTCGATCACTTATTATTTTATAATTGTTGCCCTAGAAGTGGCACAATATATTAATATTCATGAAGAATATTATATGCTCCTGAAGAACAATTCCAAAACTTATTTTCAACTTGATTTGTTGCTCCAGAAGTAGCACAATCAGTATTCCTGAAGAATATTATTTTACGCTTTAATTTATTTATTTGTTTGTTTATTTATTTAATGTTGAATCTAGATTGTTGCTCCTGAAGTAGCACAATCCATATTCCTGAAGAATATCATAAGCTCTGAAAAGAGCAATTCAAACTTATGAAATAACTTAATTGTTGCTCCAGAAGTAGCACAATTTAATATTCTTGAAGAATATTTCACACTCTTGAAGAGTTACTAATATTATCTATGTATTTACTATATACCTCAGTTTTTTTCTCCTACATATTGTATAATATTTATATCTATATATATATACATACATACAATGCTCCTGAAGTAGCACACAATTAATATTCCTAAAGAATATTATATGGGCGAATATTGGTTATTGAATTGTTATTATTGTTACTCCCGAAGTAGCACAATTGATATTCCCAAAGAATACTATATGCTCCTGAAGAGCAATTGGGTTTCTCGAAAATATTAGTCTTTCGCCTAAAGTAGTTTTATATAGACTAAAATTGTTGCTCATGAAGTAGCACAATTACATTCCTGAAGAATGACCATATTGTGATACTAACATTACTATCACATGTTTGTGGAAATACCTCAAATATAGTATTTTTATATACTATTGAAGTTTTGCTCATGAAGTAGCATCATTTATATTCCAGAAGAATATTAAATGCTCTTAAAGAGCAACTCGCATTATCGATGATATATGTTATTCCTGAATGAAAAACATTATTTATGTCTAGTTGAGATTAATGCACTCTTGATATGATGTTCATCTGCCAATAAAAGGCATTAGGGAGATAATAATAGAATGAAACGAAACATCCCAGTAGGATTGTGTCAAGATATTAATTGTTTGTCCTCCCTAAAGCTCGATGTAACTAGTTAAATTGCAAGATTTTAAAATCTAGTGCATTGAACATCATTAAACCGAAAAGAACTTGTATCATTTTATCAAATGATATTAAATTAACTATTGAACATGCCCTTTATTCTAGTAAGTCTAGAAGACACTTACTAAGTTTTAAGATATCCGCTGCAATGGATACCATATTGAAATAATATACAAAGGTAGTGATTCTTTTGTATTTAGCCGGAAGCAAACAAAAGAAAACTTATCACACTACCACCTTGAATGTGTTACACATTCATAAAAACAAGTGAGACAAAACATGTCTTGAACCGGAAGTTCAAAAGAGCTTTATGCTTTGACATGATAAGTTTGGACATCTGCAACCAACTATGATGCGCAACATAATTGAAAATTCATATGGACACTATAGAGAGATCCTGAAGAATCTCTTAATTTCCATGAATGCTCGATTTCTAGAAGAAATGTTGCACTTGCTAGAACTACAATTTCAAAACTAAAGATTTCAATTCCATCAAGAAGATTTGTATTCATAAAGTGAGTGAGTTTATTAAACTCTAAGTTCCTCCTGAAGAGAATTTAATATTATATTGCTTTGGGATTGAGATTCAACACCTAGTTGCTCATGTCCATAATCAAAATGGTTTTGTACGCATAAAAACGAGTCTCACATTAAAATTGTTATTATGATGAAATAACGTTCCCAACATTAGGTGGAACATATGTCACATTCGGATTTCTGAAGTAATCAATGTGAAATCTACATTCAAAGAAAAAAAGCACAAGAAAAAAATAGTCACATTTGGATTCCCGAAGTAATCAATGTGAACAAGAAGTTGAAAGGATCACTTGCAAAAGATTGCAAACCAACTTCTTGATTCTTTTGTATATATATAAGAAGTGACAATGCTGCAAATACCCCCAACAAGAATTCATATCCCTGAAGGACAAACATAAATGACAACAAATACATTTAAAATTCGTCGAAAAAATGGTCGACCAATTGGTTCTAAAAGAAATTTTGTGTCTAAGAAAACTGACACAACATATGAACCAAACAATGACGATACTGATTAATCAATCAAATAAAGTTCCTAAAGAACTACAAGCGTCTAACATTAATGAGACCACAATATATTGGGGAGATCAAATATCGTCGTGGACTCATGACGATATATTCGCCTTTAATATGACTCTTGAAATGATAAAAGAGGATCATCAACGACGATCTATAAAAGATTGTCAAGATAGAAATAATTGGCCAAAGAGGAAAGAAGTCATACAAGGTGATTTACTATTCCCTAAAAAGCCGGAAAACCTTTGGACATGTAGTTTAAATCCGGACAACTATCCCCGAAGGATATAAATATGACTTTGTTAGAAACAAAAATGAAAATTACGAGATATATGACAATACTTGTAACACAAGTCTCTCTCAAAGACCAGGAATCAATTATGCAAACTCTGCCATAACTGACGCAAAATTTTAGAGTTTTGATTGTTCTAGTTTTGTCACAAAGGCTTGATATGGGCCTTATGGATGTGGTAAATATCTATCTATTTGATTCACTTGATAGTTATATATACTTGAAAATCCCTGAAGGATTTAACTTGCTTAAATCACGTAAGTCAAAATTATTTTTTCAAGTAAACTGCAAAATCGTTGTAAGAACGTGTATCCCAAAAGTGAAGATATTTGCTCATATGTTTTCAAGAAGAAAACTGATAGCAAAGGAGTTTATATGGTTATTTGAATAAGACTCCCGAAACATTTAATACTTGAAAATTATGTGTATACTCAGTCAACATGACATATATAGGGCCACCACTCGTGGTCTATTTTATTGATTGACAAGTGATTTTATAATCCAACTCAATTATTGTTGGCATTAGGGAGAGATTAAAATATGTGTTGGGATGAACATACATGATAAGATTTGAAGATCCCAAAACCCCTAGCTGAATGATAGGCCTTCGATATTGTAATAGCTTAGTTTGAGTTCAGTTGTTAGAACCCAGTAGGCTAGAGTTCAGTAGCTGTAGATTCAGTAGAAGATCCTGCACTCAGCTGAAGAACTCAGTATCGAGGAAGTCAGTTGGTCTATCAATCACCAACTGAATCTGCAAAGGAAATCGAGCCAACAACTGAAGTGTTTAGACGAATGTCGATATAGGACAATCAAGCGAAGGTCCGAGGATTCAGAGGAAGTCAACTCATCGTACTTTGAGTTTGAATAAGCCTACCCAACTCTCATAGACCTCAACCAATAAGGAGCCGACACAACTTACCTGCTCTGCCATTAAGCTGCTCCTAGCCGGAAAAAGAGGAAATCTCTACAATGCATCTACTCAACGTTTAAATTATATATGGCCGTTTTTCTTGTCTTATTCGACACGTGGCTAGATCCCCCTCCAACGGATCTATTCACAAATCGAAGACTATAAATATAGAAGGTCTTCATGCAGAAGAAAGACCGAGAACCAAAGCGAACAAAGCTCAAAAACTCTATGTTGGGATAAGGATTCAGTAGATGAATCGATAGATTTGATAGATCCCAAAACCCTAGCTGAATATTGTACCTTCGTACTCGTAATAGCTTAGACGAGTTCAGTTGTTAGAACTCAGTAGGCTAGAGTTCAGTAGCTGCAGGATTCAGTAGAAGACCTCGTACTCAGCTGTTGGACTCAGGATAGAACAAGTCAATTGGACAACCAACCACCAGCTGAATCTGCTCAGGAATTCGTGCCCATGTACTGAATGCTCAGAAGAACGTCAGTAGGAAAGTCACTTAATTTGAAGGTCCGAAGATTCAGAGGAGGTCAACCCTGATGTTTGACAAGTCTCAACTACCAATCTACCTCGACCAATAAGGAGCCAACATCGACCTATTACTCCGACAAAAGCCGCTCTCGGGCACGAAAAAGAGGAGAATCTCCACGAGTGCACCTACTCACCAACGTTCAAAATAAAGGAGCCGTTTTCCTTGTCGTTTCGACACGTGGCTAGACCTCCCTCCAACGGATCTATTCACCATCGACGACTATAAATAAGAGAAGTCTTCATCCAGAGACAACACCGGGAACCCAAGATATCTACGCACAAACTCTTAACACTCTCAACGAAGAATCCAAAGTGTAGAACTAGCATCCATTGAAGAGCCCTTTTAGTTCATCACTTAGAGTTATATCTGTTCCCCTTCTCTTATCTAAGCAAGCTTCATTGTAATACCTTTAGCTTTAGAAACCTCGAGGAAGTTCACATCCTTGTGAAACTGTTCTTATTTGTAAGAACTTCCTCTTAGTTGGAGAAGACTCAAATTCTTAAAGTTTGAAACCCCTGTAAAAGTCACTACGACTATAAGTAGAGAATCGTCCCCGCACGAATCACCGAGAACTTGCTCGCATAAGCTTCAAGTTTTGTGTCTCTGTCCGAGTGAACGCACCAATTGAGACTTGCTCAGTATAAATATAACAAGTATCCTGCTTTGGTCAGGACAGTGGACGTAGGACCCAGTGTGTCCGAACCACTTTAAAAATTACTGTGTTGATTTACTATTTTCTTTAACTGCTCATACTGCATTCAAAACTGTACTTCATAAAACTCAGCATAAAACCGGTGTTTTCTAACCGAGACGTTTGATAGGGCCTACACTTCCGCGCACACACTCTAATACTGAACGACCGTTCGACTGACTAAAGTCAGTTGTGCTGAACTCAGTAGAAGATTTTCTTGCCCACGCGATCTGAAGCATATTTGGATGTCTGACTCAGTCAGTAGCAAACTCAGCTAGAGCTGACTTCGTGTTTGAGAACGAAATTTGTATTCAGGTGTATTCAAACCCCCCCCCACCCCACACCTGAACCACGTCTCAGGACCAACACTCTAGCGAACTTACAAGCGACAATCAAGCGAAGAACTTTCTCATAGATTTTAGATATCTTTTTAGTTCTTGTCTCTAGAGAATGATTGTTCCCTTTCTCTATCTAAGCGTGCGTATTGTAAAATCAATAGCTTAGACCCTCGAAGGATTTCATATCTTTTTAACTATTCTTATTTGTAAGAACTCCTTCCTATTTGGAGAAAATCTAACCTTAAACGGTTAAGATATTGTACAGTTACTACGATTATAAGTAGATATATGTCCAGCGTATAGATTGACTGAGGCAGTATAACCAAACAAGTTAGAATTTGTCTCGTGAACAGATCAACTGAGGCTTGCTCAGTATAATTAATACAAGAACTCTTGCTTAGTTCAGGACAGTAGACATAGGGCCCTGTGTGTCCGTACCACTTTAAAAGTCGATGTGTTGATTTTAACTATGCCATTGATATAACTGTTCATTCAACATCCAACTGAGTTTTTAATAAACTTGCATAAAACGGGTTTTCAACTAAGACGCATATTTTAAAGGGCGTACACTTCCGCACACAATTCTTGTACTGAACTACTATTCACTGATATAAGTCAGTAGGACCGTACTCAGTAGGAGAATCTTCAGCCCACGCGATTGAGAAAGTATATCTGGCCAACTGATAAAGTTCAGTAGCAATCTTCAGCTAAAGCTGACTTTCGCATCCTGAGTTTGAATTTGCATTCAGGTGTATTCACCCCCCTACACCTGAAGCGCGTCTCTGGACCAACAATTGGTATCCGAGCGGTGTTCTTCTAGATCATCGTTTTCTGTTTACTGGTCTTAACTCGAACAGATCCTTGAAAACCGTTTTCTCTGCACTTGCATATCTCTTCATAGCTTCCTATACCATATTCTACATCATGTCTGATTTTTTAGGTATAGGACAGTACCCATGTTTTCGGTAGAAAACTATGCGGTATGGCGGGTGAGGATGGAGGCTCACTTACATCGCTGCACGACCGCATGGCCGACTTTTTGGATAAAGGCCCTATTGTTCCTATGGTCGACATTGTTGAAATCGTAGTGGAAGGAGCAGCAGGCGCCAGAACCGGCCCAAAAACCCTCAAAGACAAGAGCCTCTTTACACCTAAAGAGAGGAAGTTGCACAACTTCGACCGAGTCTCACGAAATGCGATACTAACAACTCTTAGTGACTCGTATCTTGGCAGGGTGCACGAATGCAAGACAACGAAGGAGCTATGGGATGCTCTAGCTGTGCTGAGCCAATGAACTCCACAAGTAAAGGAAAACAAACAAGAGTTAGAGCTACAGAAGCTTGAAGCATTCGCTATGCTTCCAGGAGAATCCATCGATGATTTTAGTGTCAGATTCACTAATCAAATCAACATCATCAACGAACTAGGGAAAACATTCAGCAATAAGGAGACCAACACCAAGATCTTACGGGCTCTTAGCAGGCCCAAGTGGTACTCTTTTGCTACATGTTTAAGGATAACTAACCTGAACTATGTTACTCCTGATTATATATTTTCGGAGTTAAAGGAAGAGGAGTTTGAGTTCAATCCCCCACACACCCCCGGTACTGAGACTGAAGTGCCAATGAATCACGCATATAAGGCATCAGTTAGCACACCCAGAGCAAGTCCCTCAAGTACAAGTCAGTCAGCTGGAAGCTTAGTAACTATATCCTCTGCTGACAACTTGGCTGAGAAGTATGCTCTCATCGCGGTGAAATACTAGAAGGAGAAGGACAAATTTCGGAGAATGAAGATGAAGAAATCTTCTAATTATCATGGTAAGAGAGATGATAGTCACTCAAAAAGTGAAACTAAACCTCTACCTGATTGCGGGAATACTGAAGCTGCTCTCACTGGACATATCGATACACCAAAAAGGGAAGTCAGGAGCTCAGTATGCTACAACTGCAAAAAGCAAGGACATTATCTGTACGAATGTTCGGAACTCTCAGCAGCTGAACGACAAGCCCGGCGTGACAAATTTGTCAGAAAGAGACAAGCTTACATAGCTGGTGAGTTATCTAACTGCTCAAGCGATGCAAAGCTTTTCATGAAATCATCAGATGATGATGCTACGTTCGTCGCAATTGAAGCAGAAGACACTGAACTGTGTCTCATGGTCGGAGAAGAGGCTAAGGTAAATTATGATCCTAATATATGCCCCTCTTCACCATGCACACACGACACAAGCTCAATTTCAGGTGAACCGCTAGATGTGGTTCTTGCATACGAAGATCTGCTCAAAGAACATATTCAAATGAGCCAACAGTTCAGCAAGACTATTCAGGAGATGGAACTCCCGAAAGCTGAAAATCAGAGACTTTCGATGAGAAGTCAGGACTCTACCGAGTCCGAAGAACTTATGTTGAAGACAGAAGGAAGAGATTAATTCTCTGATGACTAAGTCTCAACATCAAGAGGCACAAATCTCGCCTTGACCAAAGACATCTTTGAAAGAGATACTAAGATAGCACAACTCGGCCGAAACTCTCGAAGTACCAAAGGACTATGAGTCACTCAAGAGGAGTGATGAAGTTTGGCGAGGATCGATGACGGAGCAATATCTTGGAGCTAAGGAGAAGTTGAAAAGTGTGCTCAGAGCATAAAAGCCAGTTTCCGTAAAGGAAGGACTTGGCTATACATATGAGGCATCCACTTCTACCTCCAAAGATTCTGAGAAGCTGGCTGATCGGTTTGTCAGAGGGAAGACTCAAACGGCTGAACCTATAACCCCTCAGGAAAAGAACAAGCAAAAGATGATCGCAACTCAGCCCAGCAACAAGAAAAGAGCCATGGTTCAATCCCCAAGACACCCAGGTCCAACTTAGGGGGAACCAAGAAGGTCAGGTGAACAATATGGTCAACCAAAATGGACTCACCCAGCTCAACATGGATCGTATTATTATGAGCCGAGAGTCCAAAGCCCAAATGTTCAGAAGAAGAAGAAGGTTGAACCTCAAAAGAAGAAAAAGTCAGCATCTCCAAGTTCAGTGGAGAAGCCAGCTGAAAAAAAGGGCAAGAAGTCTGAAACCGTCAAGGTTGTCAGACAAGTTTGGATCCAAAAGTTCACTAACATATAAGGACCCAAAGCTGAACCCAAAGGGTACCTGAATCTTTTTCTATTTTGTAGGTGCTAAAGGACCCTTAGATTGTGGACAACGAATGCTCAAGACACATGACACATCAGAAGAATCTGCTGACCGACTATGTTCAACAAGAAGGAGCCAAAATCAAGTTTGGTGACAACTCCAAAGGCTACACAAGGGGATACAGAACACTGAAAATAGGGACTGCAAAGTTCCTAGAGTATCATATGTTGAAGGACTTCAACATAATCTCCTTTATGTTAGTCAATTCTGTGATAACTCCAATAAAGTAACTTTTGACACAGGTTTTTGTGATGTTCTTGATAAATCTACAGGAAAAATGGTGTTATCAGGGTCGCGGCCAAGAAACATCTATTATGCTAAATGGAATACTGCCGAACCTGAAGCTTGCCTGCTAGCACACACGAAGTCAGATGACAGAACAACATGGTTGTGGCACAGACGACTGAGCCATCTGAACTTCAAGACTATGAACAAGCTAGCAAGGAATGCTAAAGTCAAATAACTGCCCAACAAAGTTCTCAAAAGACATAAGAATTGTGAAGCATGCTTGAAGGGGAAGCAAACAAAGTCAAGCAATCCGCCTATCTCGTCACCTTCCACAGATTGGATACTTCAGCTGCATCACATGGATCTCTTTGGGCCATTCAATCCAGTGACGATCAGAGGAAAGGAATATGCTCTTGTAGTCATTGATGACTATTCAAGATATACATGGGTGGTTTTCATCGCCAATAAATCTGACGTCAAATCTGAACTGCCGAAACTGCTGAAACGGATATCAAGATTCAGAGGATACGCTCAGACCGTGGAACAGAGTTTCTGAACTCAATGATGAAGGACTACTGTCAAACTAAAGGCATTCAACACGAGACATCAGTGGCACGTACGCCTCAGCAGGATGGTCTTGCTGAAAGGAAAAATAGAACACTTAAAGAAGGAGCAAGAACATTACTCGCAGAATCAGGTCTACCATTGAAATTTTGGGCAGAAGCTACTAACACTGCCTACTACACTCAGAACAAATCTCTACTGACTCAGATGCACATGAAGACACAATACGAATTATGGAACGGGAGAACTCCTTCTATCTCTCATTTTCATGTTTTTGGCTATTCATTCTTCATCCACAATAACGGAAAGGACCAGTTAAAGGTCTTTGATAGCAAGTCAGCCCAAGGAGTTTTCTTAGGATACTCCAAGGTCAGCAAAGCTTTTAGGGTCATTAACTACCGGGCCCTTTGCGTGGAAGAAAGCCCTCATATTGTATTTGATGAATTTACTTCTAAGGACAGGAAGACAAACTCTCAGCAAGAAGCTGAAGAGGTCAGGAGCAAACTACGGGATCTAAGCTTAAAAGATAACATCAAAAAGATCTAGCATTGTTGGGATGATGATTCAGACGATGAAATTCAAAATCAACCAACAAGCAATGTAGCTGAGGAGATTGATTCTACTGAACATAATCAATTCCAGGTAATTCAGGTCGATGAAGAAACCCCAGTGACAACTGAGACCTCTACTGAGAATAACAACTCAGGGGGATCTACTAATGTTCTTAATCTAAATACCTTGAACCTGGTGAATCAGTAGGACCCAATCTTGTTACTGAATTGCTTTAGTTATAGAATAATACAACTGAAATTCTTAACACTCCTACTATCTTTGTAGAATCAATTTCAGATGAAGTAACAAGACGCCGTCATTCATGGGTAGATGCTCATAGCTCAGATCTAATAATCGGAGATCCTTCAGCTAGTGTCAAGACAAGATCCAGATTCTGTCAGGGAGAAAGTGTCTTATACTCGTGCTTCTTGTCTACTGAAGAGCCTCAGACGATTGAAGATACGCTGAATAATGCCGATCGGATCACCTCTTTGTGCAAGAAGAGCTCAACCAGCTTTACTAGAAACGACGTATGGACGCTTGTAGACAGACCTAGACATCAACACGTGATAGGAACGAAGTGGGTCTTCAAAAACAAGCGAGATGAAAACAACGTCATCGTCAGGAATAAAGCTAGACTTGTTGCCAAAGGATACTGTCAAGCAGAAGGGATAGAATTCGACGAAACGTTCGCTCCGGTTGCAAGTTTGGAAGCTATTCGTCTATTCCTAGCATATGCAACACATCGGCAATTTATAGTCTATCAGATGGATGTGAAGTCGGCCTTTCCCGAACGGCGTCATCGAAGGAAGAAGTCTATGTTGAACAACCGCCCGGCTTTCGGTAGGGACATCGAGGTTTACGAGCTTAAGAAAGCACCGTATGAGTTAAAACAAGCACTCGTGGGCTTGGTACGATACCCTATCGACTTTCTACTTGAAATATTTTCGAAAGGAACGATGAGATCGCACCCTATTCGCATCAAGTCGAAGCCGACATCCCTACCGGTGCGGGACGATGATGGGTGAGATGACTTATTTTGTTGGACTTCAAGTTAAACAATCCAAGAAGAGAATATTCATCAATCAAGCTAAGTATACAAGAGATCTCATCAAGAAATTCGGTTGCGAATCCAAAGAAATCAATAAAGATACCCATGAATATCAATCTCAAGATAGATCTTGATAAAGAGGGAGTATCTCGTAAACTCTACCGATTATCGTGCTATTATTGGGTTCTATATTATACCTAACGGCCAAGCAGACTGACATAACTTATGATGCGGTGTATATGCGAGATTTCAGGCGAATCCCAGACGGAGCTATCTAGATTCAGCGGAGAAAATTCTTCGTTATCTAAAGGGAACACCTGATGTTGGATTATGGTATCCTGCTGATGATAATCTTGATCTGACTGGATCTCGACCGGTTATTCTGATGCTGATTATGCAGGATGTCGAATCGACAGAAAGTCTACCCCAGGAACGTGTCAGTTCCTCGGCAGTAACCTGATATCTTGGTTCTCCAAGAAACATGATTCAATAGCTATGTCCACTACTGAAGCTGAATACATGGCTGCCGGAAGCTGTTGCGCCCAAATACTATGGCTCAGACAACAACTGAGAGACTACGACATTCATCAAGATGAAGTGCCTATATACTTGCGACAAGCACGGTGCAATTGCAATCACACGTAATCCTTTTCTACATACTCGATGCAAGCACGTGGACATAACGCATCACTTCATCGAGAGATCATGTCGAGAAGAAGGATATCAGAATGGAAAAGATCCACACTGATAAGCAACGACCTGATATCCTGACCAAACTTCTAGCTGAGACACGATTCAATGATCTCTCAGTAGAACTAGGTCTACTAGATCCCTACCGACTCGATTCAAGAAGACGATCCGTAGGGTACTGAGTGAGGGGGAACAAACTCTCGCATCATGTTGAAATACTCAGTGGCATCAACGTGGACTCAGTGACTACTATGTTCACTGACGGGTTATGAGTATTTATTCAAGCATTTGGTGATCAACATGAGATAGCATTTATTTCCCGCCATTAATGTTCATTGTACTTCATTAAGCATGTTGTTCTCATTTAATGCACGACATTCTATATGCTTGTCGCGGCGCATTAAATGCATGTCATTTCACCTTACCTATTAACCGATAGAGTTAAGTAGGGCGAGATTATAGGCGACACGGTAATCATAACCTATCATAACATTTAATCTCGAGCCATTCACCTCTTTAAAAGCGATTAATCTCACCACACAAGGAAAAACCGTTCATATTCGGTTTCATATATTTCTTTGTGTGTATCTCTAACTTAATCACTTTTTGCCATTAACGATCGATCTCGTGCTCGCATATTACTTGCTTAGAAATCTACCACTTTCAAGCACACTTCCTTCGATAATTACTTCTCTAAACTGCTTCTGCTATACACTAACTTACTCTATTTTCAAGTGCTAACACTTGTTTTGCAGATTCAATTTATACTCATAACAATGGCAACATCCCCCAACAACGAGGTGCTCATACCGACCGACATGCAGGAGATCATCGACTCCAAGCAAGTCTGGTTCGAGCCCATCCTCTCGTTCTGGTCCTGCGACATAACATGCATGGACAGCATCTTTGATGCCCTGGAGGCCTCTGGTCTGTTGACTATTCTCACGAGGTCTCCCTCTCTCTGCCTCCCTAGGCAAGTTGCTGAGTTCTTTATGAACTTAAGGCAAGATGATGAGGTGACGGACATCACCTGCATCAATTATATGCGAGAAACGGCCCCCAATGTCTGGATGGAGAAGATCGCAGACGTGGACATCACCAACTGCCTTCTCCGCAACTTCCACTTAACTAATAAAGGGATTTCTCCTATTGGATACAAGGAGTCTTCCATAAATCACTATCTTTCTCGATTCAGCGGGCAGAAAGATGTTGTATACAAAGCGGCGTTCCCCAAGAATCAGCTGCTCCCTAAATACAGGGGCCTGGCCTATATTGTGAACCATATGCTGACCAGTTCATCAGGTTCATATGATCAGCTTTCCAGAATCAGAATCCAGCTGTTGATGGCCATAGTGGATGAAGCTCATGTGAACTGGAACGCCTTCTTCCAATCCGAATTTATGGCGCAGCTCTAGAAATTCACCACTAATGAAGACAAATCCGGTCTTCAGCTCATTCCCAAGGGCAAACTTGTCTACGGCACCAAGGTCTCCATTATGCTCGAAGATTTGTGCCAAGGGAGAGTTGTGTTTGCTGATGCATTTCCGTTCGATCAAAAGAACGTGGAATTTTTGAGTGCAACAGAGGCAGAGAAATCTATAGGACGGGGACTACACGATAAGCGTCCCCTGGAGACTTCTCAGGCTCCTTGTCCAATTCAACACAAGAAGAGAAAAAGGCTGAAGAAGTATGAAGCTGCTACAGTGCTTCCAGAGCCTATCTCTGTTGAGGACTAAGGGTCCGGTAAGGAAGATGTGACCCTGAAAGAGAAAGTTAAGAGGATTCTCGATGAGGAGATTCAGTCAGACGCTCCAGTTGATATTCCACCTACTGACTCCTCCTCCTCTATTCCCGCCTCAGTTCTGCTAGCTCAGAGCAAAGCTACTGAGGAAGTCACGGACGAAATTCCCGAGATCTTGGATCATTTAAATCTCATAGACATATGTGTCGAGCTAGCGTGCGATGCGTATGAGATTCCCGGAATGGGATCTGGCTGGAAGAGACGATCCGCCTAAGGACCGCTTACGAATCGGCTAGATAAGAGCGAGACTCTTTGAGAGGAGATTGGCTACGGCGAGCCGACTGCCATAGCCTTAATGGAGAATCTTAGGGCCGCCATGCTAATGATCCTGAGTCTGAAGGGGCAATCTGATTAGCCGACTCAGCCCGAGACTCAGTCTAACTCTCACCGCGACATACCACCCAAGGATGTAGACCAGGGAGGATCTGCTAGGGACAATCTCCTAGGAACGACTTGCCACCACCTCCTCCTAGATCAGGCGCAGTCATTCCTACGCCATCCGAGACTCAGCAGAAACATCAATCTCGATACCAGGCTGCTAAGATCAAGGATTTGAAAATGGCGTTAATTAATAAGGTTATCAAACGTTAGGGTCACAAGAACCGTCTCCTCGCGGCAGACGTGAACACCAAATGGAGCCAATTTATAGAGGCTCAGACCAAGACGCTGGGTACCTTATCTACTGAAGTGCAGAGGATCATCACTCCCACTAAAGTCAATGCTGAAGCGATCCTCAAACAAGCACTTGAAGCTCAATGGACTGATCTAACTACACAGATTCAGAACATTCTGCAGAATCAAGCCAAAACTTTCTCTCAGGAAATGGCTTCTGTAATGGATCGGGTCCTGAAGACAGTAGAGGAGCGGCATAAGCTCGCTACTGAGAGTGTTGCTAAGGCACTCGTAGAGCAACATGCTGCATGCACACAGATCCAGAAGGAAGCCGTCGATTCTGTGGAGGCATATCTCAAAAAGATAGAAGCATCTAAGTCAGCTCTACTGAAAGCCATCAACTCAAAGCACGACGAGAGATGGACTTCTCATACCGTTGAAGCTAGAGATGTTGTAGCCTCTCTCGACTCTATCAGAACATCTATCGAGGGGCTGACCAACAAAGTGACCGCCTTGACAACGATTATAGATGATGCCAAAAAGGGAGAAAGTAGTAGGTTTGCAAAACTACTGACCCTCTTAAAAGCTGAAGAGGCAGGTCCCAGCACAGCAGCAGCAAGCAAGGGGGAAGAGAACAAAGCCGAAGGCTCAGGAGAACCTGCCGACGAGGCCGTCATTGAAGTGACCAAGTATCTTGAAGCATTACCTGAAGAAGAGCCTCCTCTACTGAAGTCAGCAGCAACTAAAGCCAAAGCTAAAAGCAAAGCTCCAGCCTCTCCCTCTCCCTCTCCTCATAAGAAGCTAAAATTCAAAACAAGCGAAGAGCAGATTGCTTACGATGAACAACTCGCGTGTGAGCTTGAGAAGGAAGATGCCCAAAAGACCAAAGCCAAGAAAGGCGTACTGATCCGCACTCCAGTTCCTACCAGAACTCGATCAGTACAACCCAAGAAAACCAGGTCTGCGGCAAAGACTCCGACAAAGTCCAAACAAGCTGAGAAGTCGAAGCCTCCATCTCCCAAATCTAAATCAGAGCCAAGCGACTCAGATGTACAGCTTATCACCACTGCGGGCCACAAAGAGACAGGAAGCAGAGATGAAAGAATTGTGGGATAGCTGTGAAAGAGGACTAGATAGAACAACTGAGGCCAGACAGATCATAGAAGCTAGAGAGCGGATACATCTTGCTGATTTGGAGGCACTCGAGCTAAGAACCGAGAAGGAAGCTCGTGAGAGAGTTCCCGAAAAAAGACAAGTATCCCTACGACTTCAAAGTTTTACGTAAGACTCGTCAATGAGGTGAAGAGACTAATTTTCAAGAGAACTAATGAGTGGGTACTGTATATGATCAACCGTGAGATGGGAGCAAATCAAAATCGATTTTATCAAGAAATTCTATGTCTGGAAGATACTCAGAGAGGATTCTGATCCTGAAGAAGCATTCGCAGATTTTTTGAAACATAAGGATTCCTCACTCTACGCTGAAATTCAAACAATTGTGGAACGATGCAGTTAGACTCGAAAGCACCTCGGTTCGTAACCTTGTCTCCTCCTATGACGCATCAAGACAATATTTACAAAAAGGAGATT
The DNA here is from genome assembly GCA_028984105.1 of Lavandula angustifolia. Classification (NCBI taxonomy): domain Eukaryota; kingdom Viridiplantae; phylum Streptophyta; class Magnoliopsida; order Lamiales; family Lamiaceae; genus Lavandula; species Lavandula angustifolia. Next base: position 10,558,797 of record CM054808.1, read on the forward strand.
GAGGAAGAAATCTTTGTTGTCATCAACAACAAAGGTCTGAACAAGAACAATGAAGAAGACAAGGAAGATATTAAGTCCCTGAGGCAGCGCGTATATTCAGCTTACGATATTGATCTTCCGGAGAAGATGTCCAGCTGACTGTCTCCTTAGTCTTCTAGGTCTTTAGAATAGATTGTCATGTAATGTAATCATCTTTATCTCATATATGACATATCTTTTCTGTCGGCCTTCGACAACTACTCATTGTCATTTGGTTGCGTATTTTCTTTCAACACTACTGATTACTAAAGTCACACTCACATATTTGCTTATATGTTTCTCTGTGTTTCAGTGCTTAGGTACTTTTTAAGAGAAACTACTTTTTCAATGATATAGGGGGAAAGTATTTTAAGTACGATACGGGGAAAATGCTTCTCTGTTTTGGGGGAAATTATTTTCTATGTGCTGATAGATAGTCAGCCTGATAATGCTCTGATAATTCAGTATGTGACATTGCTCCATATTTGTGTTAATGCTCTGATACTTCTCTTTAATGAGAAATTCAGTTGCTAGGCATTAATTTGTCTTGCTGATATTTTTGCTATGATTCTATGCCCTGTTTACCTTGTAATATTCTTTTTTTTTTTTTTTATCATAGTCAGTAACAGTAGTTGTTGTAAAAGGTTTTGGCATCATCAAATAGGGAAAAATTGTTGGGATGAACATATCTGATAAGATCTGAATGATGGGCCTTCGATATTCTAATAGCTTAGTTTGAGTTCAGTTGTTAGAACTTAGAAGGCTAGAGTTCGGAGGCGTGGATTCGCAGGAAGATCCTGCACTCAGCTGTAGAACTCAGTATCGAGGAAGTCAGTTGGTCTGTTAATCACCAACTGAATCTGCAAAAGATATCAAGCTAACGACTGAAGTGTTCAGACGAATATCGATAGAGGACAATCAGGCGAAAGTCCGAGGATTCAGAGGAAGTCAACTCATCGTACTTTGAGTTTGAATAAGCCTCACCAACTCTCATAGACCTCGACCAATAAGAAAGCTGCCAACAACTTAACTGCTCTGCCGTAAAGCTGCTCCTAGCCGGAAAAAGAGGAAATCTCTACAGTGCCTCTACTCAACGTTCAAATTATATATGGCCATTTTTCTTGTCTTATTCGACACGTGGGTAGACCCCCCTCCAACGGATCTATTCACAAATCGAAGACTATAAATAGAGAAGGTCTTCATGAAGAAGAAAGATCGGGAACCAAAGCGAACAAAGCTCAAAACCTCTAGCGAACTTACAAGCGACATTCAAGCGAAGAACTTGCTCATAGATTTTAGATATCTTTTTAGTTCTTCTCTCTAGAGAATTATTGTTCCCTTTCTCTATCTAAGCGTGCGTATTGTAAAATCAATAGCTTAGAACCTCGAAGGAGTTCATATCTTTTGAACTGTTCTTATTTTTAAGAACTCCTTCCTAGTTGGAGAAAATATAACCTTAAACGGTTAAGATATCGTACAGTCACTACGACTATAAGTAGATATCTGTCTAGCGTACAGATTGACTGAGGCTTGCTCAGTATAAGCAAACAAGTTAGAATCTGTCATGTGAACAGATCAAGTAAGGCTTGCTCAGTATAATTAATACAAGAACTCCTGCTTAGTTCAGGACAGTGGACATAGGACCCTGTGTGTTCGAACCACTTTAAAAATCGTTGTTTTGATTTTAACTGTGCCATTGATATAACTGTTCATTCAGCATCTAACTGACTTTTTAATCAACTTGCATAAAACGGGTTTTCAACTAAGACGCATATTTTAAAGGGCATACACTTCCGCACACAACTCTTGTACTGAACTACTGTTCACTGACATAAGTCAGTAGGACCGTACTCAGTAGGAAAATATTCAGCCCACGCGATCGAGAAAGTATATCTGGCCAACTGAGAAAGTTCAGTAGCAATCATCAACTAAAGCCGACTTTCGCGTTCTGAGTTTTAATTTGCATTCAGGTGTATTCACCCTCCCCCCTCTACACCTGAAGCGCGTCTTTGGACCAACAATATGAATGCCGCAAATATCTCGTTTGATTAATTATTTAGATTCACGCACTATGAACCAGAAGTTCATCAAGTTATTTAGTACAAAAGGAGTGACTAAAATCTCATATACCCGTTGTATATGCACCATAAAAGAACCGAATTTCTCATAGACAAAATAAATCAATTGATTCTCATTAGCGCCAGAAGCGTGAGAGATTTATTGGTGCTAAAGATAAAAAGTTTACGGAATAGAAATTTAGAACACATTACTCCAAATTCCTCCTGAAGATGATATGTGAATTAATATGTACAAAAGTACTTGAGGAAATCAACATACGCCTAAAGATGGATTTAAAATCAAAAGACTTAGGTTGAACTAATAATTGTTTCGACCTACAGATCGAGCATTTCTCTGATGGAGTTACACTAGTCGACCTACCTTAAAGGTTTTTAAAGAGATTTCATTATATTGCATCCACATGTCTATCTAATGGTTGATTCAATCACTTGAAATAGATGAAGAGTCATTTAGACCTATAGAAGATAACAAAGATGATGACCAGAAGTTCCTTACTTATGTGCAATTGGAGAATTTGAAATGATATTGACCATCATTTGTTATTTTCGAGACAAATATGATATTGGTCTATTTATGATAGTAATGATATATTGACATATTTCATGCTATTATCTATGATGATAATTAAACTTGTGTTGCACATATTAGTGTAAATCTTAAAGATAGATAACCTTGAAGATTGTTATCTTGAGGGGAGTAATAAATTATAAATAATCCTGAAGATAGACTGACTCCTAAAGGTCAAATGTCCCTGAAGGTCAAATGGTTGTATTCTTTTTTTCTTTCTAAGTTTTTCCCCAAAGTGTTTTCGGCGTCCAATGCAACACACAAGTAAATGAGTCATTGAGATTGATTCATAAAAGAGCCAATGCAACACATGATCTCCAAAAGAGTGACGACATCAACATCCAGCAAATTCGCTCAAGTGACAATCTAGCGGATTATTTTACAAAGGCATTACTAACGTCAACATTCAAGAAATTGTTACACAAGATCGATATGCGCCGATTTAAAGATCAAGAATGACTATATTGAGGTGGAGCAGCTGTACTCTTTTTTCCTTCGACCAGTTTTTATCCCAATGGGTTTTTCTGGCAAGGTTTTAATGAGGCAACAATTTTTTTTAGGGATGGTCAATCAAGGGGAGTGTTGTAAATATATTTTATTTATATACTTACCATATATTGTGATGACCATGTAAACTCTAAAAGCCCATGAGTCCATCTTGTATTCTATAAATAGAGGTCTCCACCCTCATAATAATAAACATCTATTTCTCATTCTCTCTGTTATTCTCTTGTTCTATTTAGTTTATAACCGTAAGAATGAAAGTGGAAATATCAAAAACTTATAAAACAAACTCCAAGATATCATGTCTTGATTATCATAATAAACAACATTTTCTATTGGTTTGTAATTCACTAATTTTTTATTTTTTTTGTTTTGACCTAGATAAACTTCTCCAATTGTATTAAATAAATAATTCTAGCTTCTTTCGTTTTGATAAGGCTTTAATTGACAAAAAAATAACTTCACAACAATTAATTAATTCGTTTTTCTTATTAAATTGATAGTCTAACTCAACAGGCAAAACCTAATTCAAAAATCCAGAAATTGTCAAAAATTGTAAACCAAAGTGCACGAACGCAAGAGAGAGAATTAATATCCTTCCGTCTATGGCACCTTCAAATACTATTCTGAGTTAGCTGAGTTATCATCTGATAACCCGGTCTGCTCTGCAATCAACACTTGAGACACGATTTCTTGAGCTTCTGCAAGAGCATCCTCGTTCTCGTCTGCAGCATATAAAATCTTCTTTATCGCCACAGCCATCTGCAGCCAGGTTGAAGACAAAGATATCGATGAGTTTGTTAGAGAGAAAGAGAATGTTCTTCTCAAGAGAATACATTCTTCATTGCCATATATAAGGCTACAAAAACATACTAAATGGACTATGAAAAAGCTGTCCTATATCAACCTAGTTATCAATAAGATGCAGAACTAAAGCAACACATAACAAAGCCTTTGTCATCAAAATTTTCGACAAATTTGCAGGAGTACATTGATTACAGTACTAGTACCAGTTAAAGAGAAGGTGGTTGTGCTGAGGAGTTCTTACCGGAAGATTTTCCAACTCGGGAGCCTGACAAAGGACTTCTACATCACATAATTTGCCAAAGTAGAAGTCCCTTTCCTTTTCCAAGAGATCAACAGAAAGCTTGAGATCGGTAATCTGACATTAGTTTAACCGCATTAAAACAAAGCAGAACATCGATGTTTAAGATATCAGTGTGGTAAAACTAGATTTTGTAAGGTCTTATAACAAAACAAATAGCAAAACACTTCAAATAAGCATTTAGCTGGCAAAAACATTCAGATTGTCCTAAGCAGACAAAATCAGTGGTAGATCATAGTACCAAACATGAGTGTGGATGTATCAAAATAGGAGACTTTCCAGAAAAAGGTCGTCGTGAAGATGTTTCCCACTGATAAATAGCAAGTCGAAGGTACACAAACTGAAGCTGATAAGGCCAAAGACAATAACATACAAAAAAAGTTCAGTATTCTCACCTCTTTTGTCAATGCTTGAACATCGATTGAGGTATTGGCCCCAGGCTTCGTATTCTTGGTGCCAGTGCCTGATCGGAATATATTGAGCAATTATACTTACGCCAAACAGTAAATGGGAAGATAGAAAGTGGTATTACTTGTATTTCTTCTTAGAACCGATGGATCTTCATCATATGAGCCAGAGTTGGCAGAATTGTTTGTTTGTAATGACTTAGAGTTCTTCAGGGGACCTCTAATAGTTCTACTTCCACCTTTAGTTCTGCGCTCCACAGGATTGTAATTCCTGTAAACACAAAGCAGTAGAAAAATAATGTATTATTTAGTGACTAAATTCACTTAATGCCATAAAAAAAACTAGTACTTAAAGGAGGTGTTACTCGTTCATTAGACCACCGTTTACAGAGTCACAATAACGTTTAAGCCATTGGAGGAACTCCAAGTTGTCCAATGGCCTGGCTTTGACGAGTCTGCTGACCTCAATATGCTGCAACGGTTACAGAGAGAGCAAAGATAGGTGACTGTATATTCTCATATAATAAATACCATGCTTGCCATAGTATGTTATTTATCATTTTTCATGACATTTAAACACAAACGAGGAAAAGTTGTGTAGGAAAATTTCAATGAATATGCTGGAGTCGGGGTGATATATGTGAAAGATTGTACTCCAATAAAACAATGGGGAGAAGTTAAAGCAAAGGATTACCTTGTCAATTTTGAGTTTGTTAAAAACGTCCTGAAGCACTTTGTAATTCTGGATGAAATCATATTCAGTCTTACCATCAAAGTTCACCTAAAACAGAATGATGTCAGAATTGCCACAACATTAGGCGTGACAGTTCCAGAAAAAGCGAGAGAAGGAAGTTGTCACCTTGTGCATGGGAACCACTCCCGGGTGAGTCATGTCCATCATCTGACATTGCACAGCCCCAGACGCAGCCTGAATGACTTTGTGTATGAGAACATAGCATATAACCACACGTTTCTTTTCAGTCAATAGAAAGGATATAAAGACTTTGCAACAATCCCACACCGACCGTGGTATGTGCAGGGTTTTAGTTTCAACTTAAAATTTATCCAAAAACTACACCATCTGTATTTTATCTGCCTCAGAAACTACAGGTACTTCTTGAAGAAGATCGCTTGCAATTCAAAAGTTACTCTTTCAAGAATACAGTAAAAAGAATACCAATTAAAATTTGAAAACATGGCCAATATGCAATGCGATATAAAGGTTGAGTTTTATGATAAAGCATAAGGGAAACCCATAGATTATAGCAGCACTCCCAACTTATTTGTCAATCGCTAAAGCATATCACTCATTGTAAATCCAGACAGCAGCCCCCACAAAACAATAATTAAATGGTTAGAAAAGTACCAGCCAAGGTGTATATATAATGAGAAAAAACATAGCCATAAGGAAAAAACTATGGCAGGATTATGGAATCTGAACAGGAAGAACAGGTTCCAACTTGACCAAATACATAGAAGGTTAGTTTGTTAGATGTTTTCATGCAAGTTAATGCCTTTCAATCGAAGTGCCTTACAAAGTCAGCTGATCAGAATAATGTCAAGACGGTATGCAAAGCAAGTTCGTCCTGAAGCAACATTAATAGTACAACACCTCAGCATATCTAAGATATGCTGAAAATACATGGAGGTTAATCAGCAGCATTAAAGATGTTTGGTTAATACTAATGTTACATATAACTTAGACCTGTTAGTTTCTTTCTCCTTATCTGTTTGATCCATCCTTATGAAACAAATTCCCCAAGAAAGCTTCGTACTCTATAATCGTCAATTATTTCTAGATGAAAAAAAACAACCAGTAGATCTATTCTTGATTATATTCAAATTATATTTTCAAGATGCTAAACCCCGAAACAATACATTGCCCAACAAACAGGTCAAAATGGAAACAAAAACACGAGGAATTTCACCAAATGTACATTTTTTCACTAATCTACAAAGAAACACGCAATTTCTATACCTTTACGGAATTACTAAAGAATATAAAATTTCTACCACAATGCGAAAGAGAGAAAACCAGGTGAACCAAATTTAACCAGAATTATATAAAACAAGAAATCTCAGCTACCTTCCAATTTCTATGATAACAGAAAAAATAATTAAAAAAAGAAACAATCAGTTTCACCATCATACTCATAAACAAATCAAAAACCAAATAGGAGCTAGGAAATTACCACATTTACAAAATAGTGAAAAGCAAAGAAATAAACAAATCTCAGCGGAAATTTTTTATTTTTATTTTATCATTGCAGTTTTACCTCTTCAATACGAGAGAGATTAAGCTGAAGCCTATCGTTAATCCATCCAAGGATCTCATTTCTCCCCACAAAATATGCACTATCCATGATCCCTATATTTGCTGCCATTATTCAAAAAATTATAAATAAAATTATCTGGAGACAAAAGAACACCCCTTTTGCAATTCTTCAACGGCTAATTTTAGATTTCTACATGCAAATGCAGATTTCTACATGTAATTTTTTATTACATGCAAAGGAAGAGAGATAGATATAGAGGAGAGATAGAGATGTTGGTATCTAAAATTCAAATTAAGAAATATGGTTCGCGAAGAAACTCTTTGTTGGGAATTCAAATTTATTGGTATTTTGGGCTCCAATTAAAGAAGAATATGATTTGTTACTATCTTTGGTTCAAATTCAAAAAGATATGTTTGTTTGTATATAAAGTTCAGATAAATATTTTCTGGACTGTGCAATCGCTGCACCTGGTCAAACAATAGTACACAAACAAAATGTAAAGCAGCCATCGACCATCGTTTTATTTCTTTTTTATCTGTTAAAAAAATATTTTACTACTATGGAAATTCACGATCCCTACCCATATATATACACTAGATGATTTTCATTTGTAATACCCAACAAATCAAACAAGACAAAACTTGTATCACATTTAGTAATCATATTATATATATGATTTAAAGACATTAATAAGATAGAAACAAAGGGGTATTAATAATATTAGGCAAGGAATCTTCTTTAATCCGAGTTATATAGTCAATTGCTATAAGGAGTATATAGTCAAATTCATGACTGAAATTTAAACAGTGCATACTTCAATAGCAATTGTAAGTTATCATTGTTTTATATATATTTTTTTATATCAATAAATATGTAGTCAAACTAAGGAATAGAAATGATGTAAAAAACACAAAATTAGGATATTACACTAGTGATTCGTGCACTTTTTTTAAAGGCAAAAACTTGTGTGCATCATGTTGCACATGCAACATGATCCAATTACTCAATTTTGACCCGCTTTGACCCGTGTTTGACTCGTTGACCCGCATTGACTCGTGTTTGACCTGCTGACGTCAGCATGACATTATATATTGTTGGATATGAGTCAGTAGATGATACTCAGCTGTTGTTCGGTTAAAAGAAAATTGGGGGAAATCATAGTAGTACTATGGAATTGAAGATCCCAAAACCTAGCTGATATCAGTAGATTAGTGTGTCGTTAGGATTAGCTGATGTATAGGTTAGAATTGTCGTAATAGTTTTTATATTCTTGTCTAAGTCCTGTACGGGGTAATTGTTGAACTGATCTTCTGTCGAAGATACTTTTCAGAACCCCACGTCATCAGTGTAATCGCTTGCGTTCTTCGTCCATCACCGAGTAAACCTCGGTAGAAGCCAACCCAAGACCGGATAAGCCATCGCGAAGAACTCATGCAAGCTCGCAGTACCTTCGCCGCCACCGGACCTACTCGGTAGATGCCTGTCACCGACTCAAGTAAGAAGACAGAGACTTTTCGCCCATCGTATCCTACTGAAAGCGACCCACTATTCAAGTCTTTTCGAGAAGTTCGCAGAAGACATACGAGGTTGTTGAACGGTCAACTCTAACATTCTCACCAACTACAAACCTCGACCAATGAGAAGCCGACAACGCTTACCTACTCTACACGTAAAGTCGCTCTCATGAACGAGTCGCATTAACCGCCCCTGCCGCAATAAGTTCGAATTATGGCCGTTTTCCTTGGAAGCTTGTGACACGTGGCATCGTCGTCTCCAACGGACATATGCCATAACTCACAACTATAAATAGAGAAGTTTTTGAAGCTCCGAGAGACGGAATTTGGAAGGGACAAGCTCAAGTTCACAAACGCTCTAGAACACTCAAAGATCATCCAGAGGAAAACTTGCGTACTTAGAAGATTTCTCGGTTTTCTCTCTAGAGTTCTTAGATCCCTTTCTTCTCTAGACTAAGCTCATTATCATATTTATAGCTTAGATTCGAAGGAGTTCACATTTAGTGAATTGTTCTTATTGTAAGAACTCCTTCTCAGTTGGAGAATATTCCCTTCCCTTTCAGACTTAGGTTTGGATTGTAAAGTCGCTAAGGACTATAACTTAGAGGGAACCGGTCGCGACGTATCCCCGCTGAGGCTTGCTCGAATAATCAACAAGTTCTCCCGCTTTGTTCGGGACCGTGGACGTAGGATCTTGCGTATCCGAACCACGTTAAATCGCTTGTGTTCTTTTTCTTGTTTTATTGCATAGCATTCAACCGACTTGAAAATCATAAGCTTGCATAAAACGTATTTTATAAAGCGCACGACCAAAAGATTTAATTTGCTAAAACGTGTTTTTAAAAGAGACGAATTCCGGCCCCACACTTTCCGCACAACAGTCTTCGACTGATTCTCAAAGTACTGACAACAGTCAGTAGGAGAGAGTTCAGTAGTTGACTCACTCTGTCCCGCGATCGAAGGCTTATTTGGCACTCGTTCATCGGTTGCAATCAACGGCTCAGTGACCTTCATTGAGAAAAACAAACCGAGCTCGGTGTATTCACCCCCCTCTACACCCGACTTATCGTCTCCGGACCAACAATTGGTATCGAGCTCACGGTGTTCAACTGATCGCCGGTTCCAAATACTGGTCCTCTCGAACCGATCCCGAAAACCGTTTTCCTTTGCATAAGCATCTTTTCAAGCATCCTTATACTCTTACTCTTACGATGTCCGATATGTCGGTATTAGGATGGTACCGATGTTCTTAATAGAGAACTACACGGTATGGCGCGTACGTATGGAGACACACTCTAACGTCACTCCACGACAAGCATGTCGATGTCCTAGAGTCGGGACCGATCATTCCCATGATCGACAGGCGTAGTATTTGCTTGCCGGAGGAGGCGCGGGAGCACAAACCGGTGCTAAGGTTCCCAAAGATAAATCTCGCCTTCACGCCCGAAGAAAAGAAGTTGCACAACCTCGACCGAGTTGCACGTAATGCCATAGTGACTACGCTCGGTGACTCACACCTCTGAAGGGTACAGGATTGCAAGACGGCGAAAGAGCTATGGGACGCCTTGGCCAGACCGAGCCATGGAACCCCTCGGATCAAAGAAAACAAGCTCGAGCTAGAGCTTCGAGAGTTCGACGCCTTTGCAATGGAGCTTACCGAAACCATTGACGAGCCGAGTGTCGATTCACCAATCAAGTCAATGTCATCAATGGGCCGGGGAGGTCGTTCACCAACAAGGAGATGAACACCAAGATCTTGAGAGCGTTGCCCCGACAGAAGTGGCTTCCTTTTGGTACTTATTTACGTCGCTCTGATCTAAATGTTCTAACTCCCGATGTTATATTTTCGTAATTAAAATCGGAGGAATTCGAGCATAGCCTTACCCCAAAAGTGCTTAAGCGCTCCAGCGACACACGGTTCGACCATGCCTTCAAGGCAACAATCGAACACAGAGCCAAGCCTATTTCCTCAAGCAAAGCCGTGGCCACATCAGGCAGCAAAGTCTTCCGAGACTCCAGGCCTTGATCGCCTAGCACCGATGGCTCTCAAATATCGAAGGAAAAGGAGAAAGTCGAAAGCCGAGGAAATACAATCGAGATTCTTCTTCGGTAAGAAAGACTATCATAAGAAAGAAGAATCTAATCCTTCTACCGAATGCAGGAAATCGGAGTCTCGCCGCCACCCGTCTAAAGACTCACTGGTAAGAGCAAGCAGAACATCCACTGCTACAACTACAAGAAGGAGGGACACTATCGGATGATTGTCCCGAACTCCTCACCGCTCAAAGAGCGTAACGGCAGAGCTAGAAGAGAAAAATTTGCCAAGCGAAGGCAGCCTACATAGCCGGAGAGATATCCGACAACTCAATTGAAGAGGATACATTCATGTATTCTTCCAAGATGAAGCCGCATTCGTAGCCGTCGAAGTCGGAGAGAAGGTTCCCGAGGAATCACCGAACAAGTGTCCGATGGCCTGGAGAAGAGGCCGAGGTAAATTCTAAACTTAATATTACCTCTTCTTCACACAAGACACACGACACGTGCTCGGTCTCGATGATCCTCTAGATGTGGTACAAGCCTACGACGATCTACTAGAGGAACAGATTCAGCTGAGCAGAGAGTTCAGCAGAACCATCCAGGAACTAGAACAGGTAAAGGCTGAAAATCAGAGACTTTCTTCTGATTGTCAGGTCTCTACTGAGTCAGAGAATCTAGTTGCGAGACTTAAGGAAGAGATTGAATCTCTTATGACTAAGTCTCAGCTTCAAGAGACTCAGATCTCAGTCCTGACTAAGGACAATTCTGAGAAAGAGACTGAAATAGCCCAACTCAGTCAGAAACTCTCAGACGTACAGAAGGACTATAATTCTCTCAGGAGAAGTGATGAGGTCTGGAGAGGACTGGTGACTGAACAGTACCTGGGAGCTAAGGAGAAGCTAGAAAGCATGCTCAGAGCACAACGGCCAACTACTGTAAAAGAAGGCCTTGGTTATATTCACGAAGCTTCCACTTCTAAAAGCTCAGAATCGCTGGCTGATAGGTTCGTCAGGGGGAAAGTGCAAACTGCTGATACTACACCTCAGGCAAAGAACAAACAGAAAATGATTGCACCTTAGCCGAGCAATCATAAGAAATAGCTGACAAATGGTTCCTGCCCCAGGACACCGCGATCAAATTCAGGGGGAATCAAAAAGGTCAGATGGGTAGAACAGTACAGAGAGCCATTATATGAGCATCCGGCTCAGTACGGCTCGTACTACTATGAGCCCAGGGTCAGGAGAAGCGCTAAGACTCGAAGAAGAAAGCGCCCGAACCCAAAATCATCGCGAAAGTCGGTATCTCCAAGTCCCGTGGAGAAGAAAGCCGACAAGGTTCAGAAGAAGAGGTCTCAGACTTCTAAGGTTCCTAGACAGATCTGGGTTCCGAAATCACCCACTCACCAAGAAGGACCCAACTGAACCAAAGGGTACCTAAAAATGCCTCTCGTTTTGCAGGGTGCATAAGGACCCTTGGATAGTGGACAGCGGCGCGCTCGAGATACATGACTTACCGTAAGAGCTGCTGACCAACTACGTATAAGAAGATGGTCCCGGTAATGAATTCGGTGACAACTCCAAAGGCTATACAAGGGGATACGGAACGCCGACAATTGGGACCGCCACGGCTCAAGAGTAACATATGTTGAAGGACTTCAACATAATCTCCTTTCGACCGATCAATTTCGTGATAATCTTAATAGAGTAATCTTTGACGCTGGTTTCTGTGATATTGTTGACAAATCTACAGGGAAAACAGTGTTATCAGGTTCGCGGAGGAAAAACATCTATGTTGCAGACTGGAAAATCGCAGAACCTGAGGCTTGCTTACTAGCACAGACAAAATCTAGTGACAAGTCAGGATGGCTATGGCACAAGAGACTTAGCCACCTGAACTTCAAGACCATGAACAAGCTAGCCAAGAACTCCAAAGTCAGAGGACTGCCCAACGAATCGTTCGTTAAAGACAGAAATTGTGAAGCATGTCTGAAGGGAAAGCAAACAAAGAGTAGAAATCCACCTATTCCGTCACCTTCCACTAATGGAATCCTTCAGCTGCTGCACATGGACCTATTCGGGCCAGTCTCTCCAGTGACTATAAGAGGCAAGAAGTATGCCCTCGTCGTTATTGACGACTACTCGAGATATACTTGGGTCATCTTCATCGCCAATAAATCGATGTTCAAACCGGAGTTGCCCAATCTGCTGAAGAAACTCGGTGTGGAAAAGGACATCAAGATTCAAAGAATTCGCTCGGACGAGAGGAACAGAGTTTCTAAACTCAGTAGTTAAGACATACTGCGATAAAGAGGGAATTAAGCACGAGACATCAGCTGCACGTACCCCTCAGCAGAACGGACTTGCTGAACGAAAGAACAGAACACTCAAAGAAGCAAGCAAGAACGCTCCTCGCAGATTCCCGGACTACCCTCAAAGTTCCGGGCCGATGCTACCGACACCGCCCGCTATACTCGAATCGCTCACTACTCACTCAAGAACACATGAAGACACCATATGAATTATGGAAAGGGAGAATTCCTTCTATTTCTCATTTTCATATTTTCTACCGTCCTTGCTTTATCCACAATAATGGGAAAGATCACCGAAGGTCTTTGATAGCAAATCCGATCAAGGAGTTTTCTTAGGTTACTCTCGAGTCAAGAAAGCCTTCGAGTCTTTAACTATCGGACTCTTTGTGTGGAGGAAAGCCCTCATGTTGTTTTTGATGAATTTGTTACCGAGAACAGGAAAGAAACATAGTCAAATATCGATGATGTCGGCGAGCAAGCTACGGGATCTCGTACTTACCGATAAAGCCGAAAAGATCCAAGCATTGTTGGGATGATGAGTCGACGATGAACAAACTCGGACTCAACCAACAGTCGATGTAGGCCGACCTAGTTGATTCTATCGAACGGAATCAACAACAGTAACATCGGTCGATGAGGAAGCCCCATGGTAACCGAGACCTCTACCGAGAATATAAACTCGGGGGAACGATTAATGTTCCCGAGCTAAATGCCCCCGAACCCGGGAAACTCGGTAGATCCTAACCTTCTTACTTGAATTGCTACGATCACGTAACGCATTACTCTTGAAATGCCTAACACTCCTACCGACCGTGCGTAAGTAGTATCGGAAGAAGAAGCCCGAGTCGGGCGTTCGTGGCTCGATGCTCATTCTTCGGATCTTATCATTGGAGATCCATCAGCAACTATAAGGACGAGATCAAGATTAAGTTAAGGAGAAAGCTCACTTTACTCTTGTTTTCTCGTCTACGTAAGAACCTCGATCGATAGAGGACGCACTTAAAGATGCTTGATCGGGTCATTGCTATGCAAGAAGAGTCGAACCAGTTCGTCGTAAATGAAGTATGGGAGCTTGTTGACGGACCTAGACATCGCACGTGATTGGTACTAAGTGGGTCTTCAAAAACAAGCGAGATGAAAACAATGTCATTGTCGAAATAAAGCAAGACTAGTTGCAAAGGGATACAATCGGGCGTAAGGAATTGACTTTGATGAAACGTTCGCTCCGGGCCGCTAGATTGGAAGCCATTCGTCTATTCCTAGCTTATGCAACACATCAAGGCTTCAAAGTCTATCAGATGGATGTAAAGTCAGCTTTTCTGAACGGCGTACTGAAGGAAGAAGTCTACGTGGAACAACCGCCCGACTTTCAGCAGGGACATCGTGTACGGGACTTAGGAAAGCTCAGATGGGTTAAAACAAGCACCCGTGGCTTGGTATGATACCCTATCGACTTTCTACTTCGAAAAGGTTTTCGAAAGGGGACAATAGATCGCACCCTATTCAACATAAAGTTAGGAGATGACATCCTACTGGTGCAAATCTACGTGGACGACATCATTTTCGGCTGCAGAAATGAGACCATATGCCAGCAGTTCGAGAAGATGATGAAAGAGAAATTCGAGATGTCCATGATGGGAGAGATGAATTATTTCCTTGGATTTCAAGTGAAGCAATCACCCGAAGGAATCTTCATCAATCAAGCCAAATACACTCGAGACCTTCTCAAAAGATTCGGCCGCGACTCCAGGAAGCCGGTCCAAAATCCCCATGAACACGAACTTTAAAATCGATCTAGACAAAGAGGGAGCTTCTGTTAACTCTACTAACTATAGAGCTATTATAGGCTCTTTACTTTATTTAACAGCTAGCCGTCCTGACATAACTTATGCTTGTAGGTGTATGCGCAAAATTCCAAGCGAGATCCCAAGCGAAGTCATTTAGACTCAAGCAAAGAAGATTCTCGCGCTATTTAAGAGGAACACCCGATGTTTGGGTTATGGTATCCTCGCCGATGATAACTTAATGCCGACGAGGTTATTCCGATGCCGATTATGCAGGATGCGGGATAGATGGAAAGTCAACTTCCGGAACTTGTCGGTTCTTAGCGAAGAAGTCGATTTCTTGGTTTTCAAAGAAGCGAAGATTCGAGAGCAATGTCCACTACTGAAGGCGAGTACATGGCTGCGCAGGAAGTTGCTTGTGCCCAAATCCTTTGGCTTCGACAACAACTTAGAGACTATGGTATAACTCGGGATGAAGTGCCCATCTACTGCGACTCCACAAGTGCAATGCCATAACTCGAACCCAGGTTCTACATACCGTATGCAAGCACGTGGATATCCGACACCACTTCATTAGAGACCATGTCGAGAAGAAGGATATCGAGGATGGAGAAGATCCATACCGACAAGCAAAGGGCGATATACCGACCAAACCACTAGCCGAGAACAAAGTTCGTGAGAACTATCAGCGAGCTAGGTCTACTGGATCCTACTGAGATGCGTCAGTAGATGCCGACTACTGAGAACATCATTGCCCAACAATTGGTAACAATTGGTATCAGCATAAGGAATCGCAGCGACAGTCGATTAACTAAGTACAGATGACTCGCTTGGGAAAGTCACACTTGTACACGGCAAGAGGGGGAACATAGTCATCGGCATGACAACCATTCTCCTTTTACATAACGGTAACCAGTGATAAGTTCACCAAGAGGGTTTGCGTAATTTTGTGTACTTATTTTTTTTAAGCATGCTCGCATTTATTGCATCGCTCGCTCACACTCGCAGTTAATGTGCATTCATTTCCCGCCATTAATAGTTTAAGGAAAGGTCAGTAGGAAACCTTAACCTGAGTAATTAATGCTGTCTATCGCGCATTTAATGCATGTCTTCTCACTTACCTTTATTACGTAGATCTATGTTTTAGGCGGCTTTGGTAATCATTCCTTTTATAACATTAAATCTTAGCCGTCCATAGTTATGAAAGATTAAAACTCAGCCGTTAGATTAAAACGTGCAATCAAGCCAATATATACAAAATCTTTCATCTTCTATCATTCGTTACTTTTCGCCATTTTCATACCTTACGAGCTTTACTCGCAATTAGTTTCTACTTCTTATAACTGCCTTGCCTGTGCATCTTTCAAGCTCTAATACTCGGTAATGTATTAAAATCTGCTGATAACTACTAACTTACTCTATTTTCAAGTGCTAACAAGTTGTTTTGCAGATTTCTATGGCGATCGTACAGGACTCCTGAACCTATAGTGGAGATCATGACCATCCGGATTCAGTTCGAACCCACAATGGCTTTTTGCCAGGTGGATATCCCATATCCGGAACCGATGTTCGATGCTCGAGAGGTCCGGGTTGGAGACCCTCGTGACCAAGCATCCCCGTGCCGGTCGCCGAGGCAAGTGGCGGAGGCATATTTCAACCGGAATTCGGTGGCCGCCGAAGGAGAAGAAGCCTCGTTTTCTTACATGGAGGAGACTAATCCAAACAAGTGGAAGGCGTCTCGAAAGACCTTCAACATCCGAGAGGCTCGGTCCTCGCATTTCAGCCTTCCTAATTCCGGAATCTCCCCTATCGGATATAAGGAGAGGGAGATCAACGCTTATGTGCAAAAGTTCCGTGGACGCAGCTGATCCGACGTTCAAGACAGCTCTCTCCCGAGGAATCTCTTGCTACCTCGGTCGAGAGGTTTAGCGTAGGTGGTCTCGCACATACTGACAAGCTCAGCTGGATCGTACGATCAGCTGTCCAAGCCAAGGATTCAGCTGATGATGGCCATAGATGATGGAGTAGAAGTGAACTGGGCTGACTATTATACAACTCAGATGAAAGCCCAAGCCCAGAAGTTCACTACGCTACCCACTGGCGAGAGGAGGTTGGCCAGTGTGGGTAAGCTTCTATTCGGGACCAAGATGTCAGTCCTAATAGAGAGTGTTGTACAGAGGAACTCAGCTTTTGAAGACTCAAAGCTGTACAACACTAAGCTGATAAAGTTTCAGACTAAAGAAGCGACGGAGAAGTCGATTGGCAAAGGGCCACCTGAGCAGAAGAGAGCTGCTCCTGTCTTGCCATCTCCCGTTGACGAGCCCAAGAGGAGGAGGCTTAATAGGCCACGACCAGTTGAGGTCACTATGGCTCAGCCGATAACCATCTTAGCACAGGCTCCTCCTCCACAACAAGATGAGCATATCTTAGACTCCGACACAGGGATTGAAGGAGCAACCCTCAAGGAGAAAGCTCAAGTCATCAGCTCCGATGACACACAGTCGGACGTTAGGGAACCGACTGAGGAGAATGCGACTGAGTGGACAGCTATTTACACCACTCGTCTCCGTGCCGCAGCTGAAGTACACGATCATATTCCTGAGATCGCTGGGCACTCAGACTTAGTCGACATAGCCATCAGGGCTAGGGTTCAAATACTTCTAAGATTTTTGAGTTGGGATATTCTAGAAGACATAATCAAAACCCACTCAGCTTCTCTACCCGCACGATAAGGAGCGAAGCTACAAGAAGTAATAGGGTACGGAGAACCACGTGACTTAGCTACTCTTGAAGATCTCGTGAGCCGCAATGCTTTACCTTCTAAGCTTGCGAGAGTCAGTCCCTGGTAACACTCCTCCACCCCCATCTCCTCCTGCTGATGATAAGAAAGATGATGATGATAACAATCAGAGGAAGGATCAGACACCCAAGGATACAGAGTTGGGAGGCTCAGCTGAGGGTTCAACTCCCCGTGAGAAGAGCAATTCACCACATCCTGATACATCGGGTGATGCTCAAGGTGCTCCGGGCACAAAGTAGGGAGCAACTCCTCACATTTTCTGAGCAGAGGCTCGGAACCAGCTCGTATCAGATACAACCTATCGGTTCCGTGTCCTTAAAGTCCGTAAATAAAGCCATTCGACGCCAAGGAGAGAAAAACAGACTTTTGGCTAAGGACGTCCATCTGAAATGGACAAAGTATACCAAGGCTCAGACACAGAGCTTAGACAGAATAGCTGCTGACATCTCAAAGACTCCAGTACCTACTCCTCAACCCAACTTTCAGGAGATTATTGAGGCAGCCTTAGCAGCTCAGAAAGTCGATCTAGAAGCTCGAGTCGGCGGTTGCTCCAGAATCAGCAAAAGATATTTTCAGAGCAGCTGACTCAAGCTCTCACAATTGTTAAGCTCGAAATCGATGAACGGAATAAGATTGCCACCTCTAGCCTTCAGAAATCTATTACCCAACAGGCAGAGGCTCTGAAACTTATTCGAAAGAAATGACGAATCGCAGGATCGGGCTCTGCTGAAACTCCGTCCGTCGAGTCACCGCACGACTTAAAACATCTAGAGCCGATCAAGAAAAAGATTGGGAATTATATTGCGATCTCGTCAAGGACTTCGAATCCACAGCAACTCAGATTAAGGATTCAGTCCACAATGTGGAAAGAGACATTCAAGCCATCCGCACCCAACTCTCTAAGGCAGATGATGCCAAAAAGGGGGAAGGTATTATGAAGGATGAACCTGATACGGATATGGCTGAAGTCCAAATAATAGAGGGTGGTTAGGAGGAAGGACCCTCTAATGCTCAGACTCAGGGGGAAGGTATTCAGGCGGAACAACCCTCAACTGCTCATGCTCAATCCTCAGCCACTCAGGCTGAAGATACTTCAGGGGTTCTGCTGCTCGAATCTCCTCTAGAACTACACCCATCTCATCTTCTGCCGCTCACATAGAAGATGTTGCTCACTTCATTGAGCAAGAGTCTGAAGGAGAACAGACTCCTCCGCAGAGGCCGGGGAAGGAGACTGCTACTGCTATTACTCCTCCTTTCTCCCCGGTCCGAAATTCAAATCTAAAGCGGAGCAAGAGGCTTATGACCTCAATATTGCCCAACAATTGCAAGATAAGCTGGGACCGAGAGCGTCGGCTTGAAGAAGCAAAGCGAAGCGAAGAAAGAAGCCCAAGGGCAAAGCCGTTAGGGGCAAAGGCAAGAAAAAGGTCGAATCGGTCAAAGAGCGAAGAAGAAAGCCCAAGCGGATTTTGCTAAGGCTCTTCCGACCGAGATCCCAGCTACTACTCGAGCATTCCCACTCCTACTCTAACACCCGAGCAGATAGCGGAAGATCAAGCGACCCGGGAGGCGATCTTTGCAAGGCCTAAATATCGACGAGGAGACCGTAGGGCGGCCGGCTCTCCGAGAAAAGAAAAGAATGGCCGATATGGCTAAGATGATAAGCCTATCCAAGAAGCCGCAACTGATCCCGGAAGACAAATCCCAAGAGGATCAAGGAAGAGAACACCTCTCGCCAAGAAGGACTCGATTGTTCATGTCGATCGATGGGTTCCGGCTGAGGTTAATGATCAATGGGAAGAACTTAAAGAGCAATTTATCAAAGGCTACTATGTTTGGGGATTCTATCCTCGAGAGCAACCTATCGATCAAGCCTTTGATAAGTTCATGTTTCTGTACAATTCAAAGCTGAGGGAACAACTCAAGGAGATCATGAAGAGACATAATATTCCGTTTAGAGCTCCAGCTTTCAAGCGCATTCCACCTCCTAGAACTGCGCGCGGAGTTCTATGTACGAAGGACATAGAAGATGAGGTTAGTCTTTGCGCAAAGATTCCGCTTCAACCCGAGTGTCCACCTTCCTGAAGACGACGAGGATATCCAGACTCGGAGGAAGAGAATCTATTTATACTATCGTCTGGAACCTCCCATGGATAGATTTGCAGGATTCAGGGAACGCACTCAAGCCTTCAGGCGTCTGTAGTCTTTCTCTTTTCTATCTTTTGTAATAGTGATAGGAACCTGTACTTCATTGATTATATATATCAGTTCCTATTGTTTGTCAGACAATTACTCATTGTCTTTCAGCTCTTTGCATTGTGGTTTCACGACTGATCACTAAGTGATCTGACACACACTCACAGTCAGTTTCTTTGATTTTGCCTATCTCCCACCTACTGAAGTATTGAAATTCCTTTATTTTTTTCTTTCCCTCGAATGTTGTAAGGGGGAAATTGTTGTCGATAGGATAGCATCTTTTATA
The DNA here is from genome assembly GCA_028984105.1 of Lavandula angustifolia. NCBI lineage: Eukaryota > Viridiplantae > Streptophyta > Magnoliopsida > Lamiales > Lamiaceae > Lavandula > Lavandula angustifolia. The sequence goes on from CM054808.1 coordinate 10,578,675, forward strand.
GACTTAAGAAGTTTAAGAGGTAGAGGTAGAGGTTTTGGCATCATCAATTAGGGGAAATTGTTGGATATGAGTCGGTAGATGATACTCACCGTTGTTCGGTTAAAAGAAAATTGGGGGAAATCATAGTAGTACTATGGAATTGAAGATCCCAAAACCTAGCCGATATCAGTAGATTAGTGTGTCATTAGGATTAGCTGATGTATAGGTTAGACTTGTCGTAATAGTTTTTATATTCTTGTCTAAGTCCCGTACGGGGTAATTGTTGAACCGATCTTCCGTCGAAGATACTTTTCGTAACCCCACGTCATCGTGTAATCGCTTGCGTTCTTGATCATTAGCCGAGTAAACCTCGGTAGAAGCCAACCCCAGGGACCGATAAGCCATCGCCAGAAGAACTCATGCAAGCCCAAGTACCTTCGCGTGCCGCCGACTTACCTACTCGGTAGATGCCCCGTCACCGACTCAACTGAAGAAGACAGAGACTTTTCGGTCCTCCGTATCCTACGGAAAGCGACCCAGCTATTCAAGTCTTTTCGAGAAGTTCAACAGAAGACATACGAGGTTGTTGAACGGTCAACTCTAACATTCTCACCAACTACAAACCTCGACCAATGAGAAGCCGACAACGCTTACCTACTCTACACAGTAAAGCTGCTCTCATGAACAGTGCATTAACTGCCCTGTTGCAATAAGTTCGAATTATGGCCGTTTTCTTTGGAAGCTTGTGACACGTGGCATCGTCGTCTCCAACGGACATATGTCATAACTCACAACTATAAATAGAGAAGTTTTTGAAGCTCCGAGAGACGGAATTTCGAAGGGACAAGCTCAAGTTCACAAACGCTCTAGAACACTCAAAGATCATCCAGAGGAAAACTTGCGTACTTAGAAGATTTCTCGGTTTTTCTCTAGATCCCTTTCTTCTCTAGACTAAGCTCATTGTCATATTTATAGCTTAGATTCGATGGAGTTCACATTTAGTGAATTGTTCTTATTGTAAGAACTCCTTCTCAGTTGGAGAATATTCCCTTCCCTTTCAGACTTAGGTTTGGATTGTAAAGTCGCTAAGGACTATAACTTAGAGGGAACTGTTCGGTCTGCACAGTATCCCCGCCGAGGCTTGCTCGAAATAATCAACAAGTTCTCCTCGCTTTGTTCGGGACCGTGGACGTAGGATCTTGCGTATCCGAACCACGTTAAATCGCTTGTGGTCTTTTACTGTTTTATTGCATAGCATTCAACTGACTTGAAAATCATAAGCTTGCATAAAACGTATTTTATAAAGCGCACAACCAAAAGATTTAATTTGCTAAAACGTGTTTTCAAAAGAGACGAATTTTGGGCCCCACACTTTCCGCACAACAGTCTCCGACTGATTCTCAAAGTACTGACAACAGTCAGTAGGAGAGAGTTCAGTAGTTGACTCACTCTGTCCCGCGATCGAAGGCTTATTTGGCACTGTTCATCAGTTGCAATCAACAGTTCAGCTGACCTTCATTGAGAAAAAGAAACTGAGCTCAGGTGTATTCACCCCCCCTCTACACCTGACTTATCGTCTCCGGACCAACATATATATATATATATATATATCTATATTTATTTTTCATTTTTTTAACTTTTTTTTAACGTTTTTTCCCCTTTATTTTAAGGACGGACGTGTCACTCTTTGCATACGAGAGTGTCAATCGTAACAAACAAAAGTATCAATCGCAACAAACAAATTTTTTTCATTTTTTTTCCTTTATTTTAAGGACGGACGTGTCATTCTTTGCATATGAAAGTGTCAATCGTAACAAACAAAAGTGTCAATCATAACAAATAATTTTTTTTATTTTTTCCCAATTTTTTTGATAAGGAAGGCGTGTCATTTGTAATGAATAAATGTGTCATTTGTTACTTATCCAAAGTATCAATCGTAACAAACAAAAGTGTCATATGTATTTGAATAAAGTGTCATTTATATCATTTATTGAATATCAATTATTTTTTAAAAAAATGCGATTTGTTTCGAAAAAAAATGTCATTAGTTTATGAAAAAAGTGTCAATTACAACGAACGAAAGTGTCATTTATTTTAAAGTGTCAATCACACTGAAGTAAATTGACACTCAGAATTAAGGAACGTGTCACTTTCATCTACTAATCAATATGAAGCATAATAACCAGAAATTTTACCCAAAGTGTCAATCGTAATAAACAAAAGTGTCAATTGTCCCGAATGAAAGTGTCATTGTTTAGAACAAACGAACAAAAGTGTCATTGTTTAGAACAAGCGACACTTTTGTATACAAAGAGTGACACTCTCGTCCTTATAATAAAGGGGAAAAAAACGAAATATATTTTTTGTATTTCAAAACGAAAAATGAAAAAAAGTGTCGTGTCATTCTTTGTATTTCCGAAAAGACGAAAAAAATGAAAAAACGAAAAAAGACAAAAAAAGACGAAAAAACGAAAAAGACGAAAAAGGCGAAAAAAAACGATAAAAATGAAAAAGACAAACAAACGAAAAAAGTAGAAAAAGACGGAAAAAACGAAAAAGGCGAAAAAATGAAAAAAGACGAAAAACGAAAAAGACGAAAAAAAACGAAAAAGACAAAAAAAACGAAAAAAGGCAAAAAAGACGGAAAAAACGAAAAAGACGAAAATGGCGAAAAAATGAAAAAAAGACGAAAAAGGCAAAAAAAAAACAAAAAAGACGAAAAAACGAAAAAGAAAAAAAAGGAAAAAACAAAAAAGATGAAAAAAGACAAAAAAAAAAAAAAAAAAAAAAAAAAAAAAAACAAAAAAAAAAAAATGAAAAAAAAAACAAATACGAAAAAAAAAATCAGGTCAACACATGAGTCAAAGCGGGTCAACGGGTCAAACATGAGTTAAAATTGGGCAATTTGATCATGTTGCATGTGCAACATGATGCACACTAGTCCATCTCTTTTTTAAATATTTGACTTGAGAAACTCGCAAAATGTAACCAAATATATAATATATAAATTATACCATACTAATATATATGTAGCATAATAGATTGTAAGCTCATATTTAATGACAATCTTCGACTATTAAATACTCATCTTGAACGCTATATCAACTTAAGTTTAATATGTGAACTTTGAAAGTCCGTCAACTCACTAAACCTTATTGTCCAAAGTAATCATCACGTACCATTAACTTATCACTTTCCACCAAGCAACTACTCAAACTTAATCCAATCAAAACAATTCTTACCTCAAAGAAAAGTTGTACTAAGTGTATCAGACTTTCAACAAATACCCATTTCTTTCCAGTTCTTTCCTCCCGACATCATATCTTGGAAGCGTAAGAACACACAAAATGGATAATCAAGCCCAGAGGCGGAGGGAGGTGGTGGCTAGGGCTGTTACTGAATCGAGCTTTTATCGAATAGCTCGGGCTCGAGCTTGATTAGGCTCGGCTTGAATTCGATAATATCAAGCTCGAGCTCGAGTTCGAATCTCATATTGATATTCGATAATTATTCGAGCCGAATTCGAATATTGCACTATTTGGTTCGAAAGCTCGCGAGCCGGCTCGATTAAATTAATTTATTTAATAGTATATATGTACTATATGACTTGAAATAAATTAATACATGAAAAATTCAAATGAATTAACAATTATTAAAAAACATTATTTAAATTTAAAACATAAATCAATTAAAAATCACCATTCACCAAATCAGAATAAAAAAATCACACTCTACATTCGGTAATAGCCCTACTACTCACCGCCGTCTCTCAGACGCTCACGCTCACCACTCCGGATTCAAAAAATTAGAATCCAGATCCGACGCCCGACGCTCATCGATCCAGATTCATCAATCATCACTTCATCACTTCATCTAGCAGGACCAATATGGCATTAAACTGGACTTGAAATCCCGATTTGAAGTCGGCAGTATAAATTGCCAGCCCGAAAAAAATTCAGATTTCGAATCCTGTAAGTTTCGGTTCAGCCGTTTAATTTTCTCTTGTAATTCATGAATTCTTGAAGTTAATTTAAGTTTGTTATTTTTTCATCATCGTTGGTTGAGTTGAATTTACTGTCTCCGTAGGGTTTCATATCATTCGTGTAGAATGAAATCCAAGTAAGACATTGTAATTAATAATGCCTAATCTGTGTCCCTCATTATCTAGTGGTTGAATTGTTGTATTGTTTTCAAAGATTATAGGTTGGAAGTGTGAGCATGTAACTTGTAGCTCGTCAGAAAAATTAATGCTTAATAGTATGTTTTAAATTGGTAATGAAATATGATTGTTTCTTGGGACATTTCTTGCATCTCTTTGTAAGAATAAGATGACCAATTAGGATAAAAAATCCATGGATAAACGAAGGTAGAAATGTTAAATTAGCTATAGATTACTCCCTTCATCCCACTTAATTAGACCGGTTTCTTTTCGATATGAAATTAATTGTGTGTAAAGTAGTAGAAATATAAAGTAGTGAGATCCAGTAGAATATATAAGAGTATTATTATATTTTAAGTTAAAAAAAGAAAGTGAACTAATGGAAAATGAAAACTAAACTATATATTGGAGTGAGACGGGAGAATAATAAATAAGGTTTCAAGCTACTTTTATATAAGTATAAATCTAATTACTTTTTTAGTTTTCTCTATAATAAAACCATAGTTGGGTTAGTTAATAAAAGATACTTTTGGACAATTCACAACTAAAATGATGATCAACATTACGCACTTATCTAACACGGCTAGTTTTATATATTCCCACATAAAATGTGATATTTTCCCTCTATAACTTCAATACTAGCTTGTATTTAAGTCGCGTTTGTGCTCACTGCTCATTCACATAAAAGAATCCCCTTGTGTTTATTTCTGGTTTGTGCTCACCACTGGTGGCTGGTGTGGGCGGTCGCCACCACCGAAATTTTAGCAAGAAAGATTTTTTTTAATTAAGTTATTCTATGAATTAATAATTTGGATCATTCTGATTTAATATTCCATACTGATAAATAAGTGAGCAACTTTTTTTTTTTTAATTTTGAATAAAAACGGAAGTGCAGACAATCAACTCTAATTTAATAATAATGGTAAAATAAATGAACTACTATTTCTTTATTTTGAACAAACACGTAAGACAATATTTTACTAATTGAGATTTTTTATGGTTCTGTATTTTATTTCACTTTTCATTTTTTACTGTCTTTTTCTTCTCCAATCTGACAATCTCTAGAAATGTCTATGAAAAAAAATGCCAATAACAGTTTTAAAATGTCTAAGAAGTAAGAATATATCATTATTTGATGAATTTTGTATTTTATTGATATTCATTATGTTTGATGTTCTTATGTGTACTTTTGTCTTCCTTATACTCATTATACTATAAACCCAAAAAAATTTGTCGGGGGCTCCGTCCCCGAACCCCCGATAAATTTCGCCCCGCTAACAATAAATCCTGGCTCCGCCCCTGATGAAGCCCAATCAAACCTCCCAGAGCAACAATCTTCAAGACACAAAAGAAAGAAATCATTCATCCTTCTCTCCATCATCTTCTTCACACTCACAATTCTCTGCAATCATCTCCATCTTCCCTCTCCTCAAACACCACGCACACTCACAAACCCCTCTCTCAACACCAAGCATGCAGATTCACAGCATACCCCCCTCACTGCAGGAAGTACCTCTCATCACTCCACACACTCCACCCAACCGATGTTCTACAATTCTCAATTGAAGTATCTCTCCACAAACTCCTCCTCACCCACCATCTCCTACAACAAATCACCTAGAAACCCAAGTACAGCTCCAAGAAGCCTTCCTTAACCGAGTGTCAAAACTTTCATAACAAATCAATCAACTCAACTACTCCATGGCCATGATCATGATCGCCAAGAATGATCACGAGAGAGTTTGAGATTATAACGACGATGAAGGTATGACCAAAGAATTGAGGGATTTGGTGGATGAGGCGAGGGGGAACGTCAATATATGTATTAATGGATTTCTCCAAAACGGGACAGCAGAGATGAAGAGTTTTGAAGAGGAAGATGCAGCATGCTAATATGTATGTTTGGAATAGTTTAAGTGTTTTGGAGAATATGGAGTCGATTCGTGGATTTTTCTATCAAAGTGTGCAGCGTGTTTTGGCTTCTTTCTTGCCGGAGAGGGAGAATTATGTGTTGAGTGTTGTTTTCCGATCGCAGTAATTGGTGGTGGTGTTCTTATTTTGCTTGCTTCTAAGAGTACATAAATGAATAATAATGAAATTTATGTTGAATTCCTTCCTTTTTAGGATGAGAAGTCTTATTTCCAAAGATAATATATTCGAACAATTTTATATGGGAACCTGTTGGGAGATGATTCAGTCTTCTCACAATCAGTTGAGATATGACTCAGTAGCCCTGTGCTCTGAATATTTACTGAAAATTAGAAGATCCCAAAACCCTATCTTGACTGATGAACCATTCAGTTGTAACCTGTTTTTGTTCTGTCTCTGAGGTTTCAGACTCAGTAGACACTCTGCATCTGGTTCAGGCGCTCAGTAGATTACCTGCCTCAGTACTAGAAGTAGAAGACTCAGTGATACTGGACTTAGCAGGAGCAGTATACTGAAACGAGTCAGTGGAACTGAACTCAGCAGGAGTAGTTCATTGAACTCCTCAGAGTTGATCTTCAGTAGAGCCGACTTAACAGGAGCATGCTACTGAATAGAGATCAGACTCAGCAACGGCTGGACAGTCTTTTGACTGTCAGATTCTCTAAAAGTCAAATCAGCAGAGTCAATACGAGGAAGAGAGAAGTCAGCTTCAGATCTCCTTGAAGTCTGTTCTGTCTCACCAACTTTCCTGAACCTCGACCAATGACAAGCAGCCACCTGTCCTATATCTGTTAAAGCTGCAAGTCAACAACTTTCCAGAAATGGAGGGAAAGGACACTCCAACCATACTTTGAAAGAGCCGTTAGCTACCGAAAAGAGAGAGACAAATGATCGTCATCTCCAACGAACCTATCCTAATCTCTACTTTATAAATAGAGGGATAAAATCAAATTGAAGCTCACGAGAAAACGAGTGAACCAACGAACACACAAACGAACTCAGAGCATTCAAAGAGCAACTCATAAATGCCTTAAGTCTTCCGCAAGAAGTTAGAAGAGATAATCTCCGGCGAAAGACTACCTATCTGCTCATAGGGAACCAAGCTGAATCAGAATTATACAGCCTCTAGTATCCAAGCGACTGAACACGAACCCAAAGTTTATACTTAGCCATTCATCGCTCTAGAAGCCACTTTCTCGTTCCCTATCCCTCTAACCTAAGCTCAGCTGTCATATCTATAGCTTAGATGAAGGAGTTCATAGTCGAACTGATCATTATTATAAAGGGCTCCTTCATAGTTGGAGAGTTTTTCAAACACTTAGTTTGATACCCTGTAAACTGAGACTTGCTCAGTATAAATCTCAAGACCAGTGTTTGTCCAGTGTACAAATCGACTGAGACTATCTTAGTATAATACATAACCTCCTGATCTTTCGGGACAGTGAACGTAGGATTGTTGGATCCGAACCACTTTAAAAATCGCCCGTGTTCTGTGTTCATTATTTACTGTTGCATTGATTTACTGTGTATACTGAAAAATATCTTTAAAATCATTCAACTGAGTTTCAGCAAGCTTAATCTACTGCACTAATATACTGGAACTGTTTTGATAAAAACGTTTTCCTAACTCAACTGAATTTGGGCCTACATATTTCCGCACTACTGAACTCTATCTGAACGGTACTGAATTCAAACTCTAGTCAGCTAGCAGGCCTCAGTAAAGTCAGTCAATCTGCCACACGATTCAGAACAGCTTATCTGGTCTGCTGAACTCGTTCAGTAAAAGGACTGTTCGCGTTTTAAGTTGAGAAATAGGTTTTCAGGTGTATTCACCCCCCCCTCTACACCTGAATGTTACTCTCGGGACCAACAATTGGTATCAGAGCAGGAGTTCTCTAAGACTCTTGTTATTCTGAAACTGGTCTACTTGAACGGATTCGGAAAATGTTTTCACTGCATATCATTCTTCATTCATATCATTATTCACTATGTCTGATATGTCAGGAATCAGAATGGTACCCATGTTCTCAGTAGAGAACTATGGAGTATGGCGGGTCAGAATGGAGGCACATCTGACCTCTCTCCACGACAGCATGACAGAGGTTCTATAGGACGGATCTATTGTTCCAATGGTAGATAGCGTCGTAGCTCAGGACCCAGCACAAGGAGGAGGGATGGTGACAGGGAAGAAGATCCCCAAAGACAGAAGTCTCTTCACCCCAGAGGAGAAGAAGCTTCACAACTTAGACCGCGTCGCCAGAAATGCCATACTGAACACTCTGAGCGATTCTTATCTCGGAAGAGTTCAGGACTGCAAATCCGCGAAAGAACTCTGGGATGCTCTAAGTGAACAAATTCGCACTGGAACTTCAGAAGCTGGAGAGATTGTCCCTCATGCCTGGTGACTCCATTGAAGATCTCAACGTCAGATTCATGGATCTGATGTACTCTATCAACGGGCTGGGAAAGACATTCTCCAACCGAGAGATGAATCTCAAAATTTTGAGGGCTCGCGCACGGTGATCGCTGGACTCCCTTCGCTACTTTACTGCGTCATTCTGATTTAGATATTGTTACTCCTGACCATATCTTTTCAGAACTTAAACCTGAGGAGTTCGAGTTTGGCTTACTTCAAAGGAAGCAGCGAGCTGAAGCTGACACCCAAGTTGACCATGCCTTTAAAGCATCAGTCAGCACAGCAGCTCCGGCGTCTAGCAAGGCTGAACCTTCACTCAATGACATACAAGAAGGAAACTTAGCCAAGAAGTACACACTGCTTGCCGTGAAGTATCAGAAAGAGATGGAGAGGCGCATGAAGCTCTCAAGAGTCGTCAGAGACTCTAAGGGTAAGACTGAATATACACCCAAGCGCACTCCTGACTCACATACTTCTGAACGCAGGAAACAGGAAGACTCAGCTCATTTGAAAGAGCGAAAGTAAAGAAGAAAGTGTCACAACCTGCTATAACTGCAAGAAGCCAGGACACTATCAGTATGACTGTCCTGAGCCAGCACTGCTGAACGAGCAGCATGCAAAGCACAAAGGGAGAAGTTCATCAAGAAGCGACAAGCATATATTGCTGGTGAACTCTCAGAAGACTTAGATGAAGTGAACTCCTTCATGGATTCATCAGATGATGAAGCAGCTTTCATGGCCATAGAGCTTGAAGCTGAAGAAGACGCTGAAAAGTGTCTCATGGCAGGAGAAGAGGATGAGGTAAACTCTCATGCACCATTTCACTCCCCTTCACACTGCATACACGACATTATTTTAGGTGCAGATGAAAATCTGGACGTCGCGATTGCATATGAAGAACTACTCGATGAGCAGATTCAGATGAGTCTGCAGCTCAGTAAGACTCTTCAGGAGTTGGATACCCTGAAAGTGGAAAATCAGAGTCTTTCTTAGGAGAGTCAGGTTGCTACTGAGTCAGAAGGACTTGTGTTGAGACTTAGAGAGGAGATAAACTCTCTGATGGCCAAGTCTCAGCATCAAGAAGATCAGATCTCAGTACTGACCAATGACTTGACTTAGAAAGATACTGAACTGAGTCTACTGAAGCAAGAGTTGTCAGGACTTCAGACCGAGCATGAATTGCTAAAGAAAAGCGATGATGTCTGGAGGAACCTCATGACAGAGCGATATATGGGCGCTGAAAAGAAGCTTGAGGTGATGCTAGCAAGCAACAAGCCTAAGCATTGTAAGGAGGGACTTGGATTCAGCCATGGAGCCTCCTCATCTGCCCCCGTACGCTCAGAAAACCGGCTAGCTGATACGTTTGTTCAAGGGGAGACCATCAATGCAGAGATACTGAACCCCCTACTAGCTAAGAACAAACAAAAGATGAAGGCACCTCATCCCAGTTATCAGCATTCTGACAAGAAGATCAGTACCAAATCACCCCAGTTCAGTCAAGGGGGAACCAGCAAAGCAAAATGGGCTGATCAGTATGGACCTCCGCAGCTGAAGCATCCAGCTCAGTATAGGTCATATTACTATGATCCTATAGTCAGGAGAGGATCCAAAAGTCAGAAGAAGAAGAAGAAAGCCGTACAGAAGGCAAAGGTCATCAGTCCATCCACTTAGAAGATCAGGACTCCTGAACCTGTAAAGCCTCAGAAGTCAGCATCGACCAGTCCAGTGGTCAAATATGTTGATAAAAGTGGAAAGAAACTGTCTGAGACCACCAGGGTCGTAAGACAGATTTGAGTTTCCAAAACTAATATCTAAGGACCCAAAATCAAAAATAAAGGGTACCTAAATATAATTGTTTTTGCGGGTGCACAAGGACCCCCCGGTATGTGGACAACCGATACTCAAGACATATGACATACCAAAAGGACCTGCGAAGAATTATACTGCGAAGAAGGACCCCGAATCGAGTTAGGAGACAACGCAAAAGGCTATACCAAAGGCTATGGAACACTCGAGCATTGGGCCGCAACGGTTCCAAGAGTATCATATGTTGAAGGACTTCAAGATAATCTTCTCTCTCGTTAGTCAATTTTGTGATAACTCGAATAGAGTGATTTTTTGACGCCGGTTTTACGTGATGTCATTGACAAATCTACAGGGAAAACAATGTTGTCAGGTTCGCGCAAAAAGAATATCTATGTAGCTGACTGGAAATCAGCTGAACCTGAAGCTTGTTTGTTGGCGAATAATGACAACATAATGGGATGGCTCTGGCACAGAAGACTCAGTCATCTCAACTTCAATACGCTCAACAAATTAGCTTGAAACACTCTAGCAAGAGGACTGCCGAATGAAGTATTCAGCAAAGACACTTAGTGTGAAGCATGTCTGAAGGGAAAGCAAACAAGGAATCAAAATCCTCCTGTTCCATCCCCTTCCACTGATGGAATCCTTCAGCTGCTACATATGGATTTGTTCGGTCTAGTCTCTCCGGTGACGATTAGAGGCAAGAAGTATGCATTAGTGGTCATTGATGACTACTCGCGATGCACATGGGTCATATTTATTGCCAACAAGTCTGACGTCAAAACAGAGTTACCAACGCTTCTGAAAAGACTCAGTGTCAAGAAGAACACCAAGATCAACAAGATACGTTCAGACAGAGGAACTGAGTTCCTGAATTTTATGGTGGAAGAGTTCTGCAAAGCAGAAGGCATAGAGCATGAGACGTCTGCCGCGCGCACGCCTCAATAAAATGGGGTTACTGAGAGAAAGAATCGAACACTCGAGAAGCGAAGCAAGAATCCCGCTCGCACTCGGGACTCCCAACCAAATTACGGCGAAGCTACTAATACTGTATGTTATACTCAGAATAGATCTCTACTGACAAAGCAGCATAAGAAGACACCATATGACTTATGGAACGGCAGGAAGCCTTCTTTATCTTATTTCCATATTTTTGGGTGCTCGTGCTTTATCCACAATAGTGGGAAAGATCAGCTGAAGACTTTTGATAGCAAGTCAGATCAGGGAGTGTTCTTAGGATACTCCTGGTCAAGACAAAGCCTTCGTGAGTCTTTAACTATCGGACCCTTTGCGTGGAGGAAAGCCCTAATATTGTTTTTAATGAGTTTGCTACTGAAGACAGGAGCAGGAACTCTAAACCTGAATCTGAGGACATCAGTAAGCAGCTACAGGATCTGAGCTTAAAAGACAAAGTTGAAAAGATCCATCTATGTTGGGATGATGATTCAGATGAAGAAACTAAAGACAAGTCTACTGAATCTCAGCCAGCAGGAGAAGTAGCTGAACAGATTGACTCTACTGAACAAAGTCAATCCCAGGTAACTCAGGTCGATGAAGAAACCCAAGTGGTAACTGAGACCTGTACTGAGGATAATAATTCAGGGGGAACTAATGATGTTCCTGAGCTAAATGCCCCTGAACCTGGTGACTTAGTAGATCACACTCTTGTAACTAAATTGCTTCAATCTCAGAATAGTACAACTGAAATGCCTAACTCACCTACTATCTGTGTTGAAAAAATTTCAGATGAAGAGTTGAAACATCGTAGATCGTGGCTAGACGCTCACACTTCTGATTTAATTATAGGAGATCCTTCAGCAAGAGTCAAGACAAGATCCAGATTCTGTTAGGGGGAAAGCGCCTTATATTCCTACTTCTTGTCTACTGAAGAACCTCAGTCAGTTGAGGATGCACTTAAGGACGCTGACTGGATCATAGCCATGCAGGAGGAGCTGAATCAGTTCACGAGAAACGAAGTTTGGGAGCTTGTTGACAGACCCCGGCATCAACATGTGATCGGAACCAAATGGGTCTTCAAGAACAAGCAAGATGAAAACAACGTTATAGTAAGGAACAAAGCAAGGCTCGTGGCAAAAGGCTACTGTCAAGCTGAAGGAATAGATTTCGATGAAACGTTCGCTCTAGTTGCAAGATTGGAGGCAATCAGACTATTCCTAGCCTACGCAACACATCAGAGGTTTAGAGTTTATCAAATGGATGTGAAGTCTGCTTTCCTGAACGGCGTACTGAAAGGAGAAGTCTAGGTAGAACAGCCTCCCGGCTTTCAGCAGGGACATCAGGTTTATAGACTCAGAAAGGCTCTGTATGGGTTAAAACAAGCACCCAGGGCTTGGTACGATACCCTGTCTGAGTTTCTTCTTCAGAAAGGTTTTTAGAAGTGCTTAGTAGACCGCACATTATTCAGCATTCGACTGGAAGACGACATTTTACTTGTGTAGATCTACATAGATGATATCATCTTCGGTTCGAAGAACGTCATCATGTGTCAGCAGTTTGAGAAAATGATGAAGGACAAGTTCGAGATGTCAATGATGGGAGAGATGAACTATTTCCTTGGATTTCAAGTTAGACAATCTAAGAAGGGAACGTTCATCAATCAAGGCAAATACACTCGAGACCTCATCAAGAAATTCGGTTGCACATCCGGCAAACCAATCAAGATCCCGATGAACACGAACATGAAAATTGATCTTGATAAAGAGGGAGTATCAGTAGACCAAACTGAATTTCGTGCTATTATTGGTTCCTTATTATACTTAACAGCTACTCGTCCTGACATAACTTATGCTGTAGGTGTCTGCGCTCGATTTTAGGCGAATCCTAAGCAGAGTCATATGGACTCAGCAAAGAAGATTCCCGCTATCTCAGAGGAACATCTGACATGGGTTTATGGTATCCAGCTGATGATAATATTGAACTAACTGGTTATTCTGATGCTGATATGCAGGATGTAGAATTGACCCAAAGTTAACTTCTGGAACGTGTCAGTTCCTTGGCAGTAAGCTGATCTCATTGTTCTCAAAGAAACAACACTATTAGCGACGTCAACTACTGAAGCTGAATATATGGCTGCCGGAAGTTGCTGCGCCCAAATCCTTTGGCTGAGACAGCAGCTACGTGACTATGACGTCATTCAAAATGAAGTGTCGATCTTCTACGACAGTACCAGTGCAATTGCAATCACTCAGAATCCTGTACTTCACACGAGATGCAAGCACGTGGACATTAGACACCACTTCATTCGTGATCATGTCGAAAAGAAGGATATCAGGATGGAAAAGATCCATACTGACCATCAAAAGGCTGATATACTGACCATCAAAGGGCTGATATACTGACCAGGCCTCTAGCTGAAGCAAAATTCAGAGAACTTTCAATAGAGCTAGGTCTGCTGGACCCTACTGACTCTAGTCAGTAAGTGGAATCAGGAGAGGAGCATTTAGTAAGGGGGAATGTTCACTCTCAGTACTGAATAAATTCAGTACGTAGAGACTCAACAATCATCTACACGAGGTATCAGCTGACTACGATGTTCAGGTGACAGGTTTGCGTATCTCTACTCAGTAGCCAATATAATAGTTCTGTGCATTTATGACTCAGATTCCGCTTCGTATTCAATGCCTTAGAAAATATCATTTAATATTAACGGTTTACATTAAATACATGACATTCTATGTAAAAGCATGCTGAACTCTGCAACGCATTAAATACATGTCGTATCAAGTTACTTCTTTGACTATATACAACTGTATTTTGACTTAGGCGACTAATTTGATCATTGCCTATTTTATAAAATCTAATCCTGGCCGTCCATCTCAAAAAGCATGTTCAAACTGAATCGTAGATAATTAACTGTTTATCTTCTCTACCATATATATATATATACGTTCAAAAGTTTGAAATCGCCATTTCTACTCTGCAAATATTTCGAACCCTAGATTTTCTGAGATAATTCCTACCTCTTTACAAAAACTCATCTTTCAAAACTTCTCAGAAAAATCTTTGGTAAATTTCAATGATCATTCAGTATCGTATACGCTTATTTTTTTTTGTACTTTATTGGATACTGATCTACTGTGTTTGCGGATTACAGAATATGACAGGAACTACTGTGGTTGCTCCTACCGATATACAAGAGATCCTCGAGATGGATCGGGTTTGGTGCGAACCCGTGATGGAGTTCGACGCATGTGACCTCGACTACATGGAAGAGATCTTCAACGGCCTTCGTGAAACTGGGCTTGAAGGTTTCCTGACGAGGAAGCCATCGTTCTTCCTTCCGCGCCAGATAGCTGAGCTCTATCTGAACTCAGAATCAGTAGAGGGAGACATCCGATGCCGTTACGTCGTTCATTCAGTAGGCGACCCCTCTCGTACATCTATTGAAATCAAGCAGATGTCGATCAGAGAAGCACTCTAGAGAAGATTCAACCTTCCTAACGAAGGATTCACTACAGTGGCTTACAAAGATGATTTGATGGATGAGTATCTGACAGAGTTCTGTGGGAAGCCGACTACTTTCATAGCCGCGTTTTCGAAGAATGCAATGCTTCCCCAATATAGAGCATTGACCTGCATCATGACTCAGCTGCTAACAAGTCAGGCCGGGTCCTTCGATCAAGTGTCCAGGCCAAAGATCCAGCTTATGATGGCCATATACGACAGAGCAAAAATTAACTGGACTGAATTCTTCCTCAAAGAATTCATGACGCAATCAGCAAAGTTCGATAAGACAGCCAAACGTCTGAGCGTCAAAGGAAAACTACTGTATGGTCTGAAGCTTTTCGTGATGATAGAAGATTTCTGCAGATCGGACAACATTCCCTTTGCTGATAAGCAGTACTTCAACCAGAAGAAGGTCCGATTCTAGAACAGGGTAGCGGCCCTTCAGCAGATAGGATCTGGGCCCGCTGATCCTAAGTCCAGAACTCAGAAGACCTCTACACCCACCAAGAAGAGGTCCCCTCCCAAGTCTACTCCTAAAACTCCGACCAAGAGGCTGAAGAAAGTCAGTGAGGTCGTGCCAGAGGCAGTAGTTGCTGAGCCTCCTTTACAACTGAGGGATGAATCTGAGTCATCCGAGAAGACACCATCAGTGGAGAAGGTAGTCTCCACTGAGCGTGGTGAAACAGTGGACCAAGGGGTCCAAGCTGAATCCGTACAAACACTGGACATCCCCTTGGACGTTCCACCACTCAACAGCATACCATCTGCTGAGAAGCAACCGTCTCTAATAGATGTAGAAGACTCGGAGAATGCTTCTGAGTCAGAATCGATCGGGATTGAGGCCTCAGCTCTCAAATCACGAGCCTCCCGAGAGATTGCTGAACGGATCCCAGAGATAGCCGGCTACAGTGATTTGGTCACATTAGCAAGGCAGGCTAGGCTACACATGCTGATCCGATTCCAGGAGTGGCACAATCTGAAGCGCCTCATCATACACCACTCCTGCGAACAGCTCCATGAGGAGGAGCTGATCATAAGGGGCAAGATTGGCTACTCAGAGCCATCCGATCTTGGCATCCTTGAAGATCTGAGGGCTGCGATGCTCGCCATGCTGAACGACATACAACCCGTCTCAGCATCAGCACCCTCAAATGGGTCTAACCCCGATGGTCAGGACCCACCCCGTGATTCAGGCCCTGAGAAGCCTGATGAGGGAACTCAACTGGACAAGGATGCTCCAACATCCACTGCTGAACCGCTGCTCAGCATCCTTAGTCCAGGTCAGTCGGCGGCTGGTACTTTGAAGGCAACTGAACCATCTCAGCTGCTACTTGAGTCTTCCTTCGAAGTAGCGCCCAGCCCGAGAAGCCGACGATCGAAGTCAGTGGCCAGGGCACTGAGGAATCAAGGTACTCAGAACCGACTACTAGCCCGCACCGTCCACAAGACGTGGAGGCAAACCATTGAGGCTCAGAGTGCTGAAATCAAGGGACTCCGAACATCTATTCAGACATCCCCTGTCCCTGATTTCTCCAACATTCTGAACAACGCACTCGCCGCATAGAGAGCCGACTTCGATGAGCAACTGAAGACGATTCAGGCTGGCCAAGCTCAACTACTTGAAGATTATAAGGCCGCTCAGAAAGCACATACTGAATTTGTCTCCTCCATCTCTCAAGTCGCAGACCTCAGGCTTCAATCAATTCAGAAGGCTATTGAAGAGAGTGTGGACAAATAGTTGCAGAAGTTCCAGACAGCAGCAGACGCCTCCCACAAGAAATACAGTGATAAACTTAGTGAGGAGAGGAACGAGCTGCACGAGAGACTGACTAAGCTGCAATATGCTTTAGATGATCTGGCAACAGCTTACAAGAGTCTGGACAAGAAGGTATCAGTTCCCACCCCTAGTCGATTTGCTGATGCCAAAAAGGGGGAAGGAAAAGGGAAGATACCTGAAGGTAAAGAACTGGCACTGAAGGTACCAAAAAGAGTAAGGTTAGTGGGAGGGGCAACTCAGACTCAAATAACTGCTCCCACTGGACCCTCTACTCAGACTGACGAGGCCCAGGGTATCTCAGCAGTAGGCGATGTAGTATCTGCTGAGACCGGCCCAAGCGGCTCAGGACCCAAGGAAGTGGCTACTCAGGCAACCCAAACACCTTCTGATATAATCAAGGAGGTTGTTGAGTATGCCGACGAGGAGTTAGAAGAGGAAGAGGTTCCTCTACCTCCTCCAGTTGCCGGGAAAGGCAAGGAAATTTTGACGCTTCGTACCCCTCCTTCTAAGAAGAAAGGACCCAAGAGGTATGTTACTTTGGAGGAGGAAGCTCAGATCGCTGCTGATGAGAAGCTTGCAAGAGAAATTGCTAAAGCTGAGGCGGCAAATAAGCCTAAGAAGAAGCCAACAAAAGGCAAGACAAAGGCTGGAAAGAAAACTAGACCTAGGCTGCCTCCCAGAACTCTAAAACTCAGTGATGAAGCAGATAAGGAAAAGGAGAAGGAGCAGCAGCAGCAGCAGACTACTGGTCATCAGGGTACTTCAAAAGAAAAATTAACCACACTTGCTGATTCATAAGAAGAGCCTCACAAACCCTCCTATGTCCCTTCTAAGGAACAGGATCTTGAGATGTAGGAAATATGAGCTCAGATGGAGAGGTACTTGTATAGAGGAGAAGAAGCAAGACAGATAGAAGCAGCTCGAGAAAGGCTCAAAATAGCAGACCTTGAAGCTCTGAGGCTGAAAGCTAAAAAAGAAGCGAGTCAGAGGATTCCTGAGAAAGCTGACATTCCATACAGATGCAGAAGGTTTAGGAAGCCTACTGATCTCAAAATTCACAGATGGCCGAGAGTTGATGAATGGATCGCCTTGGGAGATAACTCAAAGGTGGGAGACACTGAAGGTTGAGTTCATTAAGAGAAATTATTTCTGGAGGTACTGGTATGAAAAACACAAGTCCGTCGCCTTTGCTGAATGGCTCATGAGGGCACACATAGAAATATTCGCCAGAGTTCAGAAAGCCGTAAAAGATAAGGTAGATGTCAGAGTACCAGCTCCAAGAATTATGCCGCCCCCACTGAAACTAGACGGCTCCATTCACTATGGAGTCATTGAGAAGGAAGTCAAGGATGCTGCTGAAGCCAAGTTCCTAGATGAAGATGATCCAGCTGACTTCGCTGAGATACTGAAGCTGAGGAAGATCACCTACCGGATGTATGGACTGCCTCTTCCAGAATCCCAATCAAAGGACTTCAAAGACAGGATTAAGCGGTTCAGATGATGATTAGCTTCTGTTTCTGTGTAACTTCTTTTCTATTCTTCTTAGTATAGCAGACGATGTAACTGTACTGAACCTTCTTCAATCTATAAAACATCTTTGTTATTGGCCCTGACAATTCCTTATTGTCTAAATGGCCTTGTTTGTTTTTATGCTTAACACTCAGAATCACTGAAGTGATTACTGAATCACACACTCACTGTTCTTATCTATTTTGTCAGTTTTTGCTTAGCTAGATTCTGATAGATTGCATAGTTGGGGGATGATGTTGTTAGGCAGGGGGAAATTGCTGATTAGTTTATGTATAGGTTCTGGTATTTCTGCCCTGATTCTCTCTGTAGTCTAGGACTTTAAGAACAACTCCACTGATCCTACTTGTAATACTTGTAAGTAGCTCTGTTTCTGATAAGTCATAGTGTTAGGTTTTGGCATCATCAAATAAGGGGAACTGTTGGGAGATGATTCAGTCTTCTCACAATCAGTTGAAATATGACTCAGTAGCCCTGTGCTCTGAATATTTACTGAAGATTTGAAGATCCCAAAACCCTATCTTAACTGATGAACCATTCAGTTGTAACCTATTTTTGTTCAGTCTCTGAGGTTTCAGACTCAGTAGACACTCTGCATCTGGTTCAGGCGCTTAGTAGATTACCCGCCCGGTCACGTAAGTAGAAGACTCGTGATACTTGGACTCGAGCGGGAGCAAGATATGCGAAAGGAGTCAGTGGAACTGAACTCAACAGGAGTAGTTCACTGAACTCAGAGTTGATCTTCAGTAGAGCCGACTCAGCAGGAGCATGCTACTGAATAGAGATCAAACTCAGCAACGGCTGGACAGTCTTCTGACTGTCAGATTCTCTAAAAGTCAAATCAACAGAGTCAATACGAGGAAGAGAGAAGTTAGCTTCAGATCTCCTTGAAGTCTGTTCTGTCTAACCAACTTTCCTGAACCTCGACCAATGACAAGCAGCCACCTGTCCTATATCTGTTAAAGCTGCAAGTTAACAACTTTCCAGAAATGGAGGGAAAGGACAATGCAACCATACTTTGAAAGAGCCGTTAGCTACCCAAAAGAGAGAGACAAAGGATCGTCGTCTCCAACGGATCTATTCTAATCTTTGCTCTATAAATAGAGGGATAAAATCAAATTGAAGCTCACGAGAAAATGAGTGAACCAACGAACACACAAACGAACTCAGAGCATTCAAAGAGCAACTCATAAATGCCTTAAGTCTTCCGCAAGAAGTTGGAAGAGACAATCTCCGGCAGAAGACTACCTATCTGCTCATAGGGAACCAAGCCGAATCAGAATTATACAGCCTCTAGTATCCAAGCGAATGAACACGAACCCAAAGCTTATACTTAGCCGTTCATCACTCTAGAAGCCACTTTCTCATTCCCTATCCCTCTAACCTAAGCTCAGCTGTTCATATCTATAGCTTAGACGAAGGAGTTCATAGTCGAACTGATCCTTATTGTAAAGGACTCCTTCATAGTTGAAGAGTTTTTCAAACACTTAGTTTGATACCCTGTAAACTGAGACTTGCTCAGTATAAATCTCAAGACCAGTGTTTGTCCAGTGTACAAACCGACTGAGACTATCTCAGTATAATACATAGCCTCCCGATCTTTCGGGACAGTGAACGTAAGATTGTTGGATCCGAACAACTTTAAAAATCGCCCGTGTTCTGTGTTCATTATTTACTGTTGCATTGATTTACTGTGCATACTAAAAAATATCTTTAAAATCATTCAACTGAGTTTCAGCAAGCTTAATCGACTGCACTAATATACTGGAACTATTTTGATAAAAACGTTTTCCTAACTCAACTGAATTTGGGCCTACACATTTTCGCACTACTGAACTCTATCTGAACGGTATTGAATTCTGACTCTAGTCAGCTAGCAGGCCTCAGTAAAGTCAGTCACTTTGCCACGCGATTCAGAACAACATATCTGGTTTGCTGAAGTCGTTCAGTACGGCACTCTCCTGAAAAGGACTGTTCGCGTTTTAAGTTGAGAAATCAGTTTTCAGGTGTATTCACACCCCCCTCTACGCCTGAACGTTACTCTCGGGACCAACATAACTGATTTAAAATTATGAGACGAATATGAAGTCTGTAATTTTTAATAATTAATTTAAAAATTAGGATTTCACACCATTGGAACACCTATTTAAATAAAAGACCAAAATATAGAGAAAGCTTAAAGTAGGACTCATGATAGGACATTAAGTTGGATAATAAAGTTAAACCTCGATAAAGTAACTTTCGATAGAGTTTTGCGTAGATAATAATTTTTTTCGGTCCCAACATGAGTCAATGCACTAAAATAATGTTCGATAAAGTAATAACCTCGTTCAATGAATATTTTTTTCGGTCCCACGATTATTACTTTATCAAGGTTTAACTGTGGATCCGACATTTGTTTATTCAGTTGTTCACTCTTACATCACTTCAATGTCGGCTCTCTAATGATTGCATATCGAGCTTGAAGCACCTCGAATGCTCATTTAACATCTTTCATGACACAACCTCTTGCCTTTCTTTAAAAAACTTCCTCTTCGGATCGTTTGGGCTAGGAAAAGACTTTACAAAAGTAGCCAATGTTGGATAAATTTCATCTCTCAGATAGTAGCCTTGATTATAATGTGTGTCATTCATCGTGAAATTAACTCAGGCGCATTTCTTGAGAGCACATGGTTGAATAGCGAAGATTCATTTAACACATTGATATCATTCCATGAACTAGCTACACTAAAAAAGGCATGCCATATCCATAGATCTTGGGAACCGACAACTTCTAGCGCAATTGCAGGAGAACTATTTCCCCTAGTAAATTGATATTTCCACGCGACTGAACAATTCTTCCATTCCCAATGCATAGAATCAAGACTTCCCATCATTCCTGGGAATCCATGTCTATCATTGTGCATCTGAGTAAAACGTTGAACGTTAACTGCATTGGGCCTCTCAAGTATTGAATGCCCTAGATTTCTACCACATTCTTATAGAATGTAGAAAGACATTTGATTGCAGTTGATTCCCCCATTCGGAGATACTCGTTTAGAAGATCGTCTGGTACTCTATAGGCTAATTGACGAATAGTCGCAGTGCATTTTTGATGAAGTGACAAGCCCCTACGATATATTGCATCGTTCCTCTGTTGGAAAAGTGTCGAGTGATTCTCAAGGGCACTCAGAATTCGGAGGAATAAGCATCTCTGCATTCGAAATCGACGACAAAATATTTTTTCCGGATAACCGAAGCCTCAGTGAAAAAATCATTGAAAAGCCTCTAATGTCTTCACGATTCCTTTCGATATACTTTCTACTTTGACGCATCTCCTAAAGACACCTTCTTTCGTTTACATCCATTAAAGTTTGACTATGAAGAAGAATTGCTTCAAACACGGCTAACTCCGCATTTTCATACTTGCCCTCGTTGTTAGTAGATGAGCTAGAGCTAGAGTAGAGCTAGAGCCACTCGAAGAGTATGGAGCTATATTGTGCTTGAAACAAATGAGGATTTGGAAAGTGTGACGAAGTGACAAATAATGTGCTCCTTCACTACTATATATAAGTTTCCAACGATTAGTTTCCAACGGCTAGTTACGATCATGTGTTAATTCATCTTATAAAAAAATACGATCATGTGTTGTTTCTTTCGTATAAAATACAAATATTGCATTAAATAAATGTAAATTACAACATTAAAAGAAAATACAAAGATTACATTAAACAAAGGTAAACTACAACATTAAAAGAAAATACAAAGATTACATTAAACAATGGTAAATCACAACATTAAAAGAAAATACAAAGATTACATTAGTAAATTGAAATTCACTTATAAATTCAACTCTTCCTTGACTTCTTCGCAATGTTTGTTATGAAAATATAGTTGTTCATCTATCATGTTGTTTGTGTCTTGTGTTAAGATTTTGTATAGCTTCCTCCGCTGCTCAATCCTCTTCCTCCGCTCAGCGCTCACCTTCAGCTTGAATTGTGTATCTTTCCTTGATATCAAATCATTTAAAATAGATTTTAATTTATCAAAATGTTGCGTTAACCCTTCAGCTCGATCCTCGCCACTATTGGAAGCTACACCTTTTTTCTTCGGCTTTCTCTTGGTGGCCTTCTATCCGATCAGACGTGTTTCTTCGTTCATATTGAAGAGATATGAAGAATCTAGACATATATAGATTTCTCATCTTAGAAGGAAATCGATGATATGAAGCGGAGAGAAGAGCAACTTCGAAATGAGCTACAACGTAACCATATCAGGCTCAAACAAGATGATGAAAGACTGGAGCGTCTATGTGACAACATGAAGAGAACCACACTGATCTCCGACAAAAAGAAAAGGAAGTCCAACGTGCTCAGAGCCATAGTTGCTGAAAGGAAGCCCAAGGTCGAGTTTGAAAACAGTCTTCTATATCCGTGGTGTGACTGATGGGTTCCTCTAGAACTTTCAGATGTTGGGAACAAATCAAGGTGGTCTTCATGAAGCGCTTCTACTTCTAGCAATCCTGGGGAACATATATGAGAATTAATAACCGGGATGAGATCTTTCAAGTTATGTCTTCACTGAATCTAGAATTCAATATTGACTTTGCCAAGATTGACGTTGAATTTATCAAAGCATGCAGAGAAAAGAAGTATACAGATGTGGCTAACAATTTTGAGAAGAAAATCAAGCTGAGGAGACTTGTGTACTATTCCTACGAGTTAAAGACGATGTATCAGATGAGAAGTTTAAGAAGATTATGCTGGAGCTGAAGAAGACTCATCTGACTCATGATGAATTTGAAAGGAAGTACCGGATCATGCCTAAGCATGTGTAGTCTGATATCCTAATCTTTTGTAATGGAGTAGCATCTTTTTGTACTTATCCATTCACATTAATAAAATTATGCTATCTCTTTGACCTGACGACAATAACTCTTTGTCCAGGTTCATCTTACTTACTATTTTGATCTGACTAACTCTTTTATTTCTTATCCTAACTTGTGTTGGATGAACTTAGCCTGAGTCTGCTTTCAGTTTAAAATAGGGTTTTGCCATCATCAAAAAGGGGGAAATTGTTGGGAAATAATATAAGTTTTGAATAATCCCAAACCCCTATTTTATTGATGAACCAGTTTGATATAACTTGATAGGTGTATTTCAGCCCGTATCTGTATAGTCATGCTGAATGTTTAGTTTTTCAGTTTAGGTTGTTCAGTTTTTGTTTGGTCAACCCGTCGAACCAACTGATTCTAGCTTTCAAGCTGACACCTTTCAAGTTGTATCTTCACCAGACCGCATTGAAGATTCAAATATGTGAAGATAGTACAAGGTACAAGGCGCGATGTTCAAAATATATGGTCAACTAAGGAAGACAACAATATCAGAATCAACAGTGACCAATCTCAGGCTGCCATGTCAGCCCTAGTCAAAGGGAGACAGAACAATATCTCGTGCAAAATCCGCAGAGCCAAGCGGAGCGCGACACATGTCCATGCATTCAATGCATAAGACCGTTGTCAACACGGTGCCAATGGGAGATCGATCATACTCAACGGATCTTTCCCCTAGCTCCCTTATAAATAGCAAAAGACCTCTCTCAAAGAGGTTACGGAATTTCAAGAAGCTCAAAGTATACTCAAGCAAAAGAACATTCATAGTTCTACTGCTAGAAATTCACTGCTGTTCATACTCCAAGTATTCATAGCTTATCATAAGCTTGGAGTAGAGAGTGTTTAATATTCTCATTGTTGAACATGTGTTGTTCCAAACCCCACCCTTCATCTTGTTAGATAAAAGTTGATTGTTAGATAGTTAGATTGATAGATTGTTTGATAGTTTGATTGTATGTGTTGATTTGTACTCGTCAGTCTACGAGTATCTAGTAGTGGATTCTTGCTTAGAAAGCAGAAGAGTAGACGTAGGATCTTGTGAATCTGAACCACTATATAAACTGTGTTCTTATCTATTTTATTGCGTTCAATTTTCTATTCACAACACACTTATCTATTTCACTATTGCATTCTGAAAAGCATATTTCGAAAAGGGCCTAACATATTTTCCGCACATTCTCTAACTGACTTACCATCAGTCAGCTCATCTCTGATCTGAAAAAGCAACGTTTGACATTAGGTGTATTCCCCCATACACCTGAAATCATACCGGGACCAACAATTGGTATCAAAGCAGTGGTCATACCGACTACTGTTTCTGTTTACTTGGTCAACTTGATCAGATCCTTGCTTTCTGCATAGTGTTTATTTCTACACCTCAGCTTCTCACTATCTATTATTATGGCAGAATAACTAGCCAAGTGTGGAATGCCCATGTTCTTTATTGCCACATATAATATCTAAATCCTGAGAATGGAGTCGCACCTATATTCCATTCACGACTGCATGTGGGATGTCATTACTGGTGGCCCTATTGCCATCATGGTTCCAAGCATTCGCACTTTGCAGTCTGACACTGACTACTGTCACTGGCGACGAAATTCCAAAAGCTAAAGTTCAGCTCAATGCTGAAGAAAGAAAAATCAACAATCTGGACAAGGTTGCCATAAATCAAATTCTACTGACTCTGAGTGATGGAGATCTTGGAAGAGTCAGATCGTGAAAGATTGTTAAGAAGATGTGGGATACGCTCAAGAAACTGAGCGAATGGAACGATAAGATTAAGGATAACAAAATTAATTCTTCCATACGTAAACTTGATAATTTTGTTTTGTAGGATTAAGAGCGAATCGAAGACATGCACATCGGATTCACCAACCTGATGAACGAGATCAATGCTCGGGAAAAGACCTTCTCAAACAAGGAGCTGAACGAAAAGATTATTCAGGGTCTAACAAGGAAAAGTGGAAACACATAACCTACACCATCAAGCGATCTAAGGAGTTCAGCTCGGAATCACCTAAATCACTTTTCTCCAATCTGAAGGCTGTTGAGATCGAGATTGAGCGACCTAATATATCAAAGAAGAAGAAAGCAGCTCAAAGACGATCACATTCAAGGTTTCTGAAAGCCCTGAGAATCCAAAAGAGTGGTCGCATGAGGAATTGCTGAAAGCTTTCGTTCTTCTTGGAGGAAACTCAAGAAGAGGAGACGAATGAAAGAATGGGAGAAAAGACAAATCCAAACAACTACTCAAAATCCTCCCCTAGCGGCAAAGACTACCGAAGAAAGGAAGTCAGAAAGGACAAAGCTGAAGAATCATCATCTCACAAGAAAAAAACACAAGAAAAAAGATGAAGATTTAAAACCTTGCTACAACTGCCAAAAGACTGGACACTATCAATATGACTATCCAGAACTCATCACCAAAGAACGAGCTGAACGAAGAGCCAAAATGGACAATTTCCTCAAGTAACGAAAGGCGTTCATAGATGAGAATGGCACCACCTATTTGTCATCGTCCGACAATGAGTTCGAAGAAGAAAAGAAGAGTTATGAAGTCTTCAGCGAATCTGATGCTGATGAAGGCTACCTCGCCATGCATGCAGAGACTGAACCAAATTCAGACTCAACATCAGTTCCGGGTATCATTTTGATGGCCGACAAAGAAGTCGAGGTAAATTCTAGATGCTCTTCTATTAATTCTTCTACACTGGGCACACAAGAATATAATTCAGTTGCAAAAGATTTCGAACTCCAAGATGCATAGGACGAGCTGCTTGAAAGCCACAAGAGTCTGGAGAGACTCTTCACAATCATCAGTAAGCAAAATGAGTCAATGTATGAGAAACTGAAGGACAAGTCAACATCATATCAGATTGACAAGGATCAGCTTATCAAGAAGTTGAGAGAAGAGCTGAAAGATCACCGGTATGAATTTGAGGTTCTCAAAGCCAAGCCGACAAATCTCACAAAAGAACTTAACGTGAAAGATCATAAGCTGAAAGAAATCAAGCTGGACCAACCTTCAAAGTAATCATGACAAGCTGATGAAATTAGAACGTAATTGCAAGACATTAACTGACAAATATGAGGCTGCACAAAAGATGTTTGATGAGATGCTGAAATATCAATGACATCATGAAAACCAAGAAGGAATTGGATACAATAGATGCTTCAAAGGTGTATGATAGAGCTCAGAATGACACAAAAATTACCCGAGTGACTGATGAAGTATTCAACAAGGAATGAGAATGTGAAGCTTACCTCAAAGGGGAACAAACTAGATCCACTCACAATGACAAAGAAGTTCCATCCACAAGTGGAATATTAGAACAACTACACATAGATCTGTTTGGACCAGTTAATCCTATCAGTTTCATAGGCAGCAAATATACCATGGTGTTAGTAGATGACTACTCTAGATACACCTGGATCATATTCTTAAGAAAGAAGAAAGATGTCAAAACTAAACTCCAAAACTCACCGAGCTGAGTGCTAAAAAGGACATCAAAATAAAGATGATACAATCTGACTGAGGAATTGAGTTCATCAACTCACACGTCATTGGATATCTCAAAGAGCATGAAATTAGGCATGAAACATCAACTTCTAGAACACCAGAATAGAATGGATTAGCTGAAAGGAGGAATCATACTCTAAAATAAGCAGTCAGGCAATGCTGGCTGAATCTAACATTCCTCAGAAATTCTGGGCTGAAGCAACTAAAACAACTTGCTTTATTCAGAATAGATCCATTCTGACCCATCTTCACCAATGCACGCTATATGAATTGTGGAAAGGGAGAAAACCTTCTATCTCTTATTTCTATATATTTGGGTGTCAGTGTTTCATTAATAACAATGGGAAAGACCGGTTTAAAGTATTTAAAAGCAAGTCTGACTCTAGGGTCTTGCTTGGATACTCCTTAGTTAGCAAAGCCTTTCGAGTCTTTAACTGTCGGACTCTTTGTAATGAAGAAAGACCTTATGTTGTATTTAATGAATTTGCTGATGAGCGCAGGAAAGAAGTAAAGATCCCAAACCCTGAGGAGCTCAGCAAAACAATGAAAGAACTGGATTTGAATGGCAAGGAAAGTCAGACTCTACTCCCTAATCTGACTTGGGACGAAGAAGACGAACCAATTTCAGACGAAACCTGAGTTCCACAGCCCAAATGATAAAATTAAATCTACTGAATAGATTCAATGTCAGGTAACCTCAGTCGATGAAGAAACCCCAGTGGTAACTGAGACTGCTAGTGAAGTCATAAACTCAAGGGGAATATTAAATGATCCTGAAAACAATTACCCTGAAGCTGACTCAGTTATTTTAAATCCCATACTTGTCATTACTTCTCAAACTAATATTGAAAACAATGATGATATTTTCAGGAGAAAGAATAAGACTTGGAAAGACAGTCAGCATCAAGAAGATATTATTGGTGATCCAAATACTGGAGTTAAAACTCGAAATCAGATTGATCATGCCATAATATCCTGCTATTTATCTATGGAAGAACCTAAAGCTATTGAAGAAGCACTAAGTGATGTAAACTGGGTCAACGCCATGTAGGAAGAGCTGAATCAATTTGAACGTAGCAAAGTATGGGAACTGGTAGACAGACCAACCCATTAGGCTGTTATTGGAACCAAATAGGTTTCCAAGAACAAACGAAATGAGAATAGTGTTATCATAAAAAACAAAGCCAGACTAGTAGCCAAAGGTTATTGCCAATCAGAAGGAATTGATTATGATGAAACCTTAGCTCCAGTTGCTCGTTTGGAAGCTATCAGATGATTCTTGGCCTTTGCAACTCATCAAAAATTCAAGGTTTATAAAAGGAAGTCAAGTGCGCCTTTCTTAACGACGATCTTAAAGAAGAAGTATACGTCGATCAACCACCGAGATTCATTAAGGGTAATCAGGTTTATAGTTTGAAGAAAGCACTCCATGGTCTAAAACATGCAACTCGAGCCTCGTATGACACATTATTAGCTTAACTTCTAACCAAGAAATTTCAGAAGGGAACAGTCGATTGTACTCTATTTCGACTAATCAAGGATAATCATATTCTATTGGTTCAAGTATATGTTGACGATATTATATTTAGATCCACTAATGATGATCTCTGCAAGGAATTCGAGTCTATGATGACAAGTCAGTTCGAAATGACCATATTGGGTGAAATAAACTATTTTTTTGGACTTCAAGTCAAGCAATCAGCTGACGAGATATTTATTAATCAGGCCAAATATGTAAGGGACTTAATCGGCAAGTTCTGCCTGACAAATAGCAAGTCAGTTCAGATACTTATGAATACTAAGTGGAGGATGAAACCTGATGTTAACGATACTCCAGTCAATCAGACTGAATAGAGATGCATTGTTGGTTCTTTCCTCTATTGTACGGTAAGCCGACCTGATATTATGTTTGCTGTTGGGGTTTGTACTTGCTATCAGGCCAACCTCAAACTGAGTCACATGGAAGCTACCAAACGAATTATTCGTTACATCAAAGGAACCGTCGATCTAGGTCTTTGGTATCCCTCAGATGACAACTTGGAACTAACTGGATATTCTAATGCTGATCATGCAGGTTGTAAAATAGATTAAAAATCTACATTTGAAACTTGTCAGTTCCAAGGAAACAAGTTGATCTCCTAGTTTTCAAAGAAATAGAATTCAGTCGCGACATCAACGACTGACGCTGAATATATGGCTGTTGGAAGCTGATGCTCACATGTTTTATGGTTAAAGCAACACTTACGTGATTATCAAGTTATCACTAATAACGTTCCTATTTTCTGTGACAACTCCAGTGCTATATCAATCACACAGAACTGAGTGCTTCACACAAGATGTAAACATGTTGATATCCGCTATCACTTCATCGAGATCATGCTGAAAAGGGTGATATCAGACTCGAGAAGATTGATACTGAACATCAACGAGCTGATATATTCACCAAACCTCTGCCTGAAATGAGGTTCCTTTAACTCTCCATGGAACTAGGTCTGTTGGATCCAGGCGAACATGATATAAGCATGGGAACTTCAGTAAGACTTATGTTGAATCAATTTCAACCTGAATTCACTTATCTACACGTGGTATCAGTCAGTTACAATATATGAGTGAGAGGTTTGCATATTAGACTCAGTTTGCATTTATTTCTAGTTTTCATTTAAAACTATTATGAGCCCAATATTCTCTCACATTTAATGCTCATCATATCACAATTAATGCGCCACCCATTTATAAGATATAAAACTATTAAAACTTATAAATCAACTTTGTTATCACATCTTACTTTATCACATTCAATCCAGACCGTTCATTTCAAATTTCTAGATTAAATCTGAACCGTCGATCTGAATACATCGGTTCATATAACTTTCTTTCTGCCATTTTTGGTCTTTACGGTTTCCCGCATATCTCTCTTTCAAACATTCTATCTCAATAATTTGCCCTTTGTGAATTCCTTACTACACGCTTTTCATTCGCATTCTGTGTTAGTAAAGAGGCACATTTACATTTTACTTTACCTATGTTATAAGCTCTACTAACTCATTACTCTGGTTATTACAGAAATATCTCCTAAGTTATAATCTTGTGAAGCTGTTATTCGTCATGATGTGTTTACCTTAGAGAATAAGGACGCTCTCCTCTTGAGCATCATCTATGACTCACCCTTCTACTTCAACATGGGTGTTTGAATGCCTTCAAGAGTCCGGACTAAAGCGGTTCGTGTCTGGAGAGCCTGATATGCTTCTTCTCGGCGCACGTCGTTGAATTCTACTTTTACATGAAGGAGGAAGGCAACAGAATGCTGTCCAAGTTCACTATCACCAACGACCAGCATCCAGAGGGAAAGGTCGTTGAATTCGATGTTATGGAGGCCATTCTAAAATGCCTCCACCTTCCTAATAAAGGGGTCCTTCCGAAAAATTACCAAGTCTCGAAGGAAGACTTATATCTCCAATGATTTACCGGAGATAAGAAGGTAGTCTTCAAAACGCAAGTTAAGAAGAACTCCTTGAAGACCAAGTACAAAGGTCTTCTTTACATCATGATCTATTGCATTATATGCAAGTCAGGGTCCCATGATCAGATCTCAAAGGCAGGCCTTAGGCTGATGATGACCATTGCCGATTGTGCTAAGGCTGACTTGGCATCTCACTTTCTTCAAGAGTTGCAGACCATTGCTTCAGGCTGCAAGATAGTGGAAACTGACAAGCCACTAGTATTAACAGGCGGTCTAGGTCCACGGATTTACCTTTAATGGGCCACGAAGATATCCTATCTCCTGATAAGCGTGGCTGAAGGCATGGGTCTTACTAATATTTAGTGGAGGTCAGTTCAGCTCTATGACTCCTCCAAGATCTTATGTTCGTAGATGATAATAAGATGTTGCATGTTATCGGAGTGGCTAAGTCATTTGTGCTTGATCAGCCAAAGCCAAGACAACCTAAAGTTGAGAAACCGAAGGCTACACATCCAAAGTTGACAAAGCTCAAGCCGCTAGACTTGCAAAGAAAATATTTCATATGCCTACCGAGAAGGCTCAACTTGAACAAGTAGGCATAGGTGAGAAACGTAAGAGGACGAGCCTGCGTCTAAGCCAGTTCAACCAACTGCTGAAGATACAATGAAGGAACATGCGCATGAGCCATTCCTTCGTCTCGTTGAAGGAACTACTAAGGAGGAGGACACTTCTCTCTATCTCTCTAAGAAATCCATAACCGTGGATCTCTCTATATCCCAACCCCTACAATCAGTGGTCCGCACACTGGATTTTGGTGCGCCACTAGAGACGACTACCCTTGCTGAGCTTGAGTCTTATCAAGAAGGAATTTCCAAGGACGCAATTCAAACTGCTTAGGCCTGGGAACAATCTAAAGGTCCATCTGGACCCAAGTCCACTAAGATGGACGTAGCACAAGTTGAGAAGCTCATTGTGAGCTTGGAATTTCTCCAGCCTGAAGGAGTTCATATCTTGAACTGTTCTTATTGGAAAGAACTCCTTTATTATTGGAGAATCCTTCAAACATTCTTATTTGAACCTTGTAAAATAGGACTTGCTCAGTATAATCTTCAAGGCCGTGTTTGTCCAGTTTTACAAACCAACTGAGACTAATTCAGTATAATAAAATAGCCTCCTGATCTTTTCGGGACAGTGGACGTAGGATTGTTTTATATCCGAACCACTTTAAAATCGATGTGTTCATTTACTGTTGCATTGATTTACTATTCATACTAAAAACCGTTTACAAAATCATACAACAAAGTTTCGAAAAGCTTAACTGAGTGCACTAATCTACTGAAACAGTTTTACTGAAAACGTTTTCAACTCAACTGAATTGGGCCTACACTATTCCGCACGCTACTGAACTCTTACTAAATGGTACTGAATTATAACATCAGTCAGCTAGCAGGCCTCAGTATAGTTAGTTACTTTGTCCACGCGATCTAGAACAGCTTGCATGGTCTACTAAATTTATTCAGTAGAAAATCTCCTTAATTGGACTGTTCGCGTTCTAAGTTCAGAAAAAAGTTTTCAGGTGTATTCACCCCCCCTACATCTGAACGTTTACCTCGGTACCAATAATTGGTATCAGAGCGGGAGTTCTTTAAGACTCTTGTTATCTGAAACTGGTCTACTTGAACGGACCCTGAAAAAGTTTTCACTGCATATCATTCTTCATTCATATTATTACCTAACACGTCGGATATGTCAGGAATCAGGATGGTACCCATGTTCTCAGTAGAGAACTACGGGGTATGGCGAGTCAGAATGGAAGCACATCTGACTTCCCTGCACGACAGTATGACATAGGTCTTGGAAGATGAACCTACCATACCCATGGTCGATAGTGTTGATTTCTAGGAACCAGCACAAGGAGGTGGAGCGTAACCGGGAAGAAGGTTCCAAAGGACAGAAGCCTCTTCACACCAGAAGAGAAGAAACTTCATAATCTTAACCGGGTTGCCAGGAACGCCATACTGACCACCTTGAGCGACTCATTTCTCGGGAGAGTTTAGGACTGCAAGTCAACCAAAGAACTCTGGGATGCTCTAGCGCTACTGAGTCGGGGGACTCAGAAGAGCAAAGCTATCAAGTTAGAGCTGGAACTCCAGAAGCTGGAGAGACTATCACTCATGCCCGGTGACAAAATTGAAGATCTTAAAGTCAAATTTACGGATTTGATGAACACTATCAATGGGTTGGGAAAGATGTTCTACAACCAAGAAATAAATCTCACAATCTTGAGAGCACTACCAGACGGACATTGGACTCCCTTTGCTACATTGCTTAGACATTCTGATCTTTATATTGTTTCTCCTGATCATATATTTTCAGAATTAAAGGCTGAGGAGTTCGAGTTTGGTCTACCGCAGAGGAAGCAACGAACTGAAGTTGACACTCAGATAAACCATGCTTTTAAAGCATCAGTCAGCACAACGGCTCCAATGCCTAGCAAAGCTGAGCCTTCAATGCGTGACTTACAAGAAGGAAGCCTAGTTAAGCGATATGCACTGCTTGCAATGAAATATCAGAAGGAAAAGGAGCAGCGCTGAAAACTTTCCAGAATCGTTAGAGACTCAAAGAGTAAGTCTGATTACTCACCTAAACGCACTCCTGAACCACATACTTCTGAATGTAGGAAACAGAAGGATTCTGCACAGTCGAAAGACAGTGAGAATAGAGAAGGCAGATTCACCTCCTGCTACAACTACAAGAAGCCAGGACACTATCAGTATGACTGTCCTGAGCTCAGTATAGCTGAAAGAGCGGCACGAAAAGCGCGAAGGGAGAAGTTCATCAAGAAGCGACAAGCCTACATTGCTGGTGAACTCTCAGACGACTCAGATGAAGTCGACTCCTTCATGGATTCATCAAATGATGAAGCTGCCTTTATGGCCCAAGAGCTTGAAGAAGATACTGAAAAGTGTCTAATGGCAGGAGAAGAGGATGAGGTAAACTCTCACGAACCATTTAACTCTTCTTCATACTACACATAATACACTATTTCAGGTGCAGATGAGAATCTGGACGTCACAATTGCCTATGAAGAACTACTCGACGAGCAAATTCAGATGAGTCTGCAGCTCAGTAAGACTCTTTAGGAGTTAGATGCCCTGAAAGTGGAAAGTCAGACACTTTCTCAGGAGAGTCAGGTTGCTACTAACTCGGAAGGACTTGTTATGAGACTCAGGGAGGAGATCAACTCTCTGATGGCCAAGTCTCAGCAACAAGAAGATATGATCTCAATACTGATCAAAGACTTGACTTAGAAAGATACTGAATTGATTCTACCAAAGCAGAAGTTCATAGGACTTTAGACCGAGCGTGAAACTCTTAAGAAGAGTGACGATGTCTGGAGGAACCTGATGACAAAGCTTTACATGGGAGCCGAGAAAAATCTTGAGGAAATGCTAGCCAACAACAAGCCCAAACACTGCAAGGAGGGACTCGGGTTCAGCCATGGAGCCTCCACATCGGCCCCCACACGCTCAGAGAATCGGCTGACTGATAGATTTGTTCATGGGGAGACGATCAATGCAGAAATACTGAACCCTATAGCAAAGAACAAACAGAAGATGAAAACACCTCATCCTATCTATCAGAAATTTGACAAGAAGATTAGCTCAAAATCACCCCAGTTCAGTCAAGGGGGAACCAGCAGAGTCAAGTGGGCTAATAAGTATGGACCGCCACAGCTGACACATCCAGCTCAGTATGGGTCATATTATTATGATCCTATTGTCAGAAGGGGTTCTAAGAGTCAGAAGAAGAAAAAGGCCATTCAGAAGTCTAAGGTTAGCAGTCCACCACCTCAGAAGATCAGGACTCCTGAACCTGTAAAGCCTCAGAAGTCAACATCAACCAGTCCAGTGGTGAAGTATGTTGATCAGAGTGGAAAGAAATTGTTTGAGACCACCAGGGTCGTAAGACAGATTTGGGTTTCCAAAACTAACGCTTAAGGACCCAAAGTAAAAAATAAAGGGTACCTGAATATAATTCTATTTTGCAGGTGCACAGGGACCCATGGTACATGGACAGCGGATGCTCATGACACATGACGTACCCGAGGACCTTACTGAAGAATTATATTACAGAAGAAGGACCCAGAATCGAGTTTGGACACAATGCAAAAGGCTATACCAGAGGCTACGGAACACTCAACATTGGAACCACCACAGTTCCAAGAGTATCATATATTGAAGGACTTCAGCATAATCTTCTCTCTGTTAGTCGATTTTGTGATTACTCGAATAGAGTAATTTTTGACACTAGTTTATGTGATGTCGTTGACAAATCTACAGGGAAAACAGTGTTGTCAGGTTCATGAAAAGAGAACATATACATTGCTGACTGGAACTCAGCAGAACCTGAAGCATGCTTGCTGGCAAAGAATGACAACAGAACGGGGTGGCTCTGGCACAGAAGACTCAACCATCTCAACAAGCTTGCTAGAAACGCTATAGTGGGAGGACTACCGAATGAAGTGTTTAGCAAGGATACTCAGTGCGAGGTATGTCTGAAGGGAAAGTAAACAAAGAAACAAAATCCACCAGTTCCATCGCCTTCCAGGGATGGAATCCTTTAGCTCCTGCACATGGACTTGTTCGGTCCAGTCTCTCCTGTGACGATTAGAGGCAAGAAGTATGCTTTAGTGGTCACTGATGACTACTAGCGCTACACATGGGTCATATTTATTGCAAATAAGTCTGACGTCAAAACAAAGTTGCCTATGCTTCTGAAAAGGCTCAGTGTCGAGAAAAACACCAAAATCAAAAAGATTCATTCAGACAGAGGAATAGAGTTCCTAAATTCGATGGTGGAAGAGTTCTGCAAAACTGAAGGAATAGAGCATGAGACGTCTGCTGTACGCACGCCTCAACAAAATGGGATTGCTGGAAGGAAGAATAGAACACTTAAATAAGCAACAAGAACCTTGCTTGCAGACTCAGGACTCCCATGTAAATTCTGCGCAGAAGCGACTGACACTGCATGTTATACTAAGAACAGATCACTACTGACTAAGCAACATCAGAAGACGCCATATGAACTATGGAACGACAGGAAGCCTTTCTTATCTTATTTCCATATTTTCGAGTGTTCATGCTTTATCCACAATAATGGAAAGGATCAGTTAAAGACTTTTGATAGCAAGTCAGACCAGTGAGTCTTCTTAGGATACTCCTGGGTCAGCAAAGCCTTCAGAGTTTTTAACTACCGGACCCTTTGCGTGGAGGAAAGCCCTCATGTTGTCTTTAATGAGTTTGCTACTGAGAACAGGAGCAGGAACTCAAATTCAGAATCTAAGGACATCAGTAAACTACTATAGGATCTAAGCTTAAAGGATAATGTTGAAAAGATCCAGCTTTGTTGGGATGATGATTCATAAGAGGATAATGAAGACAAGACTACTGAATCACAACCAGCAGCAAACGTAGTTGAAGAGATTGATTCTACTGTATAGAATCAATCCCAGGTACTCAAGTCGATGAAGAAACCCAAGTGGTAACTGAGACCTCTACTGAGAATAACAACTCTGGGGGAACAAATGACGTTCCTGAGCTTAATGCCCCTGAACCTGGTGACTCAGTAGACCCAACTCTTATCGCTGAATTGCTTCAATCTCAGAATAGTACAACCGAAATGCCTAACTCACCTACTATCTGTGTTGAACAAATTTTAGATGAAGAGATAAGACATCGACGATCGTGGCTGGATGCTCACTCTTTAGACCTTATCATTGGAGATCCTTCAGCAAGTGTAAAGACAAGATCCAGATTCTATCAGGCAGAAAGTGCTCTATATTCCTGCTTCTTGTCTACTGAAGAACCTCAGTCTGTTGAGGACGCGCTTAAAGATGCTGACTGGATCACTGCCATACAAGAGGAGCTGAATCAGTTCACTAGGAACGACGTATGGGAGCCTATTGACAGACCTCGGCATCAACATGTGATCGGAACTAAATGGGTCTTCAAGAATAAGGGAGATGAAAACAACATCATAGTAAGGAACAAAGCTAGACTCGTGGCAAAAGGCTACTGTCAAGCCGAAGGAATAGATTTCGACAAAACGTTCGCTCCAGTTGCAAGATTGGAGGCTATCAGACTATTGCTTGCCTACGCAACACATCAATGCTTTAGAGTATAAGATGGATGTGAAGTCAGCATTCCTGACTGGCGTACTGAAAGAAGAAGTCTATGTAGAACAGCCTCCCGGCTTTCAGTAGGGACATCAAGTGTATAGACTCAGAAAGGCTCTGTACGGGTTAAAACAAGCACCTAGGGCTTGGTACGATACCCTGTCTGAGTTTCTTCT
Organism: Lavandula angustifolia; assembly: GCA_028984105.1. Taxonomy (NCBI): domain Eukaryota; kingdom Viridiplantae; phylum Streptophyta; class Magnoliopsida; order Lamiales; family Lamiaceae; genus Lavandula; species Lavandula angustifolia. Next base: position 10,614,942 of record CM054808.1, read on the forward strand.
TCAGAATGGCACAGTGGATCGCACACTATTCAACATTCGTTTAGACGACGACATCTTACTTGTGCAGATCTACGTAGATGATATTATATTCGGTTCAAAGAATGTCATCACGTGTCAGCAGTTCAAGAAAATGATGAAGGATAAATTCGAGATGTCGATGATGGAAGAGATAAATGATTTCCTAGAATTTCAAGTCAAACAAACAGAGAAGGGAACGTTTATTAATCAAGGCAAATACATTTGAGACCTCATCAAGAAATTTGGTTGTACATCCGGCAAACCAATCAAGATCCCTGATGAACACGAATATGAAAATCGATCTTGACAAAGAGAGAGTATCAATAGACCATACTGAATTTCGCGCAATTATTGGTTCTCTATTATATATAACTGCTACTAGACCTGACATAACTTATGCTGTAGGTGTCTGCGCTCGATTTCAGGTGAATCCTAAGCAGAGCCACATGGACTCAGCAAAGAAGATTCTCGCTATCTCAGAGGAACACCTGAGATTGGTTTATGGTATCCATCAGATGATAACATTGAACTAACTAGTTATTCTGATGCTGACTACGCAGGTCGGAGGATTGACCGAAAATCAATTTCAGGAACTTGTCAGTTCCTCGGCAGTAAGCTCATCTCATGGTTCTCAAAGAAACAACAATCAGTAGCCACATCAACTACTGAAGCTGAATACATGGCTGCCGGAAGTTGCTGCGCCTAAATCATTTGGCTTAGACAGCAGCTACGCGACTATGACGTCATTCAGAATGAAGTGTCGATCTTTTGCGATAGTTCCAGTGCCATTGGAATCACTCAGAATCCTGTTCTTCATACTAGATGCAAGCACGTGGACATCAAACACCACTTCATTCATGACTATTTCGAAAAGAAGGATATTAGAATGGAAAAGATCCATACTGACCATCAAAGGGCCGACATACTGACCAAGCCTCTAGCTGAAGCCAGATTCAGAGAACTTTCAGTAGAGCTAGGTCCGCTGGACCCTACTGACTCAAGTCAGTAAATGGATTCAGGAGAGAAGCATTCAGCAAGGGGGATGCCTACTCTCAGTACTGGACTCATTCAATGCACGGAGATTCAGAAACCAACTACATGAGGTATCAATTGACTACAATGTTCAGCTGACAGGTTTGCGTATCTCTTTCAGTAGTCAACCCAGTAATTAATGTTGTTATGATACTGATTCAGCATCGTATTCAATGCATTAGAGAATGTCATTTATTATAAATGGTTTCATTAAATGCACAACATTCTATGCTATGTTTGTTGAACTCTTCTTTGCATTAAATGGACGTCATATCAACTTACTTCTATAGGCTAAATACAATTAGAATTTGACTTTGGCGGCTAGTTACTCGTTGCTTTATATAATATCGAATCTAGACCGTCCATCTATTAAAGCGGGATTTAAACTGAACTGTCGATCTAAAATTTGTTCATCTTCAAGATCATATACATCGACGTGAAGATTCTGAAACCACCATTTTACTTTGCTAAAACCCTAAGATCTCTGAACTAAAAACTTAGATTCTCTTTTCTTGTTTTTGCCTTATCATTTCTTCAGAGATTATTAAGGTAAATTTTACGCTTATTAGTATTTATGCTGATTTATTATATTCTCTAGTATTCATACTGAAATCCTCCAAATTAAGTCATGGAAAAATCTAGCAACGTGTCAGTGATCGTCCCCGTCAACATGATAGAGATCCTCGAGAAGGATTGCGTATGGTGCGAGCCAATTATGGAATTTGATTCATGCGGCTTGGACATTCTGGACGAGGTTTTTGATGCACTCAGAGCATTAGGACTCGAGGGATTTCTATCGAGGAAGCCTGCATACTTCCTCCCGAGATAGATTTCAGAACTCTACCTCAAGTCTGAGGAGGTAGAAGGAGACATTCTTGGTGCCTTCACGATACATCACGTCGTTGACCCTTCTAGAGCCAGTGCTGAAGTTATGCAGATGTCAGTGAAGCAGGCTCTTCAGCGCAGTTTTCAGTTGCCAGATAGTGGCATCAGTATCGAGGGATACAAGGACGATCTCTTGGACGAGTATTTGGTGATATTCTGCGGGGAGCCGATGTCATTCAGAGCAGCATTTCCCAAGAACTGTATGCTCCCTCAGTACCGTGCCCTAGCGTACGTAGTTACGCAAATCCTGACGAGCCAAGCACGCTCTTTCGATCAGGTGTCCAGACCGAAGCTACAGATAATGATGGCTATCTATGAAAGAGCCAAATTCAACTGGACATAATTTTTCTTGAAAGAGTTTCAGACACAAGCCTCAAAATTTGATAAATCTACTGGGTGTCTGAGCGCCAAAGGGAAACTCCTTATACGGGATGAAGTTGTCGATCATGATCGAAGACTTATGCAGAGACGACAATGTAACCTTTGCCGATAAGGTTTACTTCAATCTGAAGAAAATTCGGTACCACAGCAAGGCTGCTGCTCTTCAGCAGATAGGAGCATGGGCGGAAAAGGGAAGAGGAAAGCCTCCACTCCCAGCAAGAAGGGTACCCCTCAGAAGAAGCAGAGAAGATCTTCTGAGAAGGCCGTGGTAGTACCTCCCTTCAGATTGAGAGACGACTCAGACTCATCTAACAAAATAGTCTCAGCAGAAAAAGTTGCGCTTGATAAGGCAACCTCAGCTGAGAAAATGGCCTCAACGGAACAGGGGGCCGCACTTGAGCCTACTACTCCAACATCTCAGTCTCCATTAGATGTTCCTCCACTAAGCAGTCTTCCATCAGCTGAGAAGATCATGTCTCCAATTGATGTGGATGACATGGAAACCAGCACTGAAGCAGAGACCATCGATTACGAAGCTGACACTCTTCAGGACTGAGCCACCCGAGAAGTCTCAGAGGCCATCCCAGAAATCACAAGTCACTCTGACTTGGTGACCATTGCTCACAAGGCCAGGCCTTAGGTGCTCATCAGATTCCAGGACTGATCACCCTCGATCGACTTATTCGATTCAGGTCCGGCGAAATTCTGAATTCCGAGGATCTTGAGATCCGCCAGCAGATAGGCTATTCCGAGCCTGCTGACCTTAACTCACTCGAAGACTTAAGGGCGGCTATGCTGGCTCTTCTTGAGGATCGTATGCCCTCAGCAGCCGCGCCTTCAGAGGGTTCTGATCCTGATGATCAAGACCCACCCAGTGATGCAGGCCCTGAGAAGCCTGCTGAGGGTACTCAATAAGAGGAGGGAGCTCAATCCTCAGTTGACCTACCTGTCAGCTCCCTCCTTCCTGGTTCGGCGACAACTGGAATCTCACGTGTTTCAGACTCAGAACAGCTTCTGCTGGAGTCTGCTTATGAGGTTGTGCCCAGTGCCAAAGGCCGAAGATCTTGAACAGTAGCCAAGGCACTCAAAATTCAAGCGACACAAAACCGCCTCCTGGTCAAAAATGTCCACATGAGCTGGAAGAAGGCTACAACAACTCAGAGCGAGGAGATCAGGGCGCTGAAGACCTCTATTCAGAACACGCCTGCCCCTGATTTCTCAGCTATACTCAGCAATGCCCTTGCCGCTCAACGAGCTGAGTTCGAAAACCAGCAAGCATCACTGACTGCTGCACATTCATCTCTTCTGGAAACATTCAAGGCAGCACAGTCAGAGCACTTAACCAGACTCTCCACACTGACTCAGGCTCATGAGCTCAGGATTGCATCCCTTCAGCAAGCCTGTGAGGAGAAGTTTGATGTAAGCTAAAGACGATTCAGGACTTGGTCGATACCTCTCACCGCAAATATGGTGAAGATCTGATAATTGAGAGGAACGACCTGCACCTGAAATTCGAGAACATGCAGAAATCCTTGGACAGGCTGGCAACTACTTATTCAGCCCTGAACGCCAAGGTAGTCTCGATCCCAACCCCCGGTGTAATAGATGATGCCAAAAAGGGGGAAAGGATAGTAAAAGGGAAAAAGTCAGTACCCGGGACACAAAGCAAATCTGCTCCCACTGACCCCTCAGAGAATGAAATGGGTAAGGCCCAGGGGGTCTCCAGCATAGGCGATGTAGGTGCTGAGACTGTCCCAAGTGGCTCAGGACCCAAGGAAACAGAACACATACTTCTATTGAACACATAAAATAAGTTGCTGAGTTCATTGAGGAGGACTCTGAAGATGAGGAAGAGCCTCCTCTGCCTCCACCAGTGTCGGGTAAGGGGAAGAAGCCTTTGAAGGTACCCACCCCACTGAAGAAAGGAATAAAGAGATATATAAGCCCGGTTGAGCAGGCCCAAATCGAAGCCGATGAGAAGTTGGGAAGGGAGCTAGCTGAGGCTGAAGCTGCAAACAAGCCTAAGAAGGCTCCCGCTAAGGCCAAGACTAAGGTTCCAGCGAGGAAACCAGCTAAGAGGCCTCCTCCAAGAAAGCTAAAACTCAGCGATGAAGCTGATAAAGAAAATGAGAAGGAGTATGAAGCTGAGAGGACAGCTACTGACTCTCAGCAGCAGCAACATCAAGAGAAGAAAAGAGCTGAGCCGACTATAGATGAGATGATCAACTTCAGTATTGTTGCTCTAGACAAGAGAGTACAGTACTATCAGATAGAAAAATACAGACGACAAGAAGCTCTGGCAAAGGAGAAGGCTACTGAAGCAGCTAGAGAAGCTGAAAGGCTGAAGGCTCGACCTCCTCCGCTGAAGGACATGGAGATCCCTTATAAGTACAGATGAGGCAAGAGATCCACTGATCAAAAGTTTCACAGGTGGCCTCGGGTTGATAAGTGGATGCCATTGCAGAAAACTCAGCTCTTAGAGACACTGAAGACCGAATTTATAAAGCAATATTATGTTTGACAATTCTGGCCAGAATCTCGTAAGAATGACGCTTTTGCTGACTCGGATCTTCAAGTGTGATATGGATATCTATAACTTGGTTGAGAAAGCCATTGCGGACAAAGAAGACGTTCAGACTCTTGCTTTCAGACCATTGCCACCTCCTCAGAAGCTGGATGGTTCTCTCTATACTGGCGTGATAGAAGAAGACGTCAGGAATGCAGCCATTGCACTTGAGCTTGATGCGAACGATCTTGAAGACGTGCCCAAGATTCAAAAGCTGCAGAGAGACAAATTCAAGATATATGGACTCCCTCTGCCTGCAAATAAATCCAAAGATTTCAAGGTAAGGATTCAGCAGTTCCGGAGATAGCTTTTGATAGTTTCTCTGTTTCTGTTTTAATAGAATAGCAAGTGATGTAATTGTACTGAACTTCTTTACATATATATATACGCATCTTTGTTGTTTGGCCTGACAACATCTTATTGTCTCTATGGCCTATTTATTTAATTTAACACTCAGAATTACCTAAGTTATTACTGACTCACACACTCATTGCTTATCTGTGTTTGTTTATTTTTTCTTAGATTGGATAGATTCTATTTGGGGGAATTGTTAGAGTTATTTTTGTATTCTTTTGTCCCTCAGTAGATTAGAACTTGACGTACAACTCCACTGATTCTACTTGTAGTATTTGTAAGGAGTCTTTATCTGATAGTTTGTAGTGTTAGGTTTTGGCAACATCAAATAGGGGGAAATTGTTGGGAGATGATTCAGCAGTAGATTAGATTGTTTTAGAAGATTTGGATGATCCCAAAACCCTAGTTTGATAGGTGAACCATTCCTTTGTAATAGTAACACCCTGGTCTCTGAGAGTTTCAGACTCAGTAGACTTTCCTTCAGCATGGTCCAGACTCAGAGTTTTGTCTGCTGATCCCTCAGTAGACTGTCCGCCTCAGTACCATGGAGTGAAGACTCAGTAGTGCTGGACTCAGAAAGAGCATACTGAGAGGTGTTCAGATTCAGTAGTGCTGGACTCAGCAGGAGCAACATACTGAAAGAGTCAGTAGAACTGGACTCAGCATGAGCAGTTCACTGAACTCAGAGTCAACTTTCAGTAGAGTTGGACTCAACACGAGTATACTACTGAACCCCCGGTCAGACTCAGCAACGGCCTGACAGTCTCCTTGATTGTCAGAAGGTTCTCAAAGTTAAATAAGTAGAGTTGTCCGAGGTTGTACACATCAGAGAAAGTCAGCTTCAGTATCTTCCTTGAAGTCTATATGTCTCAACTAATTTCTACACCTCGACCATTGACAAGCAGCCAGCTGCCAAAGTTCTGGTAAAAGCTGCAAGTCAACTACTTTCCTGAAATAGAGGAAAAGACTGTGTACGATTTCTAAAAGAGCCGTTATCTACCCAAAGAGAGTGACATATGGATAGTTCGTCTCCAACGGATCTATCCATAGCTCACCTCTATAATTAGAGGTAAAATAGAATCAAAGAAAAAACAGAACTCACGAAATATACAAGCATCGAATGAACAAGTTACAAGCTTTCCGCAAGAACTTCAGAGAGATACTTAACGCGAAAGGCGACTACTTTCCTCTAGGGAACCAAGCTTAATAAAATCAAAGCCTCTAGCATCTAAGTGATAGAACACGAACCCAGAGAGATTATTCCTCATTGTTCATCACTCTAGAAGCCTCTTCTTGTTCCCTTTTTCCCTCTAACCTAAGCTCCACTGAAATATCCATAGCTTAGAACCAAAGGAGTTCATATCTTGAACTGTTCTTATTGTAAAGAACTCCTTCAATGTTGGAGAATCCTTCAAACATTCTTGTTTGAACCTTGTAAACTGGGACTTGCTCAGTATAATCTTCAAGGTCGTGTTTATCCAGTGTACAAACCAACTGAGACTAACTCAGTAGAATAAAATAGCCTCCTGATCTTTTCGGGACAGTGGATGTAGGATTGTTTGATATCCGAACTACTTTAAAATCGTTGTGTTCATTTACCGTTGCATTGATTTACTGTTCATACTGAAAACCGTTTACAAAATCATACAACAGAGTTTCAGAAAAGCTTAACTAAGTGCACTAAACTACTGAAATAGTTTTACTAAAAACGTTTTCAACTCAATAGAATTGGGCCTACGCTATTCCGCACACTACTGAACTCTTACTGTACGCATCGAATTCGACATCGCCGCCTAGCGAGCCCCGGTATAGTTAGTCACTCTGTCCATGCAATCCAGAACAACTTGCCTGGTCTACAAAATTTATTCAGCATGCAATCTCCTTAATTGGCATGTTCGCGTTCTAAGTTAAGAAAAAGTTTTCAGGTGTATTCACCCCCCCTCTACACTTGAACGTTTACCTCGAGACCAAAAATTACTCTTCCCTCTCTCACTATTCCTAAATTCTATTAGCTTACGAATGTTCATCTAATAGAGAATATGCTGGAAGAAGCCTCTGACATTGAAGATGTACCGTCCGAGACCGAGGAAGACACTCAGAACCTTGGGTTGAAGCTACTGACCCAGGTTTAGAGTGGGATGTATGATCAGGTTCTAGCCACAATTCCTCAATTGTCTGAACACAAGGAGGTTTAAGACATAGCTGATTGAGCTCAAATAATAATTAATATGTAGCAAGCTATATTCAGAACATACACAACAGAAGGTTTCATCAAGGAAGAACGACTACTTCAGTCTCTTCTCCTATTTAGTTCTCCAAATGACCTTATCAATGAGGAAAATTTCAAATCTGCTATCCGAGTTATGATATCTAGGCAGTCTGGCAATACCTTTGTTATTGCAGTAGCTCAAGATGATATAAATCCTGATGATTATGTAGATAATGATTTTCACTGCCCGTCTCTAGCAGTTGTTACATTGGGTTCCACGCCAGCCTCTTCGGTGCAGACCTCTTCTGCACCAGCTACTGCGATTCCTAACTTCACTCTCCATAAGATTGAGTCAACTCATAAGAGAATGAAAAGGTTAGAAGTGCTCAGACTCCACAAACCCGTATCTGACATCAACATTACCATGAAGCAAATGGAGTTTGCTATGGGACAATGCCATGATGATCTGACTAGTATGCAAACTATTATATCGGATAATACTCAGGTCACTTGTCAACACTTCAACAATCTCATCAGTGCCGTAATTAAAGTACCTCAGGCCTTGGTCGATATATCAGACAAGGCAACTTAGAAGTGACTCAACTCTTAGTTTGATCAATACCACACCCACAATAGGGATGGAAATAGGCTTCTTGATTTAACTAAGAAGAATGTTGATGCCTCGATCAATGGTACCCCCCCAATCCTTAAGACTGATGTGGAGATGATTTTTGAAACTCAACTTGCTCAACTCTTCGAACATCAAGCGGCGTTCAAAGCTCTCAGCTTGAAACTCAAATTGTTTAAATTGACTACCAGAATCAGCTTATCTAGAACAAGAAGCGGTGTTCAAAGCTCTCTCTGACAAGCTTCTTTCCCTCCAAGCCCTTATTGCTAATGCCAAAAATGGGGAAAAAGTTAGCATTGTCAGTGCTAACAAACAGACTTAGACCGTTCCCTCAGATGATGAAGCTATGGAAGTACACATTGAGGGGGAACACGAGCCTGACAAGGAGAAGGAAGACTCTTGGGATGAGATTCAGTATGATAAGATTTGAAGATCCCAAAACCCTAGATGAATGATGAGCCTTATATAATGTAATAGTTTAGTTGAGTTCAACATGTTAGGAACTCAATATGCTAGCCAAAGTTCAGTAGTTGATAGGATTCAGTCGAGCATCTGTCGTTCAGCCGGAAGAACTCAGCATCAGGAATTCAGTTGAGAATGTTATAACCCACTGAATCTGCAAAGGAATTCGAGTCACACACTGAACATCTCATAAGAATGTTAATTCAGTAAAAGGTCCGAGGAATCAAAGGAAGTTAACTCAGCATGCTCTTGGAGTTTGAACAAACCTCACCTACTCGCTAACCTCGACCAATGAGAACCCGCCAGCGCCTGTACCTGCTCTACAACAGCATTCAAATTGAAGATGGCCATTTTTCTTGTCATTTTCAACATGTGTCTAACTCCCTCCAATGGATCTATTCATAAGTCGAAACTATAAATAGAGAAGAGTCTTCATGCAGAGAAGATATAGACCGGGAACCAAAGCTTTCAAGCATATAAACACTTTACCAAACTCTAAGTTGAACCCAACAAAGAACATGCATACAGAGAGATCCTTCCTAGTTCTTCACTTTAGAGATTCATTAGTTCCTTTTCTCCATTCTAAGCAGTATTATTGTAATATCATAAGCTTAGAAAAACTCGAAGAAGTTCAGGCTTCTGAACTGTTCTTATTGTAAGAACTCCTTCATAGTTGGAGAAGATCAAACCCTTGTGTTTGAAATTGTAAAGTCACTACGACTATAAGTAGAGTATCTGTCCAGCGCACAGATCAATCTGAAACTTGCTCAGTATAAGCAAACAAGAACTGTATATGTCCAGTGCACAGATCAACCGAGACTTGCTTAGTATAAATTAATTCAAGAACTTCTGCTTTGTTCAGGTTAGTGGATGTAGGATCCTGTATATCCGAAACCACTTTAAAAATTGCTTGTGTTGATTTACTATTGCATTGATTACTGTTCATATTGCATAAAACTGACTTTAAATCCATCAGCATAAAACGTGTTTTCAAACTAAGACGAATATATTTTTTTTGGGACTACACTTCCGCACACTATATCTGATACTGAACTACTGTAGATAGGACTCAATAGAAGGATATTCTGCCCACGCGATCTAGAAAGCTAATTTGGTCAACTAACTAGTTCAGTAGCAATATTCAGTAGCATTGACTTTTGCGTTTGAGTTGAAATTTGCACTAAGGTGTATTCACCCCCCCCGTCCCACACACACACCAAGGACAAGAGCCTCTTTACACCTGAAGAGAAGAAACTGCACAACCGCGACCGATTTGCACGCAATGTAATATTGACTACACTTAGTGATTCTTACCTCGGGAGGGTGCAGATTGCAAAACTGCAAAGGAGCTCTGGGATGCTCTCTCAGTACTGAGCTAAGGAACTCCTCAAATCAAAGAAAAACAAATTGGGGTTGGAGTTGCAGAAGCTCGAGGCGTTTGCAATGATACCCGGAGAGTCAATTGATGATTTCAGCGTTAGATTCACGAATCGGATCAACATCATCAATGGGCTAGGAAAAACATTCAGTAACAAGGATACCAATACTAAAATTCTAAGGGCTCTTACTAGGCCCCAGTGGTATTCTTTTGTTACTTGTTACTGACTTAAACTCTGTTACTCTTGATTATATTTTTTCAGAATTAAAAGCAGAGGAGTTTGAGTTCAACCTTCCACATACCCCCAAGTGCGGATACTGAAATGCCAATGGATCATGCATATAAGGCAATAGTGAGCACACCTGGAGCAAGTCCCTCAATAACAAGTCCTTCAGCTGGAAGTTCAATGACAATCCCAATTGCTGAAAACTTAGCTGTGAAATACGCTTTCCTTGCAGTTAAATACCAAAAGGAGAAGGAGAAGTTCAGAAAGATGAAGTTGAAGAGAGCTTCAAAAAGCAATCAAGGTAAGAGAGAAATTTCTCATCCGAATGGTGAATCTAAATCTCTACCTGAATGCAGGAACATGAGATTGTCTCCACTGGACAGAACACCAAGGAAAGAAGGTAGGATCTCAACGTGTTACAACTGCAAGAAGATTGGGCATTATCAATATGAATTTCCAGAGCTCACGGCTGCTGAAAGAGCTGAAAGGCAATCCAGGCAAGATAAGTTCATCAGAAAAAGGAAAGCCTGGATAACCGGATAACTATCCAATTACACAAGCGATGAAGAGTTGTTCATGGAATCATCTGATGATGAGGCAACGTTCATGGCAATCGAAGCAGAAGTTACTGAACTGTGTCTAATGGCTGGAGAAGTGGCTAAGGTAAATTATGATCCCAATATATGCCCCTCTTCACCATGCACACACGACACAAGCTCCGTTTAAAGTGAACCTCTAGATGTGGTTCTGGCATATGAAGAACATTGCAGGAACAGAGTCAAATGAGCAATCAGTTCAGTAGGACACTTCAGGAGCTGAAACTCTTAAGAGCTAAGAATCATAGACTTTCGATGAGGAGTCAGGACTCTACTAAGTCTGAAGGACTTGTTTTTGAGAAAAAAGGAAGAGATAAATTCTCTGGTAATGAAGTCTCAACAACCAGAATCTCAGATATCAGTTCTGACCAAGGACAACTCTGAGAAAGAGACTAAATTTGCCAGTCTAAAGGAAAAGCTTACACAGTCCGGAGCTGAGTATGAAGCTCTAAGGACTCTACTGAGTCTGAATGACTTGTTTTGAGAGAGAAGGAAGAGATAAATTCTCTGGTAATGAAGTCTCAACAACAAGAATCTCAGATATCAGTTCTGACCAAGGACAACTCTGAGAAAGAGACTAAAATTGTCAGTCTAAAGGAAAAGCTTACACAGTCCGGAGCTGAGTATGAAGCTCTAAGGAAAAGGGAACCTTAATGACTGAGGATTACATAGGAGCTAAAGAAAAGCTTGAGAAGTTGCTGAGATCATAGAGACCATGTTCTATGAAGGAAGGACTTGGTTATACTTATGAAGCAACTACTTCAGAACAGAAAAGCTCAGATCAACTGGTTGCCATATTTGTCCAAGGGGAAACTCAATATGCTGAATCCTCAACCCCTCAAACAAAGAACAAACAAAAGATGAAAGCACCTCAGCCCAACTACCAGAAGATGACCCACGGTTCAAGCCCCAAAACACACAGATCCAACTCAAGGGGAACTAAGAATGTCAGATGAGCAGAACAGTATATCCACCTACAGTGGACACATCCAACTCAGTATGGATCATACTATTATGAGCCCAGAAACCAAAGCCCTAAGATTCAGCAGAAGAAGAAGAAACCATAACCTCAGAAGTTAAAGAAGTCAGTATCTCCCGGTTCAGTAGAGAGATCAACTGACAACAAGGCCAAGAGGATATCTGAAACCACCAGGGTTATCAGACAGATTTTGGGTCCCAAAATCCACTAACCTCTAAGGACCCAACCTGAACCCAAAGGGTACCTGAATTTGTTTTTATTTTACAGGTGCTAAAAGACCCTTGGATCATGGACAACGGATGCTCAAGACACATGACGCATCAAAAGAATCTGCTGACCAACTACGTTCAACAAGAAGGAGCCAGAATTGAATTTTGTGACAACTCCAAAGGATACACAAGGGGACACAGAACACTTAAGATATGAACTGCCATAGTTCCCAAATGTTGAAGGACTTCAACATAATCTCTTTCAGTTAGTCAATTATTTGATAACTCCAATAAAATTGACTTTTGACGCAGGTTTTTGTGATGTTCTTGATAAATCTACAGGAAAAACAGTGTTATCAGGCTCATGGAGAAGAAATATCTACTATATTGATTGGAATATCATTGAACTTGAAGCATGCTTGCTGGCATATATAAAGTCAGATAATAAAAAAACATAACTGTGGCACAAAAGATTAAGTCATCTAAGCTTCAAAACGATGAACAAGCTAGCGAGAGATGCTAAAGTCCGTGGACTGCCCAATTAAGTATTCAAGAGACATAAGAATTGTGAAGCATGCTTGAAGGGAAAGCAAACCAGATAAAGGAATCCACCAATTCCATCCCCCTCCTTCAGCTGCTCCCTATGGACTTATTCGTGCCAGTCTCTCCAGTGATGATCAGAGGCAAGAAATATACTCTTGTAGTCATTAATGACTATTTAAGATATACTTGGGTAATTTTCATTGCCATCAAGTCTGGCATCAAAATTAAACTGCCGAAATTACTGAAATGATTGAATGTCGATAAGGATATCAAGATTCAACGAACACGCTTAGATCGAGGAACAAAGTTTCTAAACTTGATGATGAAAGACTACTGCGAAGCTGAAGGAATTCAACATGAAACTTCAGCTGCACGTACACCTCAACATAACGGTCTTGTTGAAAGAAAGAACAAAACACTCAAAGAAGTAGCAAGAACGTTACTCGCAGATTCAGGTCTACGATCAAAGTTTTGGGTAGAAGCTACTAACGAAGCCTGATATACTTAGAATTGGTCTTTATTAACTCAGATGCACATGAAGACACCATATGAATTATGGAAAGGGAGAACACCTTCTATTTCGCATTTCCATATCTTTGATTGTTCGTGTTTTATCCACAATAGTGGAAATGATCAGTTAAAGGTCTTCAATAGCAAGTCAAACCAAGGGGTATTCTTAGGAACTGCAACAGTTCCCAGAGTATCATATGTTGAAGGACTTCAACATAATCTCGTTTCAGTCAGTAAGTTCTGTGATAACTCCAATAGAGTGATATTTGACGCACGTTTTTGTGATGTAATTGACAAATCAAGAAAATCGGGATTGCGAAGACGAAACATCTACTATGCAGAGTGGAATACCGTTGAACCTGAAGCATGCTTGCTGGCACACACGAAATCAGATGACAAAACAACATGGCTGTAATACAGAAGATTAAGCCATCAAAACTTCAAGATAATGAACAAGCTAGCAAGGGATGCTAAAGTCAGAGGACTGCCCAATGAAGTTTTCAAAAGACACAAGAACTGTGAAGCTTGCATGAAGGGGAAGCGGAAAAAATCTAGCAATCCGCCTATTCTGTCACCTTCTACTAATGTGATCCTTCAACTGCTACACATGGATTTATTGGGCCAGTCACACCAGTGACGATCAGAGGAAAGAAATATGCTCTTGTATTCATTGATGACTATTCAAGATATACATGGGTGATTTTCATCGCCAACAAATCTGACGTCACCTAAACTGCTGAAACGGCTAAGCGTCGAGAAGGATATCAAAATTCAAAGAATACGCTCAAGAGTGTGGAACATATTATTTGAACTCAATGATGAAGGACTACTGCGAAGGTGAAGGAACTCAAAACGAGACCTCAGCGGCACGTACACCTCAGCAGAATGGTCCTGCTGAAAGGAAGAACAAAACACTCAAAGAAGTAGCAAGAACATTACTCGCAGACTTAGGGTCTACCATTGAAGTTCTGGGAAGAGGCTACTGACACTGCGTGTTACACTCAAAATCGGTCTCTACTGACTCAGATGCACATGAAGACACCATATGAATTATGGAAAGGGAGAACTCCTTCTATCTCACATTTTCATATCTTTGGTTGTTCGTACTTTATCCACAATAACCGAAAGGACCAGTTAAAGGTCTTTGATAGCAAGTCAGACCAATGAGTTTTCTTAGGATACTCTAGGATCAGCAACGCTTTCAGGGTCTTTAACTACTAGACCATTTGCATGGAGGAATGCCCTCATATTGTATTTGATGAATTTACTTCTGAGAACAGGAAGTCAAACTCTCAGCAAGATGCTGAAGCGGTCAGAAGCAAGCTACATGATCTAAGCCTAAAAGATAACATCAAAAATATCTAGCCTTGTTGGGATGATGATTCAGACGATGAAATTTAGAGTCAACCAACACGCAATGTAGTTGAACATATTGATTCTACTGAACGGAATCAATCCCAGATAACTTCGGTCGATGAGGAAGCCCAGTGGTAACTGAGACCTCTACAGAGAATAACAACTCAGGGGGAACTAATAATATTCTTAAGCCAAATGCTATGACTCAATAGACCCTACTCTTGTTATTGAATTGCTTCAACTACAAAATCCGTGACTACAAAATAGTACTACTGCAATTCCTAATACTCCTACTATTTGTGTAGAATAAATTCCAGATGAAGTAACAAGACACCGTCGTTCATGGATGGACGCTCATAGTTCAGACCTTATCATTGGAGATCCTTCAGCTAGTGTCAAGACAAGATTCAGATTCTGTCAGGGAGAAAGTGCTCTATACTCCTGCTTCTTGTCTACTGAAGAACCTCAGTCAATTGAGGATGCGCTGAATGATGATGACTGGATCACTGCTATGCAAGAGGAGCTCAAACAGTTTACCAAAAACGACGTATGGGAGCTTGTAGATAGACCTAGACATCAGCACATGATAGGAACAAAGTGGGTCTTCAAAAACAAGCGAGATGAAAACAACGTCATAGTCAGGAAGAAAGCTCGACTTTTTGCTAAAGGATACTGTCAAGCAGAAGGGATAGACTTTGATTAAACCTTCACTCCAGCTGCAAGATTGGAAGCCATTCGTCTATTTCTAGCATATGCAACAAATCAGCAGTTCACAGTTTATCAGATGGATGTGAAGTCAGTTTTCCTAAATGGCGTACTAATGGAAGAAGTCTACGTTGAAAAACCGCTCGGCTTTCGGTAGGGACATCAAGTGTACAGACTTAAAAAAACACTGCACGGGTTAAAACAAGCACCCTGGGCTTGGTACGATACCTTATCGAACTTTCTACTTCAGAAAGGTTTTCAGAAGGGGACTATAGATCGCACCCTGTTCAGTATCAAGTCAGAAGATGACATCCTACTGGTGCAGATCTATGTGGACGACATCATCTTTGGATCTAGGAATCTAACCGCGTGTCAGAAATTTGAGCAGATGATGAAAGAAAAGTTTGAAATGTCGATGATGGGAGAAATGAATTATTTCCTTGGAGTTCAAGTCAAACAATCCAAGAAGTGAATATTCATTAATCAAGCTAAATACACAAGAGATCTCATCAAGAAGTTCAGCCGTGAATCCAGCAAATCAGTGAAGATACCCATGAATACCAATCTCAAGATTGATCTTGAATAAGAGGGAGTATCTATTAAATCAACTGATTATCGTGCTATTATAGGTTTCTTACTATACCTAACAGCTAGCCGACCTGATATAACTTATGTTGTAGGTGTATGCGCGAGATTTCAAACGAATCCCAAGCGGAGTCATGTGGACTTAGCAAAGAAGATTCTTCCGTTACCTGAAAGGAACACTTGATGTTAGGTTATGGTATCATGCTGATGATAATTTTGAACTAACTGGTTATTCTGATGCTGATTATGCAGGATGTCGAATCGACAGAAAGTCAACCTCAGGAACATGTCAGTTCCTCGGCAGTGAGCTTATATCTTGGTTCTCCAAGAAACAACATTCAGTAGCTACGTCCACTACTGAAGTTGAATACATGGCTACCGGAAGCTGTTGTGCCTAGATATTGTAGCTTCGATAATAGATATTGTAGCTTCGACAACAACTGAGAGATGACGACATACATCAAGATGAAGTGCCAATTTACTGCGACAGTACCAGTGCAATTGCAATTACTCAAGCCCCGGTTCTACATACAAAATGCAAGCACGTGGACATACGGCATCACTCCATCAGAGATCATGTTGAGAAGAAAGATATCAGGATGGAGAAAATCCACACTGATAAACAAAAGGTTGATATTCTGACCAAACCTCTAGCTGAGACCAGATTCAATGAACTCTTCGTAGAACTAGGTTTACTAGATCCTACTGACTCAATTCAGTAAGACGATTCAGAGGGTACTGAGTAAGGGGGAACTTACTCTCAATATTGCTAAAATACTCAGCGTCTTCATAGTGGTATCAGCTGACTACTATATTCAGCTGACAATTTATGAGTATTTATTCAATATTTGGTGATCAGCATGTCATAACATTTATTTCCCGCCTTTAATGTTCATCGTATGTCATTAAGTATACCGTTTTTTCATTAAACGCACGATATTCCATAAAACTGACTGCGGCGCATTAAATACATGTCATTTCACCTTACCTTTTAGATGATAGAGATAAGCAGGTCGAGATTATATGCAACAAGTAATCATAACATCTTGTAACATTCAATTTGAGCCGTCCACATTTCAAAATCAGATTATCTCAACCGCATGCTTAATAAACCGTTCATATTCAGATAACATATATATCAAACTGTATCTCTCATCTAAAAAACTTTTCTCCATTTTCGAACGATCAAGTGCTCAGCATCCATATTGCTTAAGAAATCCATCAAGTTCTAGCACTTATCTTTTGGTAAATCTCTTTAACTACTTCTGCTAATTACTGACTTCCTCTTTTTTCGAGTGCTAACATTTATTTTGCAGATTCAGTTTCTTCATCAACAATGGTGACTCCCCGAGCAACGAAGTCCTCATTCCCTATGACATGCAGGAGATCTTAGACAACAAGAGAGCCTGGTTCGAACCAGTACTCACGTTCCGATCCTGCGATGTGGAATGTATGGACGGTGTCATTGATGCCCTTGAGTCCTCAGGTCTTAAGACACTTTTATCTAGGGCTCCGTATCACTACCTTTAGAGGCAGGTCGTCGAGTTCTTTTGAACCTCCGACAAGATGATGATGTCAGGGACATTTCTTGCATCAATTATCTGCAAGAAACTGACAACAACCATTAGACAAAGAAGATTGTAGACCTCAATATTGCTGAGTGTCTTCTTCAGAGTTTTAGTCTTCTAGATGAAGGGATTTCTCCTATCGGCTACAAGGAGTCATCCATCAATCAGTACCTGTGCCTGTTCAGTGGTCAGGAGAATGTTGTATTCAAAGCAGCCTTTCCGAAGAATCAGCTGCTCCTAGAATAAAGAGGCCTAACATATATAGTGAATCATATACTGACCAGCTAACGGGATCCTTCGATCAACTATCCCTGGTCAGGATTGAAATTATGATGGACATCATGGACGGTGTGCAAGTCAATTCGAATGCCTTCTTCAGATCTGAATTCAAGGCGCAGCTCCAGAAATTCATTGCTAATGAAGACGCCACTGCCATGCAACTCATTCCCAAGGGCAAGCGGTTATATGGCAGCAAAGTTTCCATTCTTATTGAGGACTACTGCCAGGGAAGAGTTGTATTCACTGATGCGCTGATGTTCGACAGAAAAAACGTCAAGTTCTCTAATGTAGCAGTTGCTGAGAAGTCATTAGGGTGAGGACCGCATGAAAAGCGTCCTCTTGCGATCTCTTAGGATCCCCGCCCTACTCAGCAGAGAAGCGGAAAATACTGAAGATGGTAGAACCTTCAGTAGTGATCCCCGAGACCGTCTCTATTCAAGACTCAGAGTCCAGTCAGGAGGACGTGACTCTAAAGGATAAGGTCAAGAGGATTCATTCAGAGGAGACCCAGTCAGATCTTCACGCTGACTTACCTCAGATTGAGGTCTCCACATCCATCCCTACTTCATCCTGCTAGCTCAGACCCGAGCTACTGAAGAAATAGCGGATTAGATTCCCGAGATCCTCAACCATGCGGATCTCATGGATGTTGGCGTTAGGGCAAAGGTTCAGATTCATCTAAGATTCCAGGAGAGGGATCTCTTATCTGAGACAATCACCCTTAAGACAGTCCCATAACTTGTCTAAGAAGAGCAGACTCTGAGAGAGAAGATAGGCTATTGCGAGCTTACTGATATTGCGTTGATGGATGATCTTCGTGCCGCCATGCTTATGCTCCTGAGTCAGAAGGGGCAACCTGAACAGTCCACTCAGCCCCCGACTCAGTCTGACTCTCACCTTGACTCACCATCTAAGGATGCAGACTAGGGAGGCTCTGCTGAGGGAAAATCTCCCAGGGATGATTTGCCACCTCCACCTCCTCCATCTTCAGGCGCAATCATCCCCACGCCGTCTAAATCTCAGCCGAAGAAGCAGTCGAGATATCAAGCTACTGAGATTTCAGACCTCAACACGACGTCTATCGACAAGTGCATTAAGATTCAAGCTCAAAAGAATCGCCTCCTAGCCACATACGTGAATACCAAATGGAGCGAATTCACCGAGGCTCAGACTCAGACGCTTGGCACTTTATTTGCTGAAGTGAAGAGGACCGGCACGCCTTCGAATATTAATGCTGAAGAGATCCTCATGAAAGCACTTCAACAGCAGAGGACTGATCTGAATAATCAATTTCAGACTATATTGCAGTCTCAGGCCAATATATTTTCTTAAGATATGGCCACTGCAATATATCGAGTCCTAAAGGCAGTTGAAGAGCGTAACAAGCTCACCACTGAGAGTGTCGCCAAGGCGCTAGTGGAACAACATAAGGTCTACACACTGATTAAGAAGGATGATACACACTGATTAAGAAGGATGCTACAGACTTAGCAGAGGCATACCTTCAACGGATTAAGGCTTTCAAACCTGAAGTTCTCAAAGCCGTCAACACTGAGCATAATAAACGATGGAACACTTACACTGGTGCAGTTGGAGATGTTGGTTCTAAACTCGAATCGATCAACATGTCAGTCGAAGACCTTACAAGGAAGGTCACTACCTTGGCAACGATCATTGATGATGCCAAAAAGGGGGAAGGAAGTAGAAGTGATCGTCTGCTGACCCTCTTAAAGATCGAAGAGGCAGGCCCGAGTAAGGCAGCTGAGAAGACAACTGAAAGCAAGGGGGAAGAAATAATTGAGAAGGGTGAAGGCTCAGGAGAGCCAGCTTACGAAGCTATCACTGAAGTGGCCACATACTTAGCAACATTGACTGAAGAAGAGCCACCACTCAGGTCGGCAAACAAAGGAAAAGCCATTTCTCCCCCAAGTCCTGCAAAAGCTAAGAAGTTGAAGTTCAGAACGCCATAGAAACAAATTGTTTACGATGAGAAGCTGGCGTGAAACTTCAGAAGGAAGATGAGAGGAAACAGACCAAGGCCAAGAAAGGCTTTCAGATCCGATCTCCAGTTCCTACCCGAACAAGATCTGTACTGCCTAGGCAATCTAGGTCATCAATTGCTCGTACTCCTCCTAAGTCCAAAGAGTCTTGAGGAGCCCGGAGCATCTAAGTCCAAATCTGTTGGACCGAGCGACTCAGAAACTCAGCAGCATATCCCACCAACTGAGCACTCTAAGAGACAAGAAGAGGAACCGAAAGAGCTATGGGATAGCTGTGAGAGAGGTATGGATATTACCGCTGAAGCCAGAAAAATCAGAGAGGCTAGAGAAAGATTGCATAAAGCTGATCTAGAGGCTCTCAGATAGAGGACGGGGAGAGAAGCAAGAGAAAGAGTTCCTGAGAAGGAAAAAAGTATCCCTACTACCTCTAAGTTCTTTAGAGGAAGGGAACCAGGAACTAATGTGAAGAGAATTCTTCACAAGAGGACTGATGAATGGGTTCCGTGGAATCTGAATCAGAGATGGGAACCATAGAAGATCGACTTCATTAAGAGATTCTAAATTTGGAAGATATATGATGATCAAACTAATGCTGATGGAAAATAATTTCTGATGAAGATTGATCCTCCTCTCTATGTTGAAATCCAAACCATTCTAAGTCAGTCAGGTCAGGTTCTCAGAGCACTTGAATACAGATCTTTGCCTCCTCCTCTCATGCATCAAGACAACATTTGTAAGAAGGAGATAGAGGAAGAAATCAATAATAGTACTAGGCGAAGAGATCTAGACAATAACGATGTTGGAGACATGGAACAGATCAAGGCACTGAGGAACATACTCTATTCATCCTATCGCCTTGAGCTTCATGAGAAGAAGTCTGTTGACTTCAAGGCGCGCATGCAACTATTCAAGAAGAAGCCCAGCTGATTGTCTTCCAGTCTTAGCTTATATAATTAGATCGTCATGTAACTGTAATCTTCTCAGATCATTTATGACATATCTTTGTATTGGACTTCGACAACTACTCATTGTCACTTGGCTGTGTTTTTATCTTTCAACACTCCTGGTCACCTCAATGATCAGATCACACATCCACATATCTGCTTACTTATCTGGTTCTCTCTGTGGTTCAATTGTTTAGACATCTTTTAGAGGGATATTCCTTGTAAATATGATAGGGATATTGTTAGACTTCACTCTTATGATGTATAACATCTGTGTTGATTAGATAGTCAACCTTGCTGATAGAGATAGCCAAGAGACTTTCTGCTATATATTTGCTCTGTTACTGTGCTTAGATTATCATGTAATAGTTTTTAGCATAGTAAGTAGTAGTTGTTTGTAAAAGGTTTTGACATCATCAAATATGGGAAAACTGTTGGGATAAGATTCATTATGATAAGATTTGAAGATCCCAAAACCCCTAGCTGAATGATGAACATTGGATATTGTAATAGCTTAGTTGAGTTCAGCTTGTTAGGAACTCAGTAGGCTAGATTTCAGTAGTTGTGCGTTCAGTAGAAGATTCTGCACTCAGCCAGAGAACTCAGTATCGAGGAAGTCAGTTAGACAACTATCGACCAATTGAATCTACAAAGGAATTTGAGCCTGTGTACTGAATTGATCTGACGAATGTCAGTAGAAGATACATTAGTTGAAGGTTCGATGATTAAGAGGAAGTCAACTCATCGTACCTTGGAGTTTGAACAAGCCTCACATACTCTCATACACTTGACCAATAAGGAGCCGACAACACTTTACCTGCTATGCCATAAAGCTACTCCTAGACGGAAGAAGAGGAAATATCTACAATATCTCTATAACAACGTTCAAATTTACGTGGCCATTTTTCTTGTCTTATTCGACACGTGTCTAGACTCCCTCCAACGGATCTCTTGGCAAATCGAACACTATAAATAGAGAAGAACTTCATGCAGAAAGATCACCTGGGAACACAAGCTTTCAAGCAAACATACTCTAGCGAACTCAAAACTAAACACAGTGAAGAACTTGCTCATTTGAAGATCATCTTAGTTCTTCTCTCTAGAGATCCCTTAGTTCCCCTTCTCTATCTAAGCGTGCTCATTGTAATATCAATAGCTTAGAACCTCGAAGGAGTTCATCTTTTGAACTGTTCTTATTGTAAGAACTCCTTCACAGTTGGAGAAACTCTAACCTTTAAGGTTAAGAAATGTAAAGTCACTACGACTATAAGTAGATATCTATCATGCGTAAAGATTAACTGACACTTGCTCAGTATAAGCAAACTAGTTAGAATGTGTTTACGAACAGATCAACTGAGACTTGCTCAGTATAATTAATAAAAGAACTCCTACTTAGTTCAGGACAGTGGACGTAGGATCCAGCGTGTCCGAACCACTTTAAAAATCGATTGTCTAGATTTTAATTATTGCATTGATAACTATTCATTTTGCATACAACTGAGTTTTAATCAAACAACATAAAATGGCTTTTCACTGAAACGATTATTTTAGGTCCTACACTTCCGCACACAAAATACCTCGAGTAATCGTCAGTAAATGTGACAAAATACTCATACCCTCCACGAGCTTGTGTAGACATAGGTCCACACAAATCAGAGAATCAAACTATTGGTCCCAAGATAAACGTTCAGGTGTAGGGGGGGGGGGGTGAATACACCTGAAAACTTTCTCAACTTAAAAACGCGAACAGTCCCTTTCAGGAAGATGCCGTACTGAACAGGTTCAGTAGAACAGATAAGCTGTTCTGAATCGCGTGGCAGAGTGACTGACTTCACTGAGACCTGCTAGCTGACTTAGGTCAGAATTTAGTACCATTCAGTAGAAGTTCAGTAGAGTGTGGAAATGTGTAGGCCCAAATTCAGTTGTGTTAGAAAACGTGTTTATGAAAACTGTTTCAGTATACTATTGCAATCTTTTAAGCTTTGCTGAAACACAGTTGAATGATTTGAAAGATATTTTCAGTATGAACAATAATCAATGCAACAGTAAAAACAGAGCACACAGAACACAGAGATTTTAAAGTGGTTCGGATCCAACAATCCTACGTCCACTGTCCCGAAAAGATGAGGAGGCTATTTTATTATACTGAGTTAGTCTCAGTCGGTTTGTGCAGTGGAAAAACACTGGTCTTGAGATTTATACTGAGCAAGTCTCAGTTTACAAGGTATCAAACTTAAGTGTTTGACAAACTCTCCAACTGTGAAGGAGTTCTTTACAATAAAAAACAGTTCAGGGATGAACTCCTTCAATCTAAGCTATGGATATGGTCTACTGAGCTTAGGTTAGAGGGAAGGGAACGAGAAAGTGGCTTCAGAAAGTAGACAACAAGCTGCTTGTCATTGGTCGAGGCTGGAGAAAGTAGGTGAGACAAACAGTCTTCAAGAATAGATCTGAAGTCGACTTCTCTATACCTCGTATGACTCTGCTGATTTGACTTATAAGATCTCTATCGGTCGAGACCGTCCCGGCCGTTCTTGAGTCCGATCTATGTTCGCAGAGAATACTCTCGCCGAGTTTAGCTCTATTGAACATCAAACCTGAGTTCAGTGAACTACTCCTGCTGAGTTTAGTTCCACTGACTCCTTTCACTATACTACTCCTGCTGAGTCCAGTACTACTGAGGCTTCTTCTCATGGTACTAAGGCTGATAGTCTACTAAAGAATCAGCAGATAGAATAGAACGCCTGAACCATGTAGGAAGGATGTCTACTGAGTCTGAAACCCCCAGAGACAGAACAAACGAATACAACTGAATGGTTCATCAATCAAAGTAGGGTTTTGGGATCATCCAACAATGTCCCCCTATTTGATGATGCCAAAACCTAACACTACAAACTGTCAGAAAAAAACTCCTTACAAATATTACAAGTAGAATCAGTGGAGTTGTTCTTCAAGTTCTATACTACTGAGGGATTACAGGGAAGAAATATCAGAACTATTGGTCCCGAGAGCATGTTCAGGTGTAGAGGGGGGGGGGTGAATACACCTGAAAACCGATTTCTCAACTTAAACACGAATAGTCCTTTTTCAGGATAGTATCGTGCTGAACAGGTTCAGCAGACCAGATAAGCTGTTCCGAATCGTGTTGGCAGAGTGACTGACTCTACCGAGATCCGCTGGCCGACCGAGAGTCGAATTCGAATCTTGCAGATAGAGTTCAGTGGTGCGGAATAGTGTAGGCCCAATTCAGTTGAGTTGGAAAACGTTTTTTAATAAAACAGTTTCAATAGATTAGTGCAATCAGTTAAGTTCGCTGAAACTCAGTTGAATGATTTAAGAAGGCTTTTCAGTATGAACAGTTAAATCAATGCAATAGTGAAAAGAAACAGAACACAGGACACAGAGATTTTTAAAGTGGTTCGGACACAAAAATCCTACGTCCACTGTCCCGAATGATCAGGAAGCTATTTATTATACTGCGGTAGTCTGAGTTGGTTTGTACGCTGGACAAACTCTGGTCTTGAGATTTATACTGAGCAAGTCTCAGTTTACAAGGTTATCAAACTGAGTGTTTGAAAAACTCTCCAACTATGAAAGAGTTCTTTACAATAAAGAACAGTTCAAAGATGAACTCCTTCGTCTAAGCTATGGATATATTCTATTGAGCTTAGGTTAGAGGGATATGGAACAATGAAGTGGCTTCTAGAATGACGAACAACTGAGTATGACTTTGGGTTCGTGTATCGTCGTTTGGATACTAGAGGCTGTATTTAACAGTTCAGCTTGGTTCCCTAAGAGCTAGAATATAGTTCTTCACCGGAGATGAATTCTTCGAACTTCTTGCGGAGAACTTAGGCTTTTCGAGTTTGCTCGTTTAAATGCTCTGTGTATGCGATTTATCTTTTTTTTTCGTTTCTCGTATGTTCGCACTCATTTTTCCGTGAGCTTCAAATTTGATTTATCCCTCTATTCATAGAGAAGAGACTAGGAAAGATCCGTTGGAGATGATGATCCTTTGTCTCTCTCTTTTTGGGTAGCTAACGACTCTTTTGTAGCATTTGCAGAGTCTTTTCCCTCTTTTCCGGAAGGTTGTTGACTTGCAGCTTTAGTAGGTGTAGGACAAGTGTGCCGCTTGTCATTGGTCGAGGTTCGTAAAGGTGGTTGAGACGAACGCACTTCAAGGAGATTTGAAGTCGACTTCTCTCTTCCTCGTACTTGACTATGCTGATTGTCTTTGAAAGATTCCGACGAGTCGTACGACGGCCCGGCCGTTGCTAAGTCTGATCTTTGATTCAGTAGTGAAGTCATGCTGAGTCTGCTTTACTGAAGATCAACTCTGAGTACAGTGAACTACTCCTGCTGAGTTCAGTTCCACTGACTCCTTTCGCATATCTTGCTCCCGTGAGTCCAAGTATTTACCGAGTCTTCTACTTCCGGTGTTGAGGCGGATAAGCAACCGAATGCCCGAACCGAGAGCGAGAGGGTCTACCGAGTCCGAAACCTCGTAGACAAAAAATAGGTTACAACTTAAAGGTTCACCGATCAAGATAGGGTTTTGGGATCTTTAAATCTTCAGACTAATTCAGAGCACAAGGCTACTGAGTATCGGTCAGTAAAGAAGATAGAATCATTTCCCACTACATCTAATGCTGCTGAGGATAGAATCATCACCCAATAAGAACCTATACAGAAATCTAACAACAATTTTCCCCTTTCTAACAACAATTTCCCTCTGAAAATCTTATACAATAAGTTTCCTCAAAAATCTCCCAATCAATCAAGAAAGAATCTATCAATCTAAGTAAAAATAGACAGACACAAATATATTCAGTGAGTGTGTGAGTCAGTAATCACTTAGGTGATTCTGAGTGTTAAGCATAAATAAAAAAGGCCATGAAGACAATAAGATATTGTCGGGCCGAACATCAATGAAGTTTTATATATGAGAATGTTCAGTACAGTACATCAATTACTATTCTAGAAAACAGAAAAAGATACAAAGAAGCTAATAATCTATCTTCTGAACTGCTGGATCCGTGCTTTGAAATCTCTGGACTTCTCCTCAGGCAACGACAATCCATACATTCTGAACGTGTCTCTTCTGAGCTTCTGTATCTTCAGCATATCAGTAGGATCTGACTCATCAAGATCAAAAGCTTGGACTGCACTTCTGACCTCTCCTTCTATGATTCCAACATTTAGTGATCCATCGAGCTTCTGTGGAGGGGGCAGAGGTCTAGGGGCTGGGACTCTGACATCAATCTTCTCAGCTAGGGCTTTCTGAACTCTGGCATATATCTCAGGTTCACTTCTCAGAAGCCATTCAGCAAATGCTGTAGCTTTGTGCTTGTCAGGACAGTACCTCCAGATGTAATACCTCTTGATGAATTCAGCTTTGAGTGTCTCCCACCTCTGAGTTCGCTCCCATGGCATCCATGTATCAATTCTCGGCCATCGGTGAATCTTGAGATCAGTAGGCTTCCTGCTCCTTCTGTATTTGTATTGAATTTCAGCTTTTCCAAGAACCCTCTCTCTTGCCTCTTTCTCAGTCCTGAGTCTTAGAGCTTCTAGATCTGCGAGTCTGAGCCTCTCTCTGGCTTCACTGATCTGACGAGCTTCAGCACCTCTATCTAGGCACCTTTCCATCAAGTCCCATATTTCTTGCATTTCTTGTTCTTGGGCTTTAGAAGGAACGTATGATGGAACATGCTCTTGCTCTTCTTCTGATTCAGCAGGGGTTTGAGATGTGGACTTGGTTCCACCCTGGCGACCCGATCTGCCGTCGCCGCTTGTTGTTCCTTTTCTTATTCTTTATCAGCCTCATCGCTGATTTTCAGTTTCCTAGGGGTGCCCTCGTTCCAGGCTTCCTTCCCCCTTGAACTTTGGTCTTGCCCTTAGCAGGGGCTTTCTTGGGCTTGTTAGCAGCCTCTGCCTCAGCTAACTCCCTGGCGAGCTTTTCATCAGCTTCTATCTGAGCTCTCTCCTCAAGGGTTATAAACCTTCTAGTTCCTTTCTTCGGTGGGGTTGGGAGTTTCAGAACTTTCTTCCCCTTACCTGCCACCGGAGGAGGCAGAGGAGTTTCCTCCTCATCAAAATCCTCCTCAAAAAATTCAGCAACCTCCTTGACGATTTCACTTGGAGTCTGGGTTGCTGAGTCTCTAGGTCCTGAGCCGCTTGGGCCGGTCTCAGCAGGCACTACATCTCCTGCTGCTGAGACACCTTGGGCCTGACTAGTACCTTGGGGTCCAGTGGGAGCAGATTGGTGAATCTGAGTTGCTCCCCTGACTGACCTGGTTCCCCTCGGTGCCTTCGGTATCCTTTCCCTTTCCCCCTTTTTGGCATCATCAATTGGGCGAAGGGTGGGAACCTGCACCTTCTTATTCAGACCGGTGTATGCAGAGGCCAGCTGGTCCAAAGCTTCTGCAGTTTCTCGAGGCGTTCATGGAGGTCATTCCGCTCTTCTATAAGTGCGTCGCCATATTTCTTATGGGAAGACTCCACCTAGGTCTGAATCGCTTGTAACTTGTTATCCATATTCTCTTTCAGAGCCTTCTGAATGTTCTGAAGTCGAAGTTCTGAGGCCTGACTCATAGAAGAGATGGATTATGTATGGGCTAACTGGGCTGCTTTAAAATCTTCAAGAAGTTTGTTCTGAGCAGCTTCCATCAGTTTCTGTTGCTTCTTGAACTCGGCTTGTTGAGTGGCTAATACGTCTGTCAGTATGGTTGAGAAGTCTGGAGCTGGTGTGTTCTGAATAGAAGTACGGAGCTCCTTCATCTCCTCACTCTGAGCCTGAGTAGACTATTTCCACGTCTTGTGGACAGCCCTGGCAAGAAGTCGGTTCTGAGCTCCTTGACTTTTGAGTGCCTTGGCCACAGTCTTTGATCGTCGGGTTTTAGGCTGGGTGCTACCTCAAATGCAGACCCCAACAGAAGTTGTACTGGGTCTGCGGCCTGAGAGCTACCAGCCGCCGACTGACTTGGAGAGAGGATGCTGAGTGGGATTTCAACAGTAGTTGGTGGGGCACCCTCCTTCAGTTGAGATCCCTCAACAGGCTTCTCAGGGCCTGAATCATGGGGCGGGTCCTGATCATCAGGATCGGACCCATCTGAAGGTGCGGCTGCTGAAGATGGAACTTTGTTGTTCAGCAAGGCTAGCATAGCCGCCCGTAGATCCTCCATGGAGCAGAGATCTGCAGGCTCTGAGTAGCCTATCTTCTCGCGGATCAGAAGCTCCTCTTCATGAAGTCGTTCGCAGGAGTGGTGTTGGATCAGTCTATTCAGAGTAGACCACGCCTGGAACCTTATCAATGTAACGCCCCAATTTTCATAACTTTTAAGAGACGTCACCTCGTGCATAAACTTTATCATTAGATTTAATTTTAAAAATAACTTTAATATATCTTTATTCATAAAAGGGAAAGTTCAGTGCAAAATTTCAGAAACAGTGGAAGTCTTAAAAATGAAAGCACATGCGACTACTAGTTTTTGGAAAATGCAATGGAAAGAAAGTGTTTAGTTCAAGATAAAACTATATTAATGTGTTAAAAAAAACATTTTAGATCCTTTCATATGTGACCATCACCATCCGCCACTTCAAGCATCTGCCGGACCATGATCTGAAAAGTTGAAAATATAAGGGGGTGAGTACGACTACTCAGTGGGGAATACACTTATCCAAACTATATAATATACCAATATATTATGGAAAATTAGAACATGTAAGAATTACGTAGTCACACAGACCACCGAGTCAACTTCGACTCTTAACATTTAAAACGGATCAACTTCGATCCCGGTCAACTTCGACCATAAACATGTGTACTGATCAACTTCGATCGCGGATCAACTTCGATCCCGGTCAACTTCGACCATAAACATTTATACCGATCAACTTCGATCCTTCCTTATCATGCCTGTCATTAACTCATAAATATCGAGCATAAAATATAATAAGGATAAATGAAGAAAACTTCCCCACCTTAACCTTGATTTGAGTGAAAACACTGAATATCAGGTGATTAAGCCTTGCGCGCTTGTCCTATAATAAACTTAATTTAATGATTTGTGAAATGAATATCATGTATGCATTAATACAACATTTCATAAACAAACATATATTGATTCAAACACGAAAACAACTTCACCAAGGCCCCAACCCAATTTCATAAGCACGCAGTATTCAAGACAGTTAAATCAAAACAGAAGGTTAACTTCATAAGCACGCAATTTACCACGATAACAAGTTTAATAAAAAACTTTAAATTTCACAACTCCTAACAATTTCCGATGCAAAAATCCTAATACCTGACAAATTATATATATCTTGTTGACCACATGAGCATATTAATACCCTATGCCTAAGATTGACACATATGTTCTCCTAATGATTAATATAGTTAGAAGATAATAATGGACGTTGGTGTTGAACTATAAAACAAGTTTATGCCCTCATAGGCAATTAAATATATATTTATTTAGGAACTTAAATAATTCTAAATTAAATTCTCGGCAGCAAAGGAAAACAATAGTTGACTTCATAAAATTATAATTATTATAATATTCTATAGTTAAGATTGAGTTGCTGACTGAAAAAAAAAACTATCATTCAGAAAGAAAAGTAAATGATTTCACGTATTGCCACCTTCTTTTTTTTTAGGAAACCCACATGTAATTAAGAGGAAAATATATTCATATACTCAAGAAAGGCAACGACAAAATTTTCAAAAAGATATAATAATAACGTAGAACAAGGCAATTAATTATATGTACTAACATAATACATAATCTTAAAAAAATACATTAAAGCACAAATTCAAATTTTGATAAATCTATTGTTTTGTCCTATAAAGGAAAAAAATGAAAAATTACCTTGAAATAAATTTTGTAAAAACTTGAGTCGGAATTTTTTGAAAACGGAGATGTAAACAAGGAGAAAATATAAGGAAGAATTTCTCGTAGCTTTTCGAATTATACTTGGCTGCGTGACCAAATTAGCAGCTCACCTCAATTTATATATAGTTTCAAGGTTTTCCGATTAGATTAAGTTTACACAAGATATAATATATATATATATATATATATATATATATATATATATATATATATATATATCATATATTTATTTATTCTAATCCTAACAACCCACGTTTGTGAAAGATATTAAATTAAGAAAGATATTTCCTTAGTTATTAAATATAATAAGTTGAGATATGGACGCAAATACAAAAATTAGGATGAAATTAAAAAAAAACACCTATTGCTGAAATTAAAAAATTAAAATAATGTTAAGAACATAACAATCACGTTAGAAAATTATATCATGTATAAAAATAAAAGTTTTCATAATTATTCATTTTTTTTAAAATTAATTTTCTAAGGCGCGACTTATAAGACTTACCACAAGATATCATGCAAAAGATGATAATGAATTTTTTTTTTAAATTTAAGCTTATTATAAGGAAATTTCGGGGTGTTACAATCTCCCCTACATATAAAATTTTCGTCCTCGAAAATTAATTACCTTTATCCGTAAATTGTGCCTCTAAGTCATCCTCGGAGTTCTAAATGATCGCTTCCAAAAGTCTACATTATTTTGTTTCTTTTTCCGGTATTACTATAGTCTAAAACATGGAAATCTCCTATCTCAAATCAATAACTTAGATTCCCTATTTTATATTCGAATCAAATTAGTTGGATACCTTTGGGTTTTCTATTATCTTATCTGTTCTAAAAGTGGTAATTCTCTAATCGCTTCTTTCCTTATGTTTATCTTAAATCTTCTAATTATGCCGAAACATACTATAGTGTGCTCTCGTTGAGTATCGAGCAGTACATGACATGTTTTTAGTTGTATCTCCGTTGTCCTCCTCTTGAGTCAATGAGAAAACTCGTGCATTTCCTCGTCTTCCATTATTATTTGTTGCCTTGTTATTCAGTGGACAATTAGTTGAAGTATGTCCCTCTTGACGACAACGATAGCAAATAATTGTCCCTCTTAGGTTGTTGTAGGTTCTGTTGGTGTCATTACTCAATGTTTTTCTTTTGGGACATTGCCCACTCATGTATCCAATCTCGTGACAATAGTAACACTTGCCTTGTCCTTGTAAACATTCTCCATGGTGATTTCTCTGACATTTTGGGTCAGTGCGGCCTTTCTTGTTGTGTTACCAATGCCCTTTCTCCATTATTCTTAGGCCTCTTAACAAAACCTTGATCTCCATCCATAGAGTCTTGCCAACGTCTCTTTCCATTAGCCTCCGATGATCTAGATGAGGGTCCATCAAGCTTCTTTCGTTTGACAATTGCTTGGGCTTTCTGCACAACACATCAAAAGTTGTAATCTCATGACCAGCTAATATACCGCCAATTTCATCGTGCAGCCCGCTCTCGAAGATTTCCATCTTCTTCTGTTCTGTATCCACTAAGTCAGGTGCAAATTGGGAGAGATAAGTAAAGTGGCGCTCATAATCCACAATTGATTTGTTCCCTTGTTTGATAGTCATCAACTCCACTTTCTTTTCCCGTCGAACAGATTCCGGGAAAAACTTATTCAAGATTTATGTCTTGAAAAAGTCCCAAGTAATGTTCTGCTGCTGCTCTAGCGCCGTAGTCCTAAGCCGAGAATTCCACCATTATCGCGCGTCTTGAGCCAGCTAATACTTCGCGCATGTAACTTTTTGAGCGTCAGTACATCCTAGGTGTTCGAAGATCCGTTCCAGATCGCCAATCCACTCCTCCACAAAAGTAGGTCCTTCGTTCCCTTTAAGAGTAGGGGGTGACATTGTCCTAAAATCATTCCTCCTTGGCGTTGCGGAAACATTTCCCACATAGCCTCCAGCAGCTGTGCGTTGCTAAGATTTTCTGGAGGGTTATTTCTTGTCCCTCCACTACCATTGTTATTGGGTTGTCTTCTCGGAGGCATCTTCCTATTGTTCATATAAAATTCAACTATGTAAGGCCTCTAGGTTCTTATTCTTAAGGCAAACATTTTCGAGGACTTTGAATGTTTTACATAATTTACTTGCATAAAAATCATGCTCATGACATGCTAGAAAAACATGCTTTCAATATTGTGCATCAAAATTAACTTAGAAAATCTTTCTTACCTCGCCGGCACGATGTTGTGGCAGTGATGATGGTCAATTTCCTGCATAACATGAAACAAGTCTACAGGAAGGTAGACTGCTCTGATACCAATCTGTAACGCCCTAATTTTCATAACTTTTAAGGGACGTCACCTCGTGCATAAACTTTATCATTAGATTTAATTTTAAAAATAACTTTAATATATCTTTATTCATAAAAAGGAAAGTTCAGTGCAAAATTTCATAAACAGCGGAAGTCTTAAAAACGAAAGCACATGCGACTACTAATTTTTGGAAAATGCAATGGAAAGAAAGTGTTTAGTTCAAGATAAAACTAAATTAATGTGTTAAAAAAAACATTTTAGATCCTTTCATATGTGACAATTACCATCCGCCACTTCAAGCATCTGCCGGACCATGATCTGAAAAGTTAAAAATATAAGGGGGTGAGTACGACTACTCAGTGGGGAATACACTTCTCCGAACTATATAATATACCAATATATTATGGAAAATTAGAACATGTAAGAATTACGTAGTCACACAGACCACCGAGTCAACTTCGACTCTTAACATTTAAAACGGATCAACTTCGATTCCGGTCAACTTCGACCATAAACATGTGTACCGATCAACTTCGATCGCGGATCAACTTCGATCCCGGTCAACTTCGACCATAAACCTTTATACCGATCAACTTTGATCGTGGATCAACTTCGATCCTTCCTTATCATGCATGTCATTAACTCATAAATATCTAGCATAAAATATAATAAGGATAAATGAAGAAAACTTCCCCACCTTAACCTTGATTTGAGTGAAAACACTGAATATCAGGTGATTAAGCCTTGCGCGCTTGTCCTATAATAAACTTAATTTAATGATTTGTGAAATGAATGTCATGTATGCATTAATACAACATTTCATAAACAAACATATATTGATTCAAACAAGAAAACAACTTCACCAAGGCCCGAACCCAATTTCATAAGCACCCAGTATTCAAGACAGTTAAATCAAAACAGAAGGTTAACTTCATAAGCACGCAATTTACCACGATAACAAGTTTAATCTTAAACTTTAAATTTCACAACTCCTAACAGTTTCCGATGCAAAAATCCTAATACCTGACAAATTATATATATCTTGTTGACCACATGAGCATATTAATACCCTATGCCTAAGATTGACACATATGTTCTCCTAATGATTAATATAGTCAGAAGATAATAATGGACGTTGGTGTTGAACTATAAAACAAGTTTATGCCCTCAAAGGCAATTAAATATATATTTATTTAGGAACTTAAATAATTCTAAATTAAATTCTCGGCAGCAAAGGAAAACAATAGTTGACTTCATAAAATTATAATTATTATAATATTCTATAGTTAAGATTGAATTGCTGACTGAAAAAAAAACTATCATTCAGAAAGAAAAGTAAATGATTTCACGTATTGGCACCTTCTTCTTTTTTTTTTAGGAAACCCACATGTAATTAAGAGGAAAATATATTCATATACTCAAGATAGGCAACGACAAAATTTTCAAAAAGATATAATAATAACGTAGAACAAGGCAATTAATTATATGTACTAACATAATACAGAATCTTAAAAAAATACATTAAAGCACAAATTCAAATTTTGATAAATCTATTGTTTTGTCCTATAAAGGAAAAAAATGAAAAATTACCTTGAAATAAATTTTGTAGAAACTTGAGTCGGAATTTTTTGAAAACGGAGATGTAAACAAGGAGAAAATATAAGGAAGAATTTCTCGTAGCTTTTCGAATTATACTTGGTTGCGTGACCAAATTAGCAGCCCACCTCAATTTATATATAGTTTCAAGGTTTTCCGATTAGATTAAGTTTACACAAGATATAATATATATATATATATATATATATATATATATATATATTTATTTATTCTAATCCTAACAACCCACGTTGGTGAAAGATATTAAATTAAGAAAGATATTTCCTTAGTTATTAAATATAATAAGTTGAGATACGGACGCAAATACAAAAATTAGGATGAAATTAAAAAAAAAACACCTATTGCTGAAATTAACAAATTAAAATAATATTAAGAACATAACAATCACGTTAGAAAATTATATCATGTATAAAAATAAAAGTTTTCATAATTATTCATTTTTTTTAAATTAATTTTCTAAGGCGCGACTTATAAGACTTACCACAAGATATCATGCGAAAGATGATAATGAATTTTTTTTTGAATTTAATCTTATTATAAGGAAATTTCGGGGTGTTACAATCAAAGTATGAAGTTAGGCCTGTCTGGCTAAAGTAACCAAGTCAGAATGACTTGATATCTCAAGAATGGCCTCTGAGACTTCTCGGGAGGCTCTGGATCGAAGAGCTGAGGCCTCCATCACGATTGTCTCTGCTTCTGACGCTGTCTCCGAATCTTCAAGTTCTATCGGAGTCATTTCTTTCTCAGCAGGCGGGATGTTGCTGAGAGGTGGAATGTCTTGTGGGGTCTGAGTGATAGGAGTAGCAGGTTCAGCTCCTGACCCCTGTTCCACTTCCTCTCCCTTTTCAGTAGAGACTGCCTTCTCCACTAACACAGTCTTCTCAAAAGATTCTGCCTCATCTCTCAGTTGAAGGGGAGGTGCGATGACTGCCTTAGAGACCGTCTTCTGCTTCTTGGACGGTGTCTTCTGAGTTGTCTTAGGTGGTGACCTCTTCTTGGTCGGAGTAGAGGTTTTCTTAGAGCCTTTCTTGGGCTCAGCAGGCCCTGAACTAATCTACTGAAGGGCTGTTGCCCTGCTCTGAAACTTGACCTTTTTAGGGTTGAAGTACCCTTCGTCAGCGTACACATGGTGGTCAGCGCCACAGAAATCCTCTATCATAACTGTCAGCTTCATCCCATAAAGAAGCTTGCCCTTGACAGTTAGACAGTTTGAGGCCTTATCAAACTTGGCGGCCTAGGTCATGAATTCTTTGAGGAAGAATTCTGTCTAGTTGCTTGGGCTCTGTCATAGAAAGCCATCATCATCTGTATCTTGGGTCTGGACACATGATCGAATGACCCTGCCTGGCTAGTCAATATCTGCATGACTATGTATGCCAGTGCTCTATACTGAGGCAACATTGCGTTCTTCAGGAAGGCAGCCCTGAACGACATAGGCTCGCCGCAAAATATCTCCAGGTACTCATCCATGAGATCATCCTTATAGCCTGTGATGCTGATGCCTGTGCTGGGAAGCTAAAAACTCCGCTGAAGAGCTTCTTTGATATACATTTGCTTGTTCTCTGATACAGCACGGGCGGGGTCTGCGATATGATGAATAATGAATCAACCCCGAATATCACCGTCGATGGATTCAGAGTTCAGATAGAGCTCTAAAATCTGTCTGGGAAGGAAGAAAGAAGGCTTCCTTGAGAGAAAAGCTTCCAGACCAGAGGCCCTCAATGCATTGAAGATCTCTTCCATGAAGTCTAGCTCACAGGCGTCGAATTCCATGATTGGCTCGCACCAAACACGGTCCTTTCAAGGATCTCCACCATGTTGACTGGAATAATGACGTCCCTTGCTGCCATGATTTTGATCTGCAAGAGAAAATATCAGTATCGAAGAAATATTACCAAGAAATATACGAGATACTGAATATGCATGAAATTTACCGAAGTGATTTCTGAGAAGTTTTGAAAGAGTTTTCGAAGAGTAGTTGCTTTTCTAAGAAAATTCTAGGGTTGAAAGATGCAGAGCGAAAATGGCTGTTTTTCTATCTTTGAACGCATTTTATATGATTCAAGAAGATGAACAGTTTTTAATCCACGGTTCAATTTAAATCTGCTTTATTAGATGGACGGCTAGGATTTAACATTATAAAATAGGTAATGATCAACGTAGCCGCCTAAGTTAAATTACAGTTGTATATAGCCAAAGAAGTAATTTGATTAGACATGCATTTAATGCGCCGCAGAGTTCAGCATACTTAGCATAGAATGTCGTGTATTAAATGTAAACCGTTATATTAAATGACATTTTCTAAGGCATTGAATACGAAGCTGAATATGAATCATTAATGCATAAAATATCTTTTTGGCTACTGAGTAGAGATACGCAAACCTGTCAGCTGAACATCGTAGTCACCTGATACCTCGTGTAGATGGTTTCTGAATCTCCATGTACTTAATGAGTTCAGTAGTAAGAGTGAACATTCCCCCTTACTGAATGCTCCTCTCCTGAATCCACTTACTGACTGGAGTCAGTAGGGTCCAGCATACCTAGCTCTACTGAAAGTTCTCTGAATATTGCTTCAGCTAGAGGCTTGGTCATAATATCTGCCCTTTGATGGTCAGTATGGATCTTCTCCATCCTGATATCCTTGTTTTCGACATGATCACGAATGAAGTAGTGTCTGATGTCCACGTGCTTGCATCTAGTATGGAGTACAGGGTTCTAAGTGGTTGCAATCGCACTGGAGCTATCGCAGAAGATCGTCACTTCATTCTGAATGACGTCATAGTTACGTAGCTGCTGTCCCAGCCAAAAGATTTGGGCGCAGCAACTTCCAGTAGCCATGTATCCAGCTTCAGTAGTTGACGTCGCTACTGAATGCTGTTTCTTTGAAAACCACGAGATTAGCTTACTGCCAAGGAACTAACACGTTCCCGAAGTTGACTTTCAGTCAATCCTACATCGTGCAAAGTCATCATCAGAATAACCAGTTAGTTCAAGATTATCATCTGATGGATACCATAAACCCATGTCAGGTGTTCCTCTGAGATAGCGGAGAATCTTCTTTGCTGAGTCCATATGGCTCTGCTTAGGATTCGCCTGAAATCGAGCGCAGACACCTACAACATAAGTTATGTCAGGTCGAGTAGTAGTTAGATATAATAATGAACCTATACTAGCACAAAATTCAGTATGGTCTACTGATACTCCCACTTTATCAAGATCAATTTTCATATTCGTGTTCATCGGGATCTTGATTGGTTTGCCGGATGTGCAACCGAATTTCTTGATGAGGTCTCGAGTGTATTTGCCTTGATTAATGAATGTTCCCTTCTCAGATTGTTTGACTTGAAAACCATGAAATTAATTCATCTCTCCCATCATCGACTTCTCGAACTTATCCTTCATCATTTTCTCAAACTGCTAACACATGATGACATTCTTTGATCCGAATATAATGTCATCTACGTAGATCTACACAAGTAAGATGTTGTCTTCCAGTCAAATGTTGAATAATGGGCAGTCTACTGTACCTTTATGAAAACCTTTCTGAAGAAGAAACTCAGACAGGGTATCGTACCAAGCCCTGGGTGCTTGTTTTAACCCATACAGAGCCTTTCTGAGTCTATAAACGTGATGTCCCTGTTGAAAGCCGGGAGGTTGTTCTACATAGACTTCTTCTTTCAGTACACCGTTCAGGAACGCAGACTTCACATCCCTTTGATAAACTCTGAAGCGTTGATGTGTTGGTTAGGCTAGGAATAGTCTAATTGCCTCCAATCTTGCAACTGGA
The DNA here is from genome assembly GCA_028984105.1 of Lavandula angustifolia. Lineage (NCBI taxonomy): Eukaryota > Viridiplantae > Streptophyta > Magnoliopsida > Lamiales > Lamiaceae > Lavandula > Lavandula angustifolia. Next base: position 10,651,949 of record CM054808.1, read on the forward strand.
GCGAAAGTTTCATCGAAATCTATCCCTTCAGCTTGACAGTACCCTTTCACCACGAGCCTCGCTTTGTTCCTTATGATGACGTTATTTTCATCTCGCTTGTTCTTGAAGACCCATTTAGTTCCGATCACATGTTGATGTCGGGGTTTGTCAACAAGCTCCCATACTTCGTTTCTCGTGAACTGGTTCAACTCCTCCTGCATAGCTATGATCCAATCAGCATCCTTAAGTGCATCCTCAACAGACTGAGGTTCTTCAGTAGACAAGCAGCATGAATATAAATAATGCGCTTTCTCCCTGACAAAATCTGGATCTTGTCTTTACACTAGCTGAAGGATCTCCAATAATCAAGTTAGAAGTGTGAGCGTCCAGGCACGATCGATGATGTTTCAACTCTTCATCTGAAATTTGTTCAACACAGATAGTAGGTGAGTTAGGCATTTTAGTTGTACTATTCTGAGATTGAAGTAATTCAGTTACGAGAGTTGGGTCTACTGAGTCACCATGTTCAGGGGCATTCAGCTCAGGAACTTCATTTGTTCCCCCTGAATTATTATCTTCAGTAGAGGTCTTAGTCACCACTTGGGTTTCTTCATCGATCTGAGTTACCTAGGATTGAATCTTTTCAGTAGAGTCAATCTGTTCAGCTACTTCTGCTGCTGGCTGAGATTCAGTAGTCTTATCTTCAATTTCCTTTTCTAAATCATCATCCCAAAACAACTGGATCTTTTTCACTTTATCTTATAGGTTCAGATCCTGTAGCTTCTTACTGATGTCCTCAGATTCGAATTTTAAGTTTCTGCTCCTATCTTCAGTAGCAAACTCATTAAAAACAACATGAGGGTTTTCCTCCACGCAAAGGGTCCGGTAGTTAAAAACTCTGAAGGCTTTGCTGACACGGGAGTATCCTAAGAAGACTCACTGGTCTGACTTGCTATCAAAAGTCTTTAACTGATCCTTCCCATTATTGTGGATAAAGCACGAACACCCAAAAATATGGAAATAAGATAAGAAAGGCTTCTTGCCGTTCCATAGTTCATATGGTGTCTTCTTATGCTGCTTAGTCAGTAGAGATCTGTTCTGAGTATAACATGCAATGTCAGTTGCTTCTGCCAAGAATTTGGTCGGGAGTCCTGAGTCTGTGAGCAGGGTTCTTGCTGCTTCTTTGAGTGTTCAGTTCTTCCTTTGAGCAACCCCATTTTGTTGAGGCGTGCGCGCAGCAGAAGTCTCATGCTCTATGCCATCAGCTTTGCAAATATCCTCCACCATCGAATTCAGGAACTCAGTTCCTCTGTCTGAACGTATCTTTATAATCTTGGTGTTCTTCTCGATACTGAGCTTTTTCAGAAGTGTAGGCTACTCTGTTTTGACGTCAGACTTGTTGGCAATAAATATGACCCATGTGTAGCGCGAGTAGTCATCAATGACCACTAAAGCATACTTTTTGCCTCTGAGCGTCACTGGAGAGACTGGACCGAATAAATCCATATGTAGCAGCTGAAGGATTCCATCAGTGGAAGGCGATGGAATAGGCGGATTTTGCTTCTTTGTTTGCTTTCCCTTTAGACATGCTTCACACTGAGTGTCTTTGTTGAATACTTCATTCGGCAGTCCTCTTGCTAGAGTGTTTCTAACTAGCTTGTTGAGCGACTTGAAGTTGAGATGGCTGAGTCTTCTGTGCCAGAGCCACCCCATTTTGTTATTGTTCTTTGCTAACAAGCAAACTTCAGGTTCAGCTGAGTTCGAGTCAGCTACATAGATATTCTTTTTGCACGAACCTGATAACACTGTTTTCCTTGTAAATTTATCAATGACATCACAGAAACCAGCGTAAAAATCACTCTATTTGAGTTATCAAAAAATTGACTAACAGAGAGAAGATTATGTTGAAGTCCTTCAACATATGATACTCTTGGAACTGTGGCAGTTCCAATGCTGAGTGTTCTATAGCCTCTAGTATAGCCTTTTGCATTGTCTCCAAACTCGATTCTGGGTCCTTCTTCAGCAGTATAATTCTTTAGTAGGTCCTTCTGGTATGTCATATGTCTTGAGCATCCGCTGTCCACATACCAAGGGTCCTTGTGCTCCTGCAAAACAGAATTATATTCAGGTACCCTTTATTTTTTATTTTGGGTCCTTAGATGTTAGTTTTGGAAACCCAAATCGGTCTCACGACCCTGGCGGTCTCTGACAGTTTCTTTCCACTCTGATCAACATACTTGACCACTGGACTGGTCGATGCTGACTTCTGAGGCTTCACAGGTTCAGGAGTCCTGCTCTTCTGAGTAGGTGGACTGTTGACCTTAGCCTTCTGAACGTCTTTCTTCTTCATTTTCTGACTCTTAGGTCCTCTTCTGACTATACGATCATAGTAATATGACCCATACTGAGCTGGATGTGTCAGCTGTGGAGGTCCATACTGATCAGTCCACTTAACTTTGCTGGTTCCCCCTTGACTGAACTGGGGTGATTTGGAGCTAATCTTCTTGTCAGAATGCTGATAGCTGGGATGAGGTGCCTTCATCTTCTGTTTGTTCTTTGCTAGGGGATTCGGGATCTCAGTATTGATAGTCTCCCCTTGAACAAACCTATCAGCCAGCCGGTTCTCTGAGCGTACGAGGGCAGATGAGGAGGCTCCATGACTGAATCCAAGCCCTACTTGTAGTGCTTAGGCTTGTTGCTGGATAGCATTGCCTCAAGCTTCTTTTCAGTGCCCATGTATCGCTCTGTCATCAGATTCCTTCAGAAATCACTTTTCTTAAGCATTTCATGCTCGGTCTGAAGTCTTGACAACTCTTGCTTCAGTAGACTTAGTTCAGTATCTTTCTGAGTCAAGTCATTGGTCAGTACCGAACTCGAACTCCTCAGCTTTTAATTCTGAAAAGATATGATCAGGAGAAACAATATCAAGGTCAGAATGTCTCAGCAAAGTAGCGAATGGAGTCCAATGTCCGTCCGGCAGTGCTCTCAATATCTAGAGATTCATTTCTCGGTTGGAGAATGTCTTTCCCAACCCATTGATGGTGTTCATCAGATCCGTAAATCTGATGTTAAGATCTTCAATCGTGTCACCAGGCATGAGAGACAGTCTCTCCAGCTTCTGAAGTTCCAGCGCCAGTTTGTTTGCTTTGATCTTCTGAGTCCCCCGAGTTAGTAGCGCTAGAGCGTCCAAGAGTTCCTTCGCGGACTTGCAGTCCTGAACTCTTCCGAGATAGGAATCACTCAGGGTGGTCAGTTTGGCATTTCTGGCAACCCGATCTAAGTTGTGAAGTTTCTTCTCTTCAAGAGTGAAGAGACTTCTGTCTTTGGGGATCTTCTTTCCGGTTACCATGCCGCCACCTTGTGTTGGATCCTGGGTTTTGACACTATCAATCATCGGAACGATAGGTCCGTCTTCCAGTACCTCTGTCATGCTGTCGTGGAGGGAAGTCAGGTGAGCTTCCATTCTGACTCGCCATACCCCGTTGTTGGGTTATGAGTCAGTGGTTTGTCTTAACAACCACTTAGAGGATACTTAGTATTATTTTATCAGTAGTTCTTGTAATAGGACCTATCTATTTATCGGTAATGGGGGAAATTATAGTGTTTCATTACTATGGAATTGAAGATCCCATAACCGTCTTGTATCCTTTGTGTAATGTTGATAGTACTAGATGATGTAATAGGCTAGACATATTATATTTTTCATTATCGTTTTTGTCTAAGTCCTGTACGGGGTAAATGTTGGATTGATCTTCAATAGGAAGTTACTTTCCAGAACCCCACGTCATCAGTGTAAGAGCTTGTGTTCTCAAGTCATCAGCTGACCTCGCTCAGTAGAAGATATCTCATCAGCTGACCTACATCAGTAGAAGAACATAGTATTCAAGCTCAGTACCTTCAGAGTCATCAGCTGATCCCGCTCAGTAGAAGTTTTGTTTTCAGCAGACTCAGACGAAGAAGACAGAGATCATATCAGGTCTACTGTATCTGACAGGAAACGACCCCAGTCCAACTTCATTCGAAAGTCCGCAGAAGATCATACTAGGATGAGTGAGAGTCAACTCCGATGAAGACTGATGTCTGACAAGTCTCACCTACCACAAACCTCGACCAATGGGAAGCAGTCTAAGCTCTACCTACTCTGATCAACTAAAGCTGCTCTCATGCACAGTAACCAACTACTCTGCGACAACATTTCGAACTTATGGCCATTTTCCTTGGACCTTTGTGACACGTGGATTTGTCCTCTCCAACGGACAAATGCCTGGGTCACAACTATAAATAGAGAAGCATTTCCGAGTTCCACGTACGAGATTTCAAAGGGATTATACACTCAATATTTCGAAAACACTCTAGTGCCTTTCACGAAGATCCAGCGAAGAACTTGCTTTATTATAATATTTTTAGTTCTTCTCTCTAGAGTTTTCTTCATTAGATCCATCTTCTCTATCTAAGCTCAATCGTTCATATTTATAGCTTAGAACCTTCGAAGGAGTTCACATTTCGTGACTGTTCTTATTGTAAGAACTCCTTCATAGTTGGAGAACATCCCCTCCCCTTCAAACTCCGGTTTGATTTGTAAAGTCGCTAAAGACTATAACTTAGAAGGGTCTGTCCAGTGCACAGATACCTTGCTGAGGCTTGCTCAGATTAATCAACAAGACCTCCTGTTAAGCAGGACCGTGGACGTAGGATCTTGCGTATCCGAACCACGTTAAAACTTGCTTGTGTTATTTTCTGTTTTATTGCACTGCATTCAAAATCTTCTTACAAACTCAAACTTTGCATAAAACGTATTTGAAAAGTGCACTAGCCAAAACAATTTTGTTTGCAAAAAACATGTTTTAAAATCGAGGCGAAGTCTATCGGGCCCTATACACTTATCCGCAGTAAGTCTCTGATTGAGAATCAATACTGACAAAAGTCAGTAGGAGAGACTCAGCAGCTGACTCACTATGACCCGCGATCAGAAGGTTACTATTTGGTACTGTTCATCAGTCGCAACGTATAGCTCATCTGTCTTTCGCGTTTGAGAAAAAGAAACTTGTACTCAGGTGTATTCATCCCCCCCTACACCTAACACTCGTCTCCGGACCAACAATTGGTATCAGAGCGACGGTGTTCTTCTGATCATCAGTTCTAAAACTTTGGTCTACTCGAACAGATCCTGAAAACGTTTTTCACTGCACAAGCATCTCTTCATACATCCTTATACTCTCACGCATAATGTGTGATATGTCAGGTATTCGGATGGTACCGATGTTCTCTGTGGAGAACTACACGGTATGGCGCGTAAGAATGGAGGCGCACCTTACATCGGTGCACGACAGCATGACTGACGTGCTAGAGATAGGACCTATCATTCCCATGATCGACAGCGTTCAATATGCAGCTTTGGGAGGTGTAGGAGCACAGACTGGTGCTAAAGTTGCGAAAGACAAATCAGCCTTCACGCCTGAAGAGAAAAAGTTGCACAACCTCGACCGAGTTGCACGGAATGCAATCCTGACTACGCTCAGCGATTCACACCTCGGGAGGGTGCAACACTGTAAAACGACAAAGGAACTTTGGGATGACCTGGTTGTACTGAGCCAAGGAACCCCGCAGATCAAAGAAACACAAGCTAGAGCTACAAAAGTTCGACACTTTTGCCATGGAGCCCAACGAAACCATTGACGAGCTTAGCGTCAGATTTACAAACCAGATCAATGTGATCAACGGGTTGGGGAGGACGTTCACCAACAAAGAGATGAACACGAAGATCTTGAGAGCGTTACCTCAACTGAAGTGGCTTCCTTTTGCTACTTATTTACGTCGCTCAGATCTAAATGCTCTAACTCTTGATGTTATATTTTCAGAATTAAAGACGGAGGAATTCGAGCACAGCCTACCCCAACGATGTTCCAGTGCTCCAGCTGACACACAGATAGATCATGCCTACAAAGCAACAGTCAGCAAAACTGGAGTCAACCCCATTTCTTCCAGCAAGACAGTAGCTACGTCAGATGCTAAGTCTTCCGAGACTCTTGCTACTGATCAGCTTGCACTCATGGCTCTCTAATATCAAAGAGAAAAGGAAAGAGTCAAGAAGCTGAAGAAATATCACAAAGATTCTCCGTCAGGTAAAAAGGATTATCAAAAAAGGGAAGAATCTAAACCATCTGCTGATTGCAGGAACGCAGAACTTGCTGCTAGTCCATCCATCGACTTAGCTGGAAAAGGCGACAGAACTTCTGTATGCTACAACTTCAAGAAAGAGGGACATTATCAATACGATTGTCCCGAACTCTCAGCTGCTCAACGAGCAGAACGGCAGGCCAGACGCGAGAAATTTGCCTGAAGAAGGCAGGCCTATATCGCCGGAGAGATATCCGATGACTTAATCGAGGAAGATACATTTATGTATTCTTCTGAAGACGAAGCTGCATTTGTCGCCGTTGAGATCGGAGAAACAAATCGTGAATCAACAGCTGAATATTGTTTGATGGCCGAAGAAGAGGCTGAGGTAAACTCGAAACTTAATATAACCTCCTTTTCACAGAGCACACACGACACATGCTCAGTCACAGATGAACCTCTAGACGTAGTACAAGCATATGACGATCTACTAGAGGAGCAGATTCAACTGAGCAGAGAGTTCAGCAGAACTATTCAGGAATTAGAACAGGTAAAGGCTGATAATCAGAGACTTTCTTCTGCTTTTCAGGTCTCTACTGATTCAGAGAATCTAGTCGCCAGACTCAAGGAAGAGATTGAATCTCTTATGACTAAGTCTCAGCTTCAAGAAACTCAGTTATCAGTTCTAACCAAGGATAATTCTGAGAAAGATACTGAAATAGCCCGACTCAGTCAGAAACTTGCAGAAGTAGAAAAGGATTATGAATCACTTCGGAAAAGTGATGAGGTTTGGCGAGGACTGATGGCTGAACAGTACCTAGGAGCTAAAGAGAAGTTGGAAAGCATGCTTAGAGCTCATAGGCCACTAGCCATGAAAGAAGGACTTGGCTACACTCATGAAGCTTCCACTTCAACATCTAAAAGCTCATAAAATGCTGGCTGATAGGTTCGTCAGAGGGAAAGTTCAGGTTGTTGAACCAACAACTCAGGCGAAAAACAAACAGAAGATGATTGCACCTCAGCGGAGCAACAAGAATCAAATGACCAAAGGTTCTAGCCCCAGGACACCACGATCAAATTTAGGGGGAACCAAGAAGGTCAGGTGGGCAGAATAGTATAACGAACCACTGTATGAGCATCCAGCACAGTATGGTTCGTACTTCTATGAGGCTAGGGTCAGGAGGAGCACAAAACCTCAGTAGAAGAAAGCTCATGAACCCAAAACTACCAAGAAGTCAGTATCTTCAAGTCCTGTGGAGAAAAAGACTGACAAGGTTCAGAAAAAGAAGTCTCAAACTCCTAAGGTCCCGAGACAGATCTGGGTCGCAAAATCACCAACTAACGCTTAAGGACCCAAACTGAACCAAAGGGTACCTAAAACTGTTTCTGTTTTGCAGGTGCACAAGGACCCTTGGATTGTGGACAGCGGCTGCTCGAGACATTTTGACATATCAAAAGAGCTTGCTGACCAATTACGTACAAGAATATAGTCCCAGAATTGAGTTTGGTGACAACTCTAAAGGCTATACAAGGGGATATGGAACACTGAACATTGGGACTGCTTCAGTTCCAAGAGTAACATATGTTGAAGGACTTCAACATAATCTCCTTTCTGTCAGTCAATTCTGTGATAATCTGAATAGAGTTATCTTTGACGCTGGTTTCTGCGATGTTGTTGACAAATCTACAGGGAAAACAGTGTTATCAAGTTCGCGGAAGAAGAATATCTACGTTGCAAATTGGAAAACCGCAGAACCTGAGGCTTGCTTACTTGCTCAGACAAAATCCAGTGATAAAACAGGATGGTTGTGGCACAAGAGACTCAGTCACACCTGAATTTTAAGACTCTGAACAAGCTAGCCAAGAAGTCTAAAGTCAGAGGACTGCCCAATGAAGCTTTTATCAAAGACAGAAATTGTGAAGCATGCTTGAAGGGAAAGCAGACAAAGAAAAGCAATCCTCCAATTCCGTCACCTTCCACTAATGGAATCCTTCAACAGCTACACATGGACTTGTTTGGGCCAGTTTCTCCAGTGACTATTAGAGGCAAGAAGTATGCCCTCGTCATTGTTGATGATTATTCTCGATATACGTGGGTCATCTTGATAGCCAACAAATCTGATGTCAAGACTGAGTTACTTAAACTGCTGAAGAAACTCAGTGTGGAGAAAGACATCAAGATACAGAGAATACGCTCAGACCGAGGAACATAATTTCTCAACTCAGTAGTTAAAGAGTACTGCGATAAAGAGGGAATCAAGCATGAGATATCAGCAGCTCACACCCCTCAGCAGAACGGACTTGTTGAACGTAAAAACAGAACACTCAAAGAAGCAGCAAGAACGCTCCTAGCAGACTCTGGACTACCCTCAAAGTTCGGGGCTGATGCTACTGACACCACCTGTTACACTCAGAATCGCTCACTACTTACACAGCAACACATGAAGACACCTTACGAACTGTGGAAAGGGAGAATTCCTTCTATTTCTCATTTCCATATTTTTGGTTGTCCTTGCTTTATTCACAATAATGGGAAATATCAGTTGAAGGTCTTTGATAGCAAATCTGAGCATGGAGTATTCTTAGGATACTCTCGAGTCAGTAAAGCCTTCAGAGTCTTTAACTATCGGACCCTTTGCATGGAGGAAAGCCCTCATGTTGTCTTTGATGAGTTTGTTACTGAGAACAGGAAACCAAAGAAGACAAATACCAAAGATGTCAGCAGCAAGCTACAGGATCTCACATTGTTGGGATGATGAGTCAGACGATGCGGAAATCCAGACCCATCCCATAGGCACTGTAGCTGACCTGGTTGATTCTACTGAACAGAATCAACATCAAGTAACAACGGTCGATGAGGAAGCCCCAGTGCTAACTGAGACCTCTACTGAGAATATAAACTCAAGGGGAACGACTACTGATCCTGAACTAAATGCCCCTGAACCTGGAAATGAGTTCGTGTGTGTTAATAAGATTGAGTGGTACATCTCATTGATAAGATGTTAATTAATTAAGTTGACAGTTGTAGGGATATGAGTCAGGAGATGATTCATAGTTCTTCTATGGAGAAATTGTAGAAATTTCTAAGGATATGAGTAAGTGTTACGGGGAAAATTGTAGGGAGATGATTCAGTACCTCTGATGTTGAATGATAGTTGTATATTTTAAAGAGGAATTGAAGATCCCAAAACCCCTGAGTGTGTGATGAACCGACATGATGTAATAGGTTAGACCTGCTTTTTTCTTTCTAAATTATTCTTTTTTAAGTGATGTAAGGGCTAAATTGTTGGACTGAACTTCAGTAGAGAAGTTAAGGTTCCAGAACCCCATGTCATAGGTTCAGTAGAGCTCTGTCTATTTAAGAGCTCAGTAGTTTGTCTTCGAGTCAGTAGCTGGAAGTCCTCAGTAGAAGATCACTCTTCAGCCGACTCAGAAAGAAGACTCAGTATGATCATCCTTGATCTACTGAATGAGCTGCGACTCATTTGCAGACCGCACAAGAGAAATCGATAGCCTGACCTTTATCAGTCGGATGTCAGCAGGGGAACACTTATGTCCGAGGTTCAGGGGAAGTCAACTCAGCTAGAAGACGGATGTTTGACAAGTCTCATCTACCATCACACCTCGACCAATGAGAAGCAAGCGAAGCTTACCTGCTCTGACACAAAGCTGCTCTCACGCATAGAAAGCCAACCACTCTGTGCGGCGACATTCAAATTATATGGTCGTTTTCCTTAGACTCCTGTGACACATGGCATGGTCCCCTCTAACAGATCTATGCATGTGTCACGACTATATAAAGAGATCATCTTGAAGAGTTCAAGAACGTTCAACACACAAACCAACGAGGAACAAAGAAGCAAGAAACTCAAAGCATACATTCTCAAGAACTCTAGCAAGCTCACTGCTATATCCAACGAAGAACTAGAAATCAAAGAGATATCCTAGTAGTTCTTCACTGCAGAGTTGTTTCCCGATCTATTTTCTAAGCTAACCTTGTTAGATCTTACGCTTAGACACTTGAAGGAGTTCACTTTTAGTGAAATGTTCTTATTGTAAGAAATCCTAGTTGGAGAAAAAACTTATCAAACTTCGGTTTGATTTTGTAAAGTCGCTAAGGACTATAACTTCGAAGGTTCTGTCCAATGCACATAAACCTTGCTGAAGCTTGCTCAGATAAATCAACAAGACCTCTTGTTCAGCAGGACTGTGGATGTAGGATCTTGCGTATTCGAACCACGTTAAAAATTCATTTACTGTTTGATTGCATTCGTGTGTCAACTGTTTGCAAAATCCTACTTTCAATAAAACAGATTTGAAACAGCATTAGCCAAAACTGATTTGATTTGCATAAAACGTTTTTTAAAGAGACGAACCTAAGCCGGGCCTACACAATTCTGCACATAATCATCTACTGAATTACTCAGTACTGACATCAGTTAGTATAAAGGGTTCAGTCGTTGAATCACTCTGTCCTACGATCAGAAGCCTTAATTGGCAACAGAAATCGTTCAGTAGTAGACTCAATAATATAAACTTGGACTGAGGTGTATTCCCCCTCCCCCCCTCCCCCCCCCTCTACACATGATACTCGTCTCTGGACCAACAACAATATACCTAATTGAATTAGCTGATATTTCTATCATTAATATGAAAATCAGATTAAGTCTAAAATACAATTTCCGACTCAAATTAGGATAAAGGAGTAAGTCAACACAAAATTCTTTAGTGGAATGAATTCGTGTTTAGTAATTAGTTTTTCTCTGGGTTGAGCAAAGACAACTAATAAATTTGAGGTCTACCTTTATTTCTTGTATTAAATCCTTGGTTTGGTCCAAATACTTTACATTAATTATTTCGGCCCACTAAGCCATTAATTATCTGTAAATAAATAAGATAATAATTTTTCTATTTTCTATAAAATAATTCATTAATAATTTAATTAAATAACTCTATAAATAAGAGTTATCCATCTGGTTCAGATCAAAAGATCTCTTCTAGGAGTTTGCAGATCATTCGACCTAAACGTTCTTGAAGTATAATTCTAAAACCTTCAGAAATTAGACTAACCCATTACAATCTTAGGTGTTGAACATGCTATACCGGACGTATTCTACAATCTATTGTGTGGATTAATCTCAAGGATTACAAGAAATCAATGTTAAACATCATTTACAGGTTGATCAAGCACATACATGTGATTAAAAAGTGATAGTAGGACTCAACAATGAAGAAGAACATACATCAATTGAAATTAAACATCAGTCATCACAATCACATCTTAACCCCTATCAAAAGGGGAGTAGTCACACATCGTGCACTGGACAGTTCCCTCTAAGTTATAGTCCTTAGCGACTTTACAATCCAAACCTAAGTCTGAAAGGGAAGGGAATTTTCTCCAACTGAGAAGGAGTTCTTACAATAAGAACAATTCACTAAATGTGAACTCCTTCGAATCTAAGCTATAAATATGACAATGAGCTTAGTCTAGAGAAGAAAGGGATCTAAGAACTCTAGAGAGAAAAACTGAGAAATCTTCTAAGTACGCAAGTTTTCCTCTGGATGATCTTTGAGTGTTCTAGAGCGTTTGTGAACTTGAGCTTGTCCCTTCGAAATTCCGTCACTCGGAGCTTCAAAAACTTCTCTATTTATAGTTGTGAGTTATGGCATATGTCCGTTGGAGACGACGATGCCACGTGTCACAAGCTTCCAAGGAAAACGACCATAATTCGAACTTGTTGTAGCAGGGCAGTTAATGCACTGTTCATAAGAGCAGATTTACTGTGTAGAGTAGGTAAGCGTTGTCGGCTTCTCATTGGTCGAGGTTTGTAGTTGGTGAGAATGTCAGAGTTGACCGTTCAACAACCTCGTATGTCTTCTGCTGAACTTCTCGAAAAGACTTGAATAGCTGGGTCGCTTTCCGTAGGATACTGATGGGCGAAAGTCTCTGTCTTCTTCAGTGGAGTCAGCGACGGGGCATCTACCGAGTAGGTCACGGGCGGCCGTGAAGGTACTTGGGCTTGCATGAGTTCTTCTGCTGATGGCTTATCAGCTGCTGAGTTGGCTTCTATTGAGGTTTACTCAGCTGATAACTGAAGAACGCAAGCGATTACACTGATGACGTGGGGTTCTGAAAAGTATCTTCGACAGAAGATCAGTTCAACAATTACCCCGTACAGGACTTAGACAAGAATATAAAAATGATTACAACAAGTCTAACCTATACATCAGCTAATCCTAACGACACACTAATCTACTGATATCAGCTAGGTTTTGGGATCTTCAATTCCATAGTACTACTATGATTTCCTCCAATTTTCTTTTAACCAAACAACAGCGGAGTATCATCTACTGACTCATATCCAACAATTTCCCCCTAATTGATGATGCTAAAACCTCTACCTCTACCTCTTAAACTTCTTAAGTCTATAAAAGATGCTATCCTACTGACAACAATTTCCCCCTAACAACATTCTGAGGGAAAAAATAAAGGAATTTCAATACTTCAGTAGGTGGGAGATAGGGAAAATTAGAGAAACTGACTGTGAGTGTGTGTCAGATCACTTAGTGATCAGTCGTGAAAACACAATGCAAAGAGCTGAAAGACAATGAGTAATTGTCTGACAAGCAATAGAAACTGATATATATAATCAATGAAGTACAGGTTCCTATCACTATTACAAAAGATAGAAAAGAGAAAGACTACAGATGCCTGAAGGCTTGAGTGCGTTCCCTGAATCCTGCATATCTGTCCATGGGAGGTTCCAGACGATAGTATAAATAGATTCTCTTCCTCAGAGTCTGGATATCCTCGTCGTCTTCAGCAAGGTGGACACTCAGGTTGAAGCAGAATGCTGCAGCACTAACCTCATCTTCTATGTCCTTCGTACATAGAACTCCGCACGCAGTTCTAGGAGGTGGGATGCGCCTGAAAGCTGGAGCTCTAAACGGAATATTCTCTCTCTTCATGATCTCCTTGAGTTGTTCCCTCAGCTCTGAATTGTACATAAACATGAACTCATCAAAGGCTTGATCGATAGGTTGCTCTCGAGGATAGAATCCCCAAACATAGTAGCCTTTGATAAATTGCTCTTTAAGTTCTTCCCATTGATCATTAACCTCAGCCGGAACCCATCGATCGATATGAACAATTGAGTCCTTCTTGGCGAGAGATGTTCTCTTCCTTGATCCTCTTGGGATTTATCTTCTGGGATCAGCTGCTGGTTTCTTGGATAGGCTTATCATCTTAGCCATATCAGCCATTCTTTTCATTTCTCGGAGAGCAACTGCCCTACAGTCTCCTCGTCTGATATTTAGGCCTTGCAGCGTCGCCTCCCAGGTCGCTTGATCTTCCGCTATCTGCTCAGGTGTTAGAGTAGAAGTGGGAATGCTCTGAGTAGTAGCTGGGATCTCAGTTGGAAGAGCCTTAGCAAAATCTGCTTGGGCTTTCTTCTTTTGCTCTTCGATTGATTCGACCTTTTTCTTGCCTTTACCCCTAACAGCTTTGCCCTTGGGCTTCTTTGCTACTTCTGCTGCTTCTTCAAGCTGACGCTCTCGGTCCAGCTTATCTTGCAGCTGTTGGGCAATATTGAGGTCATAAGCCTCTTGCTCGGCTTTAGATTTGAATTTTCGGACCGGGGAGGAAGGAGGAGTAATAGCAGTAGCAGTCTCCTTCCCCGGCCTCTGCGGAGGAGTCTGTTCTCTTTCAGACTCTTGCTCAACGAAGTGAGCAACATCTTCTATGTGAGCGGCAGTAGATGAGATAGGTGTAGGTTCTAGAGGAAATTCGAGCAGCAGAACCCCTAAAGTATCTTCAGCCTGAGCGGCTGAGGATTGAGCATGAGCAATTGAGGGTTGTTCCGCCTGAATACCTTCCCCCTGAGTCTGAGCATTAGAGGGTCCTTCCTCCTGACCACCCTCTACTATTTGGACATCAGCCATATCCGTATCAGATTCATCCTTCATAATACCTTCCCCCTTTTTGGCATCATCTGCCTTAGAGAGTTGGGTGCGGATGGCTTGAATGTCTCTTTCTACATTGTGGACTGAATCCTTAATCTGAGTTGCTGTGGATTCGAAGTCCTTGACGAGATCGCAATATAATTCCCAGTCTTTTTCTTGATCAGCTCTAGATGTTTTAAGCTGTGCAGCTGACTCCAGACGGAGTTTCAGCAGAGCCTGATCCTGCGATTCTGTCATTTCTTTCTGAATAAGTTTCAGAGCATCTGCCTATTGGGTAATAGATTTCTGAAGGCTAGAGGTGGCAATCTTATTCCGTTCATCGATTTCGAGCTTAACAGTTGTGAGAGCTTGAGTCAGCTGCTCTGAAAATATCTTTTGCTGATTCTGGAGCAACTGCTGACTCTGAGCTTCTAGATCGACTTTCTGAGCTGCTAAGGCTGCCTCAATAATCTCCTGAAAGTTGGGTTGAGGAGTAGGTACCAGAGTCTTTGAGATGTCAGCAGCTATTCTGTCTAAGCTCTGTGTCTGAGCCTTGGTATACTTTGTCCACTTCAGATGGACGTCCATAGCCAAAAGTCTATTTTTCTCTCCTTGGCGTCGAATGGCTTTATTTACGGACTTTGAGGACACGGAACCGATAGGTTGTATCTGGTACGAGCTGGTTCCGAGCCTCTGCTCAGAAAATGTGAGGAGCTGCTCCCTACTGTACTTTGGAGCACCTTGAGCATCACCTGATGTATCAGGATGTGGTGAATTGCTCTTCTCACGGGGAGTTGAACCCTCAGCAGAGCCTCCCAACTCTGTATCCTTGGGTGTCTGATCCTTCCTCTGATTGTTATCATCATCATCTTTCTTATCATCAGCAGGAGGAGATGGGGGTGGAGGAGTGTTACCAGGGACTGACTCTCGCAAGCTTAGAAGGTAAAGCATTGCGGCTCTGAGATCTTCAAGAGTAGCTAAGTCAGCTGGTTCTCCGTACCCTATTACTTCTTGTAGCTTCTGCTCCTCATCGTGCAGGTAGAGAACTGAGTGGGTTTTGATTATGTCTTCTAGAATATCCCAACTCAGAAATCTTAGAAGCATTTGAACCCTAGCCCTGATGGCTATGTCGACTAAGTCTGGGTGCCCAGCGATCTCAGGAATATGACCGTGTACTTCAGCTGTGGCACGGAGACGAGTGGTGTAAATAGCTGTCCACTCAGTCGCATTCTCCTCAGTCGGTTCCCTAACGTCCGACTGTGTGTCATCGGAGCTGATGACTTGAGCTTTCTCCTTGAGGGTTGCTCCTTCAATCCCTGTGTCGGAGTCTAAGATATGCTCATCTTGTTGTGGAGGGGGAGCCTTTGCTAAGATGGTTATCGGCTGAGCCATAGTGACCTCAGCTGGTCGTGGCCTATTAAGCCTCCTCCTCTTGGGCACGTTAGCGGGAGATGGCAAGACTGGAGCAGCTCTCTTCTGCTCAGGTGGCCCTTTGCCAATCGACTTCTCCGTCGCTTCTTTAGTCTGAAACTTTATCAGCTTAGTGTTGTACAGCTTTGAGTCTTCAAAAGTTGAGTTCCTCTATACAACACTCTCTATTAGGACTGACATCTTGGTCCCGAATAGAAGCTTACCCACACTGGCCAACCTCCTCTCGCCAATGGGTAGCGTAGTGAACTTCTGGGCTTGGGCTTTCATCTGAGTTGTATAATAGTCAGCCCAGTTCACTTCTACTCCATCATCTATAGCCATCATCAGCTGAATCCTTGGCTTGGACAGTTGATCGTACGATCCAGCTGAGCTTGGTCGGTATGTGCGAGACCACATACGCTAAACCTCTGTACGAGGTAGCAAGAGATTCCTCGGGAGAGCTGTCTTGAACGTCAGATCACTGCGTCCACAGAACTTTTGCACATAAGCGTTGATCTCCCTCTCCTTATATCCGATAGGGGAGATTCCAGAATTAGGAAGCTGAAACGCGAGGACCAGAGCCTCTCGGATGTTGAAGGTCTTCTGAGACGCCTTCCACTTGTTCGGATTAGTCTCCTCCATGCAAGAAAACGAGGCTTCTTCTCCTCCAGCAGCCACTGAATTCCAGTTGAAATATGCTTCCGCCACTTGCCTCGGCAGACTGGCACGGGGATGCTTGGTCACGAGGGTCTCCAACCCGGACCTCTCGCAGCATCGAACATTGGTTCCGGATATGGGATATCCACCCGGCGGAAAGCCATTGTGGGTTCGAACCGAATCCGGATGGTCATGATCTCCACTATAGGTTCGGGAGTCATACGATCGCCATAGAAATCTGCAAAACAACTTGTTAGCACTTGAAAATAGAGTAAGTTAGTAGTTATCAGCAGATTTTAATACATTACCGAGTATTAGAGCTTGAAAGATGCACAGGCAAGGCAGTTATAAGAAGTAGAAACTGATTGCGAGTAAAGCTCGTAAGGTATGAAAATGGCGAAAAGTAACGAATGATAGAAGATGAAAGATTTTATATATATTGGCTTGATTGCACGTTTTAATCTAACGGCTGAGTTTTAATCTTTCATAACTATGGACGACTAAGATTTAATGTTATAAAAGGAATGATTACCAAAGCCGCCTAAAACATAGATCTACGTAATAAAGGTAAGTGAGAAGACATGCATTAAATGCGCGACAGACAACAATAATTACTCAGGTTGAGGTTTCCTACTGACCTCTCCTTAAACTATTAATGGCGGGAAATGAATGCTCATTAACTACTTAGTGTGAGCGACTGATGCAATAAATGCGAGCATGCTAAAAAAATAAGTACACAAAATTACGCAAACCTCTTCAGCTGAACTTATCACCGGTTACCGTTATGTAAAAGGAGAATGGTTGTCATGCCGATGACTATGTTCCCCCCTTAGCGTATGCAGTGTGACTTTCCCAATCGAGTCACTTGTACTTAGTTATCCGACTCGTCATCGATTCCTTATGCCGATACCAATTGTTACCAATTGTTGGGCAATGATGTTCTCGGTAGTCGGCATCTACCGACGCATCTCGGTAGGATCCATGAGACCTAGCTTAGGCGATAGTTCTCTCGAACTTTGTTCTCGCCTAGTGGTTTGGTCGTATATCCGCCCTTTGCTTGTCGGTATGGATCTTCTCCATCCCGATATCCTTCTTTTCGACATGGTCTCCGATGAAGTGGTGTCGGATATCCACGTGCTTGCATCCGGTATGTAGAACCCGGGTTCCGAGTTATGGCAGTGCACTTGTGGAGTCGCGGTAGATGGGCACTTCATCCTGAGTTATACCATAATCTCTAAGTTGTTGTCGAAGCCAAAGGATTTGGGCACAACAACTTCCTGCAGCCATGTACTCAGCTTCAGTAGTGGACGTTGCTACTGAATGCTGCTTCTTTGAAAACCAAGAAATCAGCTTGCTGCCTAGGAACGGACAAGTTCCAAAAGTTGACTTTCGATCTATCCTGCATCCTGCATAATCAACATCAGAATAACCTGTCAGTATTAAGTTATCATCAGCAGGATACCATAACCCAGCATCAGGTGTTCCTCTTAAATAGCGCAGAATCTTCTTCGCTGAGTCTAAATGACTTCGCTTGGGATCTGCTTGGAATCTTGCGCATACACCTACAGCATAAGTTATGTCAGGACGGCTAGCTGTTAAATAAAGTAAAGAGCCTATAATAGCTCTATAGTCAGTAGAGTTAACAGAAGCTCCCTCTTTGTCTAGATCGATTTTAAAGTTCGTGTTCATGGGGATTTTTGACCGGCTTCTTTGGAGTCGCAGCCGAATCTTTTGAGAAGGTCTCGAGTGTATTTGGCTTGATTGATGAAGATTCCTTCAGGTGATTGCTTCACTTGAAATCCAAGGAAATAATTCATCTCTCCCATCATGGACATCTCGAATTTCTCTTTCATCATCTTCTCGAACTGCTGGCATATGGTCTCATTTCTGCAGCCGAAAATGATGTCGTCCACGTAGATTTGCACTAGTAGGATGTCATCTCCTGACTTTATGTTGAATAGGGTGTGATCTACTGTCCCCTTCTGAAAACCTTTTTGAAGTAGAAAGTCTGATAGGGTATCATACCAAGCCCTGGGTGCTTGTTTTAACCCATACAGAGCTTTCCTAAGTCTCGTACACTGATGTCCCCGTCGAAAGCCGGGCGGTTGTTCCACGTAGACTTCTTCCTTCAGTACGCCGTTCAGAAAAGCTGACTTTACATCCATCTGATAGACTTTGAAGCCTTGATGTGTTGCATAAGCTAGGAATAGACGAATGGCTTCCAATCTAGCGACTGGAGCGAACGTTTCATCAAAGTCAGTTCCTTCTGCCTGACTGTATCCCTTTACAACTAGTCTTGCTTTATTTCTGACAATGACGTTGTTTTCATCTCGCTTGTTTTTGAAGACCCACTTAGTACCAATCACGTGCTGATGTCTAGGTGCCGTCAACAAGCTCCCATACTTCATTTCGACGAACTGGTTCGGCTCTTCTTGCATAGCAATGACCCAGGTCAAGAACTTTAAGTGCGTCCTCTATCGACTGAGGTTCTTCTGTAGACAGAAAACAAGAGTAAAGTGAGCTTTCTCCTTGACTTAATCTTGATCTCGTCCTTATAGTTGCTGATGGATCTCCAATGATAAGATCTAAAGAATGAGCATCGAGCCACGAACGCTCGAGTCGGGCTTCTTCTTCGATACTACTTACGCACGGTCGGTAGGAGTGTTAGGCATTTCGAGTACTGCGTTCGTGGATTGTAGCAATTCGGTAAGAAGGTTAGGATCTACCGAGTTTCCCCGGTTCGGGGCATTTAGCTCGGGAACATTAATCATTCCCCCCCGAGTTTATATTCTCGGTAGAGGTCTCGATTACCACTTGGGGCTTCCTCATCGACCGATGTTACCTGTTGTTGATTCTGTTCGATAGAATCAACTAGGTCAGCTACATCGACTGTTGGTTGAGTCTGGAGTTTGTTCATCGTCTGACTCATCATCCCAACAATGTTGGATCTTTTCAGCTTTATCAGTAAGTCCGAGATCCTGTAGCTTGCTGCGACATCATTAGTATTTGACTCTGTTTCTTTCCCTGTTCTCAGTAACAAATTCATCAAAAACAACATGAGGGCTTTCCTCCACACAAAGAGTCCGATAGTTAAAGACTCTGAAGGCTTTACTGACTCGAGAGTATCCTAAGAAAACTCCTTGATCAGATTTGCTATCAAAGACCTTCAGCTGATCTTTCCCATTATTGTGGATAAAGCAAGGACAGCCGAAAATATGAAAATGAGAAATAGAAGGAATTCTCCCTTTCCATAATTCATATGGTGTCTTCATGTGTTGCTGAGTGAGTAGTGAGCGATTCTGAGTATAGCAGGTGGTGTCAGTAGCATCAGCCCAGAACTTCGAGGGTAGTCCAGAATCTGCGAGGAGCGTTCTTGCTGCTTCTTTGAGTGTTCTGTTCTTTCGTTCAGCAAGTCCGTTCTGCTGAGGGGTGCGTGCAGCTGATGTCTCGTGCTTAATTCCCTCTTTATCGCAGTATGTCTTAACTACGAGTTTAGAAACTCGTTCCTCCGTCCGAGCGAATTCTTTGAATCTTGATGTCCTTTTCCACACCGAGTTTCTTCGGCCAGATTGGGCAACTCGGTTTGAACATCGATTTATTGGCGATGAAGATGACCCAAGTATATCTCGAGTAGTCGTCAATAACGACGAGGGCATACTTCTTGCCTCTTATAGTCATTGGAGAGCGCCGCGAATAGGTCCATGTGCGGCGGTGAATCAAGGATTCCATCGGTGGAAGGTGACGGAATAGGTGGATTGCTACTCTTTGTTTGCTTTCCCTTCAGACATGCTTCACAATTTCTGTCTTTAACGAACAATTCGTTGGGCAGTCCTCTGACTTTGGAGTTCTTGACTAGCTTGTTCATGGTCTTGAAGTTCAGGTGGCTGAGTCTCTTGTGCCATAGCCATCCTGACTTGTCACCAGATTTTGTCTGTGCTAGTAAGCAAGCCTCAGATTCTGCGGTTTTCCAGTCTGCAACATAGATGTTTTTCCTCCGCGAACCTGATAACACTGTTTTCCCTGTAGATTTGTCAACAATATCACAGAAACCAGCGTCAAAGATTACTCTATTAAGATTATCACAGAATTGACTGACTGAAAGGAGATTATGTTGAAGTCCTTCAACATATGTTACTCTTGGAACTGTGGCAGTCCCAATTGTCAGCGTTCCGTATCCCCTTGTATAGCCTTTGGAGTTGTCACCGAATTCACTCGGGACCATCTTCTTGTACGTAGTTGGTCGCTGAGCTCTTCCGGTAAGTCATGTGTCTCGAGCGGCCGCCGTCCACTATCCAAGGGTCCTTATGCACCCGCAAAACGAGGCATTTTTAGGTACCCTTTGGTTCAGTTGGGTCCTTACTTGGTTAGTGGGTGATTTCGGAACCCAGATCTGTCTAGGAACCTTAGAAGTCTGAGACTTCTTCTTCTGAACCTTGTCAGCTTTCTTCTCCACAGGACTTGGAGATACTGACTTTCTGCGATGATTTTGGGTTCAGGCGCTTTCTTCTTTTTGAGTCTTAGCGCTTCTCCTGACCCTGGGCTCATAGTAGTACGAGCCGTACTGAGCCGGATGCTCATATAATGGCTCTCTATACTGTTCTGCCCATCTGACCTTCTTGGTTCCCCCTGAATTTGATCGCGGTGTCCTGGGGCAGGAACCATTTGTCAGCTGTTTCTTATGATTGCTCGGCTGAGGTGCAATCATTTTCTGTTTGTTCTTCACATGAGGTGTAGTGTCAGCAGTTTGCACTTTCCCCCTGACGAACCTATCAGCCAGCGATTCTGAGCTTTTAGAAGTGGAAGCTTCGTGAATATAACCAAGGCCTTCTTTTACAGTAGTTGGTCGTTGTGCTCTGAGCATGCTTTCTAGCTTCTCCTTAGCTCCCAGGTACTGTTCAGTCATTAGTCCTCTCCAGACCTCATCACTTCTCCTGAGAGAATCATAGTCCATCTGTACGTCTGAGAGTTTCTGACTGAGTTGGGCTATTTCAGTCTCTTTCTCATGATTGTCCTTAGTCAGGACTGAGATCTGAGTCTCTTGAAGCTGAGACTTAGTCATAAGAGATTCAATCTCTTCCATGAGTCTCGCAACTAGATTCTCTGACTCAGTAGAGACCTGACAATCAGAAGAAAGTCTCTGATTCTCAGCCTTTACCTGTTCTAGTTCCTGGATGGTTCTGCTGAACTCTCTGCTCAGCTAAATCTGTTCCTCTAGTAGATCGTCGTAGGCTTGTACCACATCTAGAGGATCATCTGAGACCGAGCACGTGTCATGTGTGCTTGAGGAAATAGGCTTGGCTCCTATGTTGGTGACTGTTGCCTTGAAGGCATGGTCGAACTGTGTGTCAACTGGAGCGCTTAAGCACTTTTGGGGTAGGCTATGCTCGAATTCCTCCGATTTTAATTCTGAAAATATAACATCAGGAGTTAGAGCATTTAGATCAGAGCGACGTAAATAAGTAGCAAAAGGAAGCCACTTCTGTCGGGGCAACACTCTCAAGATCTTGGTGTTCATCTCCTTGTTGGTGAACGACCTCCCCAGCCCATTGATGACATTGACTTGATTGGTGAATCCGACACTCGGCTCGTCAATGGTTTCGATGAGGCTCCATTGCAAAGGCGTCGAACTTCCGAAGCTCTAGCTCGAGCTTGTTTTCTTTGATCCGAGGGGTTCCATGGCTTAGTACGGCCAAGGCGTCCCATAGCTCTTTCGCCGTCTTGCAATCCCGTACCCTTCCGAGGTGTGAGTCACCGAGCGTAGTCGGTATGGCATTACGTGCAACTCGGTCAAGGTTGTGCAACTTCTTTTCTTCGGGCGTGAAGGCGATTTATCTTTGGGAACCTTAGCACCCGTTTGTGCTCCCGCGCCTCCTCCAAAGAAGAAATACTATGCTTTGTCGATCATGGGAATGATCGGTCCCGACTCTAGGACATCCGACATGCTTTGTCGTGGAGTGACGTTAGGTGTGCCTCCATACGTACGCGCCATACCGTGTAGTTCTCTATTGAGAACATCGGTACCATCCTAATACCCGACATATCGAGACATCGTAAGAGTAAGAGTATAAGGATGCTTGAAAAGATGCTTATGCAAAGGTAAAACGGTTTTTAGGATCGGTTCGAGAGGACCAGTATTTCAGAACCGGCGATCAGTTGAACACCGTGTGCTCTGATACCAATTGTTGGTCCGAAGACGATAAGTCAGGTGTAGAGGGGGGGTGAATACACACGAGCTC
Source organism: Lavandula angustifolia (assembly GCA_028984105.1). Classification (NCBI taxonomy): domain Eukaryota; kingdom Viridiplantae; phylum Streptophyta; class Magnoliopsida; order Lamiales; family Lamiaceae; genus Lavandula; species Lavandula angustifolia. The sequence goes on from CM054808.1 coordinate 10,674,289, forward strand.
GGTTTCTTTTTCTCAATGAAGGTCACTGAAGTCGTTGATTGCAACCGATGAACAAGTGCCAAATAAACCTTCGATCGCGGGACGAGTGAGTCGGCCTGCACGAGCTCTCTCCTACTCGATCGTTGTCAGTACTTTGAGAATCAGTCGGAGACTGTTGTGCGGAAAGTGTGGGGCCCGGAATTCGTCTCTTTTGAAAACATGTTTTAGCAAATTAAATCTTTTGGCTGTTCTCTTTATAAAATACGTTTTATGCAAGCTTATGATTTTCAAGTCAGTTGAATGCTATGCAATAAAATAGTAAAAGAACACAAGCGATTTAACGTGGTTCGGATATGCAAGATCCTATGTCCACGGTCCTGAACAAAGCAGGAAAACTTGTTGATTATTCTGAGCAAGCCTCAGCAGGGATACTGTGCACTGGACAGTTCCCTCTAAGTTATAGTCCTTAGCGACTTTACAATCCAAACCTAAGTCTGAAAGGGAAGGGAATTTTCTCCAACTGAAAAGGAGTTCTTACAATAAGAACAATTCACTAAATGTGAACTCCTTCGAATCTAAGCTATAAATATGACAATGAGCTTAGTCTAGGGAAGAAAGGGATCTAAAAACTCTTGAGAGAAAAACTGAGAAATCTTCTAAGTATGCAAGTTTTCCTCTGGATGATCTTTGAGTATTCTAGAGCGTTTGTGAACTTGAGCTTGTCCCTTCGAAATTCCGTCACTCGGAGCTTCAAAAACTTCTCTATTTATAGTTGTGAGTTATGGCATATGTCCGTTGGAGACGACGATGCCACGTGTCACAAGCTTCCAAGGAAAACGGCCATAATTCGAACTTGTTGTAGCAGGGCAGTTAATGCACTGTTCATAAGAGCAGCTTTACTGTGTAGAGTAGGTAAGCGTTGTCGGCTTCTCATTGGTCGAGGTTTGTAGTTGGTGAGAATGTCAGAGTTGACCGTTCAACAACCTCGTATGTCTTCTGCTGAACTTCTCGAAAAGACTTGAATAGTCGGGTCGCTTTCCGTAGGATACTGATGGGCGAAAAGTCTCTGTCTTCTTCAGCGAGTCGGCTGACAGGGCATCTACTGAGTAGGTCAGCTGGCGATCGAAGGTACTGGGCTTGCATGAGTTCTTCTGCTGATGGCTTATCAGCTGCTGAGTTGGCTTCTACTGAGGTTTACTCAGCTGATGACTGAAGAACGCAAGCGATTACACTGATGACGTGGGGTTCTGAAAAGTATCTTCGACAGAAGATCAGTTCAACAATTACCCCATACAGGACTTAGACAAGAATATAAAAACGATTACAACAAGTCTAACCTATACATCAGCTAATCCTAACGACACACTAATCTACTGATATCAGCTAGGTTTTGGGATCTTCAATTCCATAGTACTACTATGATTTCCCCCAATTTTCTTTTAACCGAACAACAGCTAAGTATCATCTACTGACTCATATCCAACAAACCCAATATACGTTTTACTTGTACGATGTGGTAGAGGGTGAAGAACTGGATAATGACAGAATACAAAAGCTGTTGGACACTAAGTTGTTTGCACTGCAACGACAAATGTATCGTCCTAAAAATGAAGATGAGCAAAACTGATATACAATTACTCACATAGCAGGTTTCACGGTCACAAGCAAAGGTGCTTGAACTTCAACTTCGGTCGACGCAAATGAGCCCAAAGCGGCATCTTCGAGTTCACCAACTGAAGGTACCCCCTGCCATTATCTATGCCTCTGGTTTTTTGTAAATAATTTTATTTTCTCCATCCACTCATCTCATAATGAAATCAAAATAATAACTGAATGCTTTGGATTCCAAGTGTGGTGAAGACATCCATCTCCAAGAGTTCTCTTTTCAAAAACATTACAGAACGACGACAAACATATAACTGAAGACGGATGTCCTCAGCAGTCCTCAGCATGCTTGGAATTTAAAGCATGCAGTTATTATTTTGATTTCATTTTGAAATGAGTGGATGGAGAAAATATAATTGTTTACAAAAACTTCAACAAATTATAGAATTACTAGTTTTTGGGGATAAAAACCAGAGGCATAGATAATGGCATGGGGTACCTTTAATTGTTTAGAGGCAAAGATAGCACTTTGGGCTCATCCGCGTCGACCAAAGTTATTGCTCAAGCACTTTAGCTTGTGTAGTGATATCTGCTAATCAAATAATTGTTTATCGAATTTGCTCATCTTCATTTCTGGGACGATACATTTGTAGTTTCATTGCAAACAACTTAGTGTCCAACATCTTTTGGATTAGTCAATATCCAGTTCTTCACCCTGTACCACATTGTATAAGTAAAACATATATTGAGTTACTGTATAATTTTTATAATTTTCATTGTAGTAATGTGTTTGCATTGCTGTTTACCTTGCAGTCATGCTCAGCAATTGCTTGTGTAGAACTACCAAGAATTTGCTCACCAGCATTTCGGTAAACTGAGGCATATATGCTTCCACTTTTGTCTTTTATTTCAACATCAAATTTGCACCTACTATTCAAGTAAAGGGCGGACTATTGTACTGTTATGTGTCAATACCTAAGAGTTCCAATTTGGTCATGTCCACAACTGTTGCATATGATTGTTCATTAAGCGCGCATGAAGATGTTTCATGACAGATAGTTCTTGCATACTATATATCGGTAACTTTGTACTGATCGGCTTATATTTAAGCTTCCTTTCACCCAAGCTACCTATAAAAGTTGGAGCATAGTATGCAGAAATCGTTGTTGAAGGTAGAGTGAAATAAAGTTTCGACATTATATGATTGCTCAAGAAAGCACCTCTCGCCGTTTGCCTATCTGGGTATATTGCCTGCTTTCGTGGATAGTTAACTGTGGCGGTTAAGTGGCAAAATCATGATCCCTTACATGTTGCTTGATTGTTCAGGAATTATGCCTAAACCTATTACATAAAGTTGTTACGTAAGTTGTATATCTCTGATATGTGCCCGAGTAACATAATTCTTGGGTTAGCGGACTTACCAAGTTCGTAGGTCATCTGATTCGGGGTTCTTTGGGTCAATCATGATGTTGGATGCATTGTTTGTAAATATTTCAATCCCTAATAAAGAGCACACATGTACAAGGTATAACATCGTATGTAAAGTAAGGGCAACACAACTAGCTAAGTCCTTAAAGATCTATGTATGGGACTGATTGTTATAGTAGCCAACTTGCACTTTGTGGCAGATAACAACGGGCAATTATGTGACCTTTGGCTCCAAGGTAGGTCCATACCGTGTAGCATTCTCACCCCATATAGTTAGCTAAACAGTATATATCTTATCGTACATTGAACATGCAGTTACAACTATAGAAGTCGATGGAAGAAACTTAACACGTAGGTTGGAATACAGAGTTTGTCCAAGTTATTTGCATATATGGAGACCTCTATAAGTCTTAGTTGATTGTAAAATTCATTTTGAAGTTCACATTTATTTTGTTTACTTTTAACTCAGAAGTACATTGGAGGCGTATAAGTACAACTACGAAATGTTATGGTGCTGAAACAGATGAGCCAATGGTTACTATCATGATGGTATAAAATATGATTTTCAATTTTTATCTAGTGTGCCCAAGAGAGGGGCTTTTTGACATTTAAGCTCAATTTAAGTCTAGAAGGAACATAAGTACAAAATGAAATAGTAATAATTGTACGACTTACTTGATGTCAACAAAGGTAAATTTCTGCAGCTTGGTTTTGCCGAATCTGATAGTTATATCTTCCAGTGGCTGACTTGCGGCAACAACTCGAATCAAGTTTGCAAATAAGCAAAATGTAATATGTATGGCACCAGTTAGAACCAATAGTTGTAACACAAATTGAGAAAGTGGTACAAAATGCACACAACTACAATAGCGAAAATCTCACCAAGGTAACTTAACGTATTGTTCCTCCATTGTGGAATTTCAGCATTCCAGATCGTATATTTTTTGTTTAGTTTAAATTTGTTGCCAACGCCTTTCACATCTTGTTTGAATGTTACACCTCGAACCTTTGCACCCTGAAAACAACTGATATGGTTTAATAACTATGTCCAGTTGTTGTTAGCACGTTTCGATTTAAGAAATAATGCATTTCCAGAGGTGTAGCTTGCACAATGAAAAATAGGAAAAGGAGCTAGAGATCGTCAAAGTCCTAATAAATATAAGAATGCAGTCCACTATAACAGTGCAACTCTAATAATGTGAAGTTTGAATTATACAAATAATGAACAGACACATTGCATGAACGGATACATTTTCTATGATCGGTGTAATTAATGTGAAGTTTGAATTATACAAATAATGAGCCTTGTATGAGAGAAACATATAATAATTCAACATGCAACATAAGGTATTTATTAAAGATACAATTAAAGCACAAGTTAAAAGCCTTTTCTCTTGCAAGGTAGCATGCGGGTTTAAAACTCAGAAAGTTATTTGAATATAGCAAAATATGAGCAGAAGGAAATAAGAAGTGACTCAAGTTTCTGCTGCTAGTTGTAGCAGTATGCGTATTTGAAAAGTGTAAAATACAATATGCACTGTAACTAACAAACTAATCGAGGAGGAAGCATGTATAAGAAGAGCTGCTTAACTGTAATTCATAATTAAGCTAAAGTGTAAGATTTAAATCTAAATTTAAAAACCAATGCGGCTATTTTCAGCTTCAATTATGGCCAATCCGATCATCGGTTTATGGAAACAAGATCATGATTGTACTCTACTCTATTTAGGCTTTACAATCCATAAGCTGACTTTCCGATCCGACATCGATTTGATGCTTGAGGAACCCGTGCCGAACACTTTGCATGCAGTTCTGTCACATGGGTTTCAAAGGATAACTTTCAAGTTTGAAGTTTGATTAACAATTCGAGAATAATGTTATAAAGCTAACAACCAGAGCTTTAAAATATGATAGGTTTTGGACAAAAGATTAACTGAGAAATCAAGCTGACACATTTGGGTTTGCAACAAAGGAAAACAAAATTTCATCTTAAACCCACAACTTGTAGGGCTTATATTTTTCATTTCCGAACTCGGATTTACAAAACAAAATTGTTTCTTGAAAGCCAATGATGAGAGGTTCCCATATATCATAAAACAAGATTTGATTAGCAAAAATGAGTAGAAACGGAGTTCAAAGTTATTACTCTACTTTACCCGAAAATAGAACACAACCTACCACCTCAACTACCTATAACTTTCGGATATGATCTCCAATTACAAACCGAAGGTGGTGTTGGAAAGACAACGAAAATGGCTTTTGGATAACAGAAATGAGTAGAAACCAAGCTCAAAGTTGATGCTCTACTTCACGGATAAATAGAGCCCCTAATCGCGGTTTATTGCCACCTCAACTTTCAGAAGAAATAACTTCCGACTATGAACTCGGAATTACAAATAGAAGGTGGTGTTGGAAAGCTAGAAACAAGAGCTTTCCAACAGTGTAAAATTTGATTGGTTTTGAATAACAACAATGTTCACAAATCAAACCGAAAGCAGCTGGTCTGGCACAGACGAAACAGAATTAACACACAATTACAAATAAACCATGGCGACAACCACTTGCTGCCGGCGGCCCTTTCCTCCAAACACAGACAACACCATGCCACTAGAGTAACAACCCAACACAACTCTTAAATAGGACTCAAAGATACAAGGAGGAATACATACATCTCTATCCAAGCATAAAACATAGTTTCGAAAACACAAAGGAACTGAATAAGGAAATGGATCTCACCTGAAATTTATCGACTATGGTGGTGAGAGAGGAGAAAAATGAAAGTGAGAAAATGTGAAATAAATTTGTTGCCGCCATTCCTTCTTATATCTCCTTAGGAATGATATTCATGCCCAATCACTATTAATAACGTTTCACTTTCTTCAAAACTTTTCAAATAGTTCTTCTCGAATGCTAACAAATCAATTATTATCATATTAACAAATAATAATTTCATATAAATTAACCTGTTTTACGAGGATTTAAGAGAGAGAGAGTAATACCCAAAGGAGTTGAACTTCCGGAACCACTTGCTTTGTCGACCAAGTATGGAGTACATATCTTTATAGAATCTGTTAAATAGCATTTAAGAAACATGGAGTATGACCTTGAGCTCGGCTGGTACTTTCAAAAAGGAAGGAAATGAGCAGAGTAAAAAAAAGAGTGACGACTTCTCTGCGAGGCGCATATGATTAGACCGAGAGAGGGACGAAGGGAAATTGATAGATAAAGGTAGAAACAAGTGATATGCTCGGAACCAGAATACCACCAAAACTATGGGCTATTATCACACCTCATGATTATACATGAATACGTGGAAGCTTAGGCAAAGAAGTGAAAATAATTTATTAATGCAATCTCATTTTATAATCATTGAATTGTTTATATATATAAATAAACTAGCTCAATTCTATAGTGAAATATAGAAGAAGAGACGAAATAGATCCCCTTGGATAGATCACCACTAAATTCCATGCATGCAATATGACACGTGGTGTGGTACAATTAAATAGCTTATGAATCACTATTTTACCATAATCGATAGATATCATATGATAAATGTATATTACTTATCATCAACTTATTCTATCCTTCTCCTTCACATTCCTTGAAAACACTAAGCATGAGGAAAAGATAGGATTGGTTTACCCATATCAATAGCGTGCTGAGCATTCCTGTACCTATTAATTATTCATTATCTAATACACATTCATAGATTTTGCAAATCCTATGTACGGATACTTATTTATGCAATTCAATTCAACTATATGTAAAATTCTTTTTTTAAGAATGTGTTATATGCTTTATTACGAAAGTCTCATATTCTAGTTCAAATTAAAAACTCATTTCTTAAGTTCACTCCTAATATTCAGCTCTAAAAGCTCAATGAATCTTTTTAAATTTATTTAGGAAAATTCGGATATTATATGATTAAAAATTATTTTATATGTTCTAAGTACGTAGTTTTTGCAAATTTATATAGAAAAATTCAGGATATTATATGATTAAAAATAATTTTATATGTTATAAGTACGTAGTTTGCAAAAGTAGTCAATTTGATACACTATATTGCAAAAATGGACAAGCTGTGTGTAAATTGCAAAAGCATACAATCTTTTTTTTTTTTTTAAATTAAGTTGTCATTTTTCTGTTGTATTTCTAACGTGAATCATTCCCAATGCACCCATTAAATTATGCATCCGATTTGATTTGCTTTTTGAGTGAAAAAGGAGCACGTGGTTCTTCAAAATAATAATATGAGTAGGTAATCTAATGTAATTGCAATATATTATATTAATAAAAAATTAATAATGAAAATAATAATAATAGTAATAATTTAAGTCTCTTTATAATGATAATAAAAATCATCTTATTCAAGTATTATGATAGTACAATATTTATTAAATGTAGAGATGGGGGGGGGGGGGGCGTGAATACACCTGAAAGCAAATTTCAACTCAAACACGAAAGTCAGTTATTACTTAAAAGTGCTACTAAATAAGTCAGTTGACCAAATAAGCATTATGGATAGCGTGGGTAGAGAGTATTTGCCTACTGAGTCCTAGCTAATGACTTCAGCCAGTTTATAATATTTTAGTATAAGATAGAATGCAGAAGTGTAGGCCAAATAATTTTCGTCTCAGTTTAAAAACACGTTTTATGCTTAGTATGATTTTGAAAGATAAGTTCGTATGATGCGTGAACAATAAATCAATGAAACCACAAATGAACACAAGCAATTTTTAAAGTAGTTCGGATCCCATGTCCACTGTCCTTAACAAAGCATAAGTTATTTGTTACTTGTACTGAGCAAGCCTCAGTCGATCTGTACGCTAGACATATAATCTAGTTATAGTCTTAGTGACTTTATATTTTCAAACACGGGGTTTGATTTTCTCCAACTAAGAAGGAGTTCTTTACAATAAGAACAGTTCAAAAGGTTGAACTCCTTCGATTTTTCTAAGCTTAAGATATTACAAGGATTGCTTAGAATAGAGAATGTGAACAAATGATCTCTAGGGTGAAGAACTAAAGATTTCTCTCAGTGTAGTGAGTTATTTGTTGTATGTTCTGTTTGATTGCTAGAGCGTTTGAATGCTTGAATGCTTTTGGTTCCCGGGTTGTCTTCTTTGCATGAAGATTCTTCTCTATTTATTAAAGGGCCAGCCTGAGCTTGTTCGACAAGTACTTTAGAGACACTTTCCATCGTCAATCTGTTTCGCTCCTCGACGGCCTTGAGAACTTCAGATAGAGCAACGACAATCTTCTTAGAAAAGATCTAAGCCTGAGTCTGTAGTACCTGCTGAAATTGTTTAGAAGGCCTGTTTTTTGTGCCTCGAGTGCCTTGTAGAGGATCTCGTTAGTATCTAGAACGATTGGAGTATTGATCCTCTATAATTCAGTAGTTAAGCCACTGAGCTTCTTCGTCGGAGCCTGGGTAGATTGGCTCCATTTGATATTCACGTCTTGGCTAGAAGACGATTCTTGTGGCCTTGGCACTTGAGACTCTTATTGATTCTAGCGATTGAGGCGTCATGTACATCTTCAGCCTGATAGTTGGATTCACTAATCTCTTCCTCACCAGTCGGTGGGTTTTCATGCTGAGATGTGGATGGCTCTAAGATGATTGCACTTTGTGAAGGTGGAGGGGGAGGTGGTAGATCATCATCACCATTGTCGGGAGATTTTCCCTCAGCAAATCCTTCCTGGTCTGCGTCCTTGGGTGGTGACTTATCGTCATTTTCGGTGTCTGGATGAGTTTGTGGCTGAGAAGGTTGTTCAGTGTCACCCTTCAGACTCACCAGCATTAGCATGGCTGAATGAAGATCATCCATGGATGATATGTCGGTTAGTTCTCCATAGTTGATCTCTTCTTTGAGCGTCAACTCTTCTCTCATCGATCTTGGGACCGTCCCCGAGGTCGATGGTCTCATCGAGGATGTCCCAATCCAAGAACTTGAGATGCATCTGGACCCTAGCCCTTATTGCTATGTCGACTAGATTTGAGTGATCTAGTATTTTCGGAATTTGTTCAGCGATGTCTTCAGTGGCTCGAAGCTGAGCAGTTAGTACTTAAGGTGGTATAGAAGCAGAGACCTTAGTTTGTGGTAAGTCAGTAGGAGGTTCTGACTGAGTCTATCCTTTTGACTTTATCAATCAGAGTGGCATCTTCTTTGCTCGACACTAAGTCTTGAATGGATATGTGTTCCTCGGGAACAATTGGCATTTTTGTCTTTTTCACCAGTTTTCTCTTCTTCTGCTGAGTTGGTCGTAGATCCTGAGTGGAAGGTGCTGAGCTCTTATCATGTGGCCCATGGCCAATGGATTTCTCGGCCGTTGCCCTCGTTTGGAACTTTATTGACTTACTATCGAAGGGTGTAGAGTCAGCAAATCTAACTCTGCCTGGGCAGGCACCCTCTATCATTATGGAGACACTACTCTCATATAGTAGTTTCCCAACAAGAATCAGCTGTAGAGAGAGGCTGTCTTCAGAAGCTATGAACTTCTAATTCTGACTCGTGGATGAAGAATTCAGTCTAGTTGATTTGGACTCCATCCATGATAGCTATAATTAGCTGAATCTTAATCTTAGATAGTTGATCAAATGAGCTTGCTGAGCTGGTTAATATATGATTGACTATGTACGCCAGACCTCGGAATTCAGGGAGCAGCTGATTTTTCAAAAATGCTGCTTTGAATATGATATCCTTCTATCCGCTGAACCGGCAGAGATATTAATTTATCAAAGTTTCCTTGTAGTCTACAGGAGAGATCCCATCGTTTGGAAGATTGAAGCTCCTACTGAGACATTCAGCAATGTCTAGATCTGGTATCTGTGACTGCCATACGTATGGCAAGACTTCCCTAAGATAGGATATGCAAGAAATATCCATGAACTCTTCTTCATTGTGTCTTAAGTTCATGTAGAATTCAGCCACTTGCCTTGGGAGATATAAGCGCAGAACCCTGGTAAGTAATGTTTGTAGTCCAGAGGACTGGATACCATTGAAAATCGGCTCCATGCAGTCAATTTCGCACGATCTGAATGCCAGGATTGGCTCAAACTAGACCCGCTTGTTGGTGATGATAGCCTATATGTCGGATGGGATCAGAACTTCATTGTTTTGTGAGTATGCCATTGAGAAACAAAATCTGCATAACAGAGGTTAGCACTTGAAAATAGAGTAAGTTAGTCAGTGAAAAAGATAATATATTTTACCGAAGAGATAATGTAGTGGAAGTAGTAGACGTCGAATGCAGTTAATTTTGCAAAGCACTAAGTGTTTGATAATGACAGAAAGTGATTTAGCCGTATATATATGATACATGAATATGAACGGTTTATTCAATATGTGGTTCAGATTGATCTAGTTTTGAAAAATGAACGGCAGAGATTTTATGTTACAAGAAGTAATGATTATGTTGCTGCCTATAATCTCGACTTACGTATCTACCACTCAAAAAGTATTGTGAGATTACATGCATTTAATGTGCCGCAGATCGAGATATGGAATGTCGTGCTTTTAATGACAACATTTTTATTAATGACATCCTTTAGGAATTAATGGCGGGAAATAAATGCAATGAGTATTTGATAAAGTATGCTGAATAAATACTCAATACCTGTTAGCAGAACATAGTGGTCAAGTTGATACCACTGTGTAGACATTGAGTATTTCAGTTTTACTGAGTTTTAGTTCCTCCTTACTCAGCACTTTCTGGATCGCCTTACTGAACTGAGTCAGTTGGATCAAGTAGACCTATTTCTACTAAGAGTTCTTTGAATCTGGTCTCAGCTAGAGGTTTGGTCAGTATGTTGGCCCTCTGTCTATCCATATGAATTTTCTTCATTCTTATGTCCTTCTTCTTGACATGATCTTAGATAAAGTGATGTCTTATATCCACGTGCTTGCTTTTCATATGTAGAACCAGATTCTGAGTAATTGTAATAGCACTGGTATTGTTGCAGTAGAGCGACACTTCATCTTGATAGATATCATAATCACGCAATTGCTGTCGAAGCCAAAGGAGCTAGGCACAACAACTTTCGCCATCCATGTATTCACCTTCAGTAGTGGACGTTGCTACTGAATATTGTTTCTTTGAAAACCACAATATGAATTTACTGTCAAGGAACTGACATGTTCCTGAAGTTGATTTTCAATCAATTCTACATCTCCCTCTTTGTCAAGATCAATCTCCAGATTCCTGTTCATAGGAATCTTGAAAATTTGCTGGATTTGCATCCGAATTTCTTGATGAGATCTCTAGTATACTTTGCTTGATTTATGAATATTCCTTTCTAAGATTGTTTCACCTGAAGACCTAGGAAATAATTCATTTCTCCCATCATGGACATCTCAAATCTTTGCTTCATCATTTTCTCAAATTGTTGACACATGATCAAATTTCTGGATCCAAAAATGATGTCGTCCATGTAAATCTGCATCAGTAGAATATAAGTCTAACATGATGATGAATAGGGTGCAGTCTACAGTTCCCTTCTAAAATCCTTTTTTAAGTAGAAAGTCTGAAAGGGTATCATACTAAGCCCTGAGTGCTTGTTTTAACCCATAAAGAGATTTTTTCAGTCGTATACTTGATGCCCTGCTGAAGCCCGAGCGGTTGTTCTACATAGACTTCTTCCTTCAGTACGTCATTAAGGAAAACTGATTTTACATCCATCTGATAGACAGTAAAGCGTTGATGAGTTGCATGTGCTAGGAATAGGAAAATTGCTTCTAATCTTGCAACTGGAGTGAATGTTTCATTGAAATCTATTCCTTCAGCTTGACGATATTCCTTGGAAACTAGTCGAGCTTTATTCCTGACGATGACATTATTTTCATCTTGTTTGTTCTTGATGACCCGTTTGGTTTCGATCACATGTTGGTGCTTGGGTCTATCTACAAGCTCCCATACGTCGTTTTTGACAAACTGGTTTAGCTCTTCTTGCATGGAAATAATCCAGTCAGCATCAGTCAATGCATCCTCAATCGAGTGAGGCTCTTCAGTAGAGAAGAAACAGGAGTATAGGACGCATTCTCCTTGACATAATCTGGGTCTTGTCTTGACAATTGCTGATGGATCTTTGATAATAAGATCTGAAGTGTGAGCGTCTAACCATGAACGACATCTTGTTGTTTCTTCTTCTGAAGTTACTTCTTCACAAATAGTCAGAGTGTGTGGAATTTCAGTATACTGAAGTAGTTTAGTAACTGGACAAAGGTCTACTGAGTCACCAGGTTCAGGGAGATTCAGCTTAGGAACATTAGTAGTTCCCCTTGAGTTGTTATTCTCAGTAGAGGTTTCAGTTACCACTGGGGTTTCTTCATCAACCTGAGTTACCTGGGATTGATTATGTTCAGGAGAATCAATCGGTTCAGCTACATTGCTTGCTAGATGATTCTGAACCTCTTCATCATCTGAATCATCATCCCAACATTGTTGTATCCTTTCTATATGACCATTTAGATTTAGATCCTGTAGCTTCCTGCCTCTTCAGCCTCTTGCTGAGAGCTTTCTTTCCTGTTCTCACTAGCGAATTCATTAAATATAACGTGAGGGCTTTCCTCCACACAAAGTGTCCGGTAGTTAAAGACCGTGAAACCTTTGCTAACATTAGAGTATCCTAAGAATACTCCTTGGTTTGACTTTCTATCAAAGACCTTTAACTTATCCTTTCCATTATTGTGGATAAATCATGGACAACCAAAAATATGAAAATGTGAAATAGAAGTTGTTCTCCTTTTCCGTAGTTCATAAGGTGTCTTCATGTGTAGTTGAGTCATTAATGAGCGATTATGAGTATAACAGGTTGTGTCAGTAGCTTCTGCCCAAAACTTTGATGGTAGACATGAGTCTGCGGGTAACGTTCTTGCTGGTTCCTTAAGTATTCTGTTCTTTCTTTCAGCAAGACCATTATGCGAAGGCGTGCATGCTACTAAGGTTTTATGTTGAATTCCTTGAGCTTCGTAGAACTCTTTCATCATAGAATATAAGAATTATGTCCCTCGATCTGAGCATATTTTCTGCATCTTGATATCCTTTTCGACGGTCAGTCTTTTCAGTAGTTTCGGCAGTTCAGTTTTGACGCAAGACTTGTTAGCAATGAAGATTACCCAAGTGTATCTCGAGTATTCATCCATGACTACAAGAGCATACTTCTTGCCTCCGATCGTCACTGGAGAGACTAGCCCAAATAGGTCTATGTGGAGCAGAAGAAGGATTCCATCAGTAGAAGGTGACGGAATTGGTGGATTACTAAATCTAGTTTAATTTCCCTTCTTGCATGCTTCGGAGTTCTTGTGTCTTTTGAAAACTTCATTGGACAGTCCTCTGACTTTGGAGTCTCTTGCTAGCTTGTTCATTGTTATAAAGTTTAGATGGCTTAATCTTCTGTGCCACAACCATGTTGTTCTATCATCTGACTTTGTTGGTGCTAGCAAGCATGGCTCAGGTTCCGCGGTGTTCCATTCTGCAACATAGACATTTTTTCTCCGCGAGCTTGATAACACGATTTTTCCTGTAGTTTTATCAAGAACATCACAAAAAGCTGCATCAAAAGTCACTTTATTTGAGTTGTCACATAATTGAATGACTTAAAGGAGATTATGTTGAAGTCCTTCAACATATGTTACTCTGGGAACTATGGCAGTTCCGATTCTTATTGTTCCATATCCCCTTGTATATCCTTTGGAGTTGTCACCAAATTCAATTCTGGCTCCTTCTTATTGAACGTAGTCGGTCAGTAGATTCTTTTGATGCGTCATGTGTCTTGAGCATCCACTATCCACAATCCAAGGGTCCTTATGCACCTGCAAAATAAAAACAAATGCGAGATACCCTTTGGGTTCAGGTTGGGTCTTTAGATGTTAGTAGATTTTGGAACCCAAATCTGTCAGACCACCCTGGCGATCTCAGATAATTTCTTGTCATTGCTGTCAACGAATCTCACTGCTGGACTGAGAGATGCGGACTTCTTTTCCTTTCGAGGTTCAGGTGACTTCTTCTTCTTCTGAACCTTGGGGCTTGTTCTGACTCTGGGCTCATAGTAGTATGATCAATCTTGTCTTTGGATGAGTCTAATGAGGTTGGCCCATACTTGTTCGGCCCATCTCGATCTTCTTGGTTCCCCCCCGAGTTTGATCTGTATGTTTTGGGGCTTGAACCTCTAGTCATTTTCTACTAGCTGGGCTGAGGTGCTTTCATCTTCAGTTTGTTCTTTGTTTGAGGGGTTATGGGTTCGACATACTGAGTTCCCCCTTGGACAAATCAGTTTGCCAGCTTATCTGAGCTTTTTTTTTTCCTGAAGTTGATGCCTCATATGTGTATCCAAGTCCTTCCTTTATGAAGGATGGTCTTTGTGATCTTAGCATTCCTTCAAGCTTCTCTTTTGCTCCTAAATATTGCTCAATCATCAACGTTATGTAAAACTCATCACTTTTTCTTAGAGCCTCATAGTCAGCTCTGGACTGTGTTAGCTTTTGGTTCATACTGACAATTTCAGTGTCTTTCTCAGAGTTGTATTTAGTCAGAACTGAGATATGAGATTCTTGTAGTTGAGATTTAGTCATAATAGAATTTATCTCTTCATTTTGTCTCAAAACAAGTGCTTCTGACTCAATAGAGACCTGAACTCTCAGTGGAAGTTTCTGATTTTCAGCTTTAGGAGTTCTAGTTCCTGAATTGTCTTACTGAGCTCAGTGCTTCATAGGCTAGAACCATATCTAGGGGTTCACATGCAACAGAGGATGTTGGTCCGGAGATGAGTGTCAGGTGTGGGGGGGGGGTGAATACACCTGAGTACAAGTTTCTTTTCTCAAACGCGAAGGACAGCTGAGCTGTAGGTTGCAACTGATGAACCGTGTCAAATAATAACCTTCTGATCGCGGGTCAGAGTGACTCAACTACTGAGTTTCTTCTACTGACTTTAGTCAGTATAAAAATATCAGCTGGAGAGTTAGTGCGGATAAGTGTAGGGCCCGATAGACTTCATATCGATTTGAAAACATGTTTTCGCAAACCAAAACAGTTTTGGCTAGTGCACTTTTAAATACGTTTTATGCAAAATATGAGTTTGTAAAACGGTTTGAGAACGATGAAATAAAACAGTAAACAACACAAGCAATTTTTAACGTGGTTCGGATACGCAAGATCCTACGTCTACGGTCCTGCTGAACAGGAGTTCTTGTTGATTAATCTGAGCAAGCCTCAGCAAGGTATCTGTGTGCTGGACAGACCTTTCTAAGTTATAGTCCTTAGCGACTTTACAAATCAAACTGAAGTTTGAAGGGGAGGGGATTTTCTCCAACTATGAAGGAGTTCTTATAATAAGAACAGTCACAAAAAAAATGAACTCCTTCGAAGATTCTAAGCTATAGATATAAAAGTGGAGTTAAGATAGAGAATAGGGGTTTCAAGAAACTCTAGAGAGAAGACAAAGGATTTTCAACTAAGCAAACTC
Organism: Lavandula angustifolia; assembly: GCA_028984105.1. Lineage (NCBI taxonomy): Eukaryota > Viridiplantae > Streptophyta > Magnoliopsida > Lamiales > Lamiaceae > Lavandula > Lavandula angustifolia. The sequence goes on from CM054808.1 coordinate 10,689,764, forward strand.
TAGAGAGAAGAACAAAGAAACTCTAGAGAGAGTAACAGTGGTCTTCTACTGAGTGCAGTCATCTGATGACTCTGATGGTACTGAACTTTATACTGTGTCCTTTACTGGAGGTCAGTTGATGAGAAATCTTCTACTGATGAGGGTCAGCTGGAGAACTGAGAACACGAGCTCTTACAAACTGATGACGTGGGGTTCTGGAATTTAACTTCCTACTTAAGTTCAGACCAACAATTACCCCTTACAGGACTTAGACATAAACAGATAACAAAAATAAGAACAGTCTAACCTATTACATCATCTAGTCCGAAAGACAACACACTAAGGGTACATGACAGGTTTTGGGATCTTCAATTCCATAGTAATAAATCACTATGATTTCCCCTATTACCGAAATAAGCAAGTCCTAATACAAGAACTACTGAAGATAATACAAAGTACCCTCTAAGTGATGATCTAATCAATTACTGACTCATAACCCAATAGAGGATGTGTCGTGTGTGTGAGGTGAAGAGGAGTTTATGATGGGATTGTAATTTACCTCAGCCTCTTCTTCGGCCATCAGACACAGTTCAGTTTCTTCTTCTACCTCGATTGCCATGAATGTGGCCTCATCATCTGATGATTCCAAGATTAGTTCCTCTTCGCTCGTGCAATCGGAAAGTTCTCCGGCTATCTAGGCTTGCCTTTTTCTATTAATTTGTCTCTCCTATTCTGCCTTCAACTCTTTCAGCAGCCGAGAGCTCTGGATATTCATACTGGTAATGTCTTGTCCTTTTATAGTTGTAACGTGTTGAGCTTCTGCCTTCTTTTCTGGGTGTGTCATTATTTCCCGCCATGGCAATTTCAGTGTTCCTGCATTCAGGTAGAGAATTAGATTCATCTTTCGTGTAATTGTTTCCTCTCTTACCTTGGTAGTTTTTCGAAGGTCTTTTCATCTTCCTGACCTTGTCCTTTTCTTTCTGATATTTTATTGCTAGAAGAGCATACTTCTCAGCTAGCTTATCAGCAGTTGGAATCGTCCGTGAGCTTCTTGTTGATTGACTCGTGACAAAAGGACTAGCTCCAGGTGTGCTGATAGTTGCTATATAGGCATGATCCACTGCATATTAGCTTCGACATCGGGGCTATGTGGAAGATTGAACTCAAATTCCTCCGCTTTTAATTTTGAAAAGATATAGTCAGGATAAAAATACTTTGATTAGTTCTTTGCAAACATGTAGCAAAGGAGTACCACTTGGGCCTAGTTAGAGCCCTTAAAATTTTGGTATTCATCTCCTTGTTGGTAAAAATCCTGCTTAGTCCATTGATGATGTTGATTTGGTTGGTTAATCTGACGTTGAAATCATCAATTGATTCTCCGGAAAGCATTGTAAAGGCTTCGAGCTTCTGCAGCTCCAGCACCAGCTTGTTCTCCTTAATCTGTGGAGTCCCTCTACTCAGCACGGCTAGAGCATCCTTGAGCTGCTTTGCGGTTTTGCATTCATGTATCCTCCCGAATATGAGTCACAGACCGTTGTTTGTATAGCATTACGGGCAACTCGGTCAAAGTTGTGTAACTTCCTCTCTTTTGGCGTGAATTGGCTTTTGTCCTTTGGAATCTTCTCCCTGTTCTAGTATCTATGGCTCCCACAGCTGTATAATCAACGCTATCTATCATGGGAACGATAGGTCCTGATTCCAGGACTTCAGTCATGCTGTCATGTAGCGATGTCAGATGTGCTTCAATTCTCACGCGCCATACCGCATAGTTTTCTACTGAAAACCTGGGCACTATCCTTATACCTATGATGTCAGTCATAGTGAAGATATGACAAAGGATGCTATGAAATGAATGAGAATGTAGTGAAAATGGTTTTCAAGATCGATTTGAGTAGACCATTCTATTCATATAACGATGATCTGAAGAACACCATTTTGATACCAATTGTTGGTCCACAGACGAGCCTTTAGGATTAGGAGGGTGAATACACCTGAATGCAAATTTCAACTCAAACGTGACATTTAGTTACTATTGAAACGTGTTACCTAACAAGTCAGTTAGCCAAATAAGCTTTCTGGATCGCGTGGGCAGGGAGTATCTATTTACTGAGTCCTGGCTACTGACTTCAATCAGTCTACATTAATTCAGTATAAGATAGAGTGCAGAAGTGTAGGCCTAAATAATTTTCATCTCTGTTTAAAAACACGTTTTATGCTTAGTATGATTTTGAAAGATAAGTTCGTTTGCTGCGTGAACAATAAATCAATGAAACAGTAAATGAACATAAGCAATTTTTAAACTGGCTCGGATACTTTGCATCCTACGTCCATTGTCCTGAACAAAGCAAGAGTTCTTGGTTACTTGTACTGAGCAAGTCTCAGTCGATCTGTACGCTGGACAGATACTCTAGCTACAGTCTTAGTCACTTTTTAGTTTCAAACATGGGGTTTGATTTTCTCCAACTAAGAAGGAGTTCTTACAATAAGAATAGTTCAATAGGCTGAAATCCTTTGAATTTTCTAAGCTTAAGATATTACAAGGATTGCTTAGAATAGAGAATGGGAACAAAATATCTCTAGAGTGAAGAACTAAAAATTTCTCTTAGTGTAGTGAGTTCTTCGTTGTATGTTCTGTTTGATTGCTAGAGCATTTGAATGCTTGAATCCTTTTGGTCCTTGGGTTGTCTTCTTTGCATGGAGACTCTTCTCTATTTATAGTCCCGACTCATGAATAGATCCGTTGGAACAGATCTAGACATGTGTCGAAAACGACAAGAAAAATGGTCATCTTGAATTTTGAATGTCACTATAGAGATTCTCTCTTTCTCAATCTCGAGAGCAACATTTGTCGGAGCAAGTACAGTGCTGCAACTTCTCATTAGTCGAGGTTAGAGAGTTGATGACGCTTTGTTCAAACTCCAAAGGGGATGGTGAGTTGTCTTCCTTTGATTCCTCGGACCCTTTTACTAAGTTGTCTCCTACTGACATTCTTCTGAGATATCCAGTACTTGGCACGATTTTCTTTATGAACTCAGTGGGTCCTGACAGACCCAACTAATTCCTCATGCTGAGTCCATCCAGCTGAAATAAGATTATGCAACTGAACCTATAAGCTACTAACTCTAGCTAGTCTACTGAGTTCCTAACATGTTGAACTCAACTAAGGTATTACATTATGAGGTTCATCATTAAGCTAAGGAGTTTTGGGATCTTCAAATCGAATCATACTGAATGTCATACCAACAAATATTAAATTCACCAGCTTTGATTTGCTTTTTCACAAAAAAAGGACACATTTTTGTTCAAATGGAAATTGACATCTTATGAAATAATTAATAGGAATATCCTAATTATTATCTTAATTAACAATTAATATATAAGAATTTAATGAATACTGGCAGGAGCCTCTTATATTAATGATATTAGAAATCTAAATAAAAAGTAGAATTTTGAGTTAGAATTTAAGGTTAATAAAATAATATTTTGGTTACTATTTTATGTGTAATTTTTAGTGTCTTCAAATTATAATATTATCTTAATACATTGGTACAAGCACAAAAAATACATAAACGATAGATTGATACATAATTGATAACTCAAAAAATTGTAATTTGATACATAAAATACACTTCACTCTATATATTAGTTTCATGCCCTCTTTGCATACATTTCCTCCTCGTATGACCCGCCTGCCGAAATATACTACAGTGCTTTGCACTCTTGGGCCTTCTACTACTAGATGACTCAAATGTAGATTTGTAGCGTCCCGTCTTCGGTTGACCGGCTTGATGCCTCGATATAGGAAGCTTAACAACCCCACCAAGAATGTCAATTGGCACGTTCTATTGATCCTAGGGTGGAAGCGGAGCAAATATCCGTGCGTATAAATCACGGTGGGTATCTGTTAAGTAGTAGCGAGACACAAAGGCTATTGGTCCCGAGATTAAACGTTCAGGTGTGGGGGGGGGGGTGAATACACCTGAAAATAATTTCTCAACTTAAAACGCGAACAGTCTTTTTCAGGAGAATGTCGTACTGAACAAGTTCAGTAGACCAAATAAGTTGTTCTGAATCGCGTGGCAGAGTGACTGACTTTACTGAGGCCTGCAAGCTGACTAAGGTTAGAATTCGATGCGTTTCGGCGAAGTTCGATAAGTGCGGAAATGTGTAGGCCCAAATTCGGTTGAGTTAGAAAACATTTTTAAGAAAACAGGTTTCGAGATATTAGTGCGATCGATTAAGCTTTCTTTGAAACTCGGTTGAATGATTTTAGAAAAAATTCGATGCCGAACATGGAATCAATGCAATAGTAAAAACACAGAACACAAGCAATTTTAAAGTGGTTCGGATCCAACAATCCTACATCCACTGTCCCAAAAAGATCAGGAGGCTATTTTATTATACTCAGTTAGTCTCAGTCGGTTTGTGCACTGGACAAACACTGGTCTTGAGATTTATACTGGGCAAGTCTCAGTTTACAAGATATCAAACTAAAGTGTTTGACAAACTCTAGAACTATGAAGGAGTCCTTTACAATAAGGATCAGTTCAAAGATGAACTCCTTCGTTCTAAACTATGGATAAGATCTACTGAGCTTAGGTTAGAGGGATAGGGAACGAGAAAGTGGTTCTAGAGTGACGAACGGTTAAGTATAGACTTGGGTTCGTATTTAGTCGCTTGGATACTAGAGGCTTTTTGATCTGGTTCAGCTTGGTTCCCTATGAGCAAGTATGTCGCCTTTCACTGGAGATTACTCAATGAAGTTCTTGCGGAAAGCTTAAGTCATTTTTGAGTTTGCTCGTGAATGCTCGTGTGTTCTTCGTTGTTCGGTGAGCTTCAATTTGAAATCCCCCTCTATTTATAGAGCAGAGACATGGATAGATCCGTTGGAGACGACGATCCATGTGTCACTCTCTTTTGGGTAGCTAAGGGCTCTTTCAAAGTATGGTGGCAGAATTTTTTCCCTCCATTTCTGGAAAGTTGTTGACTTGCAGCATTAATCAGAAAGTAGACAGTTGGCCGCTCGTCATTGGTCGAGGCTGAACAAAGTAGGTGAGACAGAACAGACTTAAAGGTGGATCTAAAGCCGACTTCTCTATACCTCGTATGACTCTGCTGATTTGACTTAATATATCCTGACAGTTAGCCGCTGCTGAGTCTGATCTATATTCAGTAGCATACTCCTGCTGAGTCAACTCTACTGAAGATCAACTCTGAGTACAGTGAACTACTCCTGCTGAGTTCAGTTCTACTGACTCCTTTCAATATACTACTCCTGATGAGTCTAGTATTACTGAGTCTTCTTCTTCTGGTACTGAGGCTGATAGTCTACTGAAGAACCAGCGGACAGAACTGTGCGCCTGAACCAAAATGAAGAGTTTCTACTGAGTCTGAAACTCTCAGAGACAGAACAACAAATTACAACAGAAAGGTTCATCAGTCAAAGTAGGGTTTTGGGATCTTCAAATCTACTGAGCACTAGGCTACTGAGTTATCTCCCAACAATTTGTGGAACTACTGAATCATCTCCCAACAATTTCCCCCTATTTGATGATGCCAAAACCTAACACTATAACTATCAGAAACAGAGCTCCTTACAAATATTACAAGTAGAATTAGGTAGTTGTTCTTCAAGTTCTAGACTACTGAGGGAGTCAGGGAAGAAATATCAGAACCTATACAAAAAACTAACAACGATTTCCCCCTTTCTAAAAATAATTTCCCCCAAAACTATTCAGCCAGAATCTAACAAACTAAGCAAAAACTGACAGATATATATATTCAGTGTGTGTGTGAGTCAGTAATCACTTGGGTGATTCTGAGTGTTAAGCATAAAAGAAACAAGGCCATGTAGACAATAAGAATTGTCAGGGCTGAATAGCAGTGATGTTATATATAAAGAAATATCAGTACAGTACATCAAGCTTGCTATTCTAAGAAAGAAGGAACAAAGATACAAGAAGCTATCTATCATCTTCTGAACTCGGCAGTCCATAAATTCTGTAAGTAACCCTTCTCAGCTTCAGTATCTCAGCCATGTCAGCAGGTTCATCCTCATCTAGATTCTTGGCTTGAGCAGCATCCTTGATTTCTTTTTCCATCACCCCGAAGTGTACAGAACCATCAAGCTTTAGTGGGGGAGGCATAAGTCTTGGAGCTAGGACCCTGACATCAACCTTTTCAGCTAAGGCCTTCTGGACTCTTGCATAAATCTCTGGATCAGTCTTTAGAAGCCATTCAACAAAGGCAATGGACTTGTGCATATCAGGCCAGTATCTCCAGAAGTAGAATCTCTTAATGTAGTCAGCCTTCAGCGTCTCCCACTTCTGAGTCCGTTCCCATGGCATCCAAGTATCAACCCTGCGCCATCTATGGATTTTGAGGTATGTGGGCTTCCTGAGTCTTCTATATTTGTATGGAATGTCAGCTTTCTCAGGAATCTTCTGGCTAGCTTCCTTCTCAGCTTTGATCCTCAAAGCTTTTAGATCAGCGAGTCTGAGCCTTTCTCTTGCTGCACTAATCTGCCTGGCTTCAGCTCCTCTGTCTAAGTACCTTTCCATCTGATCCCATATTTCCTGCATCTCTTGCTCTTGAGCCTTAGAAGGGACATAGGATGGCACATGCTGTTGATCTTCTTCTGAGTCAGCAGGTGTTGAAGATTTTTCTTTGGAAGTACCCTGCTGACCAGTTTGCTACTGCTGCTGCTGCTGTTCTCTCTCTTTTCTTTGTCAGCTTCGTCGCTGAGCTTAAGGTTCCTTGGGGGTAGCCTTGTCCCAGGCTTCTTGCCCCTCTGAACTTTAGTTCTGCCTTTGGCAGGCTGTTTCTTGGGCTTGTTAGCAACCTCTGCCTCGGCTATCTCCATAGCTAGCTTCTCATCAGCTGCTATCTGAGCCTCTTCTTCAGGAGATATGAACCTTTTAGATCCTTTATTTTTAATAGGAGTAGGGAGCTTCAAAATTTTCTTCCCTTTTCCTTGAACTGGAGGAGGTAGAGGGACTTCTTCCACTTCTGAGTCCTCCTCTGCATACTCAGAAATTTCCTTGATAATATCACTCGAAGTCTGAGTTGTCTGAGTAGCAGATTCCTTGGGTCCTGAGCCACTTGGGCCAGTCTCAGCAGGCACTACAGCCCCTGCTGCTGAGACACCCTGGGCCTCACCCTGTGCAGTCTGAGTAGTGGGAGCTGATTGTTGAGTCTGAGATGGTCCTGCCACTATCCTTACTCCCTTAGGTGCTCTAGGTACTTTCTCCTTTCCTTCCCCCTTTTTGGCATCAGCAAATAATCTTGGGGTAGGAAGTTGTACCTTCTTGTCTAGACAGGTGTAAGCTGAGGCAAGTTTGTCTAATGTATCTTGTAGCTTGACAAGCCTATCATGGAGCTCATTCCTCTCATCAGTTAATTCTTCACTGTACTTCTTGTGAGAGTTCTCCACCTCAGTCTGAATATCCTTCAACTTCTGATCCACTTTATCTTCCATAGCCTTCTGAATGGTTTGGAGTCTGAGCTCGGAGGACTGGGTTAAGGAAGATATGGATTCAGTGTGAGCTGTCTGGGCTGCCTTAAATTCTTCAAGAAGTTTAGCTTGGGTAGCTTCCATCAGCTTATGTTGCTCTTCGAAGCTGGCTCTCTGAGTTGCAAGTGCGTAAGTCAGTATTGTAGAGAAGTCGGGGGCAGGCGTATTTTGAATTGAAGTCCTGAGCCCCTTTATCTCCGCACTCTGAGCCTGAGTGGACTGCCTCCACGTCTTGTGGACGGCACGGGCGAGGAGTCTATTCTAAGAGCGTCGGCTCTTTGGGTTGGGCGCTACCAGGAACGTAGACTCCAGCAATAGCTGTGCTGGATCCACCAACTTTGAGGTACTAGCCGCCGACTGGCCTGGAGGGAGGATGCTGACTGGTGATTCTGCAGATTGAGTGGGAGCATCCTTCTCCAGTTGAGTTCCCTCATCGGGCTTCTTAGGGCCTGAATCACGGGGTGGGTCCTGATCATCAGGATCAGAGCCATCTGAGGGCGCCGTCGCGAAGTGGGTTGACGGTCGTTCAGCATGGCGAGCATGGCCGCCCTCAGGGCTTCTAAGGAACACATATCTGAAGGCTCTGAATAATCTTGTCCCTAATCATCAACTCCTCTTCGTGGAGTTGTTCGCTGGAGTGGTGCTGGATCAACTTGTTCAGTGTTGACCACTGGAACCGAATCAATGTGTGGAGTCTAGCCTGCCTCGCCAATATGATCAGATCTGTATGGTTGGCTATCTTCGGAATGTGTTCTGAAATCTCTCGGGAGGCTCTCGACTGTAATGCTGAAGCCTCCATCCCAATTGATGACTCTGAAGTAGTCTCCGAGTCTTCAACTTCTATTGGAGACTGTTGTTTTTCAGCAGATGGGATGCTGCTGAGTGGTGGGATATCCAAGGGGATCTGATCAGTAGGAATGGTGGGTTCAACTTCTGCCCCTTGGTCCACAGCTTCTCCTTGTTCAGTGGAGGCTGCGTTCTCCACTGACAGAGTCTTCTCAGAGGACTCAGCCTCGTCCCTGAGAGCTGGGCTTGTTGCAAAGGTGGTACAACTACGACCTCACTGACTTTCTTCATTCTCTTGGTTGGTGTCTTGGGAGTAGTCTTCGAAGGCGACCTCTTCTTTGTTGGAGTTGAGGTCTTCTGAGAGCTAGGCTTGGGCTCAGTCGGCCCTGAACCAATTTGCTGAAGGGTCGCTGCCCTGCTCTGGAACCTTACTTTCTTCGGATTGAAGTACAGCTTGTCAGCGTAGACCACATTATCAGCTCCACAAAGATCCTCAATCATAACTAAGAGCTTTGTGTCGTATAAAAGTTTTCCTTTGACTGACAGGTTGTTGTTGGAATGATCGAACTTCGCGGCCTGAGTCATAAACTCCTTCAAGAAGAATTCAGCCCAATTAATCTTTGCTTGGTCATGAATGGCCATCATCAGCTGAATCTTCGGCCTCGATACTTGGTCAAACGAGTCGGCCTGACTCGTCAGTATCTGAGTCACGATATAGGCAAGTGCTCTATACTGTGGGTGCATGGCATTCTTTGGGAAGGCGGATCTGAATGTGGTTGGCTTCCCACATAATACTTCCAAGTATTCGTCCATTAAGTCATCCTTGTATCCCAAGGTACTGAATCCTTCATTCGGAAGTTTGAAGCTACGCTGAAGTGCTTCATTGATGGACATCATCTTGATCTCTGGTATGGCGCGGGCGGGGTCTCCAATAAGATGAGTGACGACCCGACATCTGATGTCCCCTTCTACTGACTCTGAGTTCAGATATAACTCAGCTATTTGTCGAGGGAGGAAGTATGATGGCTTCCTTGACAGAAAATTGTCCTGTCCTGTAGCTCTCAGCGCATCGAAGATTTCCTCCATGAAATCGAGATCGCAGGCATCGAATTCCATCATAGGCTCAAACCATACGCGGTCCTTCTCGAGGATTTCTGCCATGTTCACCGGACCAATAACATCCCTTCCTGCCATGTTTTATATTCTTCAAAAACAAGAGATCAGTATTGAACGAAAAATATTATAAATATTATATACGATGCTGAATGATCATTAAAGATTTACCAAAGTTTTTCTGAGAGATTGAGATAGAAGTTTGCAAGTAAACGGAAGCTTTACTCAGAAAATCTAGGGTTGCGAAAATTTTGCAGAGTGAAATAGCGGTTTCTAAACTTTGAACGTGTTTTTATATGTTAAAGAAGATGAAAAGTTAAAAATCCACGGTTCAGTTTAAATCTGCTTTATGAGATGGAGGGCTATGATTTAATGTTATAAAATAGGCAATGATCAATTTAGCCGCCTAAGTCAAATTACAATTGTAACTAGCCCAAGAAGTAACTTGAAAATACATGCATTTAATGCGCCGCAGAGTTCAGCATGCTTTACATAGAATTCGTGTATTAAATGTAAACCGTTATATTAAATGATAATTTCTAAGGCATTGAATACGAAGCTGAATCTGAATCATAAATGCACAGAATATTTCATTGGCTACTGAGTAGAGATACGCAAACCTATCAGCTAAACATCGTAGTCAGCGGATACCTCGTGTAGATGGTTGCTGAGTCTCTTCGTACTGAATTTACTCAGTACTGAGAGTGAACATTCCCCCTTGCTGAATGCTCCTCTCCTGAATCCACTTACTGATTGGAGTCAGTAGGGTCCAGCAGACCTAGCTCTACTGAAAGTTCTCTGGATCTGGCTTCAGTTAGAGGCTTGGTCAGAATATCTGCCCTTTGACAGTCAGTATGGATCTTCTCCATCCTGATATCCTTCTTTTCGACATGATCGCGAATGAAGTGAGGTCTGATGTCCACTTGTTTGCATCTAGTATGAAGTACAGGATTCTGAGTGATTGCAATTGCACTGGAGCTGTCACAGAAGATCGACACTTCATTCTGAATGACATCATAGTCGCTTTGCTACTGTCTCAGCTAAAGGATTTGGGCGCATCAACTTCCGGCAGCCATATATTCAGCTTCAGTAGTTGATGTCGCTACTGAATGCTGTTACTTTGAAAACCACGAAATCAGCTTACTGCCAAGGAACTGACAAGTTCCAGAAGGTGACTTTCGGTTAATTCTACATCCTGCATAGTCAGCATCAGAATAACCAGTTAGTTCAATATTATCATCTGTTGGATACCATAAACCCATGTCAGGTGTTCCTCTGAGATAGCGGAGAATCTTCTTTGCTGAGTCCATGTGACTCTGCTTAGGATTCGCCTGGAAATCGGGCGCGACACCTACAAAGATAAGTTATGTCAGTTCGGGTAGCAGTTAGATATAATAATGAACCAATAATAGCATGAAATTTAGTATGGTCTACTGATACTCCCTCTTTATCAAGATCAATTTTCATGTTCGTGTTCATCGGGATCTTGATTGGTTTGCCGGATGTGCAACCGAACTTCTTGATGAGGTCTCGAGTGTATTTGCCTTGATTGATGAATGTTCCCTTCTTAGATTGTTTGACTTGAAAGCCGAGGAAATAATTCATCTCTCCCATCATTGACATCTCGAACTTATCCTTCATCATTTTCTCAAATTGTTGAGACATGATGACGTTCTTTGATCCAAAAATTATGTCATCTACGTAGATGTGCACAAGTAAATTATCGTCTTCCAGTCCAATGCTGAATAATTTGCGGTCTAATGTGCCCTTCTGAAGACCTTTCTGAAGAAGAAACTCAGACAGGGTATCGTACCAAGCCCTGGGTCCTTGTTTTAACCCGTACAGAGCCTTTCTGAGTCTGTAGAACTGATGTCCCTGCTGAAAGCCGGGAGGCTGTTCTACATAGACTTCTTCTTTCAGTACGCCGTTCAGGAACGCAGACTTCACATCCATTTGATAAACTCTGAATCGCTGATGTGTTGCGTCGGCTAGAAATAGTCTGATTGCCTCCAATCTTGCAACTGGAGTGAAAGTTTCGTCGAAATCTATCCCCTTGGCTTGAAAATAGCCTTTTGCCACGAGTCTTGATTTGTTCCTTACTATAACGTTGTTTTCATCTCGCTTGTTCTTGAAGACCCATTTAGTTCCAATCACATGTTGATGTCGGGGTCTGTCAACAAGCTCCCATACTTCGTTTCTCGTGAACTGATTCAGCTCCTCCTGCATAGCTACAATCCAATCAGCGTCCTTGAGTGCATCCTCAACTGACTGAGGTTCTTCAGTGGACAAGAAACAGGAACATAATGCTCTTTCTCCTTGACAGAATCTGGATCTTGTCTTTACGCTAGCTGAAGGATCTCTAATAATCAGGTTAGAAGTGTGAGCATCCAACTACGATCGACGATGTTTCAACTCTTCATCTGAAACTTTTTCAACACAGATAGTAGGTGAGTTAGGCATTTTAGTTGTACTATTCTGAGATTGAAGCGATTCAGTTACTAGAGTTGGGTCTACTGAGTCACCAGGTTCAGGGACATTTTGCTCAGGAACTTCATTTGTTCCCCTTGAATTATTATCCTCAGTAGAGGTCTCAGTTACGACTTGGGTTTCTTCATCGACCTGAGTTACCTGGGATTGACTTCTGTTTAGTAGTGTCAATCTGTTCAGCTACTTCTGTTGCTGCTGAGATTCAGTTGACTTATCTTCAGTTTCCTCTTCTGAATCATCGTCCTAACACAACTGGATCTTTTCAACTTTATCTTTCAGGCTCAGATCCTCTAGCTGCTTACTGATGTCCTCAGACTCTGATTTAGAGTCTTGCTCCTGTCTTCAGTAGCAAACTCATTAAAAACAACATGAGGGCTTTCTTCCACGCAAAGGGTCCGGAAGTTAAAAACTCTGAAGGCTTTGCTGACCCGGGAGTATTATAAGAAGACTCCCTGGCCTGACTTGCTATCAAAAGTCTTTAACTAATCCTTCCCATTATTGTGGATAAAACATGAGCACCCAAAAATATGGAAATAAGATATGAAAGGCTTCCTTCCGTTCCATAGTTCATATGGTGTCTTCTTATGCTGCTTAGTTAGTAGAGATCTGTTCTGAGTGTAACATGCAGTGTCAGTTGCTTCTGCCCAGAATTTGGTTGGGAGTCCTGAATCTGCGAGCAGGGTTCTTGCTGCTTCTTTGAGTGTTCTATTCTTCCTTTCAGCAACCCCATTTTGTTGAGGCGTGCGCGCGGCAGAGGTCTCAATCTCTATGCCTTCAGCTTTGCTGAACTCCTCCACCATCGAATTCAGGAACTCAGTTCCTCTGTCTGAACGTATCTTTATGATCTTGGTGTTCTTCTCGACACTGAGCTTTTTCAGAAGCCTAGGTAACTCTATTTTGACGTCAGACTTATTGGCAATAAACATGACCCATGTGTAGCGCGAGTAGTCATCAATGACCACCAAAGCATACTTTTTGCCTCTGATTGTAACCGGAGAGACTGGACCGAATAAATCCATGTGTAGTAGCTGAAGGATTCCATCAGTGGAAGGCGATGGAACAGGTGGATTTTGATTCTTTGTTTGCTTTCCCTTCAGACATGATTCACACTGAGTGTCTTTGCTGAATACTTAATTCGGCAGTCCTCTTGCTAGAGCGTTTCTAGCTAGCTTGTTGAGCGTCTTGAAGTTGAGATAGCTGAGTCTTCTATGCCAGAGCCACCCCGTTCTGTTGTCATACATAGATATTCTTTTATGCGCGAACCTGATAACACTATTTTTCCTGTAGATTTATCAACAACATCACAGAAACCAGCGTCAAAATATCACTCTATTCGAGTTATCACAAAATTGACTAACAGAGAGAAGATTATGCTGAAGTCCTTCAACACATGATACTCTTGGAACTGTGGCGGTTCCAATTCTGAGTGTTCCATAGCCTTTGGTATAGCCTTTTGTGTTGTCTCCAAACTCGATTCGGGGTCCTTCTTCAGTAGTATAATTATTCAGTAGGTCCTTCTGGTATGTCATGTGTCTTGAGCATCCGTTGTCCACATACCAAGGGTCCTTGTGCACCTGCAAAACTAGAATTATATTCAGGTACCCTTTATTTTTGATTTTGGGTCCTTATATGTTAGTTTTGGAAACCCTTATCTGTCTCACGACCCTGGTGGTCTCAGGCAGTTTCTTCTCTCTTTGATCAACATACTTGACCACTGGACTGGTCGATGTTGACTTCTGAGGCTTCACAAGTTCAAGAGTCCTGATCTTCTGAATTGGTGGACTGCTGACCTTTGCCTTCTGCACGGCTTTCTTCTTCTTCTTCTTCTTCTTCTTCTTCTTCTTCTTCTTCTGACTTTTAGGTCCTCTCCTGACTATAGGATCATAATAATATGACCCATACTGAGCTGGATGTGTCAGCTGCAGAGGTCCATACTGATCAGCCCATTTAACTCTGCTAGTTCCCCTTGACTGAACTGGGGTGATTTGGAACAGATCTTTTTGTCAGAATGTTGATAGCTGGGATGAGGTGCCTTCATCTTTTGTTTGTTCTTGGCTAGGGGATTCAGAATCTCTGCATTCATGGTCTCCCCTTGAACAAATCTATCAGCTAGCCGGTTCTCTGAGTGTACGGGGGCAGATGAGGAGGTTCCATGACTGAATCCAAGTCCCTCCTTGCAGTGCTTAGGCTTGTTGCTGGCTAGCATGCCCTCAAGCTTCTTTTCAGCGCCCATGTATTGCTCCGTCATCAGATTCCTCCAGACATCATCACTTCTCTTAAGCGTTTCATGCTCGGTCTGAAGTCCTGACAACTCTTGCTTCAGTAGACTCAGTTCAGTATCTTTCTGAGTCAAGTCATTGGTCAGCACTGAGATATGATCTTCTTGATGCTGAGACTTGGCCATCAAAGAGTTTATCTCCTCCCTGAGTCTCAACACAAGTCCTTCTGACTCAGTAGCAACCTGACTCTCATGAGAAAGTCTCCGATTCTCCACTTTCAGGGTATCCAACTCCTGAAGAGTCTTACTGAGCTGCAGGCTCATCTGAATTTGCTCGTCTAGAAGTTCTTCGTAGGCGATCGAGACGTCCAGATTCTCATCTACACCTGAAATAGTGTCGTGTGTGCAGTGTGAAGTGGAGTTGAATGGAGCGTGAGAGTTTACCTCATCCTCTTCTCCTACCATGAGACAATTTTCAACATCTTCTTCAAGCTCTACGGCCATGAATGCCGCTTCATCATTTGATGAATCCATGAAGGAATCGACTTCATCTGAGTCGTCTGAGAGTTCACCAGCTATATATGCTTGACGCTTCTTGATGAACTTCTCCCTTCGAGCTTTGCGTGCTGCTCTCTCAGCAGTACTGAGCTTAGGACTAATGTCCTGGCTTTTTGCAGTTGTAGCAGGTAGTGACTCTCTCTTCTTTGCTCTCGTTGTCTTTTGACTGAGCTGAGTCTTCTTGTTTCCTGCATTCAGAGGTATGTGAGTCAGGAGTGCGCTTGGGTGTATATTCAAACTTACTCTTGGAGTCTTTCTGCGCCTCTCCTTCTCCTTCTGATACTTTACGGCAAGCAGTGCATACTTCTTGGCCAGGTTTCCTTCTTGTATGTCACTGAGTGAAGGTTCCGCCTTGCTAGACGCGGGAGCCACTGTGCTGACTGATGCTTTGAAAGCATGGTCGATTTGGGTGTCAGCTTCAGCTCGCTGCTTCCTTTGAGGTGGACCGAACTCGAACTCCTTAGCTTTAAGTTCTGAAAAGATATGGTCAGGAGCAACAATATCTAAATCAGAATATCTCAGTAAAGTAGCAAAGGGAGTCCAATGACCGTCCAGCAGTGCTGTCAAAATCTTGAGATTCATTTCTCGCTTGGGGAACGTCTTTCCCAGCCCATTGATGGTGTATATCAGATCCGTCAATCTGACGTTAAGATCTTCAATGGTGTCACCAGGCATGAGAGACAGTCTATCCAGCTTCTGAAGTTCCAGCGCCAGTTTGTTCGCTTTGATCTTCTGAGTCCCCCGACTTAGTAGTGCTAGAGCATCCCAGAGTTCCTTCGCGGACTTGCAGTCCTGAACTCTCCCGAGATAAGAATCACTCAGGGTGGTCAGTATGGCGTTTCTGGCGACCCGGTCTAAGTTGTGAAGCTTGTTCTCCTCATGGGTGAAGAGACTTCTATCTTTGGGGATCTTCTTCCCAGTCACCATGCCTCCTCCTAGTGCTGGGTCCTGAGTTTCAACACAATCAATCATGGGAACGATAGGTCCGTCCTCCAGTACCTCTGTCATGCTATCGTGGAGGGAAGTCAGATGTGCCTCCATTCTTACGCGCCATACCCCATAGTTCTCTACTGAGAACATGGGTATCATTCGGATTCCTGATATATCAGATAATGAAAATAGTGATATAAATGAAGAATGACATGCAGTGAAAACATTTTCTGGATCCGTTCATGTAGACCATTTTCAGAATAACACGAGTCTTCGACAACTCTTGCTCTGATACCAATTTTTGGTCCCGAGATTAAACGTTCAGGTGTAGAGGGGGGGGGGCGTGAATAAACCTGAAAACAATTTCTCAACTTAAAACGCGAACAGTCCTTTTCAGGAGAATGTCGTACTGAACAAGTTCAGTAGATCAAATAAGCTGTTCTGAATTACATGGCAAAGTGACTGACTTCACTGAGGCCTGCTAGCTGACTAAGGTCAGAATTCAGTACCGTTCAGCTGAAGTTCAGTAAGTGCGGAAATGTGTAGGCCCAAATTCAGTAGAGTTAGAAAACGTTTTTAAGAAAACAGTTTCAGTATATTAGTGCGATCGATTAAGCTTTGCTGAAACTCAGTTGAATGATTTTAGAAAAAATTTCAGTATGAATAGTAATCAATGCAACAGTAAAAACACATAACACAAGCAATTTTAAAGTGGTTCGGATCCAACAATCCTACATCCACTCTCCCGAAAGATCAAGAGGCTATTTTATTATACTCAGTTACTCTCAGTCGGTTTGTGCACTGGACAAACACTGGTCTTGAGATTTATACTGAGCAAGTCTCAGTTTACAAGATATCAAACTAAAGTGTTTGACAAACTCTCTAACTATGAAGGATTCCTTTATAATAAGGATCAATTCAAAGATGAACTTCTTCGTTCTAAGATATGGATAAGATCTGCTGAGCTTAGGTTAGAGGGATAGGGAACGAGAAAGTGGCTTCTAGAGCGACGAACGGTTAAGTATAGACTTGGGTTCGTATCCAGTTGCTTGGATACTAGAGGCTTTATAATCTGGTTCAGCTCGGTTCCCTATGAGCAAGTATGTCGCCTTTCGCTGGAGATTACTCTATGAAGTTCTTGCGGAAAGCTTAAGTCATTTTTGAGTTTGCTCGTGAATGCTCGTGTGTTCTTCGTTGTTCGGTGAGCTTCAATTTGAAATCTTCCTCTATTTATAGAGCAGAGACATGGATAGATCCGTTGGAGACGACGATCCATGTGTCTCTCTCTTTTAGGTAGCTAACGGCTCTTTCAAAGTATGGTGGCAGAGTCCTTTCCCTCCATTTCTGGAAAGTTGTTGACTTGCAGCTTTAATTAGAAAGTAGATAGTTGGTCGCTCGTCATTGGTCGAGGCTGAAGAAAGTAGGTGAGACAGAACAGACTTCAAGGTGGATCTGAAGCTGGCTTCTCTATACCTCGTATGACTCTGCTGATTTGACTTAATATATCCTGACAGTCAGAAGACTGTCTAGCCGCTACTGAGTCTGATCTATATTCAGTAGCATACTCCTGCTGAGTAACCTCTACTGAAGATCAACTCTGAGTACAGTGAACTACTCCTGCTGAGTTCAGTTCCACTGACTCCTTTCAGTATACTGCTCCTGCTGAGTCTAGTATTACTGAGTCTTCTTCTTCTGGTACTGAGACTGATAGTGTGCTGAAGAACCAGCGGACAGAACTGAGCGCCTGAACCAAAATGAAGAGTGTCTACTGAGTCTCTCAGAGACAGAATAACAAATTATAACAGAAAGGTTCATCAGTCAAAGTAGGGTTTTGGGATCTTCAAATCTACTGAGCACTAGGCTACTGAGTTATCTCCCAACAATTTGTGGAGCTACTGAATCATCTCCTAACAAAGGCATATATGTTGGCACCAGAGTTTCTGCATTTGAAGATTTTGTTAGTTTAATTTAAATATAATCATCAATCAATTGAACTTGAGGAAAATGAAAAACTTACATCATTACAGCAACAACATGCGAGCAAGGCAACAAATCCAATTGGAACTCAAAACATGTGCACTCACATTGGTGTAGGTCTACTATGAAGTACTTCCTAACATCAATAACTTTGAACTGCCTAATAGAGATCTGTGTGACTCTGAGAGTGTGTTCTTTTTCCACCTCGAAGTGAAGCTTTTGCTTTGCCGTCTCAACTATTGGGTTTATCATGTGCACTGTAGAACGCTCATTTTTCATCGAACTATTTTTCCATAATTGAATGGATAGTATTGAGAAGCGCACAAATTAGCAATCATTGAGCCCACAATAACCTTCCATTAAAAGACTCGACAACATTTGACGTCAAGTAACTATAACTTCGGTGCGTACACTTCGACCGAGCCCAACATTCTGGACCAAGTTCCATCAGTTTCTTGTAGGCTCCATCCGGGCAAGCTGATTGGATTGATTACATCGCCTTATTAAACACTGAAGGACAGTACGCTATCGCTGCTTTCTTGAACATCCTAGTAATAGTGCGACCATAAGGCACAATCTTGTTCAACAGATGGTAGTTGCAAAGCAAGTGAGGACATTCGGGATACACTTCTGCGATGGCAGCCTGAGTACTTATATGTTGGTCAGATACGAATGCTAACTCTGGGTGTGTTCCAAATACATAAACCAAGTCCACGAGGCATTATTTTCAATCAGACCAATGTCAACTGCCAACGGTACAATTTGTTCATTGCCATCTTTTGATGCTGCAACAAACCTAATACCTATGTTCTTTCCCTTGATATGGGTGTCGTCCACTATAATCACCTTCCTTAGAAGAAACTTGAAACTAGAGATGCACGGCCCAAAAGCAACAAAACAATATCCAAACCGATCGTTGGTGTCGGTTGAATAGTCAACCACTGTCTCTCCGGGTTCACATGTGCCAACATGTGTAGATAGGCCGGAAGCAAATTAAAGGATTTTTTGCGACTTCCAAAATTTACCTCAATTGACTTATCACGTTTGTGCAGCGCTTTATGATATTCGACCTTCATACCAAAATCATCACTAAGCTTATTAATCATGGCACGAGGTTTCATAATCGTGCCCTCATGTCGCATCCGTTTAGCAAAAAATGCCAAAATGGTGTTAGCGCAGATCTTTCTAGTCCCCAATTGGTGAAAATTGAATTGACATGTATGTTTCTTATTTAAATCGTAAACTTCCCGGCACTGATGAACATAATGTGCACGCAACATAAAGGGACATGTACCAACATTTAGACAGGCGTAGTACTGGTATCTTTTATTGACCTTCACACCTTTATAAACTAGCGGTGCTCTAAATGCCACAAACCGACGACAGTAGTCAAATCGGACTTGATGGAAAATGTCATATCGATGTCCAGAATACCATTGATTACCAGATCAAGATCCCTGACCCCAACAACTCCTAGCTGGCCGATTGGGATAAATGGAACATTCCAATTTGTTATTGTTGCTTCAGTGGCTCCTTCTCAGACGACCAAGTTCGGGAGTGTGTTTTTTGGTTGATCAAGCATGGTCATGAGCCGGTGAAAACCACCCTCCTTCCAAATCCATGCTACGACGTCAAAAAATGTGCCGTAATTGAACTGGTCGTGATCAGAATATTCATCTTTCTCCTCCTCCTCCTCCTCTTGTTGACTGTACGATTGTGAGAACTGGTGATAAACTTGTCTGAATATGTTGTCGAACGATGAATAGGCTCCTTGATGCTGAGAGGTACCGACGTCGTCGTTGGGTCTCTTCTGAACAACATAAACAGTGGGATCTCCGTCAAAGCGAACTAGTTGAATCAAGTCGTCATCATCACACATTAATGCTTTCATCTTTCTTCCAGACCTTGCACGAGCTATCGTGTACAATAGATAATGCGTATCCAATCCTCTTGATCGCATTATGGCTTCAATTCGATGATTTAGAAATGAAAATGATAATTGGTCTACCTGCATGTATGCTAATTCTTCATAAACCAAGTACTCAACACCAATGAAATTTCCGCCATATCTTATGATTATGCTTCCATCTAAAAAATAATTTGATATCATGTTTTCATAAGATAAAAAAATATTTTGATATCTTGTTTTCTATTTTAAAGTAAAATTAAAAAATTTTGTTTCTATTTTTCAAGAATATTTTAAATATCTATTTAGAAAAATATTATCTTTACACGTAATATCTAATTAAAAAATATTTATTTAAATTATATCATGCTTTTTAATTTATTGATCACGTAAATATTTTTAATTTGAAGGAATATTATATATTTATTTAAAATGTTTAAAGTGTAAATTCATATTTTTATTTAGAGATATTTGAAAATAGAGATATTTTTTTAAAGTAATATTTTGGAAATTTGCTCATCAATTACTACTAAGATATTTTTATAATTAACATAAATCATTAAATTACTATGCTCCTATAACACATGTGATCTTGGAGCAGGCATTAATTTGATGCCCTATGCAGTATACGAGGAGCTTGGGTTGGGTGAACTAAAGCCGACACGCATGTGCTTGCGGCCTAGCGCGATCGATCGATCCGATACCCGAGAGGAATTTTGGAGGATATATTGGTGAAAGTAGGAGGACTTATTGTGCTGGTCGATTTTGTTGTCCTTGATGTTGGACAGATTCCTGAGAATGGACGAGACCATGCATTACTGTTGGGGAGGCCATTCATGGCCACAACCAAGACGATCATTGATGTGGAGCATGGTACTCTGAAGATGACAGTTTTAGGCGAAGAAGTATGCTTTTCAGTGCGGAATGAGAAAGCCGCACCAGCTACCACGTTCATGGAAAATTGTTCATTTGTTGATTCAGTGGATGTCGAGGTGGAAGTGAAATTTGTTGAAGAAGAGATTCCCGGGGAAGGAAGTGAGGATGAGGCACTTGTCGTAGGCCTCAAGGAGGAGGAGATAAGCTCGCGGGCAGCTAAGGTCGAGGCCCCCGTTAATAAGATTGAGCTTAAGGAGTTGCCCAAGCACTTGAAGTACGTGTTCTTAGAAGACGGGGAACAAAAACCCGTGATTATCTTCGCCGAGTTGAGTTTTGAAGAGGAAGAAGCACTGATTGTAGTGCTCAAGGCGAACAAAAAGGCTTTTGGATGGAGTCTTTCTGACATTCGAGGGATCGATCCCTCCACTTGTATGCATCGAATCGTTCTTGAAGATGGTGCGGTTCCAAAGCGAGATGGGCAACGACTTCTTAACCCGGTGCTTATGGAAGTGGTGAAGAAGGAGATCTACAAGCTCTTAGCCGAGGGATTGATTTATCCAGTCGCAGATAGCCGTTGGGTGAGCCCAGTTCATGTAGTGCCAAAGAAGGGAGGCATCACGGTGATCGAGAATGATAAGGGAGAGCTCATGCCGACAAGAGTCACCACCGGGTGGCGAATGTGCATTGACTACCGAAAGCTCAATGCCGCGACGAGAAAGGGTCATTTTCCCCTCCCTTTTATTGATCAAATGCTAGATAAGCTTTTACGGTCATAAATTTTCTACCGTTTTCTTGATGGTTTGTCAGGATACTATCAGGTGGCGATAGCACCAGAAGACCAGGAGCTGACGACATTCACTACACCATTTGGAACATATGCTTTCAGGAGGATGCCTTTTGGGCTATGCAATGCACCAGGGACTTTTCAACGGTGCATGATGTCCATCTTTTCAGAAATGATTGGTGACTTTCTTGAGGTATTTATGGATGACTTCTCTGTTTTCGGCTCGTGTTTTTCTGATTGTTTGGATAAGATTGACCGTGTGTTGAAAAGATGTATTGAGTCTAGTTTGACTTTGAGTTGGGAGAAGAGTCATTTCATGGTGCCTAGTGGGATTGTTCTAGGGCATGTGGTATCTGAGAGGGGGATAGAAGTTGATAAGGCAAAGGTAGAAGCTATAGAAAAGTTGCCTCCCCCGATGAATGTAAAGGGTATTCGTAGCTTCCTGGGGCATGCCGGTTTCTACCGGAGGTTCATAAAAGATTTCTCTAGAATTAGCCAGCCCCTTTGTCGATTACTGAGTCAGGACATAGAGTTTAAATTTGATGAGAGGTGTATGGAGGCGTTTCGAACTCTTAAACATAAATTAGTAACCGCACCTATTGTAGTAGCTCCTGATTGGGGTAGTCCTTTCGAGATTATGTGTGATGCTTCGAACTCTGCTGTGGGAGCTGTTTTGGGGCAAAGAGTTGATAAGATACTTAGAGTCATATACTATGCTAGTCTCACGTTGAACAGTGCCCAAACCAACTACACTACTACCGAAAAGGAGTTGCTTGCTGTAGTCTTTTCCTTGGATAAGTTTAGGTCGTATATCATAGGATCTAAGGTCATCGTCCACTCCGACCACCAAGCCCTTAGGCACCTGTTAGCTAAGTCTGAAGCTAAGCCTAGGTTG
This sequence comes from Lavandula angustifolia, assembly GCA_028984105.1. NCBI lineage: Eukaryota > Viridiplantae > Streptophyta > Magnoliopsida > Lamiales > Lamiaceae > Lavandula > Lavandula angustifolia. The sequence continues at coordinate 10,711,786 of CM054808.1, forward strand.
ATTAGGTGGATCCTTCTTCTTCAAGAATTTGATGTCGAGATTAGGGATAGGAAGGGATGTGAGAATGCTGTAGCCGATCACTTATCTAGGATGGAGTTGAATGAGGAGGTTACCCGGAGTCAAGAGCTTGATATTATCCCTCATACTTTTCCTTATGAAAATGTTATGGCTATAACCCCTGCACCCTGGTATGCGGATATTGTGAATTATTTGGTTGCAGGTGTTTTGAGGAAAGACATGACTTACCAAGAGATGAAGCGTTTCCTTTCCTTGAGCCGAGACTACTTCTGGTCGGATCCATACCTATACAAGATTGGGAAGGATGAAGTGATCCAAAGATGCTTACCGGAAGAGGAACAGAGGAGTGTACTTATAGCTTGCCATGAGGAGAGTTGTGGAGGGCACTTTGGTGGCCGTAAGACTGCCTTCAAGGTCCTCCAATCAGGTTTTTATTGGCCAAACGTGTTTAAGGATGCAATTGAATTTAGTAGAGGATGTGATAGGTGTTAGAGATTGGGAAATATTGGTAAAAGAGATAAAATGCCCTTAAACATTAATTTGACGATTGAGATATTTGATGTGTGGGGTATTGATTTTATGGGACCGTTTCCCAACTCTAGAGGTTTTGTGTATATTTTGCTTGGGGTTGATTATTTGTCCAAGTGGGTTGAGGCTATCCCCACGCGGACATGTGATGCTGATGTTGTTCTCAAGTTTGTGCAGGAGAATATTTTGTGCAGGTTTGGGTTCCCCAAGGCGATCATAAGCGATGGAGGGAAGCATTTTTGCAACAAGCTTTTCGAAAAGCTCATGAAGAAGAATGGTATAAATCATAAGGTTGCTACTGCTTACCATCCTCAGACCTCCGGCCAAGCTGAGACGATAACCGTCAGGTGAAGGAGATCCTCGAGAAAACCGTCAAACCTTCTCGAAAGGATTGGTCCGACAAATTGGGATCAGCACTATGGGCTTATAGGACGGCTTACAAGACAATTCTTGGCATGAGCCCATATCGTTTGGTGTTTGGAAAGGCTTGTCACTTACCAGTGGAGATCGAGCATAAGGCCTACTGGGCAATTAAGGCCACAAATATGGATTTAATGCAAGGAGGTCGAGCCCGAGTGTTGGAGTTAGCTGAACTTGATGAGATCCGTAACGAGGCTTATGAAAACTCGAAAATCTACAAAGAAAAAGTGAAGCTGATTCACGACAAGAGGATCAAGAATAAAGACTTAAAGGCCGGCATGCAAGTACTTCTTTTCAACTCTAGGCTTCGATTATTCCCTAGGAAGCTCAAGTCTAGATGGAGTGGCCCATTTGAGGTGATTGAGGTGTTTCCTTATGGAGTGGTGAAGCTGTATAATCCAAAGACAAAGGAAACTTTTCAAGTTAACGGTCATCGAGTGAAGCCGTACATTGAGGGAGCCCCACAGCATATCGGAGTAAAGTCTATTCTACTCGATGAAGTCAGCTATGATTAGCTCTGCATGAGTCCAGCTCGAGACTGTAACCGAGCGTCGCGTGGAGACTAGTCCACAACCCGTAATGCTCATTCGGTTCACAAATTGAGCGCCGCGTGGGGGCCTTCCCACGACTTGTCAAGCTCACGACGTTAAATGAGCATTTCCTGACGCCATGTTCCACCACCGCCAGCACCCAACGCCGAGTCATGAGGCTCAGCCGTAACTTCTTACGGCTTCGGTTTGTATCTTTTTCCTCTCTTTTGTCTGGTTTTATTTTCGTGCTTGAGTCCGTCGTTTTTGTGTTTGTGCATGTTACTTGTTGCATAATTTCGCTCCTATATCTTGCCCTTGCCGGGTCTGTTATGTGCATGGAGACATGCCATCTTGCAAGTGTGGGGGGGTTTTTACGACTATGAGAAGCATGCGGTGTTTGGTTTTTGTCGTGTTGTGTCTTTGTTTGTTGGATGCCATGTATGATATGAAGTCTCTCGGTCCACGTTGAATTTTTGGTGCTATATTTTGGTGACTTGAATAAGTTTGATCCTCTGTGTAGTAGCATTTAAGTGACGACATAGTATGTGCATGTATGGCTATCGCATTTTCCAAATGATCTTGTGAGATTTTGAGCCTTTTTAGCTTTCTTTCTTCATGCTTATGTGTATCTCGTTGCATTTGGAGCTTCATGCTTTCATTGTTCTATGACTTGTGTGCCTGTATGAACTAGAGATCGCTAAAACGTGTTTTTGTTTTGTCCAAGACATTTTGTCATAAGTTATTTGATTTTGAATATGATTGGAAAACGGTCGTGTAGGATAACCATTTTTAGCCTTTTCTTTTGATTGACCCCGAGCCCGTCGTGGGACACCCCTAGTAGCCCCGTTGAGCCTACACTTTATCTTTTTCTTTGTGTCCTTACTCATGAAAGAAGAAGCAGCCGGAGAAGGGGTGAGAATGGAAAAGAAGGAGGAGAAGGCGAATGTTGGGTCCGACATTTGAACCGACTTCCAACCCAGCATTTTACGCAGATGTTAATTTGAGATGAAATATCAATGTCGGAACCCAGCTTTTGATCCAGCTTTGGACCCAGCATTGTACGCAAATTTTAATTTTGAGAAAAGAGCAATGTCGGAATCCGGCATCCCATCCAGCATTCGGTCCAGCATTTTACGGTAAACATGTTTTGAGAGGAAATACAAAGTTGGATCCGGCATCTCATCTAGCATTCGGTCCAGCATTACAAAAAAAAAAAAAAAAAATTGTGGAAAGATGAATGCTATAGCATGTATTGGGAGTTCATTGTATGTAATTCAAATTTGTGGAGACGTGGGGTGGAGAGAATCGAGTTGAAGAGTTTATAGTCCACTTTTCCTAAAAATCCCAAATGTCCTTAGCTGAGCCCCATTACACCTTATCGACGACCATCCATGATTCTTAAGATAATAGACCTTGATTTGTGGAGGACATAATCTTTAACACGTGTTTAGTTTTGGTTCTTTGGTGCATACGTTATTACTTGAAGCTCATCTTATTCCACATAATGCGTATATTTGTTGAGTATGCAAGTTTTCTTTTGTTGATGATCTTTCACTTGCATACACCATTTGAGTGGAACCATGCTTCGAGCGAGAAAAAGAAAAGAGCGCACCTTAGTGAGGGGATTTTGGATTAGCCTACTTGCATAATTACTTGTTTGATCCGATGTGCTTCTATATCATGTGGATTGAGATTATTCTTGTGAACCATTTGTTGCACTAGACTTTTGATTGTGACCTTGGGAGGTTGAGTATTTGACATGGCATTCATTTTTGTTGTGTTGCTCTACTCTTGGACTTTGCTAGGGACTAGCAAAGGTTTAAGTGTGGGGGGGTTGATTAGTATGTTTTTGTGTGTTTTAGTTGTTCGTTTGTGTGTGTTTGAACCGTGTTTTTTTTGTTTGTTTTTGTGTCTATCCTCGTTGGTTTGGTGTGTTTGATTGTTTCGTGTAGTAGTGCGCAGGCGTGATTGCGTATTTTGGTGGAGTTTTGGGGGAAAAGGATGAGGTAATGAAGAGTATGTTGCATTGCAAACTGCTGTGATGTTCGCAAGGCAACTGGGCCCACTCCCGAAGTTAGTTGCATGATCCGACCGTTCAAATCGAAGATAAAGAAGTCGTGCACATGCTGTCCAAATTTCAGGACGATCCGACGGTTGACGAAGGCGGGACGAGCAAATGAAGAAGACTACGCAGTGCAGAAAATACCTTGCGTTTTCGTTGACTTTTGGTTGACCGCGATTTTAACCCCACTTATAAAAGGGTTTCAACCCCTTTTTGAGACGGGAAGCTGCTGCCCTCGTTTTTCAGTTCTTTTCTCTGGTTTTAGTCCTAAAAACTTCAATTAATTCTTGTTTTAATTCTGGCTTTCATTTTCGTTTTTGGAGTTGGGATTTCTTCAAGACTTTGTGACGATTGTTTGGGAATTCCGAACTTATTATTAGTAAGTTTGTTTTCTTTATTTATGTGTTTCATTCCTATTCTTCTTTGCAATTTGATCCCTTGTCTTATCTTCTTAAACATGAATTCTTATGTGATCCTCGATGCTTTTGATTTGATGATGAGTAGCTAATTCCATAACTAGGGTCAAGGGGATTCAATTCATAACTAGGGTTTATGTTTCTTAGTGCGCATACAAGGTGTTCGATGAAATTACTAGGTGAAATTAATTGGCCGATTAATTGCAATTACGTAGAAGGCTGTTAGGCAACTACGTTAGAACCTCCGTCAACACCACTAGGATCACCCGGAGACGGACGTTTTAGGATTGTTATGCAAGCTTTGAACCTCATCCCGAAGTTAGAATTGATGAACCCGAGACCCTAGCCTTTATTCATTTGATTACATCTTTTAATTCATCCTTGATTATCTGTTAACTGCATTTGATAATTTAGAGTCAGATAAAAACAACCAAGAAAATTTGCAATATGCTATTTGCGTTATTTCACTCGTTTGTGACCATTTAAATACTACTACTAATTCCGATAGCAGTGTTCCTTGTGATACGACTTGGGAAAATCTTGCCACACTTCGCGACCTCGTACTCTTGCGAGGAACCGGACGTGTAGTTTGGTTCGATCAGACAGATTTGTGTTACTAAAACTAACATCTAAGGACCCAAAATCAAAAATAAAGGGTACCTGAATATAATTATGTTTAGCAGGTGCGTAAAGACCCATGGTATGTGGACAGCGGATGCTCAAGACACATGACTTACCAGAGGAGTCTACTGAAGAATTATATCACTGAAGAAGGACCCAGAATTGAGTTCAGAGACAATGCAAAAGGCTATACCAGAGGATATGGAACACTCAGCATTGGAACTGCCAACGTTCCAAGAGTATCATATGTTGAAGGACTTCAGCATAATCTTCTCTCTGTTAGTCAATTTTGTGATAACTCAAATAGAGTGATATTTGACGCTGGTTTCTGTGATGTTATTGATAAATCCACAGGGAAAACAGTGTTATCAGGTTTAGCAGAAAGAACATATATGTGGCTGACTGGAACTCAGCTGAACCTGAAGCTTGCTTATTGGCGAAGAATGACAACCGCACGGGGTGGCTATGGCACAGAAGACTCAGCCATCTCAACTTTAAGACGCTCAACAAGCTTGCAAGAAACACTCTAGCAAGGGGAGTGCCGAATGAAGTATTCAACAAAGACACTCAGTGTGAAGCATGTCTGAAGGGAAAGCAAACAAGGAATCAAAATCCTCCAGTTCCATCGCCTTCCACGGATGGAATTCTTCAGCTGCTACATATGGATTTGTTCGGTCCAGTCTTCCCAGTGACGATCAGAGGCAGAAAATATGCATTAGTGGTGATAGATGACTACTCGCGCTACACATGGGTCATATTCATTGCCAACAAATCTGACGTCAAAACAGAGTTACCAACGCTTCTGAAAAAGCTCAGTGTCGAGAAGAACACCAAGATCAGAAAAATACGTTCAGACAGAGGAACCGAGTTCCTTAATTCCATGGTAAAGGAGTTCTCGCAGCGAAGGAATAGAGCATGAGACTTCTACCGCACGCACACCTCGGCGGAATGGAGTTGCTTTGAACGAAAGAACAGAACTCTAAAAGAGGCAAGAAGGACTCTACTCGCAGACTCGGGACTCCCAACCAAATTCCGGGCGTGGCTACCGATACCGCATGTTATACTCAAAATAGATCTCTACTGACAAAGCAGCATAAGAAGACACCATATGAACTATGGAACGGCAGGAAGCCTTCTCTATCTTATTTCCATATTTTTGGTTGTTCATGCTTTATCCACAATAATGGGAAAGATCAGTCGAAGACTTTTGATAGCAAGTCGATCGGGGAGTATTCTTAGGATACTCTCGGGTCAAGCAAAGCTTTCGAGTATTCAACTATCGGACTCTTTGCGTGGAGGAAAGCCCTCATGTTGTTTTTAACGAGTTTGCTACTAAAGACAGGAGCAATAACTCAAATTCTGAATCTGAGGACATCAGTAAGCAACTACAGGATCTAAGCTTAAAAGACAAATCTGAAAAGATCCAGCTATGTTGGGATGATGATTCGGACGAAGAAACCGAAGACAAATCTACGAATCTCAACCAGTGAGCAAGTAGGCGAGCGCATTGATTCTCCCGAACAGAATCAATCCCGTGTAACTCAGTCGATGAAGAAACCGTTGAGGTAATCGAGACCAACACTACCGAGAGCAACACCTCGGGGGGAACGTCTAGTAATGTTCCCGAGCTGAATGCCCCCGAACCCGGTGACTCGAGAGACCATACTCTTGTTATTGAATTACTTCAATCTCGTGAATAGTACAACTGAAATGCCTAACTCACCTACTATCTGTGTTGAACAAGTTTCAGATGAAGAGTTGAAACATCGTAGATCGTGGCTCGATGCTCACACTGCTGATTTAATCATTGGAGATCCTTCAGCAAATGTCAAGACAAGATCCAGATTCTGTCAAGGAGAAAGCGCATTATTTTCCTGCTTCTTGTCTACTGAAGAGCCTCAGACCATTGAGGATGCACTGAAAGATGCTGACTGGATCATTGCTATGCAGGAGGAGGCTGAATCAGTTCACGAGAAACGAAGTATGGGAGCTTGTAGACGAGACCCGGCATCAACATGTTATTGGAACTAAATTGGTCTTCAAAAACAAGCGAGATGAAAACAACGTTATAGTAAGGAACAAAGCAAGACTCGTGGCTAAAGGCTACTGTCAAGCCGAAGGGATAGATTTCGATGAGACGTTCGCTCCAGTTGCAAGATTGGAGGCAATCAGACTATTCCTGGCCTACGCAACACATCAACGATTCAGAGTTTATCAACCCGGATGTGAAGTCTGCGTTCTCGAATGGCGTCTTTGAAAGAAGAAGTCTATGTGGAACAACCGCCCGGCTTTCAGCAGGGACATCAAGTATATAGACTCAGAAAGGCTCTATACGGGTTAAAACAAGCACCCAGGGCTTGGTACGATACCTGTCCCGAGTTTCTTCTTCAAAAAGGTTTTCGAAAAGGCACGATAGACCGCACTCTATTCAAGCATTCGACCGGAAGAAGACTTATTACTTGTGCGGATCTACGTGGATGACATTATATTCGGATCAAAGAATGTCATCATGTGTCGACAATTTGAAACGATGATGAAGGATAAGTTCGAGATGTCGATGATGGGTGAAATGAACTACTTCCTTGGTTTTCAAGTCAAGCAATCCCGAAAAGGGAACGTTCATCAACCAAGGCAAATACAATCGAGACCTCATCAAAAGATTCGGCCGCACATCCGGCAAATCAATCAAGATCCCGATGAACACGAATATGAAGATAGATCTTGATAAAGAGGGAGTATCGGTAGACCAAACTGAATACCATGCTATAATTGGTTCTTTATTATATCTAACGGCTACTCGTCCCGACATAACTTATCTTTGTAGGTGTACTTGCTCGATTTCGGGCGAATCCCAAGCGAGTCATATGGACTCAAGCAAAGAAGATTCTCCACTATCTACGAGGAACACCCGATATGGGTTTGTGGTATCCAACTGATGATAATATTGAACTAACTGGTTATTCCGATGCCGACTATGCGGGATGTAGAATAGACCGAAAATCAACTTCGGGGAACATGTCGGTTCCTCGGCGGCAAGCCGATCTCATGGTTTTCAAAGAAACAAGCACTCGGTGGCCACGTCGACTACCGAAGCTGAATACATGGCTGCTTGGAAGTTGTTGCGCCCGATCCTTTGGGCCGAGACAACACTGAGAGACTATGACGTCATTCGAAATGAAGTGCCGATTTTACTGCGACAAGTACCGATACTATTGCAATCACTCGTAACCCCGTACTTCACACGAGATGCAAGCACGTGGACATCGAGCATCACTTCATTCGTGACCATGTCGAGAAAAAGGATATCGGGATGGAGAAGATCCATACCGACAAGCAACGGGCTGATATACTGACCAAGCCTCTAGGCGAATCCGGATTCGAGAGAACTTTCGGTAGAGCTAGGTCCGTTTGGACCCTACCGACCCTAGTAAGTAATAAGGTTTCGGGAGAGGAACATTCCAATGAGGGGGGAATGATCACTCTCGATGCGAGTAAGTTCAATACATAGAGATTCGAAACCATCTACACGAGGTATCAGTGACTACTATGTTCAGTGACGGGTTCTGCGTATCTCTACTCAGTAGTAATTTAATACTACAGTACTTTGCATTTATGGCAAAGATTCAGCATGACATTAATATCTTTTGGTTTGTCTTTATTATTAACGACTCACATTTAATGCACGACATTCCATACATAAGCTTGCTGAACTCTGCACGCATTTAATGCATGTCTTTTCGCAGTTACTACTTAGGCTATTTTACAACTGGCTTTGACTTAGGCGCCCTTTATGATCATTGCCTATTTTTAACTTCTAATATTAACCGTCCATATCATAAAGCAAGTTTAAATTCAGCCTTCGATCGAAAACTGTTCATCTTCATAGTTGATATATATATTCGATCATATCTTTGAAACCGCCATTAGCATACTTCATAACTTTCAAATTCCAAAAAATCCGAGATCTGCATTCGCAATCCTTACTTGCAACTTCACTCTCAATCTTATCTCGATTTTTATCTATTGGTATGCTTATATCTGTTAATGTATTTATTATATTTTTCAGTATCGCATTGTACAACACTGTTCTATCCAAGAAACTGATGCGATTCATTTCTTGTAACAGGTACTATGGCTGGTATATCTGTCAGTTCTCCCGACAAGATAGAGGAAATCGTCAGCAAGGGACGTATCTGGTGCGAACCAGTTATGGAGTTCGACGCGTGCGAGCTCGAGTACATGGACGAGATCTTCACATATATGAGGAAATCCGGACTTGAGGAGTTTCTATCGAGGAAGCCGACCTTCTTCCTTCCTCGACAAGTGGCGGAACTATATCTGAACTCCGACTCAGTTGGAGGAGACATTCTGGTGAGGTTCGCTGTTAACGCCACTGACGACGCATCGAGGATACTGAAGCAGATGTCTGTTAAACAAGCGCTGAAGAAGAGCTTCAACCTCCCGTCTGAAGGTGTCAGCACCTTGGGGTATAATGACGACGTTGTCGACACATACCTCTCCGTTTTTTGTGGCAAGCCCACAACATTCAGAGCAGCATTTCCGAAGAATGCCATGCTACAGCAGTTCAGAGCACTGGCGTACATCGTCACTCAGCTGTTGACGAGCCAGGCTGGCTCTTTCGATCAGGTCTCCCGACCGAAGATCCATATGATGATGGCGATCTATGACTGCGTGAAAGTCAATTGGACTGACTTCTTTGTTCGCGAATTTATGGCTCAGGTAGCCAAGTTCAACAAAGCTACGTGAACACTGACCGCAAAGGGAAAGCTTCTCTACGGACTTAAACTGTCAGTCATGATCGAGGATCTCTGTGAGGCTGAGCAGATCACTTATGACGGCAAAGAATACTTTAATGTGAAGAAAATTTGCTTTCACAACAAGTCCGCGGCCCTGCAACAGATTGGTTCAGGACCGGCCGCAGAAGCTCAACCATCTAAGCCTCAGCAGGCGACTCCTAAGAAAAGGACACCTCCGGCTAAATCACCTAAGGCACCAGCCAAGAGGCTGAGGAAGGCCATACCGGATACACCTGCTGAACTAGAGACAACTACTGAAGTGGCTACTGAACCGACTCCTATTCAGCCACTACAGTTGGTAGATGAGTCTTCCTCATCTGAGAAGACCAAGTCAGTGGAGAAAGCCGTCTCCACTGAGGAACAAGTTCAAGAGGAACAGGGAGAGGCTACTGAACCCCAAAGTGAAGAAGTCCAACGTCTGGATAGCCCTCTCTCTGTGCCTCCGCTCAGCCGATCGTCCACTCGCGACTGCGAGACTGACTTCGTTGATATCGAGTCAGATCTGCGTCTGCAGAAGAGACTCTCGGGATGGAAGCTGCAGTTATCGTCTCTAGAGCTTCCCGAGAGATCATCCAGTTCATTCCAGAGCTTGCTGACCACTTAGATTTGCTCGTCCTAGCCAAGTCAGCAAGGCTCCATATGATCCTACGCTTTCAGGAGTGGCCTCAGCTTCAACGCCTTGTTCTACACTACTGCTGTCAGCAGCTCCACTTGGAAGAACTGAGATTGCGTGAGGAGATAGGCTATTTAGAGCCTGAGAATCTCAATACAATGGAGAATCTAAGGGCAGCCATGCTTGCAATTATTGCTGATCGACGCCAAGCAGCTGGCTCGCCGCCCTCAGATTGGTCTGACCACGACGGTCGGGACCCACCCGTGATTCAAGCCCCGGGAAAGCTGGATGAGGGCATCCACAGGGACAAGGATACCCATCCTGAAGCAGCACCACCACTCAGTATCCTTGGGCCTGTGAAGCCTTCGGCTGGTGTCTCGTCCTCAGCAGAGCCTGCTCAGCTCCTGCTCGAGTCGACATACGAGGCAGCGCCTAGCCCATCTGCCAAGAGATCCCGTTCAGTTGCCAAAGCTCTAACTGCACAAGGAATTCAAAATCGGGAATTGGCGAAGGCAGTCCACAAGGTGTGGAAGAAGTCTGCATTGGCCACCACTTCTAAGCTTCAGGGGCTGAAATCCAGCATCTCTACATCAGCTGCCCCTGATGTCTCCGCTCTCATAACTGAAGCATTGGCCCAGCAGCAACGAGCGGTTTCGGACTCGGCTAAGGACAATTCGGGAGGGACGAGCCAAGCTCCTTGAACAATTTCGTAACGCCTTGTCCGCTCATGCCGAGTCGGTCCACCGAGCAAGCCCAGGCCACGGAGAACAAACTAAACCTTATTCAACTGGTCGTGGAGGACAAGATCGGTGAGAAACTAGCTGAACTGAAGTCAGAAGCCGTTCTCTCTCATGCAGCATACAAGGACGCACTCATATCTGAGAGGAACGAGCTGCATCTAGCATTGGAGAAAGTTCATAGCAGACTGGACAACTTGTCCACTATTTATCAGAAGCTAGAGAAAAAGGTACTCATCCCAACCCCGGCTGTACTTGATGATGCCAAAAAGGGGGAAGGAAAGAAGAAGGGTACTGAGAAAGAAAGTGAAGAAAAGAAAAAGAGTACTGAGAAGCTGACTCCCACTAAACCTTCTAGACCACTGAAGGGGACAGCTACTGAAGGAAAGAAGGGGACTGAGAAGCAGAAACAGAAAACTCAGTCTCAGAAAACTCAGACTCAGACTCCGGATAAGGCCCAGGGTATTTCGGCTGCGAGCACAGCTGAAACCGGCCCAAGTGGCTCAGGACCCCAGCAGACTACTCAAGCAACCCAGACTCCCAAAGACATTATTAAGGAGGTTGCTGAGTACGCTGAACAGGCGGTGGAGGACTCAGAAGAAGAAGAGGCTCCTCATCCACCACCAGTTCAAGAAGGCAAGGGCAAACAAAAGCTTAAAATTCCAACCCCTCCAAAGAAAGCGGTTAAGGTACATATCTGCCGAGGAGGAAGCCCAAATAGGCTGCGGATGAGAGACGCGGAGAAATTGCGAGAGGCCAAAGCGGCCTAACAAGCCAAAGTCTAAGCCTGCCAAAGGAAAGACTAAAGCCCCATCCAGAGGAGGAAAGAGAACTGCTAGACTGCCTCCGAGAAAGCTCATCATAACAGATGAAGAGGACAGAGAAAAGGAAAAGGAGCAACGAGAGAAGAGTGCCGAAAGGCGGGGTACATCCAAATCTAGATCTAGTACCCCGGCCTTGAATCGGAAGAAGCCCCTCAAGCAAGCCACCGATACACAAGGAGAAGAAATCGAAGCCATATTTGATCCGATGAACGAGATATCTATACGAGGCGAGGAGGCAAGACAGATTCAGTGCCGCGAGGCGAGAATTTGGAAGGCGGACCTTGAAGCTCGATGAAAAGGACCGAAGAGGAGGCCAGTGCGAGAGTGCCATCTAAAGCCGATATTCCATACGAGATACGGGAAATTCGGGAAGCCACCGACCGAAATTTCAAAGATGGCCAAGAACAGATGAATGGATACCAGCTCAGCTCAATCAAAGATGGGAAAATGCGAAAATTGAGTTCATCAAGAGGAACTATTTTTGGAGGTTCTGGTCCAACAGGACAAGGATTGAAGCTTACATGGAATGGATGTTCGCTACTGAACCTGAACTCTACCCATACCTCGACAAAGCCATATCTGAAGGTATAGAAGTCAGTGTTCCGGGACCCAGAATCATACCTCCACCGAGAAGACAGGATGACTCAGTACACTATGGTACGATTGAAGCGGAAGTGAAGCATGCAGCAGCGAAGAAAGAACTTGCTGAAGATGAGCCTGCTGATTTTGCAGAATTTCTGAAGCTAAGGAAGATCACATACAGGATGTATGGAGTGCCGCTCCCTGAAGATCAGACTTAAGAGTTCATGGACATAATCAAGAAGTTTAGTGGCCCTCCTCCTTAGATCTTTAGCTCATTCTCTTAGCATAGCAAGATTGTATCTGTACTGAATTTCTCTTACATATATACAAATCTTCTTTTGGCTCTGACAAATACTTGTTGTCTAAATAGCCGTGTTTGCTTTATGCTTTAACACTCAGAATCACTGAAGTGATTACTGACACACACACATTTTATTTATTTACTTGTCAGTTTTTTGCTCGGTTAGATCTCTGATAGACTAGACTTTCAGTTACTATTTCTCTTTGGGGGAAATTGTTGCATAGGGGGAATTATTGTAAAGGGGGAAATTGTTCTGCTCTGTCTCCCTCAGTAGTCTAGCACTTACCAGACAACTCCACTGATCCTACTTGTAATATTTGTAAGGAGCTATGTTTCTGAGTGAGTTAGTGTTTAGCATAGTTGATAGGACATAGATGATAGGTTTTGACATCATCAAATAGGGGGAAATTGTTGGGTGATGATTCAATCCTCAGCATGATCATACTTGTGGGAAATGACTCTATCTTCTATACTGAATCACGCTCAGTAGCCTCGTGCTCTGACTGTTGAGAAGATTTGAAGATCCCAAAACCCTATCTGATTGGTGAACCATTCCTTTGTATTCGTATTTGTCTTTGAGGTTTCAGACTCAGTAGACACTCTGCTCTGGTCAAGGCGCTCAGTAGCTCATCAGCCTCAGCACCAGTGTAGAAGACTCAGTGAATAATGGACTCAGCAGGAGCAGTATACTGAGAGAGTCAGTTGAAATGAACTCAGCAGGAGTAGTTCACTGGACTCAGAGCTGATTTTCAGTAGACCTTTCTCAGCTGTCTATCTACTGAATACAAAATCAGACTCAGCATCGGCTGACAGTCTTCTGAACTGTCTGAATCTTTTGATAAGCTATCAGTGTTGTCAAGTACGAGGAAGAGAGAAGTCAACTTCAGTTGCCTCGAAGTTTGTTCTGTCTCAACCACCACATCCACCTCGACAAATGACAAGCATACACGTGTCGTCTCACCTACTAAAGCTACAGTCAACATATTTCCGTAAAAGGTGGGAAAGTACACTGTTACCTACACAAAAGAGCCGTTTGCTACCAAAAAGAGAGAGAGAGAAGAAGATCGTCTCCAACGGATCTATTTCAATCTCCACTCTATAAATAGAGACATCATTCAAGATTTGAAGCTCACCCACTATCCAAGAACACATAGAAGCAAGAAACGCACAGAGCATTCAAACGAGCGAAATTAACGACTAAGTCTTCCGCAAGAATCAACCGAGTTATCTCCGGCGAAAGACTACATACAGCTCAAAAGGAACTAAGCTGAACCGACATAAGCTTCTAGTATCCAAGCGACTAACACGAACCTATAGCTAAACCCTCAGTTGTTCGTCGCTCTAGATAGCTACATTCTCGTTCCTTATCCCTCTAACCCTAAGCTCACTTGTTATATCCATAGCTTAGACGAAGGAGTTCACATTTGAACCCAATCCTTATTGTATAAGGACTCCTTCATTATTGGAGAAGTTTGTCAAACACTTAAAGTTTGATAGAAGTGTAAACTGGGACTTGCTCAGTATAATGCCCAAGCCACGGCTTTGTCCAGTGTACAAGCTGACTGAGACTAACTCAGTATAATAAATAACCTCTTGATCTATCGGGACAGTGGACGTAGGTTTGTTGATATCCGAACCACTTTAAAAATATCTGTGTCGTTTACTTACTATTTCATTAATTTTACTGTGCATACTGAACATCATATTTAAAATCAATTTAACTGTCTCAGTATTCTGAACTTCTTATCTACTGAACTGAGACTTGCATAAAACATTTTCCTCATCAAAACAGATTTGGGCCTACACAATTCCGCACACTAAACTCTCACTGATCGATACTGAATTCTGACCTAGTCAGTTAGCAGATCTCAGCTGAGTCAGTACTCTTTTAGCCTTTAACACGATTCAGAATAGTTGTGCAGGTTCGCTTGAACTATTTCAGTACGGCACCTTCCTGAATAGGACTGTTCGTGTTCGAAAGTTGAGAAATTTGGATTCAGGAGTATTCACCCCCCCCCTCTACACCTGAACTCACTCACGGGATCAACATGCTCCTTCTCATTTTCCATGTGAGCTTTGTCGCTGAGCTTGAGTGTTCTAGGAGGCAGCCTAGCTCCAGTCTTCTTACCTCCAGCTGGACCCTTAGTTTTGCCTTTAGCAGGCTTCTTCTTTGGCTTATTAGCGGCTTCAGCTTCGGCTATCTCCCTAGCCAGTTTCTCATCGGCTGCTATTTGAGCCTCCTCCTCTGGAGTTATGAACCTCCTGGGTCCTTTCTTCTTGGAGGGAGGGGTTGGAAGCTTCAGTACCTTTATGCCTTTGCCGGCAACTAGAGGAGGAAGAGGAGCTTCTTCCTCTTCTGATCCCTTGTCAGCATACTCAGCAACTTCTTTAATAATATCTGAAGGTGTTTGTGTTGCTTGAGTTGTGACTTCTTTGGCTCCTGAGCCACTTGGGCCAGTCTAAGTAGATACTGCAGCTCCTGGTGTTGAGACACCCTGGGCCTCGCCAGTTTGTGAAGGTCCAGTGGGGGCAGATGACTAAATCTGAGATGCCCCTACAACTTTCCTTGCTCTCTTCGAAGCTTTCAGTATCAGCTCCTTAGTTCCTTTCTCAATAAATCCTTCCTTCTTTTTGGCATCAGCAAATTGGGAAGGGGTGGAATTGATACTTTGCTGTTCAGGCTCTTGTATGCGTCGGATAGATCATCCAACGTATTGTGTAGCTTTGACAGCTTCTCATGCAGCTCGTTTCTCTCATTTGTGAGCTGAGTGCTGTATTTCTTATGCGAGAGATCAGCTGCAGCCTAAAATTCCTTCAACTGCTTCTCCCCCTTCTCTTCAATAGCCTTCTGGATAGTTTGCAATCTGAGATCAGAGGCTTGAGAGATGGCGATGACGGATTCAGTATGAGCAGTTTGGGCGGCCTTGTAATCATTCAGCAATTTGACTTGGCCTTCCTGAATCGTCTTGAGTTGTTCTTCAAATTCAGCTCTCTGTGCAGCGAGGGCATTCGTCAGAATACTGGAGAAGTCAGAGACAGGAGATGTAGAAATTGCGGTTCTGAGTCCCTATAATTCTGCACTCTGAGCCTCAGTGGTTTGCCGCCAGCTTTTGTGGACGGTGCGGGCGAGGAGTCTATTTTGAGTCCCCTGACTCCTCAGTCCCCTAGCCACTGACTTAGAACATCGACTTTTCGGGTTGGGCGCTATTTGAAAGCAGACTCAAGAAGGAGCTGAGAAGGATCAGCTGCCTTCGAAGTACCAGCCGCCGACTGCCCGGGTCCAAGGATGCTGAGTGGAGGTTCACCAGTTGATGGAGGAAGATCCTTAGCCGGTTGAGTTCCCTCATCAGGCTTCTTATGGCCTGAATCACGGGGTGGGTCCTAACCCTCAGTGTTAGACCCATCTGAGGGCGCATATGCTCAGATAGGTTGTCTGTTGTTCAGCATCGTAAGCATTGCCGCCCTCAAGTCTTCGAGCGTGCCGAGGTCAGATGGCTCAGAATAGCCAATCTTTCCCCTGATCAGCAGCTCTTCTTCGTGAAGCTGCTCGCAGGAGTGGTGAATGATGAATCTCTTCAGGTTGTGCCAATCCTGAAACCTTATCAACATGTGGAGCCTCACCTGCCTTGCAAGTAAGACAAGGTCACTGTGGCTGGCGATCTCCGGAATGACTTCAGAAATCTCTCGGGAGGCTCTAGATTTGAGAGCTGCGGCCTCCATCCCGATTGATTCTAACTATGAGGCGATCTCCAAATCATCAACTTCAATGGGAGACGCCTGTTTGTCAGCAGACGGGATGCTTGGACGTCCAAGGGACTCTCTAGAGTCTGAATTTCTTCAGCTTGGACATCTTCTGCTTGGACCCCTTGGTCCACTGTTTCACCATGCTCAATGGAGACGACCTTCTCCACTGACTGTGTCTTTTCTGAAGACTCGGGCTCATCCCTCAATTGCAGAGGTGGTTCAGCAACCACAGTCTCTAGCTCAATCTCAGGCACAACCTCAATGACTCTCTTCAGCTTCTTGGTCGGCGCCTTAGGAGTTGATATAGGAGGGGACCTCTTCTTTGTTGGCGTGGAGGTCTTCTGAGTCCCGGCCTTTGGGTCAGCGGGCCCTGAGCCGATCTGCTGAAGGGCCACTGCCCTGTTCTGGAATCTTACTTTCTTTGGATTGAAGTAGGATTTATCAGCGAATGTAATGCTCTCAGATCCGCAGAAGTCTTCTATCATTACGGAGAGCTTCAATCCGTATAGAAGCTTTTCTTTGACGCTCAGTCACTTGGAAGATTTGTCGAATTTAGCCGACTGCGTCATGAACTCCTTAAGAAAGAATTTCGTCCAGTTAATTTTGGCTTGGTCATAAATGGCCATCATCATTTGTAGCTTGGGCCTGGACACTTGGTCGAATGAGCCTGCTTGACTCGTCAGAAGCTAAGTCACTTTATACGCCAGATCTCTGTATTGAGGGAGCATGGCGTTCTTGGGAAAAGCTGCTCTGAAGGTCGTTGGCTTTCCGCAAAATTCAGTAAGGTACTCGTCCATCATATCGTCTTTGTAAGTGACGGTAGTGAGTCCTTTATTCGACAAGTTGAAGCTTTTCTGGAGAGCTTCTCGGATGAACATCTATTTGATTATCGAAGCATCTCGGGCGGGGTCGCCTACTGAATGAACTCTGAAGCGGCAGCGAATATCCCCGTCAACTGACTCTGAGTACAGATAGGCTTCAGCCACTTGACACGGAAGGAAGAAGGAGGGCTTCCTTGTCAGATATCCTTCCAGTCCGGTCTCGCGGAGGGCGTAGAAGATCTCCTCCATGTAGTCGAGATCGCACGCGTCAAATTCCATCATAGGTTCACACCAGACGCTATCCTTCTTGAGGATCTCTTTCATATCGACAGGAGAGTCTACAATGGTTCTTGTCATTTTAATAATCTACAAACACAGTGCAAGTCAGTATCCAATAATATAAGAAAAATCATTGAAAGATCATACGATACTGAAAGATCATTGAAAATTACCAAAAGATTTTCTGAGATGTTTTAAAGGGTAGAATATATGTAACGAAGTAAGAGATATTCTTCAGAAAATCTAGGGTACTTAAGATATTTGCAGAGTTGAAATGGCGGTTTCAAACATTTGAATGCATATATATATCTTAGAGAAGATAAACAGTTAAATATCAAGGGTTTAGTTTGAACACGCTTTTTGAGATGGACGGCTAGGATTAAGTTTTATAAAATAGGCAATGATCATATTAGCCGCCTAAGTCAAAAGACAGTTGTATATAGCCTAAGTAGTAACTTGATACGACATGCATTTAATGCGTTGCAGATTTTAACATGCTTTTACATAGAATGTCGTGTATTAAATGTAATCCGTTAATATTAAATGACATTTTCTAATGCATTGAATACGATGCTGAATCTGATTCATAAATGCACATAACTGTTCTATCGGCTACTGAGTAGAGATACGCAAACCTGTCAGCTGAACATTGTAGTCAGCTGATATCTCGTGTAGATGGTTGCTGAGTCTCTACGTACTGATTTTACTCAGTACTGAGAGTGAACATTCCCCCTTACTGAATACTCCTCTCCTGAATCCTCTTACTGATTGGAGTCAGTAGGGTCCAGCAGACCTAGCTCTACTGAAAGTTCTCTGAATCTGGCTTCAGCTAGAGGCTTGGTCAGTATATCAGCCCTTTGATGGTCAGTATGGATCTTTTCCATCCTGATATCCTTCTTTTCGACATGGTCACGAATGAAGTGGTGTCTGATGTCCATGTGATTGCATCTCGTATGAAGTACAGGATTCTGAGTGATTGCAATGGCACTGGTACTGTCGCAGAAGATCGGCACTTCATTCTGAATGACGTCATAGTCGCGTAGCTGCTGTCTTAGCCAAAGGATTTGGGGGCAGCAACTTCCGGCAGCCATGTATTCAGCTTCAGTAGTTGACGTTGGTACTGAATGTTGTTTCTTTGAGAACCATGAGATCAGCTTACTGCCAAGGAAATGACATGTTCCTGAAGTTGATTTTCGGTCAATTCTACAACCTGCATAGTCAGCATCAGAATAGCCGGTTAGTTCAATATTATCATCAGCTGGATACCATAAGCCCATGTCCGGTGTTCCTCTGAGATAGCGGTGAATCTTCTTTGATGAGTCTATGTAACTCTGCTTCGGATTCGCCTGAAATCGAGCGCAGACACCTACAACATAAGTTATGTCAGGACGAGTAGCTGTTAAGTATAATAAAGAACCAATTATAGGACGAAACTCAGTTTGGTCTACTGATAATCCTTCTTTATCAAGATCAATTTTTATATTCGTGTTCATCGGGATCTTGATTGGTTTGCCGGATGTGCAACCGAATCTCTTGATGAGGTCTCGAGTGTATTTGCCTTGATTGATAAACGTTCCCTTCTCAGATTGTTTGACTTGAAGGCCGAGGAAATAGTTCATCTCTCCCATCATTGACATCTTGAACTTGTTCTTCATCATTTTCTCAAACTGCTGACACATGATGACGTTCTTCGAACCGAAGATGATGTCATCTACGTAGATCTGCACAAGTAATAAGTCGTCTTCCAGTCGAATGCTGAATAATGTGCGGTCTACTGTTCCCTTCTGAAAACCATTCTGAAGAAGAAACTCAGACAGGATATCGTACCAAGCCCTGGGTGCTTGTTTTAACCCATACAGAGCCTTTCTGAGTCTGTGAACTTAATATCCCTGCTGAAAGCCGGGAGGCTGTTCCACATAGACTTCTTCTTTCGGTACGCCGTTCCAGAAAGCAGACTTCACATCCATTTGATAGACTCTGAATCTTTGATGTGTTGCATAGGCTAGGAATAGTCTGATTGCCTCCAATCTTGCAACTAGAGCGAACGTTTCATCGAAATCTATTCCTTCAGCTTGACAGTAGCCTTTTGCCACGAGTTTTTCTTTATTCCTTACTATGACGTTGTTTTCATCTTGCTTGTTGTTGAAGACCCATTTTGTTCCGATCACGTGTTGATGCCGAGGTCTGTCAACAAGCTCCCAAACTTCATTTCTCGTGAACTGATTCAGCTCCTCCTGCATGGCTATGATCCAATCAGTGTCTTTCAGTGCGTCCTCAATTGACTGAGGTTCTTCAGTAGACAAGAAGCAGGAATGTAAGACGCTTTCTCCCTGACAGAATCTGGATCTTGTCTTTACGCTTGCTGAAGGATCTCCAATAATTAAATTAGAAGTGTGAGCATCTAGCCACGATCTACGATGTTTCAACTCTTCATCTGAAATTTGTTCAACACAGATAGTAGGTGAGTTAGGCATTTCAGTTATACTATTATGAGATTGAAGCAATTCAGTTACAAGAGTGTGATCTACTGAGTCACCAGGTTCAGGGGCATTTAGCTCAGGAACATCATTAGTTCCCCCCTGAATTATTATTCTCAGTAGAGGTCTCAGTTACCACTGGGGTTTCTTCATCGACCTGAGTTACCCGGGATTGACTCGCTCGGGAGAGTCAATCTGTTTAGCTACTTCGTTGCTTGGTTGAGATTCAGTAGACTTGTCTTCAGTTTCTTCATCTGAATCATCATCCCAACATAGCTGGATCTTTTCAACTTTATCTTTTAAGCTCAGATCCTGTAGCTGCTTACTGATGTTCTCAGATTCAGGTTTAGAGTTTCTACTCCTGTCTTTAGTAGCAAACTCATTAAAAACAACATGAGGGCTTTCCTCCACGCAAAGAGTCCGATAGTTAAGACTCTGAAAGCTTTGCTGACCCGGGAGTATCCTAAGAACACTCCCTGATCTGACTTGCTATCAAAAGTCTTCAGCTGATCTTTCCCGTTATTGTGAATAAAGCACGAACACCCAAAAATATGGAAATAAGATAAAGAAGGCTTCCTGCTGTTCCATAGTTCATATGGTGTCTTCTTATGCTGCTTTGTCAGTAGAGATCGGTTCTGAGTATAACATGCAGTGTCAGTTACTTCTGCCCAGAATTTGGTTGGGAGTCCTGAGTCTACGAGCAGGGTTCTTGCTGCTTCTTTGAGTGTTCGATTCTTCCTCTCAGCAACCCCATTTTGTTGAGGTGTGCGTGCGGCAGACGTCTCATGGTGTATACCTTCTACTTTGCAGAACTCCTCCACCATGAAATTCAGGAACTCAGTTCCTCTGTCTGAACGTATCTTGACGATCTTGGTGTTCTTCTCGACACTGAGCCTTTTCAGAAGCGTTGGTAACTCTCTTTTGACGTCAGACTTATTGGCAATAAATATGACCCATGTGTAGCGCGAGTAGTCACCAATGACCACTAATGCATACTTCTTGCCTCTGATCGTCACTGGAGAGACTGGACCAAACAAATCCATATGTAGCAGCTGAAGGATTCCATCAGTGGAAGGAGATGGAACACGCAGATTTTGATTCCTGGTTTGCTTCCCCTTCAGACATGCTTCACACTGAGTGTCTTTGCTGAATACTTCATTCGGCACTCCTCTTGCTAGAGTGTTTCTAGCCAATTTGTTGAGCGTCTTGAAGTTGAGATGGCTGAGTCTTCTGTGCTAGAGCCACTCCGTTCTGTTGTCATTCTTTGCCAACAAACAAGCTTCAGGTTCTACTACATAGATATTCTTTTTGCGCGAACCTGATAACACTGTTTTCCCTGTAGATTTATCAATAACATCACAGAAACCAGCGTAAAAAATCACTGTATTCGAGTTATCACGAAATTGACTAACAGAGAGAAGATTATGCTGAAGTCCTTCAACATATGATACTCTTGGAACTGTTGCTGTTCCAATGCTGAGTGTTCCATAGGCTCTGGTGTAGCCTATTGCGTTGTCTCCAAACTCGATTCGGGGTCCTTCTTCAGTAGTATAATTATTCAGCAGGTCCTTTTGGTATGTCATGTGTCTTGAGCATCCGCTATCCACATACCAAGGGTCCTTGTGCACCTGCAAAATAGAATTATATTTAGCTACCCTTTATTTTTGATTTTGGGTCCTTAGATGTTTGTTTTGGAAACCCATATCTGTCTTACGACCCTGGTGGTCTCAGACAGTTTTTTCCACTTTTGTCAACATATTTGACCACTGGACTGGTCGATGCTGACATCTGAGGCTTCTCAGGTTCAGGAGTCCTGATCTTCTGAGTGAGTGGACTGCTGACCTTTGCCTTTCGCACGACTTTCTTCTTCCTTTTCTGACTTTTGGATCCTCTTCTGACTATAGGATCATAGTAATATGACCCATACTGAGCTGGATGAGTCAGCTGTGGAGGTCCATACTGATCAGCCCATTTTGCTTTGCCGGTTCCCCCTTGTCAGAGTGCTGATAACTAGGATGAGGTGCCTTCATCTTCTGTTTGTTCTTGGCTGGGGGTTCAATATGTCTGCATTGATGGTCTCCCCATGAACAAACCTATCAGCTAGCCGATTTTCTGAGCGTGCGAGGGCAGATGAGGAGGCTCCCTGGCTGAATCCAAGTCCCTCCTTGCAATGCTTAGGATTGTTGCTTGCTAGCATAGCCTCTAGCTTATTTTCAGCGCCCATATAATCGCTCTGTCATCAGGTTTCTCCAGACATCATCGCTCTTCTTCAGCAGTTTATGCTCGGTCTGAAGTCCAACTCTTGCTTCAGTAGACTCAGTTCAGTATCTTTCTGAGTCAAGTCTTTGGTCAAAACTGAGATCTGATCTTCTTGATGCTGAGACTTGGCCATCAGAGAGTTTTTCTCCTCCCTGAGTCTCAACACAAGTCCTTCTGACTCAGTAGCAACCTGACTCTCCTAAGAAAGTCTCTGATTCTCCACTTTCAGGGTATCCAATTCCTGAAGAGTCTTACTGAGCTGCAAACTCATCTGAATCTGCTCGTCGAGTAGTTCTTCGTATGTGATCGCGACGTCCAGATTCTCGTTTGCACTTGAAAGAGTGTCGTGTGTGCAGTGTGAAGAGGAATTAAATGGTGCATGAGAGTTTACCTCATCCTCTTCTGCAGCCATGAGACATTTTTCAGCATCTTCTTCAGCTTCAAGCTCTATGGCCATGAAAGCTGCTTCATCGTCTGGTGAATCCATGAAGGAATCGACTTCATCTGAGTTGTTTGAGAGTTCACCGGCAATGTATGCTTGTCTCTTCTTCATGAACTTCTCCCTTCTTGCTTTACGTGCTGCTCTTTCAGCAGTACTGAGCTCAGGACGGTCATATTGATAATGTCCTAGCCTTTTGCAGTTGTAGCAGGTTGTGACTCTTTCTTCTTTGCTCTCACTGTCTTTCGACTGAGCTGAGTCTTCCTGTTTGCTGCTATGCGAGTCAAGAGTGTGCTTAGGTGTATATTCATTCTTGCCCTTAGAGTCTCTGACAACTCTTGAGAGCTTTCTGCGCCTCTCCTTTTCCTTCTGATACTTCATGGCAAGCAGCGCGTACTTCTTGGCTAGATTTCCTTCTTGTATGTCGCTGAGTGAAGGTTCAGCCTTGCTAGACGCTGGAGCTGCTGTGCTGACTGATGCTTTAAAGGCATGGTCGACTTGGGTGTCAGCTTCAGCTCGCTGCTTCCTTTGAGGTAAGACAAACTCGAACTCCTCTGCTTTAAGTTCTGAAAAGATATGGTCAGGAGTAATAATATCTAAATCAGAGTGACGTAATAAAGTAGCAAAGGGGGTCCAGTTTCCGTCTGGCAGTGCCCTCAAAATCTTGAGATTTATCTCTCGGTTAGAGAATGTCTTTCCTAGCCCGTTGATAGAATTCATCAGATTCGTAAATTTGATGTTGAGATCTTCAATGGTGTCACCAGGCATGAGAGACAATCTCTCCAACTTTTGAAGTTCCAGCGCAAGTTTGTTCGCTTTAATCTTCTGAGTCCCCCGACTCAGTAGCGCTAGAGCATCCTAGAGTTCTTGTGCGGACTTACAGTCCTGAACTCCTCCGAAATAGGAATCACTCAGGGTGGTTAGTATAGCGTTTCTAGCGACGCGGTCTAAGTTGTGAAGCTTCTTCTCCTCAGGGGTGAAGAGACTATTGTCCTTAGGGATTATCTTCCCGGTCACCATTCCTCCTCCGTCTGCTGGATCCTGAGCTACGACGCTATCAATCATGGGAACGATAGGTCTGTCCTCCAGAACCTCTGTCATGCTATCATGAAGAGAGGTCAGATGTGCCTCCATTCTGACCCGCCATACACCATAGTTCTCTACTGAGAACATGGGTACCATCCTGATCCCTGACATATCAGACATGATAGGTAGTGATATGAATGAAGAATGATATGCAGTGAAAATGTTTTCCGGATCCGTTCAAGTAGACCAGTTTCAAAATAAGAAGAGTCTTAAAGAACTCCTGCTCTGATACCAATTGTTGGTCCCGAGAGTACGTTTAGGTGTATAGGGGGGGTGAATACACCTGAAAACCGATTTCTCAACTTTAACACGAACAGTCCTTTTCAGGAAAGTGTCGTACTGAACAAGTTCAGCAGACCAGATAAGCTGTTCTGAATCGTGAGGCAGAGTGACTGACTCTACTGAGACCTGCTAGCTGACTTGGAGTCAGAATTAAGTATCGTTCAGATAGAGTTCAATATTGTGGAATAGTGTAGGCCCAAATTCAGTTGAGTTAAGAAAATGTTTATATTAAAACAGTTTTAGTAGATTAGTGCAGTTGGTTAAGTTTGCTGAAACTCAGTTAAATGATTTGAAAGATATTTTCAGAATGAACAGTAAATCAATGTAACAGTAAAATGCAGAACACAGAACACAGAGATTTTTCAAGTGGTTCGGATCCAACAATCCTACGTCCACTGTCCCGAATGATCAGGAAGCTATGTATTATACTAAGATAGTCTCAGTTGGTTTGTACGCTGGACAAACACTGGTCTTGAGATTTATACTGAGCAAGTCTCATTTTACAAGGTTATCAAACTAAGTGTTTGAAAAACTCTCCAACAGTGAAGGAGCCCTTTACAATAAGGATCAGTTCAGAAGTGAACTCCTTCATCTAAGCTATGGATTTAGGCGGTTGAGCTTAGGTTAGAGGGATAGGGAACAAGGATGTGGCTTCTAGAACGACGAACAGCTGAGTGTGAGCTTTGGGTTCGTGTAACGTCGTTTGGATACTAGAGGCTGTATAAATCAATTCAGCTTGGTTCCCTAAGAGCAGAAGTGTAGTCTTTCGCCGGAGATTATTTCTTCGAACTTCTTGTGGAAGACTTAAGCTTTTTCAAATTTGCTCGTTGAATGCTATATGTGTTCTCGTGTATGCGAATGTTCAGTTCCGTGAGCTTCAATTTGATTTATCCCACTATTTATAGAGCAGAGATTAGGATAGATCCGTTGGAGATGACGATCCTTTGTCTCTCTCTTTTGGGTAGCTAACGGCTCTTTTGAAGTATGGTGGCAGTGTCCTTTCCCTCCATTTCTGGAAAGTTGTTGACTTGCAACTTTATTAGATATAGGATACGTGGTTGCTTGTCATTGGTCGAGGTTCAGGAAGTGGTTGAGACAGAACAGACTTCAAGGAGATCTGAAGCTGACTTCTCTCTTCCTCGTATTGACTCTGCTGATTTGACTTTAAAGATCCTGACAGTCAGAAGACTGTCTGGCCGTTGCTGAGTCTGATCTCTGATTCAGTAGCATGCTCTCGCTAAGTCAGCTCTACTGAAGATCAGCTCTGAGTTCAGTGAACTACTCTTGCTGAGTTCAGTTCTACTGACTCCTTTCGATATCTTGCTCTCGCCGAGTCCAAGATCACCGAGTCTTCCACTTCGGTGCTGAGGCAGATAATCTACTGAGTGCCTGAACCAGAGCAGAGTGTCTGCTGAGTCTGAAACCTCAGAGAGAAAAACAGATTACAACGCAATGGTTCACCAATCAATATAGGGTTTTGGGATCTTCAAATCTTCAGTAAGTATTCAGAGCACAGGGCTACTGAGTTAATGTCAACTGAGAAGACTGAATCATTTCCCACTATTCAATGCTGTTGCTGGGGACTGAATCATCACCCAACAAAAGGCTACTGTCAAGCTGAAGGAATTGATTTTGTTGAAACATTCGCTCCAGTTGCAAGATTGGAAACCATTCGACTATTCCATACATATGCAACACATCAGTGCTTTAAAGTCTATCAGATGGATGTAAAGTCAGCTTTTCTTAACGGTGTACTGAAGGAAGAAGTCTATATTGAACAACAACCCGACTTTTTACACGAACGTCAAGTGTACAAACTCAAGAACACTGTATATGGGTTAAAACAAGCACCCAGGGCTTGGTATGATGCCCTCTCAGAGTTCCTCCTTCAGAAAGGTTTTCAGAATGGAACAATAGATCGCACCTTATTCAGTATCAAGTTTGACGACGACATTCTACTGGTACAGATTTATATGGATGATATCATTTTCTGATCAAGAAACTTGATTATGTGTGAGCAATTTGAGAAAATGATGAAACAAAAGTTCGAAATGTCTATAATGGGAGAGACGAATTATTTCCTTGGACTTCAAGTCAAACAATATGAGAAGGGAATTTTCATCAATCAAGCAAAGTATACCAGAGATCTCATCAAGAAATTCGGTTGCGATTCTAGCAAACCAGTCATGATTCCTTTGAATACTAATTTAGAGATTGACCTTGACAAAGAGGGAGCATCTTTTAACTTAACTGATTATAGAGCTATTACTGGTTCATTATTATACTTAGCAACAAGCAAACCTGATATAACCTATGATGTAGGTGTATGCGCTAGATTTCAGGAGCATCCCAAACGAAGTCATCTAGACTCAACAAAGAAGATTCTTCGATACCTGAAAGGAACACCTGATGTTGGGTTATGGTATCCTGTTGATAATAATCTTAAACTAACTGGATATTCTGATGCTGATTATGTAGGTTGTAGAATCGACATAAAATCAACTTCAGGAACATGTCAGTTCCGTGGCAGTAAGCTTATATTGTGGTTTTCAAAGAAATAACACTCAGTAGCTATGTCCACTATTGAAGCTGAATACATAGCTGCCGGAAGTTGCTATGCCCAGATCCTATGGCTTCGACACAACTGAAACATTATGATATAAATCAAGATGAAATACCAATCTATCGTGACAACACTAGTGCTATTGCAATCACCCAGAATCCAGTCTATATACATGATGCAAGCACGTGGATATCCGACACGATTTCATCCGAGATTATATCGAATAGAAGGATATCAGGATGGAGAAAATCCATACTGACAAACAGGGCAGATATATTGACCAAACCTCTAGCTGAGACCAGATTCAAAGAAGTCTCAGCAGAACTAGGTCTACTGGATCCTACTGACTCCATTCAGTAAGAAGATCTTTGGATCATTTAGTAAGGGGAACGTATACAATAATGCTGAATGTATTCAGTGTCTACACAGTGGAATCAGCTGACTAATATGTTCAGCTGACAGGTTTGCGTATTTATTTAATATTTAACGTTCAATACATGCATCACATTTATTTCTCGCCATTAATTCATAAAGGATGTCATTAATAAAATCATTTTCATTAAAAGCACAACATCTATATACTGATTGTGGAGCATTTAACGCATGCCATCTCACCTTACTTTATTTGCGATAGATACGTATGTCGAGATTATAGGTGGCATAATAATCATTGTTGTTAATAATATTAAATATCAACCATACATTTTAAAGTAAGATCTGATCTGAATTGTATACTGAATAAACTGTTCACATTCATATCTCACATATAACTTACTTGATCAAAACGACAACTCATTTCTGCCATTATCGAAGACTTAGTGATGTGTATTTTCTAAATTATATACAGAATTCTACTACTCTCCTACACTAAATACTCGGTAAATAATCTGATTTCTTACTTTGCAAACACTAATTTACTCTACTTTTAAGTGCTAACACCTATTTTTCAGGATTTCTCTCGTGAAAACATCTCCGAACAACACTGTACTTGTACCATGGGATAAGGATGAAATCCTCTTAGGCAACAGGGTTTAGTTCGAGCCGGTGATGGCTTTCAGATCCTGTGATCTTGACTACATGAAGCTGATCTTTGACGAGCTTTAGCGTTTAACCTCCAGACCTTTCTCATTAGGATGCCCCATCTGTGGCTTCCGAAGCAAGTGAAAGAATTCTACTACAACTTGGTGGAGTTACAGAGACGACCTTAATGATATTACTTGCATTACATATTAGAAAGAGGAAGGGCATCATGTATGGGAGCCTAAAACTG
Source organism: Lavandula angustifolia (assembly GCA_028984105.1). Classification (NCBI taxonomy): domain Eukaryota; kingdom Viridiplantae; phylum Streptophyta; class Magnoliopsida; order Lamiales; family Lamiaceae; genus Lavandula; species Lavandula angustifolia. The sequence continues at coordinate 10,739,475 of CM054808.1, forward strand.
CAAATCTAGACATTCAAGAATGTCTGATTTAGAGCTTCAACCTACCAAACGAATGCATATTTCTTGTTGGCTACAAGGAGACATCGATCAACAACTATTTCTGCAGATTCAGTGGGCAGAAAGACATCATCTTCAAGGCAGTATTTCCGGAGAACCAGTTATTGCCATAATATAGAGGCCTGACGTTAATAGTCAACCCTATCTTGACAAGCTCGGCCGGATCTTTTGATCAATTATCCAGAGTCAAGTGGCCATTAGGGATGGCGTTCATGTGAACTGGATAGAGTTCTTCATCAATGAATTTAAGATTCAGAATTACAAGTTTATTCCAACTGATGGATGATGGAATTGAAGGGAAGAATTGATTACCTTCCTCCAGTTATGTTGTTGCAGTTTTGATTGTTCCTCGTGTTTCAAATTTTCTGATCTGTGTCCCGACCCTTTTTCTTCCTCCGTGTGGTTAGACAACTGAATAAAAAGAATATTGTCTCTCTCTCAATCGCGAGTATGCATTTGAGAATATGAATGACTGTTCTCATTATGAACAAAATACTAATATATATAGACTTCAAAAGCCAATATTATATTTATATTTGTAGCCCTTTGATTTAATTATACTTCTAATGGGCTTCTACATAAATTTGCCCATAATATAATAAATTAATCTGTTAGGCTATTTTTATTTATCAATTAATTGGCCCAGCAAGCCAAGTAATTCCAGATAAATAACATTATTAAATAATGATTTCTGAGAGATAATAAATAACTAGGCAACTAATTGGGCCAGATCAGGGATCTAATACAAGAAATAAAGTCGGGCCTCAAATTATTTAATTATCGATGCTCAGCCCAAAGCAAAATTAATTAATAAACACAGATTTAGTCAACTAGAGAATCCGTGCTGACTTACCCCTATAACCCAACTTGAGCATGGACTTGTATTTTAGACTTAATTGATCTCCGTATTAAAGATAAAAATATCCATTAACTAATTAAGTCCACTAACAGCTTAAATTAATTAACATCTTATTTTATTCTTGAGTAGTACCACTCGACCTTATTAACACACCTGAAATTAATCAACCGGCCGGGTTTAATGTGCTAATCCTTACAAGTTCCTTAGGGGATTTTATCAACCCATTTTACTAGGATACGTTTGCAAAATACAGACAACCAACCTGAGCCACAAATGACTACTAGCACCTAAGATACGTAGATCCGGTTGTGATGACGTTTACCATAGTAGGTCAAAGTGATAGATAGCCAAAAATGCACTCAACTGAAGTCTTACCAAGCTTAAGACCACTTAAGTCATTGAGATCTTGGTTCTCCACTAAGGTCAGTCAGGAGAACACATCTCACTATGATCCATCAATACACCACCTTAAATGTACCAGTATAGACAAAAAGCCAAGACAAGCCACTTCTTCTCTAAACTGTAGCTTAAAACGACAACTAATATTTAAGTTGTCTCAGCTGTGATAACTGTTTATAACTTGCTTGCTCAACCAATTGTGTAGTCTTCTGTGATACCCGACACACTACACAAATCTAACTTTATTACAAGATAAATGATTACATGTGCAAATATATATTTATGAGATAGAAGATTAAAATAGTGGTAAGGACAAAAATATATTGTATACAAGCATAAAATTTGCTTCCAGTATAAAAATCCCAACAATTCTCTCACTTATACTAAAGTAAACTTTTAGTATACAACGTGTTAGTTCTGGTACTAACTAGTACAAACAAACACACTCAACTATCTGTCATATCTATCAATGCATCTTCTCCTACTTATACAAAAGTTTTTGTAGTCCTAAGTAGGGGGCATCTCTACCACTCCTAAGCCTCGAACATGCTTCTCGTAAGCCGGAATTGGTAAGCTCTTCATGAAAGAATCAGCTAGGTTGTCTTCAGTTCCAATTTTGTTCAATCACCACGTCTCCTCGATTTACGATTTCTCGTATGATGTGGTAGTTCATGTCTATGTGTTTAGACGCCTTGTGGGATCTGAGTTCCTTTGAATTTGCTACTGCACCCGAGTTATCACAATAAATTGTGATAGTCTTAGGCAAATTCGGAACAATATCAAGATCCAGGAGGAAATTCTTAAGTCAAACTGCCTCTTTCGAAGCTTCTGAAGCAGCCACATACTCTGCTTCCATGGCTGAGTTCGCAATGCATTTATGCTTTGCACTCCTCCATGAGATGGATCCACTTCCCAAGGTAAACACATAACCCGAGGTAGACTTCTTCTCGTCTCTGTCAGTCTGAAAATCCGAGTCTGCATAAGGTAGTGGACTGTCTGACTAGTAAACAATTCTATAATCTCTAGTCCGTTTAAGGGTACTTGAGAATATTATTGACCGCAGTCCAGTGGGCTTGTCCAGGGTTAGACTGATATCTTGAGACCATGCCTACAACATATGAGATATCTGGTCTCGTACAAAGCATTGCATACATGAGGCAACCGACAGCTGACGCATATGGTACAAGCCTCATACTTTCTATCTCTTCAGGCATTTTAGGGAAATAATTTTTGGATAGAAAAATGCTATGTCTGAAAGGTACTGAACCTCTCTTGGCATTTTGCATGCTAAAAAAAGCAATCACAGTGTTACTGTAGGATGCTTGTGACAAGCTTAACATCCTTTTCTGGCGATCTCGGATAACCTTAATCCCAAGGATGTAAGCAGCATCACCTAGGTGCTTCATTTGAAACTACTCGGATAACCACGTCTTTACGTCTGATAACACTTCAACATTATTGCCAATCAGAAGGATGTCGTCTACGTAAAGTGCAAGAAACACCACTGATCCAACGGTACATGCACACCTCGTTAGGACAGGATACAAAACCATAGGATTTGACTACCTCGTCAAAACGTTGGTGCCATAACCGGAAGCATACTTAAGTCCATAAATAGACTTCTTAAGCTTCCAAACTAAATGCTCTTCACCCTCTTTCACATATCCTTCTGGTTGTTTCATTTATATGTCTCTACATTCTTCAAGCTGACCGTTTAAGAACGCGGTCTTGACATCCATTTGCCAGATCTCTAGGTTCATGTGAGATAATATGGAAAAGAGAATCCGAATGGACTTGATCATTGCTACAGGCGAGAAGGTCTCCTCATAATCGATACTCTCTTTCTGTGTAAAACCCTTCGCCACTAGCATGGCCTTAAATGTCACAATCTCTCCATTCGGTCCTCTCTTTCTCTTGTATAACCACTTACTACCAATAGCATTGCAGCACTCAGGTAGTTTAGTGATCTCGTATACATCCATATCAGTTATGGACTCAAATTCCGAGTCCGTAGTGATTCGCCATGAATCTGCATCTACATCTTCCACTACTATGTTGTAAGTCCAAGGATCCATAATATCTTGTTCATCTGTCGGGAGATGATTAGACGTCTCCCCAGTGAACATATACCGATCAGGTGTAAATATCACCCTCCTACTATGTCGAAAAGTGTCAGGCGTTGTGTTAACAGATTGTGCAGTTGCTCGTGGAGCTCTATCTTGCACAACTGGCTTTGTGAGTGGATCTCGATCACCTTGTAATTCCTCAAGAATGATCTCGACTCGAGACTTGTGATTACTAATAATCCTCCTCTAAGAACCGAGCGTTGGTGCTAACAACGATCTTATGTTCATTAGGATCATAAAAGTAACCACCCTTCGTTTCCTTCGAATACCCTATAAACATTATAACCTCTGAACGTGGCTCTAACTTGTCGGCCTGCTTATTCAGCACATAAGCAAGACACTCCCAAATCTTTATGTGGTGCATACTGGGCTTGTGCCCGCTCCACAATTCGATCGAAGTTGTGTTAACCGACTTGGATGCTACACGATTTAGTAAATATGCCACAGTCTCAAAGGCAATCCCTAAAAGGAAATTGGCGAACTTGCATAACTCATCATCGATCGAACCATCTCTAAAAGAGTTCGGTTTCGTCACTTTGACACACCATTCTGCTCAGGTAAGCCCGGTGCTGCCAGTTGGGATGTAATCCCACATTCTATCAAGTAATCCTTAAACTCGTTAGACAGGTATTCCCCACCACGATCAGATCGCAGTGTTTTGATTTCTTTAGATACCTTCTTCTCCACTTCTGCTTTCAAACCTTTAAGGAATTCAAACCAATCCGACTTGTGGCGAAGAAGGCAAACATATCCATACCTCGGGTAATCATCAGTAAATGTAACGGAGTACTCATACCCTCCTTAAACTCGTTAGATAGGTATTCCCCACCACGATCAGATCACAGTATTTTGATTTCTTTACCTACTTTCTTCTCCACTTCTGCTTTGAAATTTGCTTTGAAATCTTTAAGGAATTCAAAGCAATCGGACTTGTGGCGAAGAAGGTAAACATATCCATACCTCGAGTAATCATTAGTAAATGTGACGAAGTACTCATACCCTCCACAAGCTTGTGTAGACATAGGTCCACACAAGTCAGAATAAATCAAACTTAGTGCTATTGTGGCTCTATAACTATTTGCCTTAAAAGGCCTAGTCACCATATTTCCTACCTAGTAGGATTCGCAAGTTGACAATGGTTCAAGTTGGAGAGACTCCAATAATCCATATTTCACCAACCTTTGGATCCTATTCAGATTGATGTGACCTAGTCATAGATGACATAGATCAGTTTCATTTACCTTAGAAGATTCTTTTCTCTTCTTATTGTTTGATGATGAGGAAGGAACATTAACAGAATTACGCGGTTTGCAAGTAATAGTATATAAAGATCCGATTAATGGCCCTCCATAGATAAAATCACTGTCTTTCATGATAGAAACATCACTATCAAAACTTGATTATTAACAATCCATGGTGTAGAGTTTGAAACATAAATTATGTTTCGTCTAAACTCAGGCACATATAAAAAATCTTTAAGTACTAAAACAAAACTATCAAAAGATATATGTAAATCTCCAATGGCAATTGTAGGAACTCTCGATCCATTGCCCATTGAGACTACCACCTCGTCATCGCTCAATTTCCTTTTCTGCAAGAAACCTTGCAAGGTGTAACAAATATGATTAGTTGCTCCGAATCCACTACCCATTCGTGGGTAGAAGAGGAAACAAGAACAATCTCAATTACAAGAGCAACTCGCGTCTCATTCTATTTTGTCTTGACATTTGGATAATAATTCTTCCAGTGTCCTTTCTTACCACACTTGAAGAACCTTCCTTTCTCCTTTGACATTTGCATGCCGCCGGTAAGAACCGTCTTCTTACTCCCACTGCTCTTCGTGAATTGACCACCCTTTCTGCTCTTTTGCTAGTTTCCGCCTTTCTGAGATTGATTAAGAACTTATGAAATTTCTGAACAGACATATCTGAAACATATAATATAAAAATTTAAAACATGTAAGAAACTTATATTTGCACATAATTCGTAATTAATAATCATTGTAACCTTTAGTAAAAACAATGATATTAAAAACCTCGAACAACGCTAGGAATTTCACTCGTAAGCCACGCAGGTGGACATTTACTAGCGTAACCCTAAAACAAGCTATTTACCTAGCTCTTTAATTCCAAATCCAGGCCCAGGTTCTTAAGAGGAATGGAATTAATAGTTCGATATTCTGGACCATGTCACTATTAAATTAAAAACGCGTGAAAGGACTTCGAGAGAAGTGAATTATACCCGTAGTGACATCTAAGCATTGACCATTAATTTGACCAAAATAGAATCAATTCTCGAAATTGACATACTCACGAGTACCATGCCGCATTAATTTGATCTATTTAGCCATCCTATTTAATTATTATCTTCTAGAGTACTCGTGTTTACTAGGCAGGCAAGCCACGCAGGTGGACGTTTACGGCTTCGCTCCTGCTACTTAATAATAATTAAATATTATTTTCGAAAAACTCATCTCACAAAACTTGTAGCTCAAAGATGCAAGCAAGCCACGTAGGTGGACATTTACTAACATAATCTTCCTAGTTTTGTGTAGTGTCCAATTAAATTGAGGTCTAATTAAGTGTTTAATATCCAATTTAATGGAATCTAAATAAATATTTAATTTTTAAATGTTGCTTAGACTTTTTATTTAAAAGGGTTGTTTAGATTCATGCTTAACCACATAAATCCTAAAGCATGCCTTTCTAAGCGCATACAAGAAAACATGCTCGCAAAAAATTAAACATGCTTTTAACGATATAAATCATATTTTCATGTTTTTCTAAGAGCAATTAATCACATAATCGCATACTAAAGTATAAGACTAAATAAATACAAAAATAGAAAATTTAAAACGTTGTTATCGGGCTAAAAGCAAACTAGTAATTCATATCTATTACGTAGTCCGATCAAAATACTGCTCTTCGAAATCTTCGAATTTGAAAAACTGCATCGAATTCGTCAGTTGTTGCAACTTTGATTGTTACTCGTGTTTCAGATCTTCTAATCTGTGTCCTGGCTCTTTTTCTTCTTCCGTGTGGTTATAGAACTGAGAAAACAATATTGTCTCTCTCTCTCTCTCAATCACGTATATGTGTTTGAGAATATAAATGTCTGTTCTGATTATGAACAGAATACTAATATATATAGGCTTCAAAAATTAATATTATATTAATATTTGTAGCTCGTTAATTTAATTATACTTCTAATAGACTTCTACATCAATTAGCCCATAATATAATAAATTAATCTGTTGTGCTATTGTTATTTATCAATTAATTGGCTCAGCCAATTAATTCTAGATAAATAACATTATTAAATCAAGATAATAGAATCAAAGGAGACTCAGTCGGAACCTCAAGTAGACACTATATCACTGCAACATTTGCAAGTATCCCACCTTCAGTAGAATTTGCTAAGAACAGGGCAACAGAGGAGGTGGCCGACTTTATACCAAAAATTATAGATCACACAAATCAAGTGGACATGGCAGTAAGAACTAGGGTCCAGATACGTCTACGATTCTTGTACTAGGATGTCCTTGATGAGACTATCGACCTCAGGACTATTCCAGTACTGATATCTGAAGAGCAAAAGCTCAGGTCAGAGATTAGCTACGGAGAGTCAGCTATAATCGCTTCCATGGATGACCTGAGAGCCACAATACTCTATTTACTAAGTCTGAAGGGAACACAATCGCCCATTCAGCAAGAGACAAACACAGATGATGCAGCTGATCAGGATTCAACCCCCAAGTATGCAGACTAAGGAGGATCTAATGAGCGAAAATCTCCCAGTGATAATGATGATGCACCACCACCACCGCCCTCATTTGGTGTCATCATATCAGCTCCTTCCACCCCTCAACAAAAATAGAGTCAAGCTACTGAAGAGAAGCCAAGTGAGTCAAGCTATCAAGCTGAATTATGATGCCTCCATTAAAACTATCAATAAATGCTTAAAAGGAAGGGACACAAGAACATGCTACTCGCTAAAGACATACACATCAAATGGACCTAGTTCACAAAAGATCAAACTGAAAAGTTAAGTGCCATGACTACTGAGGTGCAAAGGGTCAGCACTCCGATCGTCCCAGATACTAATCTAATCCTCAAAAAGGCACTAGAGGCACAAAAGGTGGATCTCGCAGCACAATTCTAATATATTCTAGAAAATCAAGCAGCATTGTTTGCTGAGAAGATGACTAAAGTTGTTTCAGATGTGTTGACTGCTATAGAAGAAAGAAATAAACTAACATCAGCTAATGTATCTAAGGCACTAACTGAACAGGTAAATGCAGGTCACATTATCAGAGAAGAGTCCTTGAAGCTAGTTGACGATTATTTGAGGAAATTTGATAAGAAGGATGCTGATCTACTGAACATCATCTGGACTGAGCACGACAAATAGTGGGACAACTATACTGATGCTATCTGAGATGAAGATTCCTGAGTAAACGTAGTTCATACTGCTATTGAATCTCTCTCCACCAAAGTAACTACTCTTTCCACTCTTGTCACTTTATTTGTTGATGCCAAAAGGGGGAAGAAAGTAGAGAATGAAAATTGCTTACGGTAATTAAGTCTGAAGAAGTAGAAGAAAAAGGAAAAAAGTCAACCTCTAAGGGGGAAGGACAAAAGGTAGGAGACAGAACAGAGAAAGAGACTCAGTTGGTCTCATTCGGGGCTAGAGGATCAGGGGAAGGATCCTCAGTTCAAGAAGCTATGGATGAAGTTGCTTAGTTCATTGACAAACTTGAGACTGAAGGAGAGCCAGTGTGCTCAGTTGTGAAGGGCAAAGCTAAAGCCGACAGATCTCCCACCCCTCCACCAAAAGTTCCTAAGTTTAGAACTACAGATGAACAAGAGGCATCTGATCAGTTAATGGCCAGACGTCTTTAAGCCGAAAAAGAAGCAAAGATTAAATCCTAGAAGAAGTCCATTACAGTCAAAACAACGGTGCCACAGAGAAGCAGATCCATCATCCCAAGGCAGACAAGGGCCAAAGCTGCAAAAGAGAAAGAAGAAGCAGAAACGGCCAAAATAACTCAGAAGTCAAAATCTACTGAGATAAAGACTCAGATGCTAGAACAGAGACAACTGAACAACATATCTCTTCAACAAAACTCTCAAAAGAGCAAGAGGCCGAGCAGAAAGCAATATGGGATGCATGCGAGCGAGGTTTGGATATTACTTTAGAAACCAAACAAGTCAGTGAAGCAAGAGAAAAACTAAGACTTGCTGATCTAGAGGCACTCAGGCTAAGAACATAGAAAGAAGCTAGAGAGATAGTCCCATAAAAGGACATAAGCATTCCCACCACTTCAAAATTCTACAGACGAGGCGTTCAGAAGGAAGATTTGAAGAAAATATTACACCCTTGTGTCGACAAGTGGATGCCCTGGAAGTATACTCAGAAACGAGAATAAATAAAAGTGGAGTTCATCAAGTTGTGCTACGTATGGTGTGTATACAAGAAGTCGACAGATGTAGATACCCTGTTTAAGTATTTCCTAATTTAGTATGAACCTACTCTCTACGCCTTTATTGAGACTACTCTAGACGAAGAAGGTATCCCACTGAAGGCAGCGGCTAACAGAATCCTTTCTCCTTCTATGACGCTATATGGGAATATTTTCATGAAGGAGATAGAGGAAGAGATTACCTCTGCGAGGTTTAGGAAAATCTTAAATCGGCATATTCAAGAAGATCAGAAGGCAATCAAGGACCTCAGAACCAGTATTTACAGATCTTATGGTCTTGATGTGCCAAAGGCTAAGTTAGCAGACTCTAGAGCGAACCTTCGGAATTTCAAGAAGATGAGCTGATTAGTCTAGTTCTGATAGTGATAGAATGATTTCGATACTTGTAATTCTTATCATTAATGAAATTATATCATTGTTTGGCCGAGATAACTACTCATTGTCATAAAGGATACCTTTACTTTTCAACACAGCTGATCACCTCAGTGAGCAAGACACACACTCACTTATGATGTATGTATATATTTATGTGTGATTGTCTTCGGATTTTGAGTTGCATTGATTGTAATAGGTTTTGGCATCATTAAATTGGGGGAAATTGGGAATGTGATTCAGTATGACAAGAGTTGAAGATCCCAAAACCCCTAGCCGAGTGATGAAATATTATAATGTAATAGCTTAGTTGAGTTCAGTTTGTTAGGAACTCAGTAGGCTAGCTAGAGTTCAATAGCTTATTAATTGTCTGTCGGATGGACTCATCATAGAAGAACTCAGTAGTTCGCTCAGAACCTATCTAATATCGAAGGAATCGATCAACCAGCTGAACATATCAGAAGAATGTCAGTAGAAAACAACTCAATTAAACTGTTCGAGGAATCAGAGGAAGTCAACTCAGCATCTACTTTGGAGTTTGAACAAGCCTCACCTATCATTCTACCTCGACCACTAAGGAGCTGCCAGCACTTTACTTGCAATGACATAAAGCTGCCCTCAAGACTGAAAATAGAAAAACTCTACAGTAACGTTTAAAATTAGAGATGATCGTTTTCCTTGTCATGCTTGACACTTGGCTAGGTCTCTCCCAACGGATCTTTCCATGGTTACAACTATAAATAGAGATCTTCAAGTGGATGAAGACACCGAGAACTCAAAACACTCAAGCATTCAAAGCTCTACCGAACTTAAAGCATACTTAGCGAAGAACACAAAGCTCAGATCAGACACTCTTATTTCTTCTCTCTAAAGATCATCTAGTTCTCATTCTCTATTCTAAGCTAACTTTTATTAGATCATACGCTTAAAAAAACCCGAAGGAATTCAAATTTGTGCACTGTTCTTCTTGTAAGAACTCCTTCTAGTTGGAGAAACCCAAACCCCGTGTTTGAAAATTGTAAAGTCACTACGACTATACGTAGAGTATCTGTCCTGCTTACAGATCGACTAATACTTGCTCAGTATAATAAAATCAAGACCTTCTGACATACTCAATAAAAGACTGACTTTCGCTTTTGAGTTAACACATGGACTCAGGTGTATTCATCCCCCCTATGCCTGAAGACTCGTCTCTAGACCAACATGACTTTTTTGTCAGTATTCAGTCGGTAAAATTTCCAAACGAAATATTTCCGTTAGTAAAATTTACCGGCAAGCTCAAACCTGACGTCATAATTTCGTCACTAATCCGTCAATAAAATATTTATCAACGGAACTATAATGATTACCTGCGAAATCAGCGAACTTCTTGTAGTGGTCCAATTTTGCAAGACGACATTGTTTAGTATTTCTTTCAGCCACCGAAAAATTTGAAATCATAACATATCTTCAATTATAAAAACATTCATGCGGCCGGTCGCAGGTGCAAATCGACCGCTATGTTTGACTTTTCTTACTTTCATGTTTTTGACGACTAGGCCGCTCCTCTTGGGCTTATTTCGCTTTGCTCGGTGCACTATCCTCCATGGTTTGGCTTCCAAATTTCTTTGCATAATGTGTTTTTTATTAATTGTTTTACTTTTTGTTTAATAATTTTTTTATTATTTTTTAAATTTTATAATTGTGTAGATAATACACATACGAGAGAGAAGATAATGGGGATTTTCTGGGGGATATTAAAGTATCACTTGTTCTTAACAAAAGTATCACTATGCACATAAAAGTATCAATTATTGAGAAATAAATCGCTTGTTCAGAATAAAAGTATCAATTATTGTTGGTCTCGAGAGCACGTTCAGGTGTAGAGGGGCGGGGGGGGGGTGAATACACCTGAAAAACCGATTTTCTCAACTTAAACACGAACAGTCCTTTTTCAGGATGATGTCGTACTGAACAAGTTCAGCAGGCCAGATAAGCTGTTCTGAATCGTGTGGCCGAGTGACTGACTCTACTGAGATCTGCTAGCTGACTGAGAGTCAGAATTCACTATCTTACAAATAGAGTTCAGTGGTGCGGAATAGTGTAGGCCTAAATTCTGTATTTGAAATCTTGAGATTGAGTTTCAGGAAGAGGCACTCCATACATGCATAATTGACCTTTCTCAGCTTCAGTATCTCAGCAAAGTCCGCTGGGTCTTCTTCATCAAGGAATTTGGCTTCAGCAGCGTCCTTCACTTCTTTCTCTATTACTCCATAGTGAATGGATCCATCAAGTCTCTGTGGGGGTGGCAGGATTCTGGGGTCTGGAACTCTGACTTCAACATTTTCTTTGACAGCTTTTTGCAGTCTGGCATACATATCTAAGTCAGCTCTCATGATCCATTCAGTATATGCCACTGACTTACGCTTCTCAGACCAGAATCTCTAGAAATAGTTCCTTTTTATGAACTCGATCTTCAGTGCTTCCCACCTTTGAGTGAATTCCACTGGTATCCATTCATCTGTTCTAGGCCATCTGTGAGTGTTCAGATCTGTAGGCTTCCTGAATCTCCTGTATCTATAGGGGATATCAGCCTTTGCAGGGATCCTCTAACTAGCTTCCTTTTCAGTTCTCAGCTTGAGAGGTTCAAGATCTGCCATCCTTATTCTCTCTCTGGCTGCTTCAATTTGCCTGGCCTCTTCACCTCTGTATAAGTATCTGTCTAACTGAGCCTAGATTTCTTCCATCTCTTGTTCCTGTGCCTTCGAGGCAGTGTAGGAGGGCTTGTGAGGTGGCTCTTCTTCTGAGTCAGCAGGCGTTGATGATTTTTCTTTGGAAGTCCCCTGCTGCCCAGTAGATTGTTGCTGCTGCTGCTCCTTCTCCTTTTCTTTATCAGCCTCGTAGCTGAGTTTAAGCATTTTAGGAGGCAGCCTAGCACCTATTTTCTTGCCTCCAGCTAGAGCCTTAGTCTTGCATTTGACAGGCTTCTTCCTCTCCCAAGTCCTCCTCGTCAGCATACTCAGCTACTTCCTTTATAATGTCAAGAGGAGTTTGAGTAGCCTGATCTGTGACTTCTTTGGCTCCTGAGCCACTTGGGCCAGTCTCAGTTGATGCTGCAGCTGCAGCTGAGACACCCTGGGCCTCGCCAATTTCAGTTGGTCTAGTAGGGGCAGATGACTAAGTTGAAGTTGCCCCTGCTACTGACCTTGCTCTCTTTGGAGCTTTCGGTGTCCGCTCCTTGGTTGCTTTTTCCACTACACCTTCCCCCTTCTTTACTAAACTTTCCCCCTTTTTGGCATCAGCAATTAAGGTTGAGGGTGGTGCAGATACCTTTCTGTTCAGGCTTTTGTATGAGGTTGACAGATCGTCCAACTTATTATGTATCTTTGTCAGTGCCTCATGCAGCTCGTTTCTCTCCTTGATCAGCTGATCGTTGTATTTCTTATGTGAGAGATTAGCCGCAGCCTTGAACTCTTTCAGCTGCTGTTCTACCTTCTCTTCAACAGCTTTCTGAATAGTCTCTATTATGAGTTCATTGGCTTGAGAGATGGCAGTGACGGATTCAATGTGAGCGGTTTGAGTAGCCTTGTATGCATTCAACAGTTTGTCCTGGCCTTCCTGAATCGTCTTGAGCTGAGCCTCGAAGTCAGCTCTCTGCGCAGCTAAGGCATTCGTCAGAATGCTGGAGAAGTCAGGGACTTGAGATGTAGAAATGGCGAGTCCCTGCAGCTTTGCACTCTGTGCCTCAGTGGTTTGCCGCCAAGTTTTGTGGACGGTACATGCGAGTAGTCGATTTTTGGTACCTTGATTCTTCAATGCCCTGACCACTGTTTTCGAGCGACGGCTCTTTGGGCTGGGCGCTACTTCGAAAGCAGATTGGAGAAGAAGCTGAGCAGGATCAGCTGCTTTTGAAGTACCAGCCACCGTCTGCCCAGGACTAAGGATGCTGAGTGGAGGGTCTGCAGTAGATGCAGTGGCATCCTTGTCCTGTTGAGTTCCCTCATCAGGCTTCTCAGGACCTGAATAATGGGGTGGGTCCTGACCATCGGGGTCAGACCCATCTGAGGGCCCAGGTGCTAAGACAGGCTGTCTGTCGTTCAGCAGAGCGAGCATGGCCGCCCTCAGATCCTTGAGCGTGCCAAGGTCAGATGGCTCTGAGTAGCCAATCTTCCCCCTTATCAGTAGCTCTTCCTCATGGAGCTATTCGCATGAATGGTGAATGACTAGTCTTTTCAGATTATGCCATTCCTAGAACCTTATCAATATGTGGAGCCTCGCTTGCCTAGCCAATAGGACAAGATCTGAGTAGCTGGCAATCTCTGGAATCACTTCAGCAATCTCTCGGGAGGGCTGGGGCCTCCATCCCGACCGATTCTGACTCCGAGGCTGTCTCTGAGTCCTCGACTTCAATCGGAGACGCCTGTTTCTCAGCAGATGGGATGCTGCTGAGTGGAGGGACGTCCAAGGGGCTCTCCAGAGTCTGAACTTCTTCAGCCTGGACTTCTTCACTTGGGACCCCTTGCTCCACTGTTTCTCCATGTTCAGTGGAGACGATCTTCTCCACTGATTAAGTCTTCTCAGAAGACTCTGGCTCGTCTCTCAGCTGTAGAGGCGGCTGAGTAATGACGGCCTCTGGTTCCACCTGAGCCTCAGTAGGGACAACCTCGCTGACCTTCTTCAGCTTCTTGGTTGGTGCCTTAGGCGTGGATTTAGGTGGGGACCTCTTCTTCTTCGGCGTTGAGGTCTGCTGAATCCCATCCTTAGGTGCAGCTGGCCCTGAGCCAATCTGTTGAAGGGCTGCTGCCCTATTCTGGAATTTGACATTCTTCACGTTGAAGTATTACTTGTCAGCGAAGGTGATTTTTTCAGACGCGCAGAAATCCTCGATCATGACTGAGAGTTTCAGTCCGTATAGAAGCTTCCCTTTGACGCTGAGCCGATTGGATCCCTTATCAAATTTAGCTGATTGCGTCATAAACTCTCTGAGGAAAAACTCAGTCCAGTTGATCTTGGCCTGATCATATATGGCCATCATCAGTTGCAGCTTGGGCCTCGACACTTGGTCAAAAGAGCCTGCTTGACTCGTCAGCAACTGAGTCACTATGTACGCCAATGCTCTGTACTGAGGGAGCATTGTGATCATGGGAAAGGCAGCTCTGAATACTGTTGGCTTACTGCAGAACTCAGTAAGGTACTCGTCCATAAGATCATCTTTATAAGCGACGGTGCTGAATCCTGTGTTCGGAAGATTGAAGTTCTCTGAAAGGCTTCTGGAATAGACATCTGCTTCACTTCCATGTCAGTGCGAGAGGGATCGCCTACTGTATGGACGACGAATCTCCCTCTGATGTCTCCATCTACTGAATCAGAATTCGAGTAGATCTCTGCTACTTATCGCGGGAGGAAGAAGGTCGGCCTCCTTGACAAGAATCCTTCTAAGCCGGTTTCTTGGAGAGCGTAGAAGATCTCCTCCATGAAATCCAGGTCACACTCATCAAACTCCATGACTGGCTCGCACTAGACTCGATCCTTCTCGAGGATCTCTCGCATATCGGCAGGAGCCATAACCGAGTTTCCAGTCATTTTAATAATCTGCATACATAGTAGGTCAGTATCGATAAAAGTATAAAAGAGATAAGAGCATATGATACGAAATGATCATTGAAGAATTACCAAAAGATTTTCTGAAGATTTTGAAGAGCATTTAGATAGAAGGTAATAAGAATCTCAGAAAATCTCGGGTACTTAAGATATATGCAGATATGAAATGGCGGTTTCAAAGATTTGAACGCATATATATATCTTAGAGAAGATAAACAGTTAAAGATTTGAACGCGTTTTTTGAGATGGACGGCTAGGATTAAGTTTTATAAAATAGGCAATGATCAAATTAGCCGCCTAAGTCAAAAGCCAGTTGTAAATAGCCTAAGTAGTAACTTGATACGACATGCATTTAATGCGTGGCAGAGTTCAGCATGCTTGTACATAGAATGTCGTGTATTAAATGTGATCCGTTAAAATTAAATGATATTTCCTAAGGCATTGAATACGATGCTGAATCTAATTCATAAATGCACAGAATTGATATATAGGCTACTGAGTAGAGATACGCAAACCTGTCAGCTGAACATCGTAGTCAGCTGATACCTCGTGTGAATGGTTGCTGAGTCTCTACGTACTGATTTTACTCAGTGCTGAGAGTGAACATTCCCCTTTACTGAATGCTCCTCTCGTGAATCCTCTTACTGATTGGAGTCAGTAGGGTCCAGCAGACCTAGCTCTACTGAAAGTTCTCTGAATCTGGCTTCAGCTAGAGGCTTGGTCAGTATATCAGCCCTTTGATGGTCAATATGGATCTTTTCCATCCTGATATCCTTCTTTTCGACATGGTCACGAATGAAGTGGTGTCTGATGTGCACATGCTTGCATCTCATATGAAGTACAAGATTCTGGGTGATAGCAATGGCACTGGTACTGTCGTAGAAGATCGGCACTTCATTCTGAATGACGTCATAGTCGCATAGCTGCTGTCTCAGCCAAAGGATTTGGGCGCAGCAACTTCCGGCAGCCATGTATTCAGCTTCAGTAGTTGACGTTGCTACTGAATGCTATTTCTTTGAGAACCATGAAATTAGCGAACTGCCGAGGAACTGAGACATTCCAGAAGTTAACTTTCGGTCAATTCTACATCCTGCATCAGAGTAACCAGTTAGTTCAATATTATCATCAATTGGATACCATAAACCCATGCCAGGTGTTCCTCTGAGATAGCGGAGAATCTTCTTTGCTGAGTCCATGTGACTCTGCTTCGGATTCGCCTAAAATCGAGCCCAGACACCTACAGCATAAGTTATGTCAGGACGAGTAGTTGTTAAGTATAATATAGAACCAATTATAGCACGAAATTCAATTTGGTCTACTGATACTCCCTCTTTATCAAGATCGATCTTCATATTCGTGATCATCGGGATCTTGATTGGTTCGCCGGATGTGCAACCGAATCTCTTGATGAGGTCTCGAGTGTAGTTGCCTTGATTGATGAACGTTCCCTTCACAGATTATTTGACTTGGAAGCTAAGGAAATAGTTCATCTCTCCCATCATCGACATCTCGAACTTATCCTTCATCATTCTTTCAAACTACTGACACATGATGACGTTCTTCGAGCCGAAGATGATGTCATCTACGTAGATCTGCACAAGTAATAGGTCGTCTTCCAGTTGAATGCTGAATAATATGTGGTCTACTGTGCCCTTCTGAAAACCTTTCTGAAGAAGAAACTCAGACAGGGTATCGTACCAAGCCCTGGTTGCTTGTTTTAACCCACACAGAGCCTTTCTGAGTCTATAAACTTGATGTCCCTGCTGAAAGCCGGGAGGCTGTTCCACATAGACTTCTTCTTTTAGTACGCCGTTCAGGAAAGCAGACTTCACATCCATTTGATATACTCTGAATCTTTGATGTGTTGCGTAGGCTAGGAATAGTCTGATTGCCTCCAATCTTGCAACTGGAGCGAACGTTTCATCAAAATCTATCCCTTCAGCTTGACAGTAGCCTTTTGCCACGAGTCTTGCTTTGTTTCTTGCTATGACGTTGTTTTCATCTCGCTTGTTCTTGAAGACCCATTTCGTTCCAATCACATGTTGATGCCGGGGTCTGTCAACAAGCTCCCAAACTTCATTTCTCGTGAACTGATTCAGCTCCTCCTGCATGGCTATGATCCAGTCAGCATCTTTCAGTGCATCCTCAACTGATTGAGGTTCTTCAGCAGACAAGAAGCAGGAATATAATGCGCTTTCTCCCTGACAGAATCTGGATCTTGTCTTTACGCTTGCTGAAGGATCTCCTATAATTAGATCAGAAGTGTGAGCATCCAGCCACGATCTACGATGCTTCAACTCTTCATCTGAAATTTGTTCAACACAGATAGTAGGTGAGTTATGCATTTCAGTTGTACAATTCTGAGATTGAAGCAAATCAGTTACAAGAGTGTGATCTACTGAGTCACCAGGTTCAAGGCATTTAGCTCAGGAACATCATTAGTTCCCCCTGAATTATTATTCTCAGTAGAGGTCTCATTTACCACTGGGGTTTCTTCATCGACCTGAGTTACCTGGGATTGACTCTGTTCTGGAGAGTCAATCTGTTCAGGTACTTCTGCTACTGGCTGCGATTCAGTAGATTTATCTTCAGTTTCTTCATCTGAATCATCATTCCAACATAGCTGGATCTTTTCAGTTTTATCTTTTAAGCTCAGATCCTGTAGCTGCTTACTGATGTCCTCAGATTCAGGTTTAGAATTTCTGCTCCTGTCTTCACAGAAACCAGCGTAAAAAATCACTCTATTCGAGTTGTCACAAAATTGACTAACAGAGAGAAGGTTATGCTGAAGTCCTTCAACATATGATACTCTTGGAACTGTTGTTGTTTCAATGTTGAGTGTTCCATAGCCTCTGGTGTAGCCTTTAGCATTATCTCCAAACTCGATTTGGGGTCCTTCTTCAGTAGTATAATTCTTCAGCAAGTCCTTTTGGTACGTCATGTGTCTTGAACATCCGCTATCCACATACCAAGGGTCTTTGTGCACCTGCAAAATAGAATTATATTTAGGTACCCTTTATTTTTGATTTTGGGTCCTTAGATGTTAGTTTTGGTAACCCATATCTGTCTTACGACCCTGGTGGTCTCAGGCAGTTTCTTTCCACTTGTGTCAACATATTTGACCACTGGACTGGTCACTGCTGACTTCTGAGGCTTTCCAAGTTCAGGAGTCCTGATCTTCAGAGTGGGTGGACTGCTGACCTTTGCCTTTTACACGGCTTTCTTCTTCCTTTTCTGATTCTTGGATCCTCTCCTGACTATTGGATCATAGTAATATGACCCATACTGAGCTGGATGAGTCAGCTGTGGAGGTCCATACTGATCAACCCATTTAGCTTTTATGGTTCCCCCTTGACTGAACTGGGGTGTTCTGGTGCTGATCTTCTTGTCAGAGTGCTGATGACTAGGATGAGGTGCCTTCATCTTCTATTTGTTCTTGGCTAGGGGGTTTAGTATGTCTGCATTGATGGTCTCCCCTTGAACAAACCTATCAGCTAGCGGGTTTTCTGAGTGTACGGGGGCAGATGAGGAGGCTCCCTGGCTGAATCCAAGTCCCTCCTTGCAATGCTTGGGCTTGTTGCTTGCTAGCATAGCCTCCAGTTTCTTTTCAGCGCCCATGTATCGCTCTGTCATCAGGTTCCTCCAGACATAATCACTTTTCTTCACCGTTTCATGCTCGGTCTGAATTCCTGACAACTCTTGCTTCAGTAGACTCAGTTCAGTATCTTTCTGAGTCAAGTCTTTGGTCAAGACTGAGATCTGATCTTCTTGATGCTGAGACTTGGCCATTAGAGAGTTTATCTCCTCCCTGAGTCTTAACACAAGTCTTTCTGACTCAGTAGCAACCTGACTCTCCTGAGAAAGTCTTTGATTCTCCACTTTCAGGGTATCCAATTCCTGAAGAGTCTTACTGAGCTGCAAACTCATCTGAATCTGCTCGTCGAGTAGTTCTTCATATGCGATTGCGACGTCTAGATTCTCGTCTACTCCTGAAAGGGTGTCGTGTGTGCAATGTGAAGAGGAATTAAATGGTTCTAGAGAGTTTACCTCATCCTCTTCTCCTACCATGAGACACTTTTCAGCATCTTCTTCAGCTTGAAGCTCTAAGGCCATGAAAGCTGCTTCATCGTCAGATGAATCCATAAAGGAGTTGACTTCATCTGAGTCGTCTGAGAGTTCATCAGCAATGTATGCTTGTCCCTTATTGATGAACTTCTCTCTTCTTGCTTTGCGTGCTGCTCGTTCAGAAGTACTGAGCTCAGGAGAGTCATACTGATAGTGTCCTGGCTTCTTGCAGTGATAGCAGGTGGTGACTCTTTGCTCCTTGCTTTCACTGTCTTTTGACTGTGCTGAGTCATCCTTTTTCCTGCATTCAGAAGTATGCGAGTCAGGAGTGCGCTTAGGCGTGTAATCAGACTTACCCTTGGATTCTCTGGGGGCTTTATTCACTTTTCTGCGCCTCTCCTTCTCCTTTTGATACTTTACGGCAAGCAGCGCGTACTTCTTGGCTAGATTTCCTTCTTGTATATCACTAAGTGAAGGTTCAGCCTTGCTAGTTGCTGGAGCTGTTGTGCTGACTGATGCTTTAAAGGCATGGTCAATTTGAGTGTCAGCTTCAGCTCGCTGCTTCCTTTGAGGTAAGCCAAACTCGAATTCATCTGCTTTAAGTTCTGAAAAGATATGGTCAGGAGTAACAATATCTAAATCAGAATGACGTAATAAAGTAGCAAAGGGGGTCCACTGACCGTCTGGCAGTGCCCTCAAAATTTTCAGATTCATCTCTCGATTGGAGAATGTCTTTCCCAGCCCGTTGATAGAGTTCATCAGATCCGTAAATCTGACGTTGAGATCTTCAATGGTGTCACCAGGCATGAGGGACAGTCTCTCCAGCTTTTGGAGTTCCAGCGCGAGTTTATTTACTTTGATCTTCTGAGTCCCCCGACTTAGCAGCGCTAGAGCATCCCAGAGTTCTTTCGCGGACTTGCAGTCCTGAACTCTTCCGAGATAAGAATCACTCAGAGTGGTCAGTATGGCGTTTCTGGCGACGCGGTCTAAATTATGAAGCTTCTTCTCCTATGGGGTGAAGAGACTTCTGTCAATGGGAATCTTCTTCCTGGTCACCATTCCACCTCCATCTGCTGGATCCTGAGCTACGAGGCTATCGATCATAGGAACGATAGGTCCGTCCTCTAGAACCTCTGTTATGCTGTCGTGGAGAGAGGTCAGATGTGCTTCCATTCTGACCCGCCATACGCCATAGTTCTCTAATGAGAACATGGGTACCATCCTGATCCCTGACATATCAGACACGATCGATAGTGATATGAATGAAGAATGATATGCAGTGAAAACGTTTTTCGGATCCGTTCAAGTAGACCAGTTTCAGAATAACAAGAGTCTTATAGAACTCCTGCTTTGATACCAATTGTTGGTCCCGAGAGCACGTTCAGGTGTAGAGGGGGGGGGGTGAATACACCTAAAAACCAATTTTCTCAACTTAAACACGAACAGTCCTTTTTCAGGATGATGTCGTACTGAACAAGTTCAGCAGACCAGATAAGCTGTTCTGAATCGTGTGTCAGAGTGACTGACTCTACTGAGATCT
Organism: Lavandula angustifolia; assembly: GCA_028984105.1. Taxonomy (NCBI): domain Eukaryota; kingdom Viridiplantae; phylum Streptophyta; class Magnoliopsida; order Lamiales; family Lamiaceae; genus Lavandula; species Lavandula angustifolia. The sequence continues at coordinate 10,759,955 of CM054808.1, forward strand.
GCTAGCTGCCTGAGAGTCAGAATTCAGTATCTTACAAATAGAGTTCAGTGGTGCGGAATAATGTAGGCCCAAATTCAGTTGAGTGGAAAAACATTTTTATCAAAACAGGTTTCGATTGATTAGTGCGATGCATTAAGTTTGCTTTGAAACCCGAATTGAATGATTTAAAAGATGTTTTTGGAATGAACAGTAAATCAATGCAACAGTTAAAAATAGAGCGCAAGACAAAGAGATTTTTAAAGTGGTTCGGATATAAAAATCCTACGTCCACTGTCCCGAAAGATCAGGAAGCTATTTATTATACTGAGATAGTCTCAATTGGTTTGTACGCTGGACAAACACTGGTCTTGAGATTTATACTGAGCAAGTCTCAGTTTACACGGTTATCAAACTGAGTGTTTGAAGAACTCTCCAACTGTGAAGGAGTCCTTTACAATAAGGATCAGTTCAGAGGTGAACTCCTTCGTCTAAGCTATGGATGTATTCTATTGAGCTTAGGTTAGAGGGATAGGGAACAAGGATGTGGCTTCTAGAACGACGAACAGCTGAATATAGCTTTGGGTTCGTGTACCGTCGTTTGGATATTAGAGACTGTATTAAGCAGTTCAGCTTGGTTCCCTAAGAGCTGGAATGTAGTCTTTCGCCGGAGATAGATTCTTCGAACTTCTTGCGGAAGACTTAGGCTTTTCGAATTTGCTCGTTTGAATGCTCTATGTGTTCTCTCGTGTGTTCTTCATTTTTTCGTTCGTTCGTGAGCTTCAAATTTGATTTATCCCTCTATTTATAGAGAAGAGATTAGGATAGATCCGTTGGAGACGACGATCCTTTGTCTCTCTGTTTTGGGTAGCTAACGGCTCTTTTGAAGTATGGTGGCAGTGTCCTTTCCCTCCATTTCTGGAAAGTTGTTGACTTGCAACTTTAGTAGGTATAGAGTACGTGTCTGCTTGTCATTGGCCGAGGTTCAAAAGGTGGTTGAGACAGAACAGACTTCAAGGAGCTCTGAAGTTGACTTCTCTCTTCCTCGTATTGACTCTGCTGAAATGTCTTCAAAGATCCTGACGGTCAGAAGACTGTCTGGCCATTGCTGAGACTGATCTCTGATTCAGTAGCATGCTCCTGCTGAGTTGGCTCTACTGAAGATCAGCTCTGAGTACAGTGAACTACTCCTACTGAGTTCAGTTCCACTGACTCCTTTCGCATATCTTTGCTCCCGTGAGTCCAAGATATTGCGAGTTTTCTACTTCAGTGCCGAGGCGGATAATCTACTGAGTGCCTGAACCAGAGCAGAGGGTCTACTGAGTCTGAAACCTCAGAGACAAAAAAAATTACAACGTAATGGTTCACCAATCAATATAGGGTTTTGGGATCTTCAAATCTTCACAGACTTATTCAGAGCACAAGGCTACTGAGCGTATGATACCACAGAAGATTGAGTCATTCCCCACTATTTATCAATACTGCTGAGGATAGAATCATCACCCAATAATTATTATGAATCAAAGTACCACTTGCTTTGGATAAAATCCGTTTATTATGAATAAAAAGTATTTTTGGTTTTAATAAAAATATCGTTTGACATTGAAAAAGTAACAATTGATGTTGTTAATAAAAATATCACTTCTTATTAGAGCATCTACATTCATACCTCATTTAACACACATTTATCAGTATCTCTATTTTCCTTATCAATTTTTTTTAAACACTAAACTCTTAAAAACACAACCAAATTTTCTTCATTCATCAATTTCTACAAACTCTACTTTCTTAGGTTCCACTATTTTAATTTTTTTAACATTATATTTTAATTACTAAAACAAGTATATAACAATACTATTATTTCTCAATAAATAAATTAACAGTTAAAATATTATACAAATTTACATATTAACTATTTTGGATAAATTCATTAAACAATAAATTGTATAAAAGTAAAAAAAAAAAACTAAAATAACAAATCTTGCAATACGTTGAAACTGTTAATCAATCAATTGTTGTTGTAGCAAGTCGATATATGCTCAACCAAGTCGTGTCGAAATTGGTGATGCACATCGTTGTGACGTAACTCGGAGTTGCTTTAGATTAAACTTTGAAATTCTAGATATGGACCTCGAACGAATTGTGCAGGTTCATCATCTTCATCGTTGGGAAATGTTGCAACCATATCCCCTCATCCTCAACAATCATGTTGTGTAAAATCACCCAAGTTAACTTAATGAATTTTATACTTTTCTTATACTAAGATTGAGTTAGCCTTCTAATGATTGCTCATCGAGCTTGGAGCATCCTGAACGCTCGTTCAACATCTTTCCTGGTAGACCCTCTTGCCTTTCTTTAAAAAACCTCCTCTTTGAATCGTCTGGCTAAGGAAAAGACTTTATGAAAGTAGTTCATGATAGATAAATACCATCTGTCATATAGTAGCATAGATTATAATGTTTTTCATTCATCGTAAAATTCATCTCAAGCTCATTTCCTAAGAGCACATTGTTGAATAACAAATATTCATTTAACACATTAACATCATTCCGTGAACCAGCTACACAAAAAAGGTATGTCATATCCATGGATCTTGGGAAATGGCAACTTCTAGCACGATCGTATGAGAACCATGTCCCCTCATAAATTATCATTTTCACGCAACTCGACAAATCCATTCCCAGTGCATACAATCAAGACTTCCCAACATTATTGGAAATCCATGTCTATTATTGTGCATCTGAGTAAGACGTTGAATGTCAGCTGCATTGAGCCTTCTCAAGTATTGACTGCCCTAGATTTCTGCCACATTCTTACATAATGTAGAAAGACATTTGATTGCAGTTGATTCCCCCATTCAGATATACTCGTCCAGATGTTCAGTTGGTACTTTGTAGGTCAATTGATGAAACAACGCGATGTATTTTTGTGGAGGTGACAAGCCTCTACGATATATTGCATTTTTCCTTGGTTGGAAATATGTTTCTTAAGATGTTCCTTGGTTGGAAATATTTTTGTGGAGGTGATAAGCCTCTACGATATATCGCAATTTGGAGTAGTAAATGTCTCCGCATTTGGAAGAAGTATGAAAGAGTGACATATAAGTCTTTGTGGATAAGAAGAAATAATCAAATTCTCTAAACAAAAAAAAATGACAACCACGAAATCAATCCAAAACATCATAATTTTTTCCTTCAAATTCATTTGAATTTAAGAAAATGATGGTTACGAAGTAGGTGCAAATCGTTGACGAAGCAAATCATCTATTGGCAGTTCTTGTTCATGGTCAATTGGCAATTCTTTTTTTTTTTTTTCCAGATCATTGAAGCCTTCCATAAAGACAAATCGCAGAAATATTACGTAGAGGGTTCAAATAACAAATCCGGCGTCGGCTTGGAGATGAAAGGGACGAGACGAGACAGATTTGGCGTCTATTCTTGGGCAGGGATGGCTTGTGTGTGCTTGTGTTAACATGAAAAACATGGATGACTTGTGTTCTTGGGATGAATCGATGGAAAAATTTATATTAAAATCCTCATATTAGTGTAGAGAAAAAAAAATTCCAAAAAAAACTAGGCTAGTTTCCTCCTTTCTAGAATTCTTCTTATTTTCCTTATTTTTATTAACATTAAAACCAAACATAATATTTTGAATTTCAGGAATCAAAATACTTGTTTAATTTTTTAAATAGAGGAATTAAAAGATATGGAATCAGATTACTTTTCATGAGCATAATCCGTGCAAATCAAACGGGTCTGTAAAGAAAATTACAGATGAAGTAAAAGCCATTTTAAGTCATGTAACAATCTTGAATAACAATATATTATTATAGTTATCTGTTTTGTTTCAGTCTCAAACGTACAAGTTGGTTTTTGACTCGATAAATAAGATTAAAATAAAATTTGACTATCTTTCGTTCCATTTACCTAGACAGGTCTTCTTTTTAATATTTGCTAGTTCTTGAGTTTTTGCTTTAGAAGGATTCTCATTCTATGGTGGAGTTGTGCATATGCAAGTAAATAATTAATCAAAGTGCAGCTTTATACTGAAAACAAGTGAGTTTTCGAAAAAGATGTTCAATTACCGAAACGTTAGCTCGTGGAGCAATATCTCCAATTGAGCCAAAATGAATCAAAAGTCCAAATAAAAGTTTCAACGGCTTATGAATCATTCACTATCTCCATTTCCCAAATGGATATTGTTTTAAGAACTAATACTTTACATGGCAGAAGTTTCGGCATACTTGAGGTCCCAATTACTTCTAAAACAGTAAGTTAAGTTTCGCAACCAATTTCATTTTGGAAACGTAGTGGCTGCACAGTATTGCACAAGACATACCATTTTTATTTTGGGTACCGTTGTGGTTTGAAATTATTTGTTATAGTTTATCCAATGCTGAAATCAAAATGGAGCTGATTGCAATTCTAGTTTAGCGGGTTCACGGATTTTCCAAATTTTTTTCTTTTTGATAACGAGGAATCCGCAGCCTCTACATTTGGTGCGCACAGGGTAAACCTAGCTCCTGTGCAATAGCCTGCAAACCACACAGGAGAATTAAACCACCCTAAGGTGACTGACACACATAGTGTGTCCAGTGGGAATTGAACCCATGACCTTTAGGTCCCAGGCCACCTTGTTGCACATACAACATAATCCAATTTCGAACAAATTTGACCCGGTTTAAAAAAAAAAATGAAAACTCTCCACTCCCTCCCACAGCCGCCTCCCTCCCACTATTCCCCCCCCCCCCCTCTCTCCCTCTCTCTCTCTCTCTCTCTCTCTCTCTCTCTCTCTCTCTCTCTCTCTCTTCCCTCTTTCTCTAGTAGTTCACGACTCTCTCTCTTTATTCACTCCCCTCTCTCTCCCCAACCGTCCTCTCTTTCTCTTTCCCATTCCCCTCTCTCTCTCTCTTCCACCATTCTCTTTGTTTTTCTTTACGCCTCCGCTCTCTCTTGCCTCTCTCTCCTCTTTGTCTCCACCTCCGTCATCGTCGCTCTTGTGGCCGGATCCACCTCCGTGGGATCTTCCAAATCCTTCTCTGCTCTTTCGCCTCCGCCTCCGCCTCCGCCTCCGCCTGTCCACCTCCACTCTCCAGATTTGTGATGTGGAGAATCTAAAATGGCGCGAATTTATGGCTTCTTTTTTTGAGATTTCTGGTTAGTTTCGATTTTGTTGCTATGATTTCTAAAATTTCTGATATTTACATCCTGAATTTTACGTAATATCTGTTGAATGGTTGGAACTATGAGTTTTTTGATGTTAATCGAGATTTCTTAGAATTGCGAATGTTCAATTGTACGTAATTGTTGTTGGATGGTTCGAAATATGAGTACTGGATCCTTTCATTTGCTACGTGCTTATTGGTTAGATAATTTTTTGAAGTGACATTTCTTGTAACATAAAGTGTCATTTGTTGTAAACAATTGTGTCATTTGTTTAAAAAAATTCATATTTAAAAAAATAATTATTTTATTTAAAAAAATGACACTTTTTTGGTGAATAAATGACACATTTATTTATTGCAAGACAATTTGAGTAACATTTCTGTTATTATGGTGAGCATATTTTGTGGACTAAATCATTTAACGATGGATTCATATGATTATTGGATGAAAGTGACACACATTCATAAATTATAATTGACACTTTACTTCACTGTGATTGACACTCGGAGATAAATGACACTTTTGTTCATTGCAATCGATACACGATGAGAATGTGACACTCCCCTTTATGACATTTGACACTTTTGTTTATTATGATTGACACTTTGGGTAACATTTTTGGTTATTATGCCTCATATTTCATTGTGTGATAATTCGATTAAAATGACACGTTCCTTAATTGTAATTGACACTTTACTTCATTGTAATTGACACTCTGAGATAAATGACACTTTTGTTTGTTGCAATTGATATATTATGAGAATGTGACACTCTCATTCGGGACAATTGACACTTTTGGTTGTTACAATTGACATTTTGGTTAACATTTTTGGTTAATATACTTGATATTTTATTGTTTCATTAATTCTTATTGACATTTAAGTTCAGTGTGATTGACGATTAAAGTGACTAATTTGTTCGTTGCAATTGACACTTTTTTCACAGACAAATGACACTTTTTTCGAAACAACACATATTTTTCAAAAATAATTGATAGTCAATAAATGATACAAGTGGCACTTTATTTAAAATACAAATGACACTTTTGTTTATTATGATTGACACTTTGAGATAAATAGCAAATGATATATTTATTCATTACAAATGACACGCCTTCCCTGATAAAAAAAATCGGAAAAAATAAATTTTTTGTTTAGAACAAATGACACTCTTATTCCCAAAGAGTGACACGCCCGTCTATATAATAATGGGGAAAAAAAGAAAAAAAATGAAATAAAAAACAAAAACCAACAAAAAACTAAAACAGAGGGAAAAAAATAAAAAATAAAAAAAGGAATAATAACGTCATGTTGATGTCAGCGGGTCAACAGGTCAAAACGGATCAAAATTAAATAATTGAATCATGTTGCATGTGCAACATGATGTACACAAGTTTTTGCCATTTTTTATTTATTGAATTAATTTCAAGTCATTATAAATATTTAAGATATTACTTTTAGGATTAAAAAAAATTAAAATTATTAATAAAATCATAACCTGAGAACTTTAAACTATTAAATATGTTTCATCGTTCATGTTCATTTTTTGTTGTCATCATCATATTTGAAAGTATTGTTGTCCATTCTCTGCCGTATAATAATTATTAAACAACATTTGATATTCTAATTTTTTAATAAAAAATTTGTATATTTTTCGTTCTGCATATTTTCTTGTGAAGTAAGTATCTATTTGCAATTATTCAATACAATATATGTTAAATATTAAAATTGTTAAGATTTTTCTACCCGAATGAAAAGTATATGTAAATATTATTGAAAATTAGAAGAATTAATTCATTAAGAACGTTTTTAATTTAAAAGTCATTAATCCAATTGTAAGAGAGGTGATTGTTATCAGTTTTCAGTTTCACCCTGTTCGGAATGATTTCTTATTTTTAAAAGAGCAAACTTAAATCGAATCATAAACCGATGGTTTACGGTTTCAGACGGTTTCAGTTTGTATCAAATTCGATTTATGTTGGTTATGGTTACGAATTGAGCCGGTGATTGCACTCATGAAAGGGTAAATGGCGTTATGAATAATGGAAGGAAAAAATTACAATGTATTTATTGTTTTTAGCCAACTTATATAAGGACAAGAAAATTCAATCTAGATAAATTATTTTCAAGATATTTCTCTTACTTTACGTTGGTCCCAATTATCATTATTATTTTGTTAGGGATATTACCAACCGAATGTCTACCAACAGTGATGTTGAACACAAATTAAAATTGGTCCCAATTGAAAAAACATACATGGTCCATGTATGTCATTTCAAATTACTCTATATATAAATTAATTACAAGCATCAATCAATTCCACCTAACTGCTAGTAAACTCGATGACAACATTATCTGATATGATAATAAAAGATATAGCTAGCTAGCTTTGATATAAATAAAGTGGTACACAGGTATATAAGGCAATACAACATATATATCATAATCATGGAACCTTCAAAACCCTACTTTGCTAATTCTAAACCCATATGACATTCTTCATGCAATAGCGAGTTGACTCAGCGTTGAAGGAGTAGCCTAATAGTGTCTGAATTAACATTTCCAGAAGCCAGAAGTTGAGATAGTCTCTCACTTAGATCATCCACCTCTTTCTGCAGTTTCTTCAGATAATAACATGTCTCCTTCAAAATATTTGATGCTGATACCTACAATTAAAAATAATTTAATTTTAAAAAATTAGAGTAAAATACTCACATGTCTGTTGACTACCAAACGCCATGCACGAATACAAGTTTGCTTTGTGAAAAAGTCATCTCATTGCAACCTTTTCTTGTATCAACAGTAACTACTCTTTGAATTTGGACCAATGATTGCTACATTTTTCTCCGACAGTCTAAGTATATTTCCAACTCTCTATCTAGTAGAATCACATCATCATATCTTGTAGTCGGTTCAAATTAACAGTGGCCAAGGTCCGGAACGACATTAATTTATTATAAACATCAATACACATTGATGAATCCTAAGAGTGAACAAGTGGGTTATTTCTTTGCAAAATTGTGTTCAATTCTAAAGGGCAATTTTACAATTTTGAGGAAAACATATCAAGAGAGATCGGAGGAAAATAGAAAAAGGTTACTTTTCTTATCAAGATTCAAGATTAAGGGAAAGTAAAGTTAGTTACCCTTGTATCACACAATGATGAACTCGAATCTGGAGACATTAGTGGCTGCAGCTTCAAGATGAGATCATTGATCTCATCATCTGTCATTCTTGATGTTCTTCCCCTTCTACTTGACATGACTCACTCTCTCTATCTTTCTCTCTCTTGAAGGGTGGTGGGGAACTAGGAAACTGAACGGAGAGGAATGAGGGTCTTAAAAAGGAAACAAATTTGAGGGTTAGAAAAGGCCACGGACAAGAAGCAGTTGAAATACAAATTATTTTGAATTGAGGGACCTACATGTCTTCACACAACAGTACGCTTGGTCCCACAACTTCTTGGCCCATACTTCCGATCACTGTGCTCCTTCACTCTCAACTGCTGTTGCATACGATGCCACATCCTCCATTTGAATGTGTGCTTCGAACCGAGAGTAAGGGGACCAAATCTATAATTTCGGAAAGGAGAGAGAAAATCTAGAGTTTGTAGTTTGAAATTAAAAAAAATTGGAAAAAGCTACACATTATCAAAGAAGTATGTAGAATTTTCGGCAAGGAGACGGTTTTGCGATTTACCTTCGGAACTTGTGAATTTTTACCGAGTAAGACAAAATTACATGTATAGATAAATAACAAATATAACAACGAAAACTTAATAATAGCAAAATATAACCCAACTACAGTAAGACTAAAACCACGGAAGTCGTACAGAAAATGAGATTTAGTGACTGAAATGTAATAGTTGGAGAGACTTATTTAACGAAGATGATCCAGACATTTGAATATCGAGACTTTGCAGGATTAATTTAATTGGCTAAGAAACTTAATTAAGTAATAATATATAGGACTTCCACGATTTATTGAGGCAGCACCAAGAATTAATATGCACCCTTGATCCGTTTTCAATAGAAGTTAAACTCAGCATTTATTTGTTAACCAATGTGATAGTGACATTTACACTAAACATTCAAATGCACTTGCTATCTACTAGCAAGATCAACTATACTCATTCATGTAAAGCTAAAATGTACAAGAACCAAACATCAATCATTAATTATTGAAAAATAAAATGAACGATCGACATTTCATGCAAATTTCAGCACATTTTGTAAATTGTGATTTTGTCTAAATTTAGGTAGCAGATTAAGACTAGGACTTAAATTGGAAGTATAGTAACAACCATAGTTTGGCTAGAACTGTTATGTTGGGATGAAATTCAGTATGATAAGATTTGAAGATCACAAAACCCCTAGCTGAATGATGAACCTTTTATAATGTAATAGATTCGTTGGGTTCAGCATGTTAGGAACTTAGTAGGCTAACTAGAGTTCAGTAGCTGATATGATTCAGTAGAGCATCTGTCGTTTAGCCGAAGAACTCAACATTAGGAACTCAGTTGGGAATATTATAACCCACAGAACCTATAAAGGAATTCGAGTAACGATCTGAAATCTCAGAAGAATGGAGGTAGGAGACAATTCAATAAAAGGTCCAACGAATCAGAGGAAGTCAACTAAGCATTCTCTTGGAGTTTAAACAAACCTCACATACTCGCTAACCTCGACCAATAAGAAGCCGCCAACACTGTACCTGCTCTGACACAAAGCTGCTTCCAAGACTAAAAAAGAGGGAATCTTTACAGCATCATTCAAAATGAAGATGGCCGTTTTCCTTGTCGTTTTCGACACGTGTCTAGACTCCCTCCAACGGATCTATTCATGAGTCGAAGTTATAAATAGAGAAGAGTCTTCATGCAGAGAACATATCAACGGGAACACAAGCATTCAAGCGAACAAACACTCTAGCAAACTCAAAGTCGAACCCAGTGAAGAACTTGCATACAAAAATGTCATTTCTAGTTCTTCACTCTAAAGTTTCATTAGTTCCCTTTATCTATTCTAAGTGAGCTTATTGTAATATGATTAGCTTAGAAAACTCAAAGGAGTTTAGATTTCTGAACTGTTCTTATTGTAAGAACTCCTTCATAGTTGGAGAAAATCAAACCCTTGTGTTTGAAACTGTAAAGTCACTGCGACTATATGTAGATATATGTCCGGTGCACAGAACAACTGAGACTTACTCAATATAAGCAAACAAGACTGTATCTGTCCAGTGCACATATCAACTGAGACTTTCTCAGTATAAACTAATTCAAGAACTCTTGTTTGTTCAGGACAGTGGACGTAGGATCCTGTGTATCTGAACCACTTTAAAAATTGCTTGTGTCGATTTTACCGTTGCATTGATTAGTGTTCATATTGCATAAAAGTTACTTTTAATCAATCAGCATAAAATTTGTTTTCAAACTGAGACGAACATATTTTTGGGCCTACACTTCCGCACACAATATCTGATACCGGAGCTACGTTCACCGACCGAAGTCGCAGATGGGTGGACTCGCAGAAGGATACTCGCCCGAGCGATCTAGAAAGCTTATTTGGGCAACCGACTAGTTCAGTAGACTAGTTTAGTAGCAATACTCAGTAGCTCTGACTTTCGCGTTTGAGTTGAAATTTCAATTCATGTGTATTCATCCCCCCTCCCCCCTCTACACTTGAAGGTTCGTCTCTGGACCAACAATTGGAATCAGAGTGAAGTTCTTCTGATCACGTTTTCTGAATACTGGTGTACTCGAACAGATCTTGAAAACCATTTTCTCTACACTTGCATCTCTTCATAGCATCTTATACTATATTCTTCAAAATGTCTGATATTACAGGTACAAGGATAGTACCCATGTTTTCAGTAGAGAACTACACGGTATGGCGTGTAAGAATGGAGGCACACTTAATGTTGCTGCATGACAGCATGACTAACGTCGTGGAAAAGGACCCGTTGTTCTGATGGTTGACAGCGTCGAGCTTGCAACCGTAGCAACAATAGGTGTCAGAACCGTCGCGAAGGTTCCCAAGGATAAGAGCCTCTTTACACTTGAGGAGGCAAGCTGCACAACCTCGACCAAGTTGCACACAACGCAATACTGACTAAGCTCAGTGATTCATATCTCGGCAGTGTGCACGACTGCAAACTTGCAAAAGAGCTATGGGATGCTCTCGCAGTACTGAGCCAAGGAACTCCACAAATCAAAGAAAACAAACTGGAGTCGGAGCTGCAGAAGCTCGAGACGTTTGCAATGATACCCGGAGAGTCGATTGATAATTTCAGCTTTAGATTCACGAATCAGATCAACATCATCAATTATGGGAAAACATTCAGCAACAAGGAGATCAACACTAAAATTCTATGGGCTCTATCTAGGCCCAATTGGTATTCTTTTGCTACTTGTTTGCGAAGAACTGACTTAAACTCTATTACTCCTGATTATATATTTTCAGAACTGAAAGGAGAGAGGTTTGAGTTCAATCTCCCACATACCCCAAGTACTGAGACTGTATTGCCAATGAATCATGCTTATATGGCAATAATCAGCACACCTGGAGCAAGTCCCTCAGTAACAAGTCAATTAGCTGGAAGCTCAATGATGATCCCAATTGTTGATAACTTAGCTGAGAAATATGCTCACCTTGCAGTGAAATACCAAAACGAGAAGGAGAAGTTCAGAAAACTTCAAAAAGTAATCAAGGTAAGAGAGAAAATGCTCATCCGAAAGGTGAATCTATCTCTCTACCTGAATGTAGGAACACGGAGACTGCCTCCACTAGACTGAATGAGACAACAAAAAAGAAAACAAAAGCTCAACGTGTTACAACTGCAAAAAGACTGGGCATCATCAATAAGAATGTCTAGAGCTCACGGCAGCTGAAAGAGCAGAAAAGCAAGCCAGGTGAGACAACTTCATCATAAAGAGGCAAGCCTGCATAGCCGGAGAGCTATCCGATTGCTGGAGTGATGAAGAGTTGTTCATGGAATCATCCGATGATGAAGCAGCATTCATGGTAATCGAAGTTGAACAAGATATTAAACTGTGTCTTATGGTTGAGGAAGAGGCTGAGATAAACTCTAATTCCAATATATGCCCCTCTTCACCATGCACACATGACACAAGCTCTATTGCAGGAGAACTCTTGGATGTGGTTCTTTCATATGAAGAACTTTTGGAGGAACATATTCGGATGAACAATCGGTTCAAGAGAACACTTCGAGAGATGGAACTCCCGAGAGCCGAGAATCGTAGACTTTCAATGAGGAGTCATGACTCTACTGAGTCTGAAGGACTTGTTTTGAGACAGAAGGAAGAGATAAATTCTCTAATGACTAAGTCTCAACAACAAGAATCACAGATTCAGTTCGACAAAGGACAACTCGAGAAAGAGACCGAAGTTGCCGGTTTAAAGGACAAGCATACACATTCCGTAGCCGAGAGGTTTGGAGAACCTTAATGACGATCGCATATAGGAGCCAAAGAAAAGCTTGAGAAGTTGCTTGAGATCACAAAGACCATGTTCTACAAGGAAGGACTTGGTTATACATATGAAGCAACTACTTGATGCATAAAAGCTCAGATCAGCTGGTTGACAGATTTTTCAAAGGGGAAACTCAATATACTGAATCCTCAACCCTTCAGACAAAGGACAAATAGAAGACAAAAGCACCTCAGCCCAGCTACCAAAAGATGACTCATAGTTCAAGCCCCGTAACACCCAAATCCAATTTAGGGGGAACCAAGAAAGTCGAGATGGGCGTAACGGTATGGTCATTCACAATGCACTCATCCAAATTCGGTATGGATCATACTATTCTAAGCCCGTAATCAAAAGCTCTAAGGTTCATCGAAGAAGAAGAAACCTCAAACTCAAAAGATAAAGAAGTAAACATCTCACGGTTCAAAGAGAGATCAGCGACAACAAGGTCAAGAAGAAATGCGAAACCACCGGGTTTATCATACGTAGTTGGATCACAAAATCAACTAACCTCTAACGACCCAACCCGAACCCAAAGGGTACCCGAATTTGTTTTTATTTTGCATGTGCTAAAGGACCCTTGGATCGTGGATAGCGGATGCTCAAGACATATCCCGAATCAAAAGAATCTGTTGACCAACTAAGTTTAACAAGAAGGAGCAAGAATAGAATTTAGTGACAACTCCAAAGGATACACAAGGGGATACGAAATACTGAAGATAGGAACTGTCATAGTTCCCAGAGTATCAGATGTTGAAGGACTTCAACATAATCTCCTTTTAGTCAGTCATTTCGGTGATAACTCAATTAAATTGACTTTTGACGCAAGTTTTTGTGATGTTCTTGACAAATCTATGGGAAAAACAGTGTTATCAGGCTCGCAGAGAAGAAATATGTACTATGCTGATTGGAATACCGTTCAAACTGAAGCCTGCTTGCTAGCACATACAAAGTTAGATGATGCACAGAAGATTAAGTCATCTGAACTTCAAAACAATGAACAACCTAGCAAGAGATGCTAAAGTCCGAGGACTGCCTAATGTAGTATTCAAGAGACACAAGAATTGTGAAGCATGCTTGAAGGGAAAGCAAGCTAGATCAAGAAATCCCCTTCTAGTGATGGAATCCTTCAGCTGCTCCACATGGATTTATTCAGGCCAGTCTCTCCAGTGACGATCAGAGGCAAGTACGCTCTTGTAGTCATTGATGATTATTCAAGATACAGATGGGTGATTTTCATCGCCAACAAGTCTGACGTCAAAACTGAACTGCCGAAACTACTAAAATGACTGAGTGTCGACTTACTCTATCTTCGGTAAATTTCTTTATCTTGATCTGCAAGTAACTGACTTACGCTATTTTTGAGTGCTAACATATGTTTTGCAGATTCAGTATATTCGATGGCGAATTCTACCAATAACGGAGTTTTGATCCCGTCTTATAAGGAGGAGATCATTGTTGGGAGTTGATTCAGTAGAAGATTTGGCTAATCCCAAAACTCTATTCTGATTGGTGAACCATTCCTTTGTAAAAGTTAACACCTTTTTCGTTGAGTGTTTCAGACTCAGTAGACTCGCCTTCAGCATGGTTCCGGCTCAGTAGTTCCTTTTGTTGTCTTTCAGTAGACTATTTACCACAGTGCCATGGAGTGAAGATTCAGTATGGCTGGACTTAGCAGGAGCAACATACTGGAAGGTGTTCAGAAGTCAGTAGAACTGGAATCAGCATCAGCAGTTTACTGAATTCAGAGTCTTGGCCCTCAGTAATGTTGGACTCAGCAGGAGCAACATAGTGAACCTTTAAGTCAGACTAAGCAACGGCCTGTCAGTTTCTTTAACTGACAGTAGACTTCAAGTCATTTCAGTAGAGTTGTCCTAGGTCGTATATTTGAGAAAGGTCAGCTTCATTATCAACCTTGAAGTCTGAATATGTCTCAACCACTTTATGTACCTCGACCAATGACAAGCAGCCAGCTGGCAAAGTCTCCGACAAAAACTGCATGACAACCACTTTCTGCAAAGGAAGCGGACTCTACAGAATTCAAAAAAGAAGTTGTTTGCTACCTATATAGAGTGACACGTGGACAGTTCGTCTCCAACGGATCTATTCACACACGTCTATAAGTAGAGGGAAGGTCGTGGTCATTCAAGTCGCACTACACGATCACACAAGTGACCTATACGGGAACTCAAGCATTCAATGAACTAAAGCTCTAGAATACTTATCGATTATTCAAGTGAAGAACACGAACCCAGAGTGAATAATCCTCTTTGTTCTTCACTCTAGAAGCCATTCTCGTTCCTACCCTCTAACCTAAGCTCAACCGTTATATTCATAGCTTAGAACCGAAGGAGTTCATTTATTGAACTGTTCTTATTGTTAAGAACTCCTTCATCGTTGCAGATACATTTAAACATTACTGTTTGACCCTATAAACTGAGACTTGGTCAGTATAATCACAAGTTACATTTTTTCCTGCGCACAAACTAACTGAGACTTGCTCAGTATAAAAAAAAATAATGTCCTACATTTTTCAGGATCAGTGGACGTAGAATCTTGCATAACCGAACCACGTTAAAATTGCTGTGTCATTTAATTGTTGCATTGATAACTGTTCATACTGAAAATATTTTTACAAAATCACACAACAACATTTCAATTAAAAGCTTAAAACATCGCACTAAATATACTGAACTGATTTGATAAACAAATGCTTTCAAAAACTAACTTAATCGGGCCTACACATTCCGCACGCTACAGAACAACTGCTGAACTTTACTGAATTCTAACTCTCAGTCAGTTAGCAGAGCTCAGCACTATCAGTCAGTTTGTCCACGCGCTCAAGAGCAGCCTGCTTGGTCTATTGAACTCATTCAGTAGACATCCTCCGTTATACAGACTGTTCGCGTTTGAGTTAGAGAAAAAGGTTTTCAGGTGTATTCACCCCCCCTCTACACCTGAACCTTTGACTCGGGACCAATAATTGGTATTAGAGCGGGAGTTCTTTTGACTCTTATTTTCTGAAACTGGTCTGTTCGAACTGATCTTTTTGAAAATATTTTTCGTAGCATAACATCTCTTCATTCATCTTTATTCCATATTGTGCATTATGTTTGACATGTCAGGAATTGATGGTACCCATGTTCTCAGTAGAGAACTATGGAGTATTGCGCGTGAGAATGGAGGCGCATCTGACCTCACTACACGACAACATGTCTGATATGCTGGAAATCGGTCCTATCATTCTTATGATAAGCAGTGTCAAATTCATCAAGGAAGGTGGAGCTGAAACAGGGGAGATGGTCGCCAAAGATAAATCTGAATACACGCCGGAAGATAACAAGCTTCACAATCTAGATAGAGTTGCTCGTAATGCTATTTTAACAACTCCTAGTGATTCTTATCTAGGCAGGGTTAGGGACTGCAAGTCCGTGAAGAAACTTTGGGATGCGCTGGCGTTACTGAGTCGGGGGACTCAGAATATCAAGAACTACAAATTAACTTTGGAGCTCCAGAAGCTTGAGAGGCTCACCCTCATGCCTAATGAGAAGATTGAAGATCAAAACGACAGATTCACCAAGATCATGAATTCAATCAATGGGCTAGGGAAGACGCTCTCGAACAGTGAGAAGAACTTGAAGATACTACGAGCATTGCCTAAAGGACGTTTGTTGGTCCAGAGATGAGAGTCAGGTGTAGAGGGGGGGGGTGAATACACCTGAGTACAATTTCTTTTTCTCAAACGCGAAGGACAACTGAGCTGTAGGTTGCTACTGATGAATAGTGCCAAATAGTAACCTTTTGATCGCGGGTCAGAGTGACTCAACTACTGAGTTTCTTCTACTGACTTTTGTCAGTATTGAAGCCTCAAGCGGAGAGTTAATGCGGATAAGTGTAGGGCCCGATAGACTTCGTCTCGATTTGAAGGGGAGGGGATTTTCTCCAACTATGAAGGAGTTCTTACAATAAGAACAGTCACTGAAAGTGAACTCCTTCGAGATTCTAAGCTATAGATATAAACGTTGAGCTTAGATAGAGAAGAGGGATCTAAAGAAAGAAACTCTAGAGAGAAGAACTAAAGATATTCTGCTAGGCAAGTTCTTCGCTGGATTATCTTGAATGCGCTAGAGTTGTTTCGAAAGCTTGAGCGTTTTGTCCCTTTGATATCCCGTGCGTGGAGCTCGGATTTGCTTCTCTATTTATAGTTGTGACCCAGGCATTTGCCCGTTGGAGAGGACGATGCCACGTATCACAAGCGTCCAAGGAAAACGGCCATATGTTCGAATTGTTGCAGCAGAGTTGTCGATTACTATGCATGAGAGCAACTTTAGTAGGTCAGAGCAGGTAGAGGTTAGACGGCTTCTCATTGGTCGAGGTTTGTGGTAGGTGAGATATGTCAGACATCGGTCTTCATCGGAGTTGACTCTCACTCATCCTCGTATGATCTTCTGCTGACTTTTGAATGATGTTAAAAGCTGGGTCGTTTCCTGTCGGATACAGTAGACCTGATGCGGTCTGTGTCTTCTTCGTCTGAGTCGGCTGATAGTGAATATTCTACTGAGAGTAGTCAGCTGATGACTCTGAATGTACTGAGCTTGATTATAGAGTTCTTCTACTGATGTCGGTCAGCTGATGAGATATCTTCTACTGAGCGATGATCAGCCGATGACTAGAGAACATAAGCTCTTACACTGATGACGTGGGGTTCTGGAGAGTAACTTCCTACTGAAGATCAATCCAACATTTACCCCGTACAGGACTTAGACAGAAACTTTAAAGAAAGATATAGTCGGTCTAGCCTATTACATCATCTAGTACTATCGATACAAAGGATACAAGCCGGGTTTTGGGATCTTCAATTCCATAGCATGAAACACTATGATGTCCCCCATTACCGATAAAAGGATAAGTCCTATTACAAGAACTACTGATAAGGTAATACTAAGTATCTTCTACTGACTCATAACCCAACAATTTCCCCCTAATTGATGATGCCAAAACATCTATAAATTCTAAGAATATTAAGTCCCAAACTACTGACCAGAAGACTTCAGAAAAATGGAGCAAATAACTCAAGGCAGTCAGCAGCTGAAAGATAAGCACATCAGAGAAACGGTTATGTGTGTGTATGTCAGATGACTTCAGTGATCAGTTGTGATAAAGTAAATAAATAAAGCCGTAAGAGAATGAGTGATTGTCTGGCCAGAAGAAAGAACTGATATATATGAGAATGGATTACACAATCCTATCTTCTATACAGAGATTACGAACAACTGCTATCGCCTGAACTTCTTGGTCTTGCTCTTGAAATCAGCAGACTTAGCAGCAGGAGGATCCAAACCATATGCTCTGTAGATTCAGGCACGGAGGGTCTGGATATCCTCAAGATCGCTCGGCTACTGAGGATCAAGATCATGGTGTCGTGCAGCCGCGTCGACCTCTTCTTCAATCTCCTTAGTACAAAGTACTCCTCGAGAGGTCAGGGGGGGGGGGGAGAGCTTCCTGTAGGCAGAGGCAACAAGTGGCAGCTTCTCCTTAAATAGAATCAGTTGAACTTGAGCTCTAAGGTTGGCGTTGGACTGATGAAGGAACTCATCGAAGAGTTCAGCAGCCGGAACCTCAGTAGGGTAGCATTGCCATACGTAATATCCCTTAATGAACTCTATCTTCAGTTCCTCCCATTCCTCATTCAGGTTCCAGGGTATACACTTGTCTACATGGCGGTGTGGAGTCTTTTTCACATAAGTAGCTCTTGGTACGCCTCGCCTGTAGTACATGGAAGACTTGGGCACCTATTTTGTCCAGTCGAGAATTGGTTCCTTGGCCATTTTGTCAGTGAGCTCTACGATCTTGGCCAAATCTTCCAGTCTCTTCTTCTCTCTGAGGGTTGTAGCTCTATTGTCTCCTCTCCGGAGATTCAGCCCTTGCTGCGTAGCCTCCCAGGTGGCTCTATCCTCTACCTCCTGCTTAGGAGTAAGTGTAGGAAGATTTTTCATCCTCTGAGCAAGTGGCTGAAGGTCAGTGTCAGAGGCAGCCTGCTCTTCCTGAGCCTTCTCAATTTTCTACTCTTCCAGGAGCTTTTTAGCTTGGCTCCTGGCCCTCTTAGCCATAGGCTTTCTCTGCTTTTTGGCTTTCTGAGCCTCCTCCTCAAGCTGTCGCTCATAGTCAAGCTCATTCTGGAGCTTCTGAGCGACCTGCTTATCGAATTCCTCCTGCTCTGCTTTTGTTTGAATTTAGGCGTCGGGGAAGGAGGTAGAGTGGATTTAGTTGCTTTCTCCTTCCCTGGCCTTTGCGATGGCAGTGGTTCATCCTCTTGGTCCACATACTGTACGACCTCATCAATGTGCTGAGCTGAGGATCCTTCGCCTGATCCTGCGACCGGCTCACGCACCTGAGTTGTTTGGACGATAGGGAGTTGAATTGTAGGAGGGGGAACTAAGCTGGTTCTAGCTTGAGCAGCTGAACCTTCCCCCTTGGCAATTACTCTTGCCTCTGCCTCTTCGCCCACCTGTGCTGTCTCCGTCCTCTCTTCCTTATCTTCCCCCTTTTTGGCATCATCAGCCGGGGTCAGGAGAGTGCGGATAGCAACCACTTCCTTTTCTAATTTGAAAAGGATTGTCTTGATGGAAGTGGTGGTGGTGTTGAAGTCTCTGACCGCATCGCAGTAGTGCTCCCAGTCAGTTTCTTGGTCAGCTCGGATCTGTTGAATCTGGGCAGCTGTCTCCTGTCTCTGCTTTAGTAGCGATGCGTCAAGAGAGGCAGTCATTTCTGCCTGGATGAGCTTGAGGCCCGCTGCCTGATTTTCTAAGGCTTTTTGAACGCTGGAGGTGGCCATCTTGTTGCGCTCATCCATGGTTTTCTGGACGGTGGCGAGGCTCTTAGTCAGCTGCTCAGAAAAAAAGTTTCTGCTGAGATTCAAGGAGCTGCTGACTTTGAGCAGCCAAATCCGTCTTCTGAGCAGCGAGCGCGGTCTGGACTCTCTCCTGAATGTTAAGAGATGGAGTAGGAGTTTCCGAGACCTTCTTCACTTCGCTAGCCAGTCTGTCAACTGTCTCTGTCTGAGACTTGGTATATTGTGCCCACTTCAGGTGGACATCCTTAGCTAGGAGACGATTCTTGTCTCCTTGCTTCCTGATAGCTCTGTTGACAGACTTCGAGGACACGGAACCGATAGGTTGGGCCTGATAAGAACTAGTTCCAAGCCTCTGCTCAGATGCTGCGAGTTGTTGCTTCCGACTGGGCTTTGAAGCAATCGGGGCATCACCTGATGTAGAAGATGGAGGTGGTGACTTGCCCTTCTCCCTGGGAGTTTTACCCTCAGCAGATTCTCCCTGGTCTGCTTCCTTGGGTGGTGCCTGATCCTCATCATTATTATCGTCATCATTGTCGTCGTCATGATGGGATGGCTGCGATGGGCTGCTGGCATGGCAGATCTCAGGTCCTCGAACGAAGCTAGGTCAGCGGATTCCCTAAACCCAATTGCTTGACGCACTACGTTCTTCCGCCGCAAGGACAATGCTGTCTGCTGCATGATTAGATCTTCGAGGATGTCCCAGTCTAGGAACCTCAGCAGCATTTGTGTCCTTGCCCTGATCGCTATGTCGACCAGATCCTTATGATTAGATATCTCGAGGATCTGTGCAGCGACTTCTCCTGTGGCCCGGAGACGAGTCGACTGCAATGTCGACTATTCAGTGGAGGCTTCATCAGCCAGTTCCTCAACCTCCTCCGGCTGAATCTCCTCTGAGTTGATACGCTGTACCTTGTCCTTGAGGGTCGCACCCTCGATTCCGGTATCAGCGTCCAAAATGCTTTCCTCCTGAGGTGGTGGAGGAGAAGCAGGCTTTGCTGGAACCTCAGATGTTCCAGCCTTCGCATGCCTCTTTTCTTCGACGGGTCGGCACGTGGAGGTAATTCAGTAGTAGACCTCTTAAGCTCAAGGGGTCCACGGCCGACTGACTTCTCAACAGCGGCTCTCCTCTTGAACTTGATGAGCTTGCTATCGAAGTACTTGGAATCAACAAATGATGCATGATTCGATACAGAGTCCTCGATCAGTATGGACATCTTCGTCCCATACAACAGTTTGCCCACACTAATTAATCTATTCTCTCCAGAATGTGTGGCGACAAACTTCTGTGCCTGAGCCTTCAGCTCAGTCACGTAGAACTCCATCCAGTTAACCTGGACTCCATCAACAATTGCCATCATCAGCTGAAATATGGGCCTGGACACTTGATCGAATGAGCCTGCGGCGCTCGTCAAGATATGAGTGACGATGTAAGCGATCCCGCGGTACTCTGGCAAGAGTTGGTTCTTGGGCAAAGTGGATTTGAAGGAGATGTCATCTCTGCCTCAGAAGCGATGAACATATGAGTTTAGCTCCTTCTCCTTATAGCCCACTGGAGATATCCCATAGGCAGGAAGATCAAAAGAAGCCTTCAACACTGCCCGAATATTGATATGGAGTGGCCGGATTCCCACTTCTGAGGGGCCACTTCCCTCATATAACCGAACTGGGATACCTCTCCATCTGTACCTTCCACCGTACGCGAGTTAAAATAAACTTCAGCCACTTGACGGGGGAGATAAAACTTCGGATGCTTCGTCACTAGAAGCTCAAGGCCAGACCCTTCAAGACCCGAAAATATGGGCTCTAGGTACGGAAGGTCTGCCTGATGGAGAACCATCGTCGGCTCTAACTGAACCTTCGATTTGATGATCTCCTCAATATGGGGTGGGGTCAAAACGATCGACATGAATATCTGCAAAAAGCTCGTTAGCACTTGAAAATAGAGTAATTTAGTTTGAGTTTAAGCAGAAGATTAAGAAACTACCGTAAACGAAGAGCTTGAGTGGAAAATAGAAACAGTTTGTAGAGAATGAAAACTGAATGCAGAAGTTGCTCTAAGTGCGATAATGGCGAAAAGATGGATTAGAGGAGAAGACGAGTGTTTTTATAAGAAATGAAGATCAACCGGTTTTAATCGGACGGTTGGGATGAAAACTCGCTTTTTAATGACGGTTGTGATCTGATGTTATAAACGGAATAATTACTAAAGCCGCCTCTAACCTAGACCCACGTAAGATATGCGTAATTAAAGTAAGGTGAGAAGATATGCATTAAATGCGTTGCAGGCAGCATTAAAGTCTAAGCTTTTTAAATGAAAATGGTTTCTACTGACTTAAACCTTAAAAACTTAATGGCGGGAAATAAATGCTCATTAATATACTGAGTGCAAATGACTGATATAATAAATGCGAGCATGCTTATGAGAATATTAAGTATTAAAACTACGCAAACCTCTTCAGTGAACTTTTACGATCAACTGGGTTACCGTTAAGACTCAGGAGGATCTTTGTTGTACTGATGACATTGTTCCCCCTTATTATGTACTGCCTGATTCACCCGACTGAATCAAAGTACTGAGTCTTCTGACCTGTCGTACTGTTTCCTTCTACTGACTAGACTCAGTAGGATCCAGTAGACCTAGCTCAACTGATAGTTCTCTGAATCTGTTCTCAGCTAGTGGTTTGGTCATTATGTCTGCCCTTTGTTTGTCAGTATGGATCTTTTCCATCCATATATCCTTCTTCTCGACATGGTCTCTGATGAAGTGGTGTCGAATATCCACGTGCTTGCATCTCCTATGAAGAACTGGGTTCTGAGTTATAGCAATCGCACTGGTGGAGTCGCAGTAGATGGGCACTTCATCCTGAGAAATTTCATAATCTCACAATTGTTGTCGAAGCCAAAGGATCTTGGCACATCAACTTCCAGCAGCCATATACTTAGCTTCAGTAGTGGACGTCGCCACGGAATGCTGTTTCTATTGAAACCATGATATCAGTTTGCTGCCTAGGAACTAACATGTTCCAGAAGTTGACTTTCGATCTATCCTGCATAATCAGCATCTGAATAACCTGTTAGTATAAGATTACCATCAGCAGGATACCATAACCCAGCTTCAGGTGTTACTTTCAGATATCACAGAATCTTCTTCCCTCGGTCCGTATGACTTCGCTTGGGATTCGCCCGAAATCTTGCACATACACCTACAAAGATAAGTAATATCAGTGTCCGCTTCGTTAAATATAATAAAGAACCAATAATAGCTCTATAATCAGTAGAGTTAACAAAAACTCCCTCTTTGTCTAGATCGATTTTAAAATTTGTATTCATGGGGATCTTGACTGGCTTGCTTGAGTCGCAGCCGAATCTTTTTAGGAGGTCTCGAGTGTATTTAGCTTGATTGATGAATATTCCTTCAGGTGATTGCCTTACTCGAAATCCAAGGAAATAGTTCATCTCTCCCATCATGGACATCTCGAACTTCTCCTTCATCTTTTTCTCAAATTGTTGACATATACTCACGTTCCTGCATCGAAAAATGATGTCGTCCACGTAGATTTGCACCAATAGGATGTCATCTCCTGACTTGATGTTGAACAGGGTGCGATCTATTGTCCCCTTCTGAAAACCTTTACGAGCGAAAAGTCTCGATAGGGTATCGTACCAAGCCCTGGGTGCTTGTTTTAACCCATACAGAGCTTTCAGAAGTCTGTACACCTGATGTCCCTGCTGAAAGCCGGGCGGTTGTTCCACATAGACTTCTTCCATCAGTACGCTGTTCAGAAATGCTGACTTTACATCCATTTGATAGACTTTAAATCTTTGAAAATGAGAAACAGAAGGAAATCTCCCTTTCCATAGTTCGTAAGGTGTCTTCATGTGTTGCTGTGTAAGCAATGAGC
The DNA here is from genome assembly GCA_028984105.1 of Lavandula angustifolia. NCBI lineage: Eukaryota > Viridiplantae > Streptophyta > Magnoliopsida > Lamiales > Lamiaceae > Lavandula > Lavandula angustifolia. Next base: position 10,783,334 of record CM054808.1, read on the forward strand.
GATTCTGAGTATAGCAGGCGGTGTCAGTAGCATCTGCCAAGAACTTAGAGGGTAGTCTGGAGTCTGCTAGGAGCGTTCTTGCTGCTTCTTTAAGTGTTCTGTTTTTGCGTTCAACAAGTCCGTTCTGCTGAGGGGTGCGAGCTGCTGATGTCTCGTGTTTAATTCCCTCCTTTTCGCAGTACTCCTTAACTACTGAGTTGAGAAATTATGTTCCTCTATCTGAGTGAATTCTCTGAATCTTGATGTCCTTTTCCACACTGAGCTTTTTCAGCAGTTTTGGGCAACTCTGTCATGACATCAGATTTGTTGGCTATGAAGATGACCCAGTATATCGTGAATAGTCGTTAATAACGACGAGGGCATACTTCTTGCCTCTTATAGCCACTGGAGAGACTGACCCGAATAGGTCCATGTGTAGCAGTTGAAGGATTCCATCAGTGGAAGGTGACGGAATAGGTGGATCGCTACTCTTTGTCTGCTTTCCCTTCAAACACGCTTCACAATTCCTGTCTTTGATAAAAGATTCGTTGGGCAGTCCTCTGACTTTAGAGTTCTTGGCTAGCTTGTTCATAGTCTTGAAATTTAGGTGACTGAGTCTCTTGTGCCACAGCCATCCTGTCTTATCACTGGATTTCGTCTGAGCAAGTAAGCAATCTTTAGGTTCTGCGGTTTTCCAATTTGCAACATAGATATTCTTTCTCCGCGAACCTGATAACACTGTTTTCCCTGTAGATTTCTCAACAACATCACAGAAACCAGCGTCAAAGATAACTCTATTCAGATTATCACATAATTGACTGACAGAAAGGAGATTATGTTGAAGTCCTTCAACATATGTTACTCTTGGACCGGCGGTCCCAATGTTCTGTGTTCCCTATCCCCTTGTATAGCCTTTAGAGTTGTCACCAAACTCAATTTTGGGACCATCTTCTTGTACATAATTGGTCAGCATGCTCTTTCGATATGTCATGTATCTCGAGCAGCCGTTGTCCACAATCCAATGGTCCTTATGCACATGCAAAACAGAAACAATTTTAGGTACCCTTTGGTTCAGGTTGGGTCCTTAAATGTTAGTGGGTGATTTCGAGACCCAAATCGGTCTCGGGACCTTAGGAGTCTGAGACTTCTTCTTCTGAACCTTGTCAGCCTTCTTCTCCACAGGACTTGGAGATACTGACTTTCTGGCAGTTTTGGGTTCAGGAGCTTTGTTCTTCTGAGGCTTTCTGCTCCTCCCGACCCTGGGCTCAAAATAGTATGAACCATACTGTGCTGGATGCTCATATAGTGGTTCATTGTACTGCTCTGCCCACCTGACCTTTTTGGTTCCCCCTGAATTTGATCGTGGTGTCCTGGGGCTAGAACCTTTGGTCAGTTGCTTCTTGTTGCTCGGTTGAGGTGCAATTATCTTCTCGTTTGTTCTTCGCCCGGGGTGTTGATTCAGTAACTTGAACTTTTCCTCTGACGAACCTATCAGCCAGCATTTCTGAGCTTTTTGATGTTGAAGTGGGAGCTTCATGAGTGTAGCCAAGTCCTTCTTTCATGATTATTGGCCTATGAGCTCTGAGCATGGTTTCCAACTTCTCTTTAGCTCCTAGGTACTATTCAGTCATCAGTCCTCGCTAGACCTCATCACTCCTCCGAAGTGATTCATAATCATTTTCGACTTCTGCGAGCTTCTGACTGAGTCGGGCTATTTCAGTATCTTTCTCAGAATTGTCCTTGGTCAGAACTAATAGCTGAGTTTCTTGAAGCTGAGACTTAGTCATAAGAGATTTAATCTCTTCCTTGAGTCTCACAACTAGATTCTTCGAATCAGTAGAGACCTGACAATCAGAAGAAAGTCTCTGATTCTTAGCCTTTACCTATTCTAGTTCCTGAATAGTTCTGCTGAACTCTCTGCTCAGTTGAATCTGCTCCTCTAGTAGATCATCATATGCTTGTACCACGTCTAGAGGTTCATCTGTGACTGAGCACGTGTCGTGTGTGCTGTGTGAAGAAGAGGTTATATTAATTTTCGAGTTTACCTCAGCCTCTTCTCCGCCCATCAGACAGTATTCAGCTGTTGATTCAGGATCTGATTCTTCGATCTCAACGTTAACAAATGCAGCTTCGTCTTCAGAGGAATACATGAACGTATGTTCCTCGATTGAGTCATTGGATATCTCTCCAGCGATGTAGGCCTGCCTTCTTCGAGCAAATTTCTCTCGTCTGGCCTGCCGTTCTGCTCGTTGAGCAGCTGAGAGTTCGGGATAATCGTACTGATAGTATCCCTCCTTCTTGCAGTTGTAGCACACAGAGGTTCTGCCGCCTTTTCCAACTGAGTCGTTGGATGGACTAGCAGCAGGTTCTGCGTTCCTGTAATCAGTAGAAGGTTTAGATTCTTCCCTTTTTCGATAATCCTTTTTACCTGAGGGAGAATCTCTATGATATTTCTTCAGCTTCATGACTCTTTCTTTTCTCGTTGATATTTGAGAGCCATGAGTGCAAGTTGATCAGTAGCAGATGTCTCGGAAGACTTAGCATCTGTCGTGGCTACCATCTTGCTGAAAGAAATGGGATTGGCTCCAGTTTTGCTGATTGTTGCTTTGAAAGCGTGATCTATTTGTGTGACAGCTGGAGCACTGGAACATCATTGGGGTAGGCTGTGCTCAAATTTCTCCGTCTTTAATTCTAAAAATATAATATCAGGAGTTAGAGCATTAAGATCTGAGCGACGTAAATAAGTAGCAAAAGGAAGCCACTTCAGTCGAGGCAACGCTCTCAACATATTTGTGTTCATCTCTTTGTTGGTGAACGTCCTCCCCAGCCCGTTGATCACATTGATTTGATTTTTAAATCTGACACTTAGCTCGTCAATGGTTTCGTTGGGCTCCATGGCAAAAGTGTCGAACTTTTGTAGCTCTAGCTTGAGCTTGTTTTCTTTGATCTGCGGGGTTCCTTGGCTCAGTACAGCCAGGGAATCCCAAAGTTCTTTTGCCGTCATGCAGTCTTGCACCATACCGAGGTGTGAATCACTGAGCGTAGTCAGGATTGCATTCCGCGCAACTCGATCGAGGTAATACAGCTTTTTCTCTTCAGGCGTGAAGGCTGATTTGTCTTTCGTAACTTTAGCACCAGTCTGTGCTCCTACACCTCCCACAACTACAAATTGTATGCTGTGGATCATGGGAATGATGGGTCCTGTCTCTAGGACGTCAGTCATGCTGTCATGCAGCGATGTAAGGTGCGCCTCCATTCACACGCGCCATACCGTATAGTTCTCTACAGAGAACATTAGCACCATCCGAATACCTGACATATCAGACATTATGGGTGAGAGTATAAGGATGTATGAAGAGATGCTTGTGCAGTGAAAAACATTTTCAGGATCTGTTCGAGAAGACCAGTAGTTTCAGAATTGATGATCCGAAGAACAACGTTGCTCTGATACCAATTGTTGGTCCGGAGACGAGAGTCGGGTGTAGAGGGGGGGTGAATACACCTGAGTACAATTTCTTTTTCTCAAACGCGAAGGACAGCTGAGTTGTATGTTGCAACTGATGAACAGTGCCAAATAGTAATCTTATGATCGCGGGTCAGAGTGTGCCAACTGCTGAGTCTCTCCTACTGACTTTTGTCAGTACTTGATTCTCAGTCGAAGACTTTGTGCGGATAAGTGTGTAGGGCCCGGTAGATTTCGTCTTAATTGAAAACGTGTTTTTCGTAAACCAAATTATTTTAGCTAGTGCACTTTTCGAATATGTTTTATGCAAAGTATGAGTTTGTAAGAGATTTGTATGCAATGCAATAAAACAGTATAAGACACAAGCAATTTTTAACGTGAAAAGGATACGCAAGATCTACGTCCACGGTCCTGCTGAACAGGAGGTCTTGTTGATTAATCTCGAGCAAGCCCCAGCCAAGGTATCTCGTGCACCGGATGCACCCTTCTAAGTTATAGTCCTTAGCGACTTTACAGCTCAAACCTAAGTTTGAAGGGAGGGGATTTTCTCCAATTATGAAGGAGTTCTTACAATAAGAACAGTCACAAAAAGTGAACTCCTTCGAAGGTTCTAAGCTATAGATATGAACGATTGAGCTTAGATAGAGAAGAGGGATCTAAAGAAAGAAACTCTAGAGAGAAGAACTAAAAATATTCTGCTAAGCAAGTTCTTCGCTGGATCTTCTTAAAAGTGCTAGAGTGTTTCGAAAGCTTGAGCGTATTGTCCCTTTGATATCCCGTGCGTGGAGCTTGAAAAAGCTTCTCTATTTATAGTTGTGACCCAGGTATTTGCCCGTTGGAGAGGACGATGCCATGTGTCACAAGCGTCCAAGGAAAACGGCCATATGTTCGAATTGTTGTAGCAGAGTTGTTGATTACTGTGCATGAGAGCAACTTTAGTAGGTCAGAGCAGGTAGAGCTTAGACGGCTTCTCATTGGTCGAGGTTTGTGGTAGGTGAGATCTGTCAGACATAGGTCTTCATCGGAGTTGACTCTCACTCATCCTCGTATGATCTTCTGTTGACTTTCGAATGATGTTAAAAGCTGGGCCGTTTCCTGTCGGATACAGTAGACCTGATGCGGTCTCTGTCTTCTTCGTCTGAGTCGGCTGATAGTGAATATTCTACTGAGAGTAGTCAGCTGATGACTCTGAAGGTACTGAGCTTGAATATAGAGTTCTTCTACTGATGTCGGTCAGCTGATGAGATGTCTTCTACTGAGCGATGATCAGCCGATGACTAGAGAACATAAGCTCTTACACTGATGACATGGGGTTCTGGAGAGTAACTTCCTACTGAAGATCAATCCAACATTTACCCCGTACAGGACTTAGACTGAAACGTTAAAGAAAGATATAGTCGGTCTAGCCTATTACATCATCTAGTCCTATCTACACAAAGGATACAGGCCGGGTTTTGGGATCTTCAATTCCATAGCATGCAACACTATGATTTCCCCTATTACCGATAAAAGGATGAGTCCTATTACAAGAACTACTGATAAGGTAATACTAAGTATCCTCTACTGACTCATAACCCAACAACGTTGTAGTTCATTCGCCACGTATCTTCAACACTCTGACCTTGATTCTCTTTCTACTGGTCATATTTTTTCCGAATTAAAGGCGAGGAGTTAGAGTTCGGCTTACCTCACAAGATAAGGGATGCAACTCACACCTCACATGATCATGCCATAAAGGCATCACCAACACTCCACAAGCAAGCGCGAGCAATCGACAACGTTGACAAGCTTAGTCTCAATTCCTACCGAAGGACCTTGGTTGAACGCTATGCTCATTGGCGTTAAATATTAGAGAGAGAAGGATAGGAGGATTAAGCTGAAGAAATACTACCAAAAATCCTGAGGTAAGTATGAATCACCTTCTAAAGGAGATCATAACCAAAAACTCTCTGAATGCAGGAATGAAGAATCTTCTTCGAAGCCTGAAAAGTTAGAACCAAAATCAAGCAAACCCTCTTCATGCTACAACTGAAAGGAGGATGGGCACTATCAGTATGAGTGTCCAGAGCTGAGTGCAGCTGAAAGAGCTTGATGAGTGGTTTTGTATACCATCTCATTGTGTTCTTTTTAAGCTTATTTACATTGTTTTCTATTCATTTTTAGCTTTTGTTTTGCTTGGAATCGTAAACTTTCGATGATTTTTGGTTTTGTAGGTTTCTCGCGCGTTTTGAGCATATTTGGTGGTATTTGGCACCAAAATGGAAGAAACCATGACCATTGATTCATTTTTGGCAAAGATGGAGTTGTTTGGATGAAGAATGAAGAGGATTTGAAGCAGGATGTTGAAGAAATCGTGTTTCAGAGCTCATGTAACAAGGCAGTTGGAAAATCGCATGGCAGGCGGATCTAACGATCTTAGAATCCGATCTCCACAGTCCACATCGTAGTTCTATGTGTTAGGAATACTGTGGCAATGTTTCGTGGCAATCCAACGGCTAAGAAGGAGATATCGCATTTTTCCCAAAACGCGACAGTGCAGAAAAAAAAATGTTCGGCCGAAGACGTCGGACTGCGGTCCGCATTTGTGCTGGACCGCGGTCCGGTATGTTCTGACTCAAAAACTGGAATATCCGTAGGAGTCGGACCGCGGTCCACCTTTTGTGCTGGACCGCGGTCCGCGTCGTCTGCAGCCCAAAACCAGTTTTTTTTCGGCCCGAAACCTATATAAACCTCTCCGGACTTCTTTCCTTCGACGACACACCATATTTTTGACTTCTTCAACCCTCCAAGGCAGAGAAACACCCAAGGCATCCCTCCGTTGAAGATTCAAGATGAATATTGAAGACCACAACCCGAGAACCAAGCGCGAGGATCAATCCGCTAGATTCTAGGTTGTATTATTCCTTCTCAGTTTTGTTTAGGGTTTTTGATACTTGAATTCTATAGATTATTTTTGCATCTTTTGTGATTATTTTCCTACGAATATGAGTGGCTAAATCCCCTTGTGTGGGGGTTTAGTAGGATCTATGTTTTTGATGAATTGATTCAAACCTAAGTTTTCCAATAAATGAATTGTTTTGTTTCTTAATTGTTGAGCCTGCTTTTAATTTCTCTATGATTCTTTAATGTGACTGGCCATCATCTTAGATAATTGTAGAGAATATAGGTAATAGATAATACGGCGCATCATACCCGGTTATTTATTTAGACCTGCAATTAAGTGTCTAGATTGTCACCATTGGTTTGGGATAGTTCAGATGGTTCCTTAAATCCTTGAGCATGATACGATCCTTAGGTTCATGATATGATCACTTGATTGACCCTTAGGATTATAAGTTAGAGATCTCCCGCCATCATACGGAATCCCTAGAGCCTTAGTGGATGAACCAACAAAATAAATTCATAAATACTAGCTAGAGAATAGGAATGAATCAATCATCTTAGGCATAGTGATTGCTAAACCTCCGCACTCTTCATCAAATCTTGAAACCACACCCATTATCCGATTTGCTTCGCTTTTATTTGTTTTCTTACTTTCCTGTTATTTTAATTTAGTAGTTTTAAGTAAACCAAATCCAGTTTAGGACCAAGTAGATAGTTAAATAATTAGAGTAATTAGAACCCAGCTGAGTCCTTGTGAGATCGACCTCGGGAGTTGCTAGATTAGGTACTATACCGATTCGTGGACTTGCGAAAAATATAATTTGTTCATCAAGTTTTTGGCGCCGTTGCCGGGGACTCAGTCGTTTTGATTATTCTTTTTACTAGCTGTTTATTTTTTTAGATTTTATTTTTACGTTGGTTACTATTTCTTCTTTTCTTTACTGTGTCGAGTCTTACTCTTTGAGTTTTCTGTAGGTTTATGCACGGTAGAAGGTCGCAAAATCCAGAACTTGCGCCTTTTATCAATAACATACACAGAGTGGGGACTCGCGTTACGAAGGAGGAACCGGAAGACAAAATTGCAATGGTGCAAATTGGGAACAATCCTGAACCAGAGAGGTTGCAGGGAGACTATACAAGGCCGATACTTGGAGCCAATACCACCTGCATTGTCCTGGAAGAGACCGCAAGGAATTATGATCTGAAGCCTATCTACTACCATATGCTACCATCTTTCTACGGGCTAGCAACTGAAGATCCTCTTGCTCATATGAGGGAGTTCTATGCTACACTAGGGACTATTCCTCTCAGCGGGCTCACTACTGATCAATTGGGAAGACGATTGTTTCCCTACACTCTGAAGGATAAAGCCAAGAATTGGTTGCACACACTGCCTGCTAATTCTTTGCGGACAATGGAGGACGTATTCAAAGTATTCACGGAGCGATACTACTCCCGAAGCAAGAGCCACGAGTTGAGGCAACAGATTGCTACTTTCTCCCAGTTTGACAATGAGACATACCATGAAGCTTGGGATAGATTCAAGAGACTCCTCATCCAATGTCCACATCATAATTACCAGGTTGCGATGCTGAATGGGTTCTTCTACAATGGATTGCTCTTGCCGTTTCAGATTATGGTTGACAACATGGCTCCCGGAGGCATTCTTGCACTGACCCTAAGTGCATTACATGAGCTTTTTGAGACGTTGAAGGCTCGTTCCGTATTAAGAAGTCAGAGTGTTAGACAACGTGGAACGCAGGATGTGCGGGCTGCGTATGCGGATGATACTATTAAGGAGCTTCAACTTCTTAAACAAGAAATCAAGGAGCTCAAGTAGAGACAAGTGCAAGCCCCAAAGATTGGCGAGACCTGTACCATTTGTGATGATCCACAACACTCAACCACCCAATGCCAGTTTAATATCATCCACAATCAATTTCAAGAGGAAGAAGCTAACGGGGACAAGGCATAAGACACCGGGGAATGGGAAGAGAGAAGGCAATATTAGAGGCCGCACCAAAATTTTGTCCATAAGCAGCAAGGGTACAACCCTAACTACAAGAGTTACCAGGATTATGGAGGAAGGAATGCCATTCAGCAGCAGAACTTTGGAGGCACATCATCTTCTCACCCTCAGCCAAAGATTGAGGACACTGACAAGAATTCCATGGCCATCTTGCAAGACACCTTAAACTCCTTTATGAAGAGTTCTAAGGAGCAAATGGTGACACTTACCACTTCTGTCAGGAACGTGGAAGCAAATTCCAATAATTTGGGGACTCAACTTGGCCGGCCTAGCATGGGAAGTCGCTTTGCTTAAAATGTAACAAGAGGAACTACCTGGACAAACACATCAAGCAAAGGCTCTCCATGTGTTGAGAAACGGCAAGGAGATTGAAAAGCCAGATTACATTCCTGAAGACTCACCGCTTGAGGAAACATCCAAGCGGGATGACGTAGTCGAAGAGGATGAGAAAGCCTTGACTGAAGAAGACAAAGGGAAAGAGAAGGATCTTGTGGAGAAACCCGCTTTACACAAGGCGAGTAACCTATACAAGCCTCCCCCACCATTTCCCGAGCGTCTGAAAGGAAGTAAGCAAGATAAGCAATTCTCTACCCTTTTCAATATGCTTTCTAAGGTTAACATCAATCTTCCCCTTTTAGACCTTAGCGGGGAATGTGCCAAGTTATGCGAAGTTCTTCAAAGAACTTAGCACAAACAAGAGGAACTATGAGGAGGTGACACGTACATTGACACCACAATCTGTAAGTGCATTGGTTGGTTTACCTCATTTACCACGCAAGATGAAGGACCAGGTAGTTTTCTGATCTCAATCTCCATGGGGACCGATAGAGTTGTTCGAGGAATGTTGGATTTGGGGGGCTAGTATCAACCTTATGCCATACTTATTGTACAAGCGATTGGGTATTCAAGGATTAAAGCCTACATCCATGAGAGTGCAACTTGCTGATAGGTCTATTAAAAGTCCTAGGGGAGTGGTAGAGGATATTTTAGTTCAAGTTGATAAGTTCATTGTTCCTGTTGATTTTGTGATTCTTGATATGGAAGATGTCTCACTTAGGGATCATGAGCATTTGATACTTTTAGGCCGACCTTTTATGTCCATTACCAATTCAATCATCAATGTGCGTGATAGGAAGGTGACGATGGAGGTCCTCGGGGAGTGCTTAGAGATTGCTGTGTTGGATTGTTCTGCTATTCCTTCTGCTCACTCTATTGAGATGGTGTATTTTGTTGACCCTTGTGACTCGATAGTGCAGGACTCTTATTTACAGGAATTGACAAAGGACAAGTTGGAAGCTACTTTAACTCTTGCCACTAACCATGAATTTCTTGCAGATGAGGATAAAGAGTGTCTTAAGCAGTTGGAAGATGGTCTTGAGGCTAGTGGTGGTATTGAATCTAGAAAAGCCTTAGAGCTTCCTACCGGCGGAAAGCAAGCTGAACCACTTCCGCCGGCCTCTAGAGCTCATGGAGTTACCGAAGAGCCTCAAGTACGTCTTTTTGGGGAATGGTGATACGTATCCGGTTATCATCTCATCTAGCCTGACCCCATTCCAAGAATCTGAGGTAGTGAGAGTACTTCACGAGCATAAGGAAGCCATTGGATGGAGCATATCCGATATCAAGGGAATAAGTCCGGTGAGATGCATGCACAAGATCATTTTGGAGGATAATACCAAAGCAGTGCGGCAACCTCAACGACGACTTAATCCAAAGAATGCAAGAGGTGGTGAAGAAGGAAGTGATAAAGATGCTTGACCATGGGATGATCTATCCTATATCCGACGAAGCAAGTGGGAGAGTCCGATCCATGTGGTTCCTAAGAAATCCGGCATCACTGTGGTTAGGAATGACAAAGGTGAATTGGTGCCTACTAGAATGACCACCGGGTGGCGGATGTGCATAGACTACCGCAGATTGAATGATGTGACCAAGAAGGAGCATTTTCCTCTTCCTTTTATTGATCAAATGTTGGAAAGACTAACCGGTAACGAGTATTATTTCTTTCTTGATGGTCTTTCATGTTTTTATCAAATTTCGATAGTTCCCGAGGATCAAGAGAAGATAACATTCACTTGCCCATTTGGAACTTTCGCATATAGGAGGATGCCTTTTGGGCTCTGCAATGCCCCCGCTACTTTTCGAGAGATGCATGCTTGTTGGTCCGGAGACGAGAGTAAGGTGTAGAGGGGGGGCGAATACACCTGAGTACTACTTTTTTTCTCAAACCGAAGGACAGCTGAGCTGTTTGGTACGACTGATGAACAGTACCAAGTAAGAACCTTCAATCTCGGGTCAGAGTGAGTTAACTACTTGTTGGTCCCGAGTGTACGGTCAGTGTAGAGGGGGGTGAATACACCCGATTCGATTTCTCAACTTTCGAACACGAACAGTCCTATTCGGGAAGGTGCCGTGCTTGAACTAGTTCGGCGGACCGCATACTGTTACCGAATCGTGTTAAAGGCTAGAAAAGTGCTGACTCGGCCGAGATCCGCTAACCGACTAGGTCGAATTCAGTATCTACGGTAAGAGTTCGGTGTGCGGAATAGTGTAGGCCCAAATCGGTTTTTTGTGAGAAAACGTTGTCTCGGTCCGGTAGATATAGAACTCGGTATGAATGGTAAAATCAATGCAACGGTTAAGAAAGCGAAGAAGACGAGGATTTTTAAAGTGGTTCGGATATCGCTCAAATCCTACGTCCACTGTCCCCGAATGATCGGGAGGCTATTTATTATCCTCGAGTTAGTCTCGGTCGGCTTGCACACCGGGCAAAGCCGCGTCTTGGTTTTTATATCGATCCAAGTCTCGCTTACAACACTATCAAACTTAAAGTGTTTGACAAACTTCTCCAACAATGAAGGAGTCCTTATACAATAAGGATTGGGTTCGAATGTGAACTCCTTCGTCTAAGCTATAGATAAGAACGGTTGAGCTTAGGGTTAGAGGGATAGGGAATATGAAAGTGTAGCTTCTAGATCGACGAACAGCCGAAGGTAAGCTATAAGTTCGTGTAACGTCGATTGGATACTAGAGGCTTTATATGTTGGTTTAGCTTGATTCCCTATGAGCTAGAATGTAGTCTTTCGCGGAGAATGTTCTTCGAGTTTTTTGCTAAGACGTAGTTCTTTGGGTTCTTTGCTCGTTGAATGCTTTCTTGATTTTTGCTCTAGATACGTGCATTCCTTGTATTCTTCTTGAATAATCCCTCTATTTATAGAGCAGAGATTGAAATAGATCCGTTGGAGACGATCTTCTTCTCTCTCTCTCTTTTTGGTAGCAAACGGCTCTTTTGGTGTAGGCAACAGTGCCTTTTCCTCCTTTTCCGGAAAGTGTTGACTTGCAGCTTTAGCAGGTGAGAAGACACGTGTATGCTTGTCATTCGTTGAGGTGGATGTAGTGGTTGAGACAAGCACAAACTTCGAGATAGGCCGAAGCCGACTTCTCTCTTCCTCGTATACATGGCTGGCGATTGTCTTTCAAAAGATTCCGAGTCCTCCGAAGACTATCTGCCGTTGCTGAGTCTGACCTCGTATTCAGTAGATAGACTGCTGAAGATAAGTCTACTGATGATCAGCTCTGAGTCCAGTGAACTACTCCTGCTGAGTTTAGTTCGACTGACTCTCTCGAGATCTTGCTCTGCTGAGTCCAAGATATCATCGAGTCTTTCAGATATCTTTGCTCTGGCCGAGTCCAAGTATCACCGAAGTCTTTCAGATATCTTGCTCTGCTGAGTCCGAAGTATCATCGAAGTCTTTCGATATCTTGCTCTGCCGAGTCCAAGATCACCGAGTCTTCATGACGGTGCCGAGGCAAATAAGCTACTGAGCGCCTTGACCAGAGCAGAGTGTCTACTGAGTCTGAAACCTCAGAGACAAATACAAATACAAAGGAATGGTTCACCAATCAGATAGGGTTTTGGAATCTTCAAATCTTCTCAATAGTTCAGAGCACGAGGCTACTGAGCGTGATCCAGTATAGAAGATGAGTCATTTCCCATAAGTATGATCATGCTGAGGATTGAATCATCACCCAACAATTTCCCCCTATTTGATGATGCCAAAACCTATCATCTATGTCCTATCAACTATGCTAAACACTAACTTACTCAGGAACAGAGCTCCTTACAAATATTACAAGTAGAATCAGTGGAGTTGTCTGGTAAGTGCTAGACTACTGAGGGAGACAGGGCAGAACAATTTTCCCTTTTACAATAATTTCCCTTTAAAAAAAAATACAACAATTTTCTCTTTAAGAGAAATAATAACTCTTCGAAAGTCTAGTCTATCGGAGATCTAACCGAGCAAAAACTGACAAGTAAATAATCAACGTGTGTGTCAGTAATCACTTCGGTGATTCCGAGTGTTAAAGCATAAAGCAAACACGGCTATTTAGACAACAAGTAGTTGTCAGAGCCAAAAGAAGATTTGTATATATATAATACACAGTTCAGTACATTACAAATCTTGCTAAGCTAAAAGAAGAACTAAGAGGGAGAACCCTTAAACTGCTGAATCCTATTCATGAAACCTTGGGATTTATCTTCGAGCGGTGGAACTCCATACATTCCGAACGTGTTCTTCCTCGGCTCGAATATTCGGCGAAGTCTGCTGGATCATCTTGTTCTATTCCTCTCGTTCAACGCAACATTCTTCACTTCTTGTTCAATCATTCCGAGATGTCTTGAGTCGTCTTGTCTTACGGGGTGGAGGAATGATCCTTGCTTCGAGAACTCGACTACTACCCCTTCGATTCTGCTTCCGTGCATATATGGGTAAAGATCGGGTTCGAGAATGGTCATCCACTCGACATAGGCATCGGCCTTAGACATTTCGAGCCGGAATCGCCGAAAATAATTTCTCTTGATAAACTCTATCTTGGCCGATTCCCATCTCTCGATTGAACCGAATAGGCATCCATTCGTCCGATCTTGGCCATCTATGTGTTTTCGGATCGTTTGGCTTCTTGAACCTTCGTATCGATAAGGAATGTCGGCTTTCGAAGGAATTCTCGGCTGGCCTCTTGTTCGATGCGTTTCTGAGTGCCTCAAGGTGCGCCAAATGTATCCTCTGTCGCGGCACCTCTATCTGTCTAGCTTCCTCTCCTCCGTAGAGATATCTATCCATCTCGAGCAAATATGTCTTCAATTTACGCATCCTGCTCTTGAGGCTTCGAGGAGCTTGTTCCGATTCGACGAGGGTACTAGATCTAGATTTGGATGTACCACCGCCTTTCGGTATTCTTCTCTGCTTGCTCCTTTTCTTTTTCTCTGTCCTCTTCATCTCGTTATGATGAGCTTTCTCGGAGGCGATCCTAGCAGTTCTCTTTCCTCCTCGGCTGGGGCTTTAGTCTTTCCTTTGGCGGAGCTTAGACTTTGGCTTGTTAGGCCGCTTCGGCCTCTGCAATCTCTCGCCGCCTTCTCATCCGCAGCTATTTGGGCTTCCTCCTCGCGAGATATGTATCTTAATCTCTTTGCTTTGGAGGGGTTGGAATGTTAAGCTTTTGTTTGCCCTTGCCTTCTTGAACTGGTGGTGGAAGAGGAGCCTCTTCTTCTTCGAGTCCTCCACCGCCTTTTCAGCGTACTCCAGCAACCTCCTTAATGATATCTTTGGGAGTTTGGGTTGCCTCGAGTAGTCTGGCTGGGGTCTCGAGCCACTTGGGCCGGTTTCGGTTTGTGCTCGCAGGCCGAAACACCCCCGGGCCTCACCCTTCCGAGACCGAGTGCGGGATGACTTCGGTGTAGCTTCCCCCTTAGACTTTGGACTTTTGGTGAGGGTCAGCTTCCCAGTACTCTTCTTTCCTTCCCTTTTTCCTTCACTTTCCCCCTTTTTGGCATCATCACTGATCACCGGGTAGGGACTAGGGCCCGACTTCTTCAGACTTTTGTAGGAGGTTGACAGCTCATCGAGACGATCGTGGAGCTTAGTCAGGCCTCATGCAACTCGTTCCTCTCCATGGTAAGGTTTTCCTTGTACTGCTTGTGAGAGAGGTCAGCTGCTTCCTTGAAGTCTTTCAGCTTTTCAGTGATCGTGTCTTCCAAGGCCAGTTGGATATTCTCAAGTCTCTGTTCAGTGGCCTCGGATTGTTCAGTGATAGCGTCAGTATGAGCCAATTTAGAAGCCAAAAATTCATCAAGTAGCTTGGCTTGTCTCTCCTGAAAGATCTTTAGCCGAGCTTCGAATTTGACTTGTCACGAGCCAACGCTTCTGAAATAAGCGCGGAAACATCAGGGGCGGCTGATGAAGAGACAGAAGACTTCAGCCCCTGAAGTTCTTTAGACGTGGCTTGAGCAGTCTGCTTCCATGTCCTATGGATAGCCTTCGCAAGATCTCGATTTTTGATCCCTTGGGCAGTTAAGGCTTTTGCCACTGATCGAGATCTCTTTGCGGTCTGGCTGGGCGCTGCTTCGAAGGTCGATGCGGCAAGAAGAGCCGAGCGGGCTCTGCGAGGACGAAGCACCGGCCTTGGACTTCTCGGGACCAAGGATACCGAGTGGTGGAGCGGTTTCGGTATGGGTATCCTTGTCTCGTGGATGTCCCTCATCGGGCTTTCCGGGGCCCGAATCACCTGGGTGGGTCGTCGTGGTCCGACCCGTCGAGGGTGTCTTTGGCCGGAGGCGTGCTTGTCGATCATGAATCATGGCGGCATTGCAGCCCTCGATTGTCCATTGAGCCGAGGTCTTCGGGCTCCGAATAGCCTTATCTCCTCTCTCGGTTTCAATTCCTCTTCATGCAGCTGGCCGACAGGAGTAGTGTAGGACAAGGCGCGTCAGACGAGGCCACTCCCGATGTCGCAAAGCAACATGTGGAGCCTTGTCTTGTTTTGGCGATAAGCAACAAGTCCCGAGTAGTCGGCAAGCTCCGGAACTAGTTGTAGAATTTCTCGGGATGCTCTGGATATAATCACTGAAGCTTCCATCCCGATTGATTCACCTTCGAGATGCGGTCTCGAGACTCCAAGTCTATGTGTGAAGTCTGCTCTTCGGTTGGAGGGACCGAGCCGAGTGGAGGGGACGAAGGGGGGCACTCTAGGCGCCGAATATCTGCGCTCGAGCTTCGAAGCATCCCCTTGGTTCCTTTCGGTGGAAACAATCTTTTCCACCGACCGAGTCTTCTCGAGAAGACTCGGACTCATCAACCAGTGCATGGGGCGAGTAGTCTTCTCGGGAGCCCGTTCGGCGGGCACTTGTGGAACCTCCTCGTAGGCGGCACCTCGGCGGCTTTCTTCATTTTCTTTGCCGGTGCCTTAGGAGTTTTAGTGGGAGGGGTTCTTTTCTTTATAGGCGTAGCTCTTGAGACTTTGATTTCGGAGAGACTGCCGAGGGTCCCGACCCTATCTGTTTGAGCGCTGTGTCTTGTTGTGAAATCCGACCTTCTTCACATTGAAGTACTCCTTGTCACCGTAGGTGATAGGCTCGAGATCCACATAAATCTTCGATCATGATGGACGAGTTTGAGTCCATACAGACAATTTGCCCTTTGCGCTCGGCATGTTCGATGCTTTGTCGAACTTAGCGGCTCGAGCCATGAATTCTCGGAGAAAGAACTCCGTCCAATTTATCCGGGCTCGGTCGTATATGGCCATCATCATCTCGAATCTTAGGCCTCGACACCTCGGTCAAACGACCACCTTGGCTTGTCGGTAGGCGTGTCACTATATAGGCAAGTGCCACTGAACCGAGGCAACATGTTGTTCTTCGGAAAAGCGACTACGAATGTAGTGGGCTTTCCACAAAAGACGGTAAGATATTCATCAACTCGGTCGTCTCCGTACTCGATCGAACTTATCCCTTCGGAGGGTAGATCAAAACTCCGCTTCAAGGCATCCTTGATGGACATCTGCTTCAGCTCCGTAGTGGCGTGTTGGATAGAATGTGCAACGAATCTCGCCATTATATCTCCAGACACAGTGTCTGAATTCAAGTACAGCTCTGCAACCTGTCTCGGGAGGAAGAACGAAGGCCTCCTAGACAGAAATTTCTCCAGGCCACGACTCGCGCGGCCGAGAATACATCGTCCATGTACTCCAGATCGCATGAATAGAAGTCCATGGTGGGTTCACACCATACGCGATCCTTCTCCAAAATGTTCTGCATATCTGCTGGAGATATCATAGAGATATTGGTTTCCGCCATTGTACCTGTGACAAGAAATGAGTCAGTACTATTTTTGGATAGAACAGTGCTGTGCAATGCGATACTGAAACATATAACAAATATATTAGCAGATATAAGCATACCAATGGATAAAATTCGAGATAAGATAGAGTGAAAATTGCAAGTAAGGATTGCGAATGCAGATCTCGGATTTTTCAGAATTTGAGAGTTATGAAGTATGCTAATGGCGGTTCAAGGATATGATCGAATATATATATCAAACTATGAAGGTGAACGGTTTTCGATCGAAGGCTGAATGTAAACTTGCTTTATGATATGGACGGTTAAGATTAGAAGTTAAAAAAATAGGCAATGATCACAAAAGACGCCTAAGTCAAAGCCAGTTGTAAAATAGCCTAAGTAGTAACTGTGAAAAGACATGTATTAAATGCGTGCGAGTTCAAGCAAGCTTATGTATGGAATGTCGTGCATTAAATGTGAGTCGTTAATAATAAAGACAAACCAAAAGATATTAATGTCATGCTTGAATCTTTGCCATAAATGCAAAGTACCGTAGTATTAAATTACTACCGAGTAGAGATACGCAAACTCGTCAACCGAACATAGTAGTCAGCTGATACCTCGTGTAGATGGTTTTCTGAATCTCTATGTGCTGAACTTACTCAGTACTGAGAGTGATCATTCCCCCTCACTGGAATGTTCCTCTCCTGAAACCTTATTACTGACTAGGGTCAGTAGGGTCCAGCAGACCTAGCTCTCCGAAGTTCTCCGAATCGGATTCGGCTAGAGGCTTAGTCGATATATCGGCCCTTTGCTTGTCGGTATGGATCTTTTCCATTCCGATATCCTTTTTTCGACATGGTCACGAATGAAGTGATGTCCGATGTCCACGTGCTTGCATCTTGTGTGAAGAACAGGATTCCGAGTGATTGCAATAGCACTGGTACTATCGCAGAAAATCGGCACTTCATTCTGAATGACGTCATAGTCTCTCGGCCACTGTCTCGGCCAAAGGATCCGGGCGCAACAACTTCCAAGCAGCCATGTATTCGGCTTCGGTAGTCGACGTGGCCACCGAGTGCTTTGTTTCTTTGAAAACCATGAGATCGGCTTTTGCCGCCAAGGAACCGACATGTTCACGAAGTTGATTTTCCGGTCGATTCTACATCTCGTATAGTCGGCATCGAAATAACCAGTTAGTTCAATATTATCATCAGACTGGATACCACAAACCCATGTCGGTGTTCCTCGTAGATAGCGGAGAATCTTCTTTGCTGAGTCCATATGACTACGCTTGGGATTCGCCCGAAATCGAGCACGACACCTACGGCGATAAGTTATGTCGGGGCGAGTAGTCGTTAGATATAATAAAGAACCAATTATAGCACGGTATTCAGTTTGGTCTATCGATACTCTCTCTTTATCAAGATCTATCTTCATATTCGTGTTCATAGGGATCTTGATTGATTTGCCGGATGTGCGGCCGAATCTTTTGATGAGGTCTCGAGTGTATTTGCCTTGGTTGATGAACGTTCCCTTTTCGGATTGCTTGACTTGAAAACCAAGGAAGTAGTTCATTTCTCCCATCATTGACATCTCGAACTTATCCTTCATCATCTTTTCAAATTGTGACACATGATGACATTCTTCGAACCGAAGATAATGTCATCCACGTAGATCTGCACAAGTAATAAGTCTTCTTCCGGTCGAATGCTGAATAGAGTGCGGTCTCATGTGCCTTTCAAAACCTTTACGAAGAAGAAACTCGGACAGGTATCGTACCAAGCCCCGGGTGCTTGTTTTAACCCGTACTGAGCTTTTCCGAGTCTATATACTTGATGTCCCTGCTTGAAAGCCGGGCGGTTGTTCCACATAGACTTCTTCTTTCAAGACGCCATTCGGGAATGCGAGACTTCACATCCATTTGATAAACTCCGAATCTTTGATGTGTTGCGTAGGCTAGGAATAGTCTAATTGCCTCCAATCTTGCAACTGGAGCGAAGGTTTCATCGAAATCTATTCCTTCAGCTTGACAGTAGCCTTTAGCCACGAGCCTTGCTTTGTTCCTGACTATAACGTTGTTTTCATCTCGCTTGTTTTTGAAGACCCATTTGGTTCCAATGACATGTTGATGCAGGGGTCTGTCTACAAGCTCCCATACTTCGTTTCTCGTGAACCGATTCAGCTCTTCTCGCATAGCAATAATCCAGTCGGCATCTTTAAGTGCATCCTCAATATTCCGAGGTTCTTCAAGATAGACAAGCGGGGAAAATAATGCGCTTTCTCCTTGACAGAATCTGGATCTTGTCTTGACATGTCTTTGAAGGATCTCCAATTATAAGATCAGCGGTGTGAGCATCTAGCCACGATCTACGATGTTTTAACTCTTCATCCGAAATTTGTTCAATACGAGATAGTAGGTGAGTTAGGCATTTCGGTTGTACTATTCCGAGATTGAAGTAGTTCGAGAACAAGAGTATGATCTGCTGAGTCACCGAGGTTCGGGGGCATTCGGCTCGGGAACATTACTAGGCGTTCCCCCCGAGTTGTTATTCTCGGTAGTGGTCTCGGTTACTTCTACGGTTTCCTCATTGAACCGAGTTACACGGGATTGATTACGTTCGGGAGAATCAATGCGCTCGGCTACTTGCTCACCTGGGTTGAGATTCGATAGATTTGTCTTCGGTTTCTTCGTCTCGAATCATCATCCCAACATAGTCGGATCTTTTCGCATTTGTCTTTTAAGCTTAGATCCCGTGGCCGCTTCTGATGTCCTCGGATTCGGAATTTGAGTTATTGCTCCCGTCTTCGTAGCAAACTCGTTAAAGACAACATGAGGGCTTTCCTCTACGCAAAGAGTCCGATAGTTGAATACTCAAAGCTTTGTCGACCCGAGAGTATCCTAAGAATACTCCCCGATCCGACTTGCTATCAAAAGTCTTGACTGATCTTTCCCATTATTGTGGATAAAGCATGAACAACCAAAAATATGGAAATAAGATAGAGAAGGCTTCCTGTCGTTCCATAGTTCATATGGTGTCCGCTTATCTTTGCTTTGTCGGTAGAGATCTATTCCGAGTATAACATGCGGTATCGGTAGCTTACGCCCGATTTGGTTGGGAGTCCCGAGTGCAGCGTAGAGTCCTAGCCGCCTCTTTTAGAGTTCCCGTTCTTTCGTTCAAGCAACTCCATTCTGCCGAGGTGTGCGTGCGGTGAAGTCTCATGCTCTATTCCTTCGCTGCGAAACTCCTTTACCATGGAATTAAGGAACTCGGTTCCTGCATCAAACGTATTTTTCCGATCTTGGTGTTCTTCTCGACACCGAGCCTTTTCGAAGCGTTGGTAACTCTATTTTGACGTCGAGACTTGTTGGCAATGAATATGACCCATGTGTAGCGCGAGTAGTCATCTATGACCACTAATGCATATTTTCGCCTCACGATCGTCGGGGAGACCGGACCGAACAAATCCATATGTAGCGGTGAAGGATTCCATCCGTGGAAGGCGATGGACCCGGAGGATTTTGATTCCTTATTTGCTTTCCCTTCGGACATGCTTCACTTTGAGTGTCTTTGCTTGAATACTTCATTCGGCGGTCCCCTTGCTAGAGTGTTTCTTGCAAGCTTGTTGAGCGTTTTAAAGTTGAGATGGCCGAGTCTTCCGTGCCATAGCCACCCCGTGCGGTTGTCATTCTTCGCCGGTAAGCAAGCTTCGAGGTTGGGCTGAGTTCCGATCGGCCACATATATGTTCTTTCTGCGCGAACCTCGATAACACTTGTTTTCCCCGTGGATTTATCAATAACATCACGAAACCGGCGTCAAAAATCACTCTATTTGAGTTATCACAAAATTGACTAACAGAGAGAAGATTATCTTTGAAGTCCTTCAACATATGATACTCTTGGAACTTTGGCGAGTCCTATCCTTGAGTGTGCCGTATCCTCTCGTGTAGCCTTTGGCATTATCTCCAAACTCAACTCGGGTCCTTCTTCGATGATATAATTCTTCTGCAGACTCCTTTGGTATGTCATGTGTCTTGAGCATCCGCTGTCCATATACCATGGGTCTTTACGCACTCGCAAAACGCAAATTATATTCGGTACCCTTTATTTTTGATTTTGGGTCCTTAGATGTTAGTTTTCATAACCCAAATCTGTCTAACAACCCCGGTGGTTTCGGACATTTTCTTTCCACTAGAGTCAACATATCCGACCACCTTGGATCGGTCAAAGGTGACTTCGAGGCTTCGAGGTTCAGGGAGTCCCGATCTTCCGAGTTGGTGGACTGCCGACCTTAGCCTTCGTGTGGCTTTCCTTTTCTTCCGACATTTGGAGCCTCTTCCGACTATAGGTTCATAATAGTATGACCCATACCGAGCCGGATGTGTCGGCTTTGGAGGTCCATACCGATACGCCAATTTTAATTTCTTTGGTTCCCCCTTAACGTCTTTGGGGTTTCTTGGCACCGATCTTCTTGTCGAATGCCGACGTGTGGGATGAGGTGCTTTCATCTTCTCGTTTGTTCTTTGCTAGGGGGTTCAGTATATTTGCGGTCATAGTCTCCCCTCGAACAAATCTATCGGCAAGCCGTACTTCGAGTGTCTTCGGGGCGGATGTGGAAGCTCCCCTGGTGAATCCAAGTCCTTCCTTGCGGTGCTTTGACTTATTGCATGCTAGCATAGCCTCTAATTTCTTTTCGGCACCCATGTACCTCTCGGTCATCAAGTTCCTCCGGACATCATCACTCTTCTTCGGTGTGTCGTGCTTGGTCCGAAGTCCCGACATTTCTTGCTTCGCAGACTTAGTTCGATATCTTTACGAGTCAAGTCATTGGTCAAAACGAAATCCGATCTTCTTGATGCTGAGACTTGGCCATCGAGAGTTTATTTCCTCCACCGAGTCTCAACACAAGTCCTTCGGCCTCGGTAGCAACCCGACTCTCCCGAGAAAGTCTCCGATTCTCTACTTTCGGGGTATCCAACTCTCGAAGCGTCTTCTTTGAGCCGCGACTCATCCGAATTTGTTCGTCGAGTAGTTCTTCGTATGCGGTTGCGACGTCCATATTCTCATCTGCACCTTGAATTAGTGTCGTGTGTGCGGTGTGAAGAGGAGTTAAGTGGTTCCCGAGAATTTACCTCATCCTCTTCGCCCGCCATCATGCACTTTTCAGGTGATTCATCCGCTTCATGCTCTAAGGCCATGAAAGTCGCTTCATCGTCGAGATGAATCCATAAAGGAGTCGATCTCTTCCGAGTCGTCCGAGATTTCGCCGACTATGTAGGATTGTCTCTTACGGGCGAATTTCTCTCTCCTTGCTTAGCGTGCTTGCGCGTTCAAGCACTACTGAGCTCGGGACAATCATACCGATAATGTCCCGGCTTCTTGCGGTTGTAACAAGCAATGACTCTTTCTTCTTTGCTTTCGCTATTCTTTGATGGTTCTCGAGTCATCTTTCTTTACGCATTCGGAAGATTGTGAGTCGGGAGTGTGTTTCGACATATAATTTGACTTACCTTTCGTTTCCGATAGGCTTTAGTCACTTTTCTCGCGTCGCTCCTTCTCCTTCCGATACTTTACAATGAGCAAGGTGCATACTTCGAGCGAGGCTTCCTTCTTGTAGATCATTGAGTGAAGGTTCGGTCTTACTCGTCGTTTTGCTCGTTCTTTGGAGATGCTTTGGCTGACCGATGCTTTGAAAGCATGGTCGATTTTTGTGTCGGCTTGACTCTGCTCTTTCTTTGAGGTCCGTCGAACTCAAACTCCTGCCTTTGTAATTCCGAAAAGATATGGTCGGGAGACACAACATCTAAGTCGAATGTCGCAATAGAGTGGCAAAAGGTGTCCAGGTGTCCGTCCGGCGGTGCCCTCGAATCTTCGGATTCATCTCTCGGTTCTTCGAATGTCTTTCCCGGCCCATTGATAGAGTTCATCGATTGGTAAATATGACGTTCGGATCTTCGATTTTGTCACCGAGCATGAGAGACAAGCTTTCCGGCTTTTGGAGTTCCGGCGCTAATTTGTTGGCTTTAATCTTCCGAGTCCCTCGACTCGGTAGCGCAAGAGCGTCCCGGAGTTCTTTAGCGATCTTGCATTCCCGAACCACCGCCAAGATAAGAATCACTAAGGGTGGTTAGTATAGCATTTACGGCGACTCGATCTAGATTGTGAAGCTTCTTCTCTTCTGGAGTGAAGAGACTTCTGTCTTTGGGGATCTTCTTCCCAGTCACCATTCCCCGTTGCACGTATTCGAAGTATTCACGGAGCGATACTACTCCCGAAGCAAGAGCCACGAGTTGAGGCAACAGATTGCTACTTTCTCCCAGTTTGACAATGAGACATACCATGAAGCTTGGGATAGATTCAAGAGACTCCTCATCCAATGTCCACATCATAATTACCAGGTTGCGATCTTTGAATGGGTTCTTCTACAATGGATTGCTCTTGCCGTGTCAGATTATGGTTGACAACATGGCTCCCGGAGGCATTCTTGCACTGACCCTAAGTGCATTACATGAGCTTTTTGAGACGTTGAAGGCTCGTTCCGTATTAAGAAGTGAGAGTGTTAGACAACGTGGAACGCAGGATGTGCGGGCTGCGTATGCGGATGATACTATTAAGGAGCTTCAACTTCTTAAACAAGAAATCAAGGAGCTCAAGTAGAGACAAGTGCAAGCCCCAAAGATTGGCGAGACCTGTACCATTTGTGATGATCCACAACACTCAACCACCCAATGCCAAGTTTAATATCATCCACAATCAATTTCAAGAGGAAGAAGCTAACTGGGGACAAGGCATAAGACACCAGGAATGGGAAGAGAGAAGGCAATATTAGAGGCCGCACCAAAATTTTGTCCATAAGCAGCAAGGGTACAACCCTAACTACAAGAGTTACCAGGATTATGGAGGAAGGAATGCCATTCGGCAGCTAGTAACTTTGGAGGCACATCATCTTCTCACCCTCGGCCCAAAGATTGAGGACACCGACAAGAATTCCATGGCCATCTTGCAAGACACCTTAAACTCCTTTATGAAGAGTTCTAAGGAGCAAATGGCGACACTTACCACTTCGTCAGAACGTGGAAGCAAATTCCAATAATTTGGGGACTCAACTTGGCCGCCTAGCATGGGAAGTCGCTTTGCTTAAAATGTAACAAGAGGAACTACCTCGACAAACACATCAAGCAAAGGCTCTCCATGTGTTGAGAAACGGCAAGGAGATTGAAAAGCCGATTACATTCCTCGAAGACTCACCGCTTGAGGAAACATCCAAGCGGGATGACGTGAGTCGAAGAGGATGAGAAAGCCTTGGTCGAAGAAGACAAAGGGAAAGAGAAGGATCTTGTGGAGAAACCCGCTTTACACAAGGCGAGTAACCTATACAAGCCTCCCCCCACCATTTCCCGAGCGTCGAAAGGAAGTAAGCAAGATAAGCAATTCTCTACCCTTTTCAATATGCTTTCTAAGGTTAACATCAATCTTCCCCTTTTAGACCTTAGCGGGGAATGTGCCAAGTTATGCGAAGTTCTTCAAAGAACTTAGCACAAACAAGAGGAACTATGAGGAGGTGACACGTACATTGACACCACAATGCTGTAAGTGCATTGGTTGGTTTACCTCATTTACCACGCAAGATGAAGGACCGTGTAGTTTTCTCGATCTCAATCTCCATGGGGACTGATAGAGTTGTTCGAGGAATGTTGGATTTGGGGGCTAGTATCAACCTTATGCCATACTTATTGTACAAGCAGTTGGGTATTCAAGGATTAAAGCCTACATCCATGAGAGTGCAACTTGCTGATAGGTCTATTAAAAGTCCTAGGGGAGTGGTAGAGGATATTTTAGTTCAAGTTGATAAGTTCATTGTTCTCGTTGATTTTGTGATTCTTGATATGGAAGATGTCTCACTTAGGGATCATGAGCATTTGATACTTTTAGGCCGACCTTTTATGTCCATTACCAATTCAATCATCAATGTGCGTGATAGGAAGGTGACGATGGAGGTCCTCGGGGAGTGCTTAGAGATTGCTGTGTTGGATTGTTCTGCTATTCCTTCTGCTCACTCTATTGAGATGGTGTATTTTGTTGACCCTTGTGACTCGATAGTGCAGGACTCTTATTTACAGGAATTGACAAAGGACAAGTTGGAAGCTACTTTAACTCTTGCCACTAACCATGAATTTCTTGCAGATGAGGATAAAGAGTGTCTTAAGCAGTTGGAAGATGGTCTTGAGGCTAGTGGTGGTATTGAATCTAGAAAAGCCTTAGAGCTTCCTACCGGCGGAAAGCAAGCTGAACCACTTCCGCCAGTTCTAGAGCTCATGGAGTTACCGAAGAGCCTCAAGTACGTCTTTTTGGGGAATGGTGATACGTATCCGGTTATCATCTCATCTAGCCTGACCCCATTCCAAGAATCTGAGGTAGTGAGAGTACTTCACGAGCATAAGGAAGCCATTGGATGGAGCATATCCGATATCAAGGGAATAAGTCCGGTGAGATGCATGCACAAGATCATTTTGGAGGATAATACCAAAGCAGTGCGGCAACCTCAACGACGACTTAATCCAGCAATGCAAGAGGTGGTGAAGAAGGAAGTGATAAAGATGCTTGACCATGGGATGATCTATCCTATATCTGACAGCAAGTGGGAGAGTCCAGTCCATGTGGTTCCTAAGAAATCCGGCATCACTGTGGTTAGGAATGACAAAGGTGAATTGGTGCCTACTAGAATGACCACCGGGTGGCGGATGTGCATAGACTACCGCAGATTGAATGATGTGACCAAGAAGGAGCATTTTCCTCTTCCTTTTATTGATCAAATGTTGGAAAGACTAACCGGTAACGAGTATTATTTCTTTCTTGATGGTCTTTCATGTTTTTATCAAATTTCGATAGTTCCCGAGGATCAAGAGAAGATAACATTCACTTGCCCATTTGGAACTTTCGCATATAGGAGGATGCCTTTTGGGCTCTGCAATGCCCCCGCTACTTTTCAGAGATGCATGCTTGTTGGTCCGGAGACGAGAGTAAGGTGTAGAGGGGGGGCGAATACACCTGAGTACTACTTTTTTTCTCAAACCGAAGGACAGCTGAGCTGTTTGGTACGACTGATGAACAGTACCAAGTAAGAACCTTCAATCTCGGGTCAGAGTGAGTTAACTACTGTTGGTCCCGAGTGTACGGTCAGGTGTAGAGGGGGGGGTGAATACACCTGATTCGATTTCTCAACTTTCGAACACGAACGGTCCTATTCGGGGAAGGTGCCGTCTTGAACTAGTTCGGCGGACCGGCAGTACAGTTGCCGAATCGTGTTAAAGGCTAGAAAAGTATCTGACTCGGTCGAGATCTCGCTAACCGACTAGGTCGAGATTCGGTATCTACGGTAAGAGTTCGGTGTGCGGAATAGTGTAGGCCCAAATCGGTTTTTGTGAGAAAACGTTGTCTCGGTTCGGTAGATATAGAACTTCGGTATGAATGGTAAAATCAATGCAACAGCTTAAGAAAGCGGTAAGAGACGTGGATTTTTAAAGTGGTTCGGATATCGCTCAAATCCTACGTCCCATTTGTCCCGAATGATCGGGAGGCTATTTATTATCCCGAGTTAGTCTCGGTCGGCTTGCACCTTGGGCAAAGCCGCGTCTTGGTTTTTATACTCGATCCAAGTCTCGGTTTACAACACTATCAAACTTAAAGTGTTTGACAAACTTCTCCAACGAAGTGAAGGAGTCCTTATACAATAAGGATTGGGTTCGAGATGTGAACTCCTTCGTCTAAGCTATAGATAAGAACGGTTGAGCTTAGGGTTAGAGGGATAGGGAATATGAAAGAGTAGCTTCTAGATCGACGAACAGTGAAGGTAAGCTATAAGTTCGTGTAACGTCGATTGGATACTAGAGGCTTTATATGTTGGTTTAGCTTGATTCCCTATGAGCTAGAATGTAGTCTTTCGCCGGAGAATGTTCTTCGAGTTTTTTGCTAAGACGTAGTTCTTTGGGTTCTTTGCTCGTTGAATGCTTTCTTGATTTTTGCTCTAGATACGTGCATTCCTTGTATTCTTCTTGAATAATCCCTCTATTTATAGAGCGAGAGATTGAAATAGATCCGTTGGAGACGATCTTCTTCTCTCTCTCTCTTTTTTGGTAGCAAACGGCTCTTTTGGTGTAGGCAACAGTGCCTTTTCCTCCTTTTCCGAAAGTGTTGACTTGCGGCTTTAGCGGTGAGAAGACACGTGTATGCTTGTCATTCGTTGAGGTGGATGTAGTGGTTGAGACAAAGACAAACTTCGAGATAGGCGAAGCCGACTTCTCTCTTCCTCGTACATGATCGCTGATTGTCTTTCAAAAGATTCCGACGGTCCCGAAGACTATCTGCCGTTCTTGAGTCCGACCTCGTATTCGGAGATAGACTGCCGAAGATAAGTCTACGATGATCAGCTCGAGTCCAAGTGAACTACTCTCGCCGAGTTTAGTTCGATCGACTCTCTCGAAATCTTTGCTCTGCCGAGTCCAGTATCGAAGTCTTTCGATATCTGCTTCTCTGCTAGTCCCGCCGAGTCCAAGATCTTTCGAGTATCTTGCTCTGCTTGAGTCCAAGATATCACTGAGTCTTTCGGATATCTTGCTCTCGCTGAGTCCAAGATATCACGAGTCTTCATCTTGTGCCTGAGGCAAATAAGCTGCCGAGCGCCTTGACCGGAGCGAGTGTCTACCGAGTCCGAAACCTCGGAGACAAATACAAATACAAAGGAATGGTTCACCAATCGGATAGGGTTTTGGGATCTTCAAATCTTCTCAATAGTTCAGAGCACGAGGCTACTGAGCGTGATCCAGTATAGAAGATGAGTCATTTCCCATAAGTATGATCATGCTGAGGATTGAATCATCACCCAACAACTACTGAGCTCTCTGACTGACTTGTCAATCGTTGAGACTAAGTCGAAAACCTTAGTGCGGAATAGTGTGGGGCCCGGAGATTTGTCTCAGTTTGAAAACGTGATTTTCACAAGTAGTTTTGGCTAGTGCATTTTTAAGAATACGTTTTATGCAAGGATATGATTTTGTAATCAGTTTGTATGCGATGCAATAAAACAGTAAATAACATAAGAAATTTTTAACGTGGTTCGGATACGCAAGATCCTACGTCCACGGTCCTGCTGAATAGGAGGTCTTGTTGATTTATCTGAGCAAGCCTCAGCAAGGAATCTGTGCAGTGGACAGACCCTTCTAAGTTACAGTCCATAGCGACTTTACAAATCAAACTAAGGTTTGAAGGGGAGGGGATAATCTCCAACTAGGAAGGAGTTCTTACAATAAGAACAATTACTAAATGTGAACTCCTTCGAATTTCTAAGCTATAGATTTGGCAACGAGCTTAGCTAGAGAAGAGGGATCTAAAGCACTCTAGAGAGAAGAACTAATGATATTCTATTAAGCAAGTTCTTCGCTGGATTGATCTTGAATGCGCTAGAGTTGTTTGAAAGCTTGAGTATTTTCCCTTGATATCCCGTGTATGGAGCTCGGATTTTCTTCTCTATTTATAGTCGTGAAACAGGCATATGTCCGTTGGAGACGACGATGCCACGTGTCACAACCTTCTAAAGAAAACGACCATAAATTCAAATTGTTGCAACAGAGTTGTTGATACTGTACATGAGAGCAGCTTTAGTTGGTCAGAGCAGATCTCGCGTTGACGGCTTCTCATTGGTCGAGGTTTGTGGTAGGTGAGATTGTGTCAGACATCGGAGTTGACTCTCCTTAATCCTCTTATGGTCTTCTGCTGACTTTCGAAAAGACTTTAACAGTTGGGTCGTTTCTTGTCGGATACATTAGACTTGAAACAGTCTCTGTCTTCTTCGTCTGAGTCGACTGACAAGAGATATTCTCTTGAGTGTGGTCAGCTGCTGACTGCGAAGGTACTGAGCTTGCATAGAGTTCTTCTGCTGATGTCCGTCAGTTGATGAGATGTCTTCTACTGAGGCGAAGATCAGCTGATGACTCAAGAACGCAGGCTCTTACACTGATGACGTGGGGTTCTTGAATGTAACTTCGACAGAAGATCAATCAAACATTTTACCCCGTACAGGACATAGAGACAAGGATAAACAAAACAAAAACTGTCTAGCCTATAAATCAGTTAATCCTATCAAGACACTACACTACTAATATCAGCTGGGTTTTGGGATCTTCAATTCCATAGTACTACTACGATTTCCCCCAATATTGTTTTAACCCACTAACTGCTGAGTATCATCTACTGACTCATAACCCAACAATTTCCCCCTAATTGATGATGCCAAAACCTCGAAATAATACAACTAAACTACTGATATAGATAGACTTCAGTAAAACTGAATCAGTTAACTTCATGAGGTCAGCAGTTGAGAGAGAGGAAAAATCAGAGAAACGGTTATGTGTGAGTGTGTTTCAGATCACTTCAGTGATCAGTTGTGATAACACAAACGAAAGCCGTGAGACAATGAGTAATTGTCTGGCTAGAAGCTGGAACTGTTATATATATGAGAAGTTAATACAGAGTTCCTATCTTCTATACAACAAGGAAAGAATAAGTAGACTACTGCTGGCGTCTGAACTTCTTCGTCTTGCTCTTGAAATCCGCAGACTTGTCAGCAGGGGGTTCCAAACCATAATATTTGTAGATTCTAGTGCGCAGTGTTTGGATTTCCTCGAGGTCAGCAGGGTACTCAAAACTAAGATTATGATGATATGCTGCTGCTTCGACCTCGTCTTCTATCTCCTTAGTGCACAAAACATCACGAGTCGTTCTGGGAGGAGGAATCCTTCTGAAAGCAGGGGCTACAAGTGGTCGCTTCTCCTTTTCTAGGATCAGCAGAAGTTGAGCTCTGAGCATGGCATTATACTGATGAATGAATTCATCAAACAGTTGGTCTGCCGGGATCTCAGATGGGTAGAATCCCCACACGAAGTATCCTTTAATAAATTCCTCCTTCAGTTCCTCCCATTGCTCGTTTAGCTCCAACGGTACCCATTTGTCTACATGAGAGCAAGGGGTTTTCTTCAGATAAGTTGCTCTGGGAGCGCCTCTCCAGTAGTACTTGGATGACCTTGGAATTTGTTTCTTCCGGTCGATGGCCCGGTTCACCGGCTATCTTGTCGGTCCATCTCTATGATTTTGGCCGATCTTCCAGTCTCTTCCTTTCTCTGAGGGCTGCTGATCTAGTGTCTCCTCTCCGGAGATTCAGACATTTCGGCGTGGCCTCCCAGTGGCTCTGTCTTACGCCTCTTGCTCGGAGTAAGTGTTTGAATATCGGTACTACGAGCTAAGGTGGCGAGTGTCGGTGGCGAAGCTTTAGCTAGCTCCTCCCGAGCTTTTCTCTTCGTTCTTCCGGGGAGCGGTTTGGCTTTTCCTTTGGTGATTTTGCCGGTAAGCTTCACAGGCTTCTTTGCCTTCCCGAATTTCTTCCTCGATCCGTTGCTCATAGTTGAGTTCATCTTGAAGCTTCGAGCAACACGCCGATTGAATGCCTCTCGCTCCGCCTTGGATTTGAACAAAGTAGTCTGGGAAGATGGAGTAGTTGTTTCGATAGTAATCTCCTTCCCCGGCCTTCGCGGTGGCAGTGGCTCGTCCTCTCGGTCGATAAATTGTGTGACCTCCTCAATATGTTGAGCCGAGGATCCTTCTCCCGGATCCTCGCACGGTGGCTCAACCACAATAGATGTTTGGACAATTGGGATTTGGATGATCTCGGGAGGGGGTACTAGCGGTTCCGGCTTTGATCAGCTCAACCTTCCCCCTTAGTTATTACTAGGACCTCTAGTCCTTCTTCTGTCTGAGCCTGTTCCGCCTAAGCTTTCTCTACTCCTTCCTCTACTCCTTCCCCCTTTTTGGCATCATCAGCCATGGAGAGGCGAGTGCAGATGGCAATTACCTCTTTCTCTAGATTGTAACATATATTCTTAATGGAGGTGGCGGTTGTTTCGAAGTCTTTGACGGCGTCGCAGTAGTGCTCCAAGTCTTTCTCCTGGTCAACACGTATGTGTTTGATTTGTGCTGCTGACTCCTGTCTTAGTTTTAGGAGAGACTCATCAGGCGAATCTTTCATCTCCTTCTGAATGAGCTTGAGGGCCTCCACCTGTTGTTTTATGGATGTTTGAAGGCGGGAGAAGGCCACTTTGTTACGCTCGTCCATTGCGGTTTGAACTGATGTGAGGCTCTGAGTCAGCTGCTCAGAGAACATTTTCTGTTGAGATTGAAGGAGCTGCTGACTCTGAGCGGCAAAATCCGCTTTTTGAGCTGCGAGAGCGGTCTCGATTATCTCCTGGATATTGATAGAAGAAGTAGGAGCTTCAGAGACCTTCTTCATCTCGCCCGCAAGTCTGTCAACTTTCTCAGTTTGGGATTTTGTGTACTGAGCCCATTTGAGATGTACGTCCTTGGCAAGGAGACGATTCTTGTCTCCCTGTCGTCTGATGGCTTTGTTGACGAACTTTGAGGTTACGGAACCGATAGGTTTTATCTGATAGCTGCTGGTTCCGAGCCTCTACTCAGACACTGCGAGTTGTTGCTCTCGACTAGGCTTCAAGGCAGCTGGAGCATCACCTGATGTAGACGGTGGGGGTGATTTGCCCTTCTCGCTGGGAGTGTTGCCCAAAGCAGATCCTCCTAGTTCTGCTTCCTTGGGTGGCGGCTGATCCTCCTCATCATCATTGTCATCATCGTGATGGGATGGCGGCGAAGGGTTGCTGACAAGTTCTGAGGATCTCAAGCTCAGAAGATAGAGCATGGCTGCGCGGAGACCCTCAAACGAGGATAGGTCAGCAGGTTCCCCAAACCCGATACTGTCTGCAAGCTTTGCTCCTCTGTCAGCAGGGACAGAGCTGATTGATTCCTTATTAGCTCTTCAAGTATGTCCCAGCTGAGGAACCTCAGTAACATCTGAGTCCTCGCCCTTATAGCAATATCGACCAGATCCCTGTGATCAACAATTTCTGGGATCTGTGCAGTGACTTCACCAGTGGCTCGGAGGTGAGTCGAATGCATGGTCGTCCACTCGGAGGATATCTCCTCAGTCGGTTCAGTTGTGTCCGACTGAGTCTCTTCAGAGCTGATGCGCTGGACATTGTCTTTGAGAGTGGCACCCTCAATGCCTGTGTCCGCATCTAAGATTGACTCCTACTGAGTCGGTGGGGGAGAGGTAGGCTTTGCTGGGGCTTTAGATGTTCCAGACTTGCTGAGCCTTTTCCTCTTAGGTGGGTCGGCACGAGGGGGCATGTCAGTAGTACTCCTCTTCTGTGCGGCTGGCCCCCGGCCGACTGACTTCTCAGCAGCGGCTCTAGTCTTGAACTTTATGAGCTTGCTGTCGAAATAACGCGAATCAGCAAAGGCTGAGCGATCCGATACTGATTCTTCGATTATTACGGACATCTTTGTCCCGTACAACAGATTTCACACACTAATTAGTCTCCTTTCTCCAGTGGGTGTGGCTGCGAACTTCTGTGCCTGAGCTTTAAGCTCATTCACATAGAAATTAGTCCAGTTGACTCGGATGCCATCTTCTATTATCATCATCAGCTGGAGGCGGGGCTTTGATAGCTGATCAAATGAACCGGTTGAGCTCGTAAGAATGTGAGTTACGATGTAGGCTAGCCCGCGGTATTCTGGTAGCAACTGGTTCTTCGGCAGCACTGATTTGAAGATAATGTCGTCTCTGCCGCAGAACCTCTGAACATAGGAGTTGATCTCCTTCTCCTTATATCCAACTGGTGAGACTCCACGAGCCGGAAGATCAAAGGTCAATTCCACAGCAGCTTGGAGATTGATGACGTGATGACTGGCTTCCCATGTCTGAGGGATCACTTCCTTCATTTATGAAAAAAAGGATTCCTCTGCGCCTGTGTCCTCTATGGATCTCCAGTGGTAATAAACTTCTGCAACTTGTCGAGGCAGATAAGCTCTGGGGTGCTTCAAGACAAGGAGTTCGAGTCCGGATACTTCGAGAGCCGCGAAGACGGGCTCAAGATATGGAAGTTCCGCCTGATGCAGAGCCATCGTCGGCTCAAACTGGATGCGCGACTTGATGATCTCATCAATTTGCGGTGGGGTCAGAATAATCACCATGAATATCTGCGAAAAACTCGTTAGCACTTGAAAATAGGGTAAGTCAGTAGAGTTTAAAACAGGATTCAAGAAATTACCGTATAACAGAGAGCTTGAGAGAAATGCAGAGCAGTTTAAGAGGAATTTGAGAAACTGAATGCCAAGAAAGCTCTTGAAATTCGAAAATGGCGAAAAGTGCAGTTAGAGATACAAACGAGAGATTTTATAAGATTTGCATATCATGCGGTTTTAATCTAACGGCTGAAACTTAATCTCGTTTTTAAAATGACGGTTGTGATTTGACGTTATAAAAGGAATGATTACACAAGCCGCCTCTAACCTAGACCCACGTAGGAATATGCGCAGTAAGGTAAGTTGAGAAGACATGCATTAAATGCGCTGCAGGCAAAATGGTTTCCTACTGACTTAAACCTTAGAAGATTAATGGCGGGAAATAAATGCTCATTAACTACTGAGTGAAATCGACTGATATATTAAATGCTAGCATACTTCTGATAACGTTAAGTACATAAAACTACGCAAACCTCTTCAGCTGAACTTTTACGATCAGCTGGTTACCGTTTAGACTTAGGAGGATGGTTGAAGTGCTGATGACCACGTTCCCCCTTACTGTATACAGTTCGATTCACCCGACTGAATCAAGTACTGAGTCTTTGACCTGTCTTACTGATCCTACACTCGATACCAATTGTTGGTTTCTGCTAATACCATTTGTTGTGTTCTACTGACACGGTTCAGTAGGATCCAGTAGACCTAGCTCAACTGATAATTCTCTGAATATGTTCTCAGCTAGTGGCTTGGTCAGTATGTCTGCCCTTTGCTTATCAGTATGGATTTTCTTCATTCTGATGTCCTTCTTCTCGACATGGTCTTTGATGAAGTGGTGTCGAATATCCACGTGCTTGCATCTCGTATGAAGAACTGGGTTCTGAGTTATGGCAATTGCACTTGTGGAGTCATAGTAGATGGGCACTTGATCCTGAGATATACCATTATCTCGCAGTTGTTGACGAAGCCAAAGGATCTGGGCACAGCAACTTCCAGCAGCCATATATTCAGCTTCAGTAGTGGACGTTGCCACTGCATGCTGTTTCTTTGAAAACCAAGATATCAGTTTGCTGCCTAGGAACTGACATGTTCCTGAAGTTGACTTTCGATCTTTCCTGCAACCTACATAATTAGCATCAGAATAACCTGTTAGTGTAAGATTATCGTCGGCAGGATACCATAACCCCGCATCGGGTGTTCCCTTCGAATATCGCGAGAATCTTCTTTCTTTGAGTCTAGATGATTTTGCTTGGGATTCGCCCGAAATCTTGCACATACACCTACGGCATAAGTTATGTCAGTGCGCTTTGCCGTTAAAATATAATAAGGAGCCAATAATAGCTCTATAATCGGTTGTGTTAACGAAGCTCCTTCTTTGTCTAGATCAATTTTGAAATTAGTATTCATGGGGATCTTGGTCGGCTTGCTTGAATCGCGGCCGAATCTTTTCAGGAGATCTCGAGTGTACTTGGCTTGATTGATGAAGATTCCTTCAGGTGATTGTTTTACTTGAAATCCAAGGAAATAGTTCATTTCTCCCATCATAGACATCTCGAATTTCTCCTTCATCATTCTCTCGAATTGTTGACATATAGTCACATTTCTGCATCCGAAAATGATGTCGTCCATGTAGATTTGCACCAGTAGGATGTCATCTCCTGACTTTATGCTGAATAGGGTGCGATCTACTATCCCCTTTTGAAAACCTTTCTGAAGCAGAAAGTCTGATAGGGTATCGTACCAAGCCCTGGGTGCTTGTTTTAACCCATACAGAGCTTTCCGAAGTCTGTACACCAGATGTCCCTGCTGAAATCGGGGTGGTTGTTCCACGTAGACTTCTTCCTTCAGTACGCCATTCAGAAAAGCAGACTTTACATCCATCTGATATACTTTGAATCTTTGATGCGTTGCATAGGCTAGGAACAGACGAATGGCTTCCAATCTGGCGACTAGAGCGAACGTTTCATCAAAGTTTATTCCTTCTGCTTCACAGTATCCCTTGGCAACTAGTCTAGCTTTGTTTTTAACAATGATGTTGTTTTTATCACGCTTGTTCTTGAAGACCCACTTAGTGCCAATCACGTGCCGATGTCTAGTGCATGTCAACAAGCTCCCAAACTTCGTTTCTAACGAACCGGTTCAGCTCATCTTGCATGGCAATGATCCGGTCGGCATACTTGAGTGCGTCCCTCTATTGCCGGAGGTTCTTCTGTAGACAAGAAACAAGAATAGAGTGAGCTTTCTCCTTGACTTAATCTAGATCTTGTCCTGATAGTTGCTGATGGATCTCCAATAATAAGATCTGAAGAATGAGCGTCGAGCCATGAACGTCTGAGTTTGGCTTCTTCTTCTGATACTACTTCGCACAGTCAGTAGGTATGTTAGGCATTTCAGTTGTACTGTTCTGTGATTGCAGTAGTTCAGTAAGAAGGTTAGGATCTACTGAGTTTCCAGGTTTAGGGGCATTTAGCTCAGGAACAATAGTTGTTCCCCCTGAGTTTATATTCTCAGTAGAGGTCTCAGTTCCCATTGGGGCTTCCTCATCGACCATTGTTACCTGTTGTTGATTCTGTTCAGTAGAATCAACTAGGTCAGCTACATCGCCTGTTGGTTGAGTCCGTATTTCCTCATCGTCTGACTCATCATCCCAACAATGCTGAATCTTTTCGGCTTTATCGTTTAGTGCGAGATCCTGTAGCTTGCTGCTGACATCCTCAGTATTTGTCTTTGAAGATTTCCTGTTCTCAGTAACAAACTCGTCAATTACAATATCAGGGCTTTCCTCCATGCAAAGAGTCCGATAGTTAAAGACTCTGAAGGCTTTACTGACTCGAGAGTATCTTAAGAATACTCCTTGATCAGATTTGCTATCAAAGACCTTCAACTGATCTTTCCCATTATTGTGGATAAAGTAAGGACAACCAAAGATATGAAAATGAGAAACAGAAGGAAATCTCCCTTTCCATAGTTCGTAAGGTGTCTTCATGTGTTGCTGTGTAAGCAATGAGCGATTCTGAGTATAGCAGGCGGTGTCAGTAGCATCTGCCAAGAACTTAGAGGGTAGTCTGGAGTCTGCTAGGAGCATTCTTGCTGCTTCTTTAAGTGTTCTGTTTTTGCGTTCAACAAGTCCGTTCTGCTGAGGGGTGCAAGCTGCTGATGTCTCGTGTTTAATTTCCTCCTTTTCGCAGTACTCCTTAACTACTGAGTTGAGAAATTATGTTCCTTTATCTGAGCGAATTCTCTGAATCTTGATGTCCTTTTCCACACTGAGCTTTTTCAGCAGTTTGGGCAACTCTGTCATGACATCAGATTTGTTGGCTATGAAGATGACCCATGTATATCGTAAATAGTCGTTAATAACGACGAGGGCATACTTCTTGCCTCTTATAGCCACTGGAGAGACTGGCCCGAATAGGTCCATGTGTAGCAGTTGAAGGATTCCATCAGTGGAAGGTGACGGAATAGGTGGATTGCTACTCTTTGTCTGCTTTCCCTTCAAACACGCTTCACAATTCCTGTCTTTGATAAATGATTCGTTGGGCAGTCCTCTGACTTTAGAGTTCTTGGCTAGCTTGTTCATAGTTTTGAAGTTCAGGTGGCTGAGTCTCTTGTACCATAGCCATCCTGCCTTGTCACTAGATTTTGTCTGTGCAAGCAAGCAAGCCTCAGGTTCTGCGGTTTTCCAGTTTGCAACATAGATATTCTTCCTCCGCGAGCCTGATAACACTGTTTTCCCTGTAGATTTGTCAACAACATCACACAAACCAGCATCAAAGATAACTCTATTCAGCTTGTCACAGAATTGACTGACAGAAAGGAGATTATGTTGAAGTCCTTCAACATAAGTTACTCTTGGAACTGAAGCTGTCTCAATATTCAGCGTTCCATATCCCCTTGTGTCCTTAAGCGTTAGTGGGTGATTTCGGGACCCAGATCTATCTTGGGACCTTAGAAGTCTGAGACTTCTTCTTCTGAACCTTGTCAGCTTTCTTCTCCACAAGACTTGGAGATACTGACTTTTTGACGGTTTTGGGTTCAGGAGCTTTCTTCTTTTGAGGCTTTGTGTTCCTCCTGACCCTGGGCTCATAGTAGTACGAACCATACTGAGCTGGATGTTCATATAGCGGTTCACTATACTGTTCTGCCCACCTAACCTTCTTGGTCCCCCTGTGTTCGATCGTGGTGTCCTGGGGCTGGAACCTCTGGTCAATTGCTTCTGATTGCTCGGCTGAGCTGCAATCATCTTCTGTTTATTCTTTTCCTGAGGTGTTGAGTCAGTACCCTGAGCCTTTCCTCTGACGAACCTATCAGCCATCATTTTTGAGCTTTTAGATGTTGAAGTGGAAGCTTCATGAGTTCAGCTAAGTCCTTCTTTCATGGCTATTGGACTTTGAGCTCTAAGCATGCTTTCAAACTTCTCCTTAGCTCCTAGGTACTGTTCAGTCATCAGTCCTCGCCAGACTTCATCACTTCTTCGAAGTGACTCATAATATTTTTCAACTTCTGCGAGCTTCTGACTGAGTCGGGCTATCTCAGTATCTTTCTCAGAATTGTCCTTGGTCAGAACTGATATCTGAGTTTCGTGCAGCTGAGACTTAGTCATAAGAGATTTAATCTCTTCCTTGAGTCTCACAACTAGACTCTCTGAATCAGTACAGACCTGACAATCAGAAGAAAGTCTCCGATTCTCAGCCTTTACCTGTTCCAATTCCTGAATGGTTCTGCTGAATTCTCTGCTCAGCTGAATCTGCTCCTGCA
The DNA here is from genome assembly GCA_028984105.1 of Lavandula angustifolia. Taxonomy (NCBI): domain Eukaryota; kingdom Viridiplantae; phylum Streptophyta; class Magnoliopsida; order Lamiales; family Lamiaceae; genus Lavandula; species Lavandula angustifolia. The sequence goes on from CM054808.1 coordinate 10,820,698, forward strand.
GTAGATCATCATAGGCTTGGACCACATCTAGAGGTTCATCTGTGACCGAGCACGTGTCATATGTGCTATGTGAAGAGGAGGTTATATTAAGATTAGAATTTACCTCTGCCTCTTCTCCGGCCTTCAGATAGTATTCTGCAGTTTCTTCAGGATCTGTCTCTCCGATCTCAACTGTGAAAAATGCAGCTTCGTCCTCAGAAGAATACATGAATGTATCTTCCTCGATTGAGTCATCGGATATCTCTCCAGCTATGTAGGCCTGCCTCCTTCAGGCAAATTTTTCACGTCTGGCCTGCCGTTCCGCTCGTTGAGCAGCTGAGAGTTCGGGACAGTCGTACTGATAATGTCCCTCTTTCTTACGATTGTAGCACACGCTGATTGATTTCTTTGCTCTTTCCAGCTGAGCCATTTGAATGACTAACAGCAGGTTCTGTGTTCCTGCAATTAGTAGTAGATTTAGATTCTTCCCTATTTCGATAATCTTTCTTACCTGAGGGAGAATCTCTGTTGTATTTCTTCAGCTTCCTCACTCTCTCTTTTTCTCTTTGATATTTGAGAGTCATCAGTGCTAGTTGGTCAGGGCCTGAAGTCTCAGAGGACTTTGCTTCTATTGTGGCCACTGCCTTGCTGGAAGAAATGGGTTTGACTCTAGTTTTGCTGACTGTTGCTTTAAAAGCATGATCAATCTGTGTGTCAGCTGGAGCGCTTGAACATCGTTGGGGTAGGCTGTGCTCAAATTCCTCTATTTTTAGTTCTGAAAAGATAACATCAGGAGTTAGAGCATTAAGATCTGAGCGTCTTAAATAAGTAGCAAAGGGAAGCCACTTCAGTCGAGGTAGTGCTCTCAGAATATTTGTGTTCATCTCTTTGTTGGTGAACGTCCTCCCCAGCCCGTTGATCACGTTGACCTGATTCGTAAATCTAACGCTTAGCTCGTCAATGGTCTCATTGGGCTCCATGGCAAAAGCATCAAACTTTTGTAGCTCTAATTCGAGCTTATTCTCTTTAATCTACGGGGTTCCTTGGCTCAATACAGCCAGGGCGTCCCAAAGTTCTTTAGTCGTCTTGCAGTCTTGCACCCTCCCGAGGTGTGAATCACTGAGCGTAGTCAGAATAGCATTACGCGCAACTCGGTCGAGGTTGTGCAGCTTTTTCTCTTCAGGCGTGAAGGCAGATTTGTCTTTTGCGACCTTGGCACCAGTCTGTGCCCCTACACCTCCCACATCAGCAAATTGTACGCTGTCTATCATGGGAATGATGGGTCCTGTCTCAAGGACATCCATCATGCTGTCATGCAGCGACGTGAGGTGTGCCTCCATTCTCACACGCCATACCATATAGTTCTCTATAGAGAACATCGGTACCATCCTAGTGATGGTGGGAAGCATTTCTGCAACAAGCTATTTGATGGGTTGTTGAAGAAGTACAATATCACGCACAAGGTGGCAACCCCTTACCATCCACAGACATCCGGGCAAGTCGAGGTGACCAATCGACAGATCAAAGGTATTTTGGAGAAGACGGTGAAGCCGTCAAGGAAAGATTGGGCTTTGAAGCTTGGTGATGCTTTGTGGGCGTATCGCACAGCGTACAAAACACCAATTGGAATGAGCCCCTACCGAATGATCTATGGGAAGGCTTGTCATTTACCCGTGGAGCTGGAGCATAAGGCTTATTGGGCGATTAAGCAGCTGAATATGGATCTCGAGAAGGCCGGTGAGAAGTGTTTGCTAGAGTTGGATGAGTTGGACGAGGTTCGTGATGCGGCTTATGAGAATGCCAAGATTTACAAAGAGCGCACTAAACGCTATCACGATAAGGGCATTGTTAGTAAGTCTCTTTACCCCGGAATGAAGGTTTTATTATATAACTCTCGTCTCAGATTATTTCCAGGAAAGTTGAAGTCTAGGTGGTCCGGACCATTTTCTATAGTCCAAGTGTTTCCTCATAGTGCTGTGGAGTTGTTAAAGCCACGGACTAATGACACTTTCAAGGTGAATGGACAACGGGTGAAGCCATATTTTGAACGGGCATTCGATAAAGCCGACGTCGAGTGGCTCGAGATCTCCGACCCGTGATTCGTTCCTGCTGTAGTCGAGCTAACGACTATAACCAAAGCGCTTCTTGGGAGGCAACCCATGTTTTGTAAGTTTTTCGTGTTTTCGTAATTATCCTTTCGTTTTCTTAAAAAAAAAATGGCAGAAGGGGTCGGACCGCGGTCCCGGGTTGTGGGGGACCGCGGTCCAGTGTAATTGATGAAAACAAATTTTGAGGCAGAGGAGGTCGGACCGTGGTCCGCATTTATGAAGGACCGTGGTCCCGTATTCTCGGCAGAAAATATCGAAGGTAGCAGGTGTCGGACCGCGGTCCGCGTTTCATGCGGGACCGCGGTCCGCATAAAAAACAAGCCAAGGTAAGTTTTTTTTCCTTAAAACCGCCCCTCCCCCATCTTTGCTCCTCCCTCTCGTTTTCTTCACCTCTACAAGATCTCTTCTCCCCCAACAACATAAAACACTCTTCTCTCTACATCTACAAGTTTCTCTACCATAATTGTGTCGGATTTATCTCTTCAACATCCATCCAAGGTAAGGTTTCTCATCCAAATTTGAATTTTCTTCAAGTTTTTCAACAATTTTCGAATTTCGTCTCTTGGGTTGAGTTTCTTTGGGAGGATTGCTTGATTTTCATGTTGATTTGTGAAGTGTTGATATGTGGGGCGGATTTGTGTTCTTGATTTGAAGTATTAAGCTTGTTTCTACATATGCCTACCAAGTGTTCGCTTAAATGATTCAATGACTGAATTCACTTTAATTTTGCAATTTCTTGGGTTTTCTCGGTTCCTTGGTTGTTGTGAGGAATGTTGCTTGCTAGATTTGGATTAGGACTTGATCTAAGTTTTGGAAGAACTTGTTTGGATTTATGCCTATCAAATGCTTGTGGAAATGCCTAAGTGTTGTTCATGTGCTTGATTTGGTTCTTTTATTCCATGAATGCTCTCATACTTGCTCCAAGCTCTTTTTATGTTCGTTCCAAGCATGTGGTTACTAGCACATTGGCTTATAGGTTACTACTTGATTGGGTTTGGTAATCTAGTCTATCATTGTGAGTTTCCTTGCATGCCAGAGGATTTATTTCTATACACACTTTTACGCTTAGTCGCATGATTGGTTTGGGGGAATTTTTTAACCCAGTTGTCTCGTATTTGTTATGATATTTCCCTACCTATTCTTTGGCATACTTCACACTGTTATTACAGGATTATCATGGGCAGAGATAAAGGAAAGAGCCAAGCTTCACCACACAAAAGGGCTCGGCAAGCTGGCGAAGGCTCCTCCAGAGGTTCGACTGGATCTCGTCCGGCCTGGATTCTATCGGTAGCTGCTCAACAGTGGGCTGCCGCACATGACAAAAACCGCCCCCTCATTCCCAAGAGAGGAATCACTGTGAGTGGATCTGTAGTCGATAGCTATGAGGCCTTGTGGCTGCGGCGCATTATTCAGCACCGTGGTTGGGGCCGATTGGTGGCTACACCTGCGGGCTATGACGAGCAGCTCGTTCGGGATTTCTATTCTTCCATGGTTTCTTACGATAGGGTGACCGGCGTTGTTGAGGTTCGTGGGAGGAAGGTGACCATCACCGGTCGCGTGATCAATGAATTCTTTGCGATACCTGCGCCGGTGGGTTACCCAGCTGAGACATTCCATACCATGTTCCCGCCTGATGTGGAAGCTTGGCCTGAGCGTGTCCTAGTTATATGCAAGGATGGGCTCCATTATGTGCCCGGGATGACTGGTTTTCCGAAGCATAGTCTGCTCCCCCATGCTAAGGTGTTACAGTATTTTGTTCAGCATAATCTCATGCCGAGCACCAACTTTCGTGATCTTAAGCCGGAGCGTGCTTTATTGATTTATTCCATCCTTGAGGGACATTACATCCATGTGGGACAACTTATTATGGGGTTGATCTTGGCCAGCCATGACTATCCGGGCCGGACTGGTTTCCCTTTACCCTGCCTGATTACTGCTATATGCCGGTCCTCTGGGGTCCCCATGATTTCGGTTTACCAACTACGTCGTGGTAAAGGGGACATTACTTCTACTATCTATGAGGAGTTGATGCAAGATAGAGCCCCGGGACCTCATGCTGATGCTGATGATCGAGGTGGCGAAGAGGTTCCCGATGAGGGGGGGCTTGCTGCTAACCCACCTATTTTTGACATGTCTGCTTTGTAGGAAATGTTGCAGAGCAACCAGACGGCTATTATGGGCGGGTTCACTGCCCTCCATGCCCGCTTTGATGCACTTGATTGCCGGCAGGACACTCTGGAGGAGCAGCACCGCGCTTTGTTAGCGCGTCAGGATGGTACCGAGAGGTGGCAGCATACTATGGACGAGCGCTACGACTAGTGGCTGCGAGAAGATGGGATACCCGCCTTATGGGCCTGGACCCGGTTCGTTCTGAGATGGGTAGCTACACAGACCAGGCTCTTATTTTGTTCTCAGGGAAGATTCATTTACCCAATTTTCTTTGTTTCACTCTATTTTCGTGCTAGGGACTAGCTCGTAGATAGGTTTTGGGGGGTGTATGTCGAATCTTGAACCCTACTGATTTGGTTTGTATAATTATGATTCTGATGATTCTCCATGTACTTGATATTTGAACTACTATGACTTATGTTATTTGATTTTTATGCATTTCTTGCCCTAAAATTTTTCTTTGCTGAAGCATTGTTGAATTAAATTTGAGCATGATAAAATTTTCGGACATGTAGGATGTAAAGTATGGTAGTCCAAAAGCATTTGGTGAGAATTTGAGCCTATTGTGAACTGACGAAATTCTATGTCGGTCTCAATTTCTTTCATGTGTGATACTCGCTTTAGGGAGAACATTTAGAACTTGCTTTGAGTCTGTTTGAAGTTTATTGAACACTTTTCGTATATGGCATTGATATGATCTTAGGCACTATTTCGTTCTTTAGCCAGAGCCAAATATGATTCCTACCTTGAATATCAACCTAGTGAGCCCCTTTGAGCTTCATGTATCATTTTTATTCATGTACATCCACTTAAATTGCCTAGCCTATCTAGCCTTAACCGAGGATCTAGTAGAGTCGTTAGTGTTGTGGAAGGAAATGGAGGCTTGTGAGGGTTTGCTGATCAAGGGACAAAAATTTGCTAAAAAGTGAGATTGGTGTGAATTGATTTTGGTTATATCCAGCCTGATACCGAACTTGATGACACCATGTTATACTGAAATCTTTATCTAATTATTGGTAGAGAGTTGGCAGATAAACAATTGGATAGAATATGGGAGACTTGTGCATGTACTCCTAAGTTTGATTGAAAGGAGTTTATTGATGACATATGTCTAGTTGGGAGATGATAAAAAAAAGGATGAAGATGAAAAAGGGAGTTTATTTTGGAAAAAGTGAGAACTTGGGGAATCTTGATTTGTTTGATTATGAGTGATCCAAAGGTGGTTGGTTTTAGAAGTTTATTTTGATATATCATCATTTGGTTGCTCTACTAGATCCCTTGATTGTTCGTACATTATGAGTCATTTTTCCTATATCTTCCCTACCTTTTTATTACATGCCTTAGCCCCATTACAACCAAAGTAAGACCTTCGAGATCTTTGCCATGAATTGTGTTCATTATGAGTAGAATTAGACAATCTGCAAGCTTATGAAGACGCTCTCCTAGGGTTGAGTTTGAGTGATGATTTTACCCTTATACACTTGAGTGTTTGAGTGATACAGTTTTCTGGAGAGGGACTACACTACTTTTATGTTCTATTTTGTTTTAAAGGTGGCATCAAGCTTAAATGATTTTCACATGCTAATGATTTATTCTTCTAAAAAACTGAATTAGGCTTGAATTGTTATGCTCATCTTTTTAATATTTAGTCATAGTCTTTCTTTTATCTTGTTTATTTGCTTGAGTACAAGCAAAAGCTTAGGTTTGGGGGGATTTGATGATTGATTTTTATACCATCTCATCGTGTTCTTTTTAAGCTTATTTACATTATTTTCTATTCATTTTTAGCTTTTTTTTTTCTTGGAATAGTATACTTTCGATAGTTTTTGGTTTTGTAGGTTTCTCGCGCGATTTGAGCATATTTGGTGGTATTTGGCACCAAAATGGAAGAAACCATGACCATTTTTGGCAAAGATGGAGTTGTTTAGATGAAGAATGAAGAGGATTTGAAGCCGGATGTTGAAGAAATCGTGTTTCGGAGCTCATGTAACAAGGCAGTTGGAAAATCGCGTGGCAGGCGGATCTAACAATCTTAGAATCCGATCTCCACCGTTCACATCGTCGTTCTATGTGTTAGGAACATTGTGGCAAATTTTCGTAGCGATCCGACGGCTAACAAAGGAGATATCGCATTTTTCCCAAAACGCGACAGTGCCGGAAAAAAAAGTGTTCGGCCGAAGACGTCGGACCGCGGTCCGAATTTGTGCTGGACTGCGGTCCGGTATGTTCTGACTCAAAAACTGGAATTTCCGTAGGGGTCGGACCGCGGTCGGCCTTTTGTGCTGGACCGCGGTCCGCATCGTCTGCAGCCCAAAACAAATTTTTTTTCGGCCCGAAACCTATATAAACCCTTCCGGACTTCTTTCCTTCGACGACACACCATATTTTCGACTTCTTCCACCCTCCAAGGCAGAGAAACACCCAAGGCATCCCTCCGTTGAAGATTCAAGACGAAGATTGAAGACCACAACCCGAGAACCAAGCGCGAGGATCAATCCGCTAGATTCTAGGTTGTATTATTCCTTCTCAGTTTTGTTTAGGGTTTTTGATACTTGAATTCTATGGATTATTTTTGCATCTTTTGTTTAGGGGTTTAGCAGGATCTATGTTTTTGATGAATTGATTCAAACCCAAGTTTTCCAATGAATGAATTATTTTATTTCTTAATTGTTGAGCCTTCTTTTAATTTCTCTATGATTCTTTAATGTGATTGGCCATCATCTTTAGATAATTGTAGAGAATATAGGTAATAGATAATACGGCGCATCATACCCGGTTATTTATTTAGACCTGTAATTAAGTGTCTAGATTGTCACCATTGGTTTGGGATAGTTTAGATGGTTCCTTAAATCCTTGAGCATGATACGATCCTTAGGTTCACGATATGATCACTTGATTGACCCTTAGGATTATAAGTTAGAGATCTCCCGCCATCATACGGAATCCCTAGAGCCTTAGTGGATGAACTAACAAAATAAATTCATAAATGCTAGCTAGAGAATACGAATGAATCGATCATCTTAGGTATAGTGATTGCTAAACCTCCGCACTCTTCATCAAATCTTGAAACCACACCCATTATCCGATTTGCTTCGCTTTTATTTATTTTCTTACTTTCCTGTTATTTTAATTTAGTAGTTTTAAGTAAACCAAATCCAGTTTAGGACCAAGTAGATAGTTAAATAATTAGAGTAATTAGAATCCAGCTGAGTCCTTGTGAGATCGACCTCGGGAGTTGCTAGATTAGGTACTATACCGATTCGTGCACTTGCGAGAAATATAATTTGTTCATCAGAGCTGTGCGACAAGCTCGAAGAGCGAAGTTCGCTAAGAAGCGTCAAGGATTCATTGCTAAAGAGCTCTCAGATGATTATGAGGAGCCGTAGAACTCCTTCATGAGGGGAGAATTCGAAAGCTCATCGAGAAGGTGATGTAAAATCTTATGATAATTATGTACCCTCTTCACCATACACACTCAATACACAATCTACTGTAGGTGATCATCCTAAATCTGCACGGTGCTACGAAGCTTTATTAGAAGAGCAAATTAAGATGAGTCTGGACTTCAGTCAGACCCTTCAGGAGATGGATCTCCTGAGAGCTGAGAATGAGAGACTTTCTAAGTCTAGTAAGGATGGTACTGAGTTGGCTCAGCTTGCCAAGAGACTGAAAGAGGAGAATTAATCTCTGATGAAGCAGTCTCAGTAGCAAGAAGGACTGATCTCAGCACTGACCAAAGACTTGGCGACGAAAGTCATTGAACTAGGTCTACTAAAGAAGGAACATTCAGAACTACAGGCACAACATGAAACTCTCAAGAAGAGTGATGAAGTCTGGAAAGTTCTGATGACCGACAGATTTCTTGGGGCAGAGAAGAAGCTCGAAGCCATGCTTACTAGTCGACGACCTGTAACCCATAAGGAAGGGTTAGGCTACAAAATTTATGATGCTTTGACCTTAGCTCCACAGGATTCAGCAACAAAGCTTACTGATAGATTTGTCAAAGGGTGTACTGAACGGTCAGAACTGCAGAAACCTTTGACAAAAGGGAAGCAAAAGGTGAATGTACCTCATCCCACCTATCAGAAGTCTGGCAGATCTCGCTCACAACCTCCTATTCAGAAGCAAGGGGGAACTTTAGTGAGATGGGCAGATCAACATGGGGCTCTGACTTTGACTCATCCAGCTCAGTATGACAGTTACTATTATGACCCATTAGTCAAGAAGGTACAAAAGAACCAGACGAAAGCCACTAAATCAGCTCAAAAGGTAAAGAGTCCACCTAAGCAGAAGATTAGAACTATTGAACCTCTGAAGAAGAAAGAGTTAACATCACCGAGCCCTTCAGTGAAGTATGTTGACGGGTCTGGAAACAAGTTGTCTGAGACTACAAAAGTAGTCAGACAGATTTGGATAGCTAAACCACTAATTCCGAGGGACCCAAAAGAAACATAAAGGATACCTAAGTGTAATTTTCTATTTTGCAGGTATAAAAAGACCCATGGTACGTAGATAGCGGATGTTCCAGACATATGACGTACCAGAAGACACTGCTGATAGACTATGTCACTTAAGAAGGACCCAGAATAGAATTTGGCGACAATGCCAAAGGCTACATGAGAGGACACAAAACACTGAATATTGGAACAACTATAGTTCCAAAAGTATCTTATGTTGAAGGGCTCCAACATAACCTCCTCTCTGTTAGTCAATTTTGTGACAATAATGAAAGAGTGATATTTGACACTGGTTTTTGTGATGTACTTGACAAATCTACAGGTAAAACAGTGTTATCAGGAACACGGAAAAAGAACATTTATGTTGCTAATTGGAAATCCGTGGAGCCTGAAGCTTTTTTGATAGAACGGAACGAAGAAAAAACTGAGTGGCTGTGGCACAGAAGATTCAGTCATCTCAACTTTAAAGGGCTGAACAAACTAGCTAATGGATCTCTTGTCAATGGACTGCCCAAGCGAGCATTCAAAAAGGAAAAAAAGGTGTGAAGCATGTCTGAAAGGAAAGCAAACAAAGAAAAGTCATTATTCAATTCTATCACCATCTACTGACGAAATCCTTCAGCTTCTTCACATGGACCTTTTTGGGCTAGTTTCTCCTGTGACGATCAGAGGCAAGAAGTACACACTGGTGGTCATTGATGATTATTCCAAATACACGTAGGTACTTTTTATAGCCAATAATTCTGACCTCAAGAGAGCTTTGTCGAGGCCACTAAAGAGACTCAGTGTCGAGAAGGCCATAAAGATTAAGAAGATCCGTTCTGACCGAGGTACTGAGTTTCTGAACTCAGTGGTCAAGGAGTTCTGCGATACTGAAGGAATAGAACATGAGACGCCTGCTACACGCACGCCTCAACAAAATGGTCTTGCTGAGCGGAAGAACAGAACACTAAAAGAAGCAAGCAAGGACCTTAATTGCAGACTCTGGACTACCACTGAAGTTCTGGGCAGAAGCCACAAACACGACATGCTACACTCAGAATCGATCCTTATTGACAAAGAAGCACATGAAGACACCTTATGAATTATGGAACGGGAGAATTCCTTCTATATCTTATTTCAATATTTTCGGTTATTCTTGTTTTATTCACAATAATGGGAAGGATCAGTTGAGAACTTTTGATAGCAAATCCGACCAAGGAGTGTTCTTAGGATACTCCACATATAGTAAAGCCTTCAGAGTTTTCAACCTCCGGACCCTTTGCGTGGAGGAAAACCCTCATGTTGTTTTTAAAGAGTTTGCTACTGAGAACAGGACTAGAAGCAACTCAAATTCTGAAGACGTAAGCCAGAAGATATAGAATCTGAACTTAAATAAAGATTCATAAATGATTCACAAGTGTTGGGATGATGATTCAGCCGAAGAAGATATTCAAAATCAACCCACACTGAATGTAGCTAAGGAGATTGATTCTACAGTGTAGAATCAATCCCAGGTATTTGTTAATGAAGATACCCACGTAGGTACTGAGACCACCACTGAATGCACCAACTCAGGGGGAACAAATTGTGTTCTTGAATCTGCTGTGGACGATTCATCAGAACCTCAACTTGTTATTGAACTTCTTCAGTTTCAAAACAGTAGTACTGAAATGCCTAATACACTTACTGTTTGTACTAAATCTGTTTCAGAAGAAGAGAAAAGGAAACAACGTTCTTGGTCAGATATTCACTCTACTGAGCTTATCTTTGGTGACCCTTCAGCAAGCGTTCAGAACAGAGCAAATCTCAGACAAGGCGAGAGTGCACTGTACTCCTGTTTCTTGTCTACTGAAGAACTTCAGAATATTGAGGAGGCACTGAATGACGCTGACTAGATTATAGCCATGCAAGAGGAGCTGAACCAGTTCGTACGTAATGAGGTTTAGGAGCTTGTTGACAGACCCCGACATCATCATGTCATAGGAACAAAATGAGTCTTCAAGAACAAGCGAGACGAAAACAACGTCATTGTCAGAAACAAGGCTCGTCTAGTTGCCAAAGGCTACTGTCAAGCTGAGGCAATAGACTTCGATGAAATATTTGACCCAGTTGCAAGACTGGAAGCTATTCGTCTTTTCCTCGCATACGCCTCACATCAGAGATTTAAAGTATATCAGATGGATGTGAAGTGTACATTTCTGAACGACGTACTAAAGGAAGAGGTATACGTGGAGCAGCCTCTAGGCTTCAGCAGGGACATCAAGTATACAGACTCAGGAAAGCACTGTATGGGTTAAAACAAGCACCCAGAGCTTGGTATGATACCCTTTCAGATTCTCTCCTTTAGAAAGGTTTTCGTGAAGGCACCGTAGACCGAACACTATTCAACATTTGACTGAATGATAAAATACTTCTAGTGCAAGTCTACGTGGAGGACATCATCTTCGGTTCTCAGAATGTGACCATGTGTCAAAAATTTGAGAAGACGATGAAGGATAAGTTTGAGATGTCAATGATGGGCAAGATGAATTTCTTTCTTGGACTTCAGGTTAAACAAAATGACAGAGGGATATTCATCAATCAAGCCAAATATACGAAGGAACTTATCAAGAAATTCGGTTGCGAGTTCAGCAAACCAGTCAGAATCCCTATGAACACAAATTTCCAAATCGATCTTGATAGAGAGGGAGTATCAGTAGCCTCTACTGATTATCATACTTTAATTGGTTCATTATTATATCTAACTGCGAGTCGACCTGATAACTTATGATATAGGTGTCTGTGCTCGAGTTCAGGCGAACCCTAAGCTGAGCCATATGGAGTCAGCAAAGAAGATTCTCTGCTATCTCAAAGGCACACCTAACAAAGGGTTATGGTATCCATCAGATGATAATTTTGAATTAACTAGCTATACTGATGCTGACTATGCAGGTTGCAGGCTCAACCAAAAATCAACTTCATGAACGTGTCAGTTCCTCGGTAGCAACCTGATTTCATGGTTCTCTAAGAAACAACATTTAATAGCCACATCCACTACTGAAGCTGAATACATGGCTGCCAGAAGTTGTTGCGCCCAAATCCTTTAGCTTCGACAGCAATTGTGCGATTATGATGTAATTCAAAATGAAGTGTCGATCTACTGTGACAGTACCAGTGCTATTGCTATCTCACATAATCCTTTTCTACAGACAAGATGCAAGCACGTGGACATTCAACACCACTTCATTCGCGATCATGTCGAGAAAGACGTCGGATTGGAGGAGATCCACACTGACATACAGAAGGCTGATATACTGACCAAGCCTCTAGCTGAAGCTAGATTCAGAGATCTTTCATAGAGCTCGGTCTCCTGGAACCTACTGACTTTACCCAGGAAGCATTTCAGATGGAGTGTCCTCAGTAAGGGGAAACACTCGTTCGATACTGAATTCGTTCAGTATAGAGATTCAGCAACCAAAGTATAGAGATTCAGCAACCAACTACACGTGGTATCATCTGACTACATTGTTCAACTGATAAATTCGTGGATCTCTTTCAGAATCAACTCATCATATAAAGGTTTTATGATATAAGTTCAGTATCGCATTTATTGCCATAAAGAATATCATTTATTAAAATCGTTTTCATTTATCACACGACATTCTGTGCCCACTTTGCTGAAACAACTTTGCATTAAATGCATGTCGTATCATCTTACCTCTCTAAGCTATTTTAGTCTGAGATTTGACTAGGCGGCACAAACATCATTACCTTCTTATCAAATTAAGATTTTGACCGTCCATCTAAAAAGCGGGTTTTAATCCCAACCGTCGATAAAAAACGTTTCATATTAAAAAACCTATATATTGACGTGATCATCCTTAAACCGCCATTTTCGCTTTTCTGTTCTGCATATTCCTTCGAGAATTTCACTATATTCAGAGAATTTATACGGTAAATCTTACATTCTAAAGCGCTCTTACTGATTAACTCTACTTTCAAGTGCTAAAAAATTATTTTGCAGATAGTCATGTCGAACCTTGTTGTCATCTCTCCCATTGACATTGTTAATATTTTGGAGAAGGACCGAGTATGGTGTGAGCCGGTCAGGGAGTTTGACTCCAGCGACCTGGAGTTTCTGGATGATGGCTATGATGCGTTGAGGGCATCTGGACTGGAGGCGTTTCTGTCTAAGAAACCCTCATACTTCCTGCCTCGTCAGATCGAAGAGTTTTATCTCAACCTCGAGGAGGAAGACAGAAACTTATTTGGGTCCTTCCAAGTTCATCAGATTCAGGGCCCATCCAAGGCATCTCCCATTATGAAGCGGATGTCACTGAAGCAAGCACTTCTCAGTAGCTTCAAACTTCTGAACCAAGGCATCAATCCTGTCGGATATAAGGACTATGTGCTTGATGACTACCTGACCCTTTTCTGTGGGAAGCCCACGACGTTCAGAGCTGCCTTCCCCAAAAGCAGCATTCTTCCTCAGTTCAGGGCTTTGGTGTACATTGTGACACATATTCTTACAAGCCACACCAGTTCATTCGATTAGGAGTCGTAGTTAAAACTTCAGATGATGATGGCCATTTATGACAAAGCTCAAGTCAACTGGGCCGACGTCTTCATCAAGGAGTTTCAGGCACAGGGGGCGAAGTTCGATCGATCATCTGCTGGACTGAGTGCCAAGGTAAAACTTCTATATGGCATGAAGCTCTCAGTCATGATCGAGGAATTCTGTGGAACTGATCAGATTGCCTATGCTGATAAGGAATACTTCAATCTGAAGAAGATCAGGTTCCACAGCCAAGCCAGTTCTCTTGAGCAGATTGGCATTGGTCCCGGCGAGGGGAAGGGCAAGAGGAAAGGCCAAACTGTAATGAAGAAGGGTGTTACCCTTAAGAAGAAGAATGCTTCTGAGAAGGCCTTGGTAGAAGTCCCTTCTGCCGTCCAGCTGAAAGACGAGGACACTGAGTCAGCAGAGAAGGATGATTCAGAAGAGAAGACAAATTCAGCTGAGAAGGAGGCCTCAGCAGAGGAGGCTCCTTCAGTAGACAGAGAAGATTCAATGGAACAGGGGACTTCACCTACAGTCGTTACTCCTACTCCCCTTTCTCCACTGGACATACCACCGCTCTGTTGAGAAAGTTATGTCTTCGATTTACAATGAAGAGATGGAGACTGATACTGAAGCCGAGACGTTTGGGTTTGAGCTTTCTTTGCTTCAATCCAAAGCAGCCCAAGATGTCTCTGAGTTTATTCCTGAGATCTCCAGTCATTCTGACTTGGTCGATATTTCCAACAGGGTACGACTTCAGATGATAATCAAATTTCGGGACTGGATCACTCTTGAGCAGCTGATCAGATTCAAGTCCTGGAAACTTTTGAATACCGACGAGCTACACCTATGACAACAGATAGGCTACGAAGAGCCTATTGACATTAGCTCGATCGAGGACCTTAGGGCGGCCATGCTGACCTTGCTTGAAGAGAGATATCCGTCTTTAGCAGTCGTCCCTATGGAAGGTTCAGCAGGTCCAGACGACCAGGAACCGCCCAGTGATGCAGGAACTGAGTATCTTGCTGAGGGTTCTCAACAATTGGTATCTCCTCCTCCTCCTGGTTCGGCCGCAGCAGACACCTCTCGCTCTGCTGACCCGAAATAGCTGTTGCTGGGGTCAGCGTATGAGGCTGGCTTTGTTGCAAAGTACCGAAAGTTAAAGGCTATGGCAAAGGCACTCCTGAAGCAGGGGACTCAAAATCGTCTCCTGGCCAGGAACGTTCACAAGCTATGGCGCCAGTCCACTGCAGCTCATTGGGAGGAAGTCAGAGCTCTGAAGACTTCCATTCAGAACATCCCTCCTACCCCTAACTTCAACTCTATTCTCATGAATATTCTATTCGCACAGAAAGCTAACTTCGACAATTAGCAAGCAACGGTTCAGAAGCTACTGAAGGATGCCCAATCTTAAATTCTTGATTTCTTCAAGGCAGTCCAGACTGAGCTTTAGAACCAGATCTATCAGCACGCTCTAGCTCACGAGCAGAGAATCTCTAAACTTCAGGATGAGTGTGAAATGAAGATAAAGACAAAGCTGACAAAGATTGAAGAACTTGTAGATCACTCAAAGCGTATGTACGCTGAAGAATTAATTACTGAGAGGAATGAACTGCATCTCAAGTTCGACAGTCTTTAGAAGACCTTGGATGAGCTCTCCCAATCTTATCATACACTCAGTACCAAGGTAGTTACTCCTCCCACCCCTTTGACCTTATTGGATGATGCTAAAAAGGGGGAAATAATTAAAGTAGACAGGACAAAGAAGTCTAAGGAGGAAGTAACAAGGGTTATTGCCCAGGGTGTCTCAACAGGGGACGTAGCAGCTAAGACAGGCCCAAGCGGCTCAGAACCCAGGATGGTTAAAACCGGTACTTCTGAACCTACTGATAAGATCATTGAAGAAGTGACTGCATTTCTAGAGGAGTCTGATGCTGAAGGCACTCCTCTACCTCCTCCTGTAGCTGGGAAAGGAAAATCAATTCTTCTGAATCATCATCCCAACAAAGCTGGATCTTTGGAATCATCATCCCAACAAAGCTGGATCTTTTCAACATTATCTTTTAAGCTTAGATCCCGTAGCTTCTTACTGATGTCCTCAGATTCTAAATTTGAGTTTCTGCTTCCTATTCTCAATAGCAAACACAATATGAGGGATTTCTTCCACGCAAAGGGTCCGGTAGTTAAAAACTTTGAAGGCTTTGCTGACCCGGGAGTATCCTAAGAAAACTCTTGGGTCTGAGTTGCTATTAAAAGTCTTTAACTGATCCTTTCCATTACTGTGAGCACCCAAAAATATGGAAATGAGATAAGAAAGGCTTCCTTCCGTTCCATAGTTCATATGGTGTCTTCTGATGTTGCTTTCTAAGTAGAGATCTGTTCTGAGTGTAACATTCAGTATCAGTCGCTTCTGCCCAGAATTTTGATGGGAGTCCTGAATCTGCGAGTAGGGTTCTTGCTGCTTATTTGAGTGTTCTGTTTTTCCTCTCAGCAATCCCATTTTGGTGAGGCTTGCGTGCAGCAACGTCTCTTGCTCTATTCCTTCAGTATCGCACGAATCTTTCTGATTTCGGCGTTCTTCTCGATACTGAGCCTTATCAAAAGCGTAGGCAACTCTGATTTGACGTCAGACTTATTGACAATAAATATGACCCATGTGTAGCGCGAGCAGTTATCAATGACCACTAATGCATACTTTTTGCCTCTGATCGTCACAAGAGAGACTGAACTGAACAAGTCCATGTGCAAGAGCTGAAGGATTCCATCCGTGGAAGGTGGTGGAACTGATGGATTTTGTTTCTTAATTTGCTTTCCCTTCAGGCATGCCTCGCACTGAGAGTCCTTGCTGAACACTTCATTCGACAGTCCTCTCACTAGAGCGTTCCTAGCAAGCTTGTTGAGTGTCTTGAAGTTGAGATAGCTGAGTCTTCTGTGCCAGAGCCACTCCGTTCTCTTGTCATTCTTCGCCAGCAAGCATGCTTCAGGTTCTGCTGAATTCCAGTCAAGAATGTGTAACGCACCGACCTCCATGAAGGATCACAGAGGTCGAGCCGCCACGGAATAATATTTTTATAAAATATATTTTCATACCATCTTTTGAAAACTGGAATATATCTATTTTAAAACACATAATTTAATGCGGCCCACATGTAAAATATTAGATTTGATTTTATACGACTAGCAGATACGGAAACATATTGACTTTCGAAATATAACAAAACGATAAATATCCATTCACGAATCTAAAAAGGTACAAAACGATCATGGCAGAAACCCCCTCCTCAGCTCTTTCTCCATCGCCATTGCCGCTCAACCTGAAAACGTTTGAAAACAATTGGGACTGAGCACTAGTGTACTCAGTGGGTAGAGCAGTTTGAAAAACGTTTAAAACAGTTTATCCATGCATGAGGTTTGACTTGTAGGGTTTTAAAAAGGAAACTGCTCCAGGCATACAAAACATTTATCAATGGGCGCGCACATCTGTGTCACATTTCTTGTTACTTCTATCACTTCATTCTCATATCTTGGGGTTCCTCATAACATGTTAGCACTTGGTACACAAAGATGATCAATCTTTGTGCTACTAACAACATACGTGTACACGCTTTCTTATTAACCCTCATCTAGCGTGTTAGGCCAGATGAGAGCCTCGATCGATCTATCACGTAGAAGCATTAAACTGGTAAATGCACAAAAACTTTCATGGATAAATATAGTTCATAGAGCTCAATAACTCAAAGATAATTTTAGGAAAATATTACCCACCTCGAGATTCACCGAATTGATCTATGCGAAAATCTCGTCACCGAGGCTATAGCTCTTCCACGATAGGTCCTACAACAATATCCTAAGTTTTAACTTCTTGATCTAGCAGAAAGTGTACAATTCATGATCTATAAGAGATACCTAATACTCCCTCCGTTCCGCTATTTCTGTCCTACTTACCTTATCGGGCTGTTCCGCTATTTCTGTCCCCTTTCCAAAAAAGGAAATAATTAACAATCTAAACATGGCCCACTTTTAATTTAATTACACACCCACCTAATTTTATTCTACCTAACCCACCGATCCTATTCTTCTCTACCTAACCCACCCAACATCAAAATATCTCTCTCCATACCTCTCCTCTCCCTCTCGCCTGTTCTTCGAACCCTAGATCCGCGCCGCCTCCATTCTCTAGCTGTGATGAATTCCCAAGATAAGCTCGAAACTTTGAGCAATCTACCTCCCCCTTGCCTCAAACAGCCATCAGAAAAAATAGATACTCTCGATCTTGGGTCAAAAATGGGTGAGAACGGGAATCTGAGTGCCGCCGTGTCCGACGCCTCCGTCGCGGACGAGCCCGAGTATGTTTGTCTCTGTCCGGAGCTCATGTTTTTTCCCTTTAAGATACCCGCTTTTCATTTGCCGGACACGGAGGAAATGGCTAGGAGGCGGGCACTTCAGCCATGGTTGGATGAAATGATTCGCTTATGGCTTCCAGCCTACAAGCCAGACCGGTTAGATTTGCTCCTACTGGCTCGTTTTTCCTATTACAATATACTATTGTGCATGTATTGGCCCTCTTGCTATTGTGTTTGGGAGTGGTATGTGAATACGGGGGGTCTGAAATGATGATTACTATGCTCATTTGTTTGTTGAGATTAGCCTTGTCTGAATACATTTGTTTGTTGAGATTAGCCTTGTCTGAAGGCATATGTTCTTGTTTGTTAAGCTTGCTGTCCTTGATTGCTGCTTCTTGAGATTAGCCTTGTCTGAAGGCATATGTTCTTGTTTGTTAAGTTTGCTGTCCTTGATTGATGCTTGTTGAGATTAGCCTTGTCTGAAACTTGTTTGTTGAGTTAGGACCAAGGTCTTTCAGGGTTGATGCTCCTGCATATGCAGCATTCATTTTGGTTTTGTATTCATTAACTTGAATACAAAATTTATAGATGCCTTTGCATATGGGATTCACATCTTAGAGACCTAACTTGAAAAGTACACTTGAAAAGTACACTTGATCTTATATAACTGCATCTTATAAAAAATAACTACATCTTACAAAATATCTATGCATCTTACTACTACATATACCAAAATGTACAAAATATACTGCACAGTTGCAAAAAACATTCTTCAAGTTGTTTCTAGTTGTTTCAGATTGTCCAATCATCCACTCTCAAACCCAATCTGTTCTCTAGATCTTCAAGTTCATGCAAGCTACAATTTTCAAGCATATAAGCAATACATTCTTTCACCAAGGTTTCAGGCACTTCCAAGTCCAATGGAAGAGTTCCTGATCTAATTAAGCTATCCTTCTTCATGTGGGGAATTTTATAGGAATTTTGTCCCCTAACTTTCATCACTTCGATCATGCAGTTTTGTAAACTCAAGAAAACTTTATTTAGAGTAACTGGGGATAGCTGCTCATAAGAAGCAATCACTGGATTGACTAGTTGCTGAGAGTTTATGCATGAAGATTGTATTTGAATACTCTGAATAGATCTGAACCAACCAAAATCATTAACATTCATGTCTGGAGAGTTTGGAGGCTGATTTATTAACCTGATGTCTTATTAACCTGATGTCAAATCCATCTTGACTTGCTACAATTCTGAACTCTGGGTCACTGTCCTTAATATGGGGTCTAGCATTATCTTGTTGAATA
Source organism: Lavandula angustifolia (assembly GCA_028984105.1). NCBI lineage: Eukaryota > Viridiplantae > Streptophyta > Magnoliopsida > Lamiales > Lamiaceae > Lavandula > Lavandula angustifolia. Next base: position 10,839,577 of record CM054808.1, read on the forward strand.
AATATCAGTTTGCTTGCATGTGTAGGCCATTTGGCTTTTATAGCTGGTACAATCTGACATTGTTTATGAAATATAGTGCATCAACTTAGAATCACAATTAATCAAAATAGAATCTAAATAATTCTTTTTCCATACCTGATTTATCAAGCATTCCTTGATAACTTGTTTTGTTATTGATTGTATGGGTTTCATCTCTAGTGTGCCTGCTGGCCTGTTCTTGGATTTTCTGATTGCTGGGGCTTTTTCTATGAAAGGGAAAATACCTATCTTCCCATCAAATTCCACATTTCCATTTACATCAAAGATTGGCGGGCATACAGCATACATAAACATAATTTTCGTGATGAACTTCTTGTTTTGACATGTTCTATGTGGCTCTATTTCAGTAGGTGTAAGATAATATCTATGAGCAGCTTTGGTCATGTAGAACCATTTTTCATCTATATGGATCGTGTTGTGCATGCTTTTAAATTTCAGAATATTTAGGACTCTATCAAATTCTAGGGCCTCAATAGAATACCTTAGCCTTAGCAGTCGGTTAGGAGCTGTTATTTGTGGCCTTATAGCACTACTGTGAGCTCTGATCAGCCCCTGATTCACCCACCTCCATACTTGAGAAGGGCTGCAGTTAATACCAGCTGCAAGCTTTCTAATAGTAGCCCTTTATTGTAATTCAAAATTCTCAATCAACTCCGGATTTAGATGAACTATCTTTCTCCTTGGTGCTCCTGGTTTGTTGCTCTTTACACAGATTACTTGCCTATTTTTCTGTTGTTTTCTTGCAGCCGCCCATAACCGATTCACTTTCCTTGGAGAGATGTCGTACGTGGATGCTACTTCACTTCTTTTGCCTTTGTCAATCTTCCCGTTCTTATTGTTCTGCAGAAGGAAATGCACGATTCCCATACGCTCGTCGTCAGTTAGATTTTTGCTCCTCTGCTCTCTTCTTTTGTGGATTTTTATGTTTTGAACATGTATGAAAATTGAAGTTCTAGTAGTACTTGTTGGCTATTTATAAACATTTGTAATGCAGATTTGTCTTTGCAGATTTGTAATGGAGGGAAATTCGAATTACACTCTCCCCAAACTGTAATTGTATATGTAATTCTGATTTTGGATGGAAATTTTGTGTACTTAAATGATGATTACATTCTTGGCTTCTGTGTACTTACAGGGAAATTTTGGAGGGAATTATGTAATGCAGATTTGTGCACTTGTTCTAGGCTGAGTCTTTGAAATAACTGCATCTTGAGTTCTCGGCTGAGTCTTTGCTCCTCTGTTTTTTTTTGTTTCAGAATTTATATTTTATGAACTTTTTTAAAAGATTACATTATTTCTTAATAAACAAAATGTTTAAAAAAAATAAAAAAAAATTAATGTATCTCAACCATGCTATAATAAATTTAGGTGGAATTAACACTCTCTCTCCTACATCTTCTTCTCGAAATTTGTGCACCCATCTTATAAGAATATAAATGAATATTTTAAGTTGGTAATCTGTCTTCCCAACACAATTAAACTTCCTAAACAAAGTTTCTTAATCTCCGTGCCGAAGTCAACTGGGACATAAATAGCGGAACGGAGGGAGTAGTTATTAGGTGAAAACAATGTCGTAGCTTTAATCCGTTAAACTCGTGCAGAAGGCCTATTTTGTAAATATTCCACAGACCACGATTTAACTCTATAAATTCTAATATTCCATGTATATGGTCCTTAATGAGTCTGGTCTATATTGGAATTGGTTTCGTAACAAAGTAATCAGTATTCTAGAAGTTATCACCAAAACAGTGTTCACTGTACGAACGGGGTCCGTTTCTGTCCAATTATACTTTAGCTACGGTTTGTGGGACCAACACTGCTCTAAAATTTCTAATATTACACAAATGCTTAGGACACACGCATAGTGATGTCATGTCAAATTTCAAACCTTATGGATAAGTGATGGATTCATAATGTACAGATTGTTTTTCACTCAAAACTGCTCCACAGAATGCAATTCTTTGTTTAACCATGGAAGGTTTGTAATAAACTGCTTTTACATGTATGGTTAAAAAATATAGAATAAATAGTTTTAGAAACTCCTACGTGTGTAGAGTATTTAGGAAAACGAATCAAGTCCATATCATTTTTGTGGAGTGAGATATAAATATTTTACTAAGCTTTATCCTGCATGCATGGTTGTTTGGCAGCATGAAATTTAAAATTTATTTAAAATATAAAAACATGTCCAAAATTTACCAAAATTTGCAGAGATCTTAAAAACATCCTGAAGTTTGTCTCTATAATTTTTCTGGAATTTGTAAAGTGTCAAAAGGTTGTATTTTGGGTCATGGAAATCACGGCAGAGCAGGGAATTTCGTAGCGACTCACGCCTTAACACAAATTTACCCAAATCGCACCATGCATTCAATCTAGAGCATCTATAAATTCTTAATTTAAGCAATTATTGTTCTTAGGATAACATAAAGTTGGTTAGAGTCTTTGCATGCAACATGTATGAACTTAATTTGGAGTCGAACATGCTAAGAGAAAAGTGAAAGAGATAAATATTTCAAAATTCATTTCTTAACTTGCAGATCTACACATGCACTACACTTCCTTAATAAAGAGATTTAGATCCAACATATTTATGAATTATCCTAGCTCAGATTGCTCATGCAATTGTTTCCTCATACACTTGTTGACACTCAACATATATTCACAAGAAAGAGAGTAAAAACTGAATCAAATCCACTTCTTGGCGAAAGATTTTCACATGCAATTCCTCCTCAACCAAATTCCTTCCCTATTTTAGCAATCTAGCTTCTATTAGTGGTCCAATGTTAAGATATTACACTACACAAGGGCCAAGAGATCAAGAATTATGGATAGAGAATTCCTTAGTTGCTTTATGTGCACTTGCACCTTAGAGAAGAAGACCAGAATTCAGCTGCTGTAATTACGTGGTTGGAGGGCTACAAGCCGTGGATGAACTTATTAAGGGTGTTGAGAGAGTGTTGGATTCTTTGGGTGGGAGGTAATGGAAGTGGAGAAGTGGATAAGAAGGCTATATGTATACTCTCTCGCTAATGAAGGATCACAGAAGTGGAAATGGTTTGTGAAAATTAAAGTCTTCCATGTTGCTTAATATTTTTCTACTAGTAGAGGGTATGATGATCATGATTGCCTAGACCTCTAGCTATATTCCTTGCATGAATGGCACATATTAAATTGGTTGGGTTGACACTCCACTACACCCCATTAATATAATTCTATTAGTTGAGTCAAGAAAAGAATTGAGTTCAACAACTTCCCATGTAGGAGCTCACGTGGCACATCTTTCTCTCTCTCTAAGTTTATTAGATCATTACAATAATAGTGTCTCTATATGAGAAATTCAAAAATAATTTTCTAAGGTATTAAATCAAGTAAAGGTACAAGTATCTTAGGACCTAATGCGAGAGCCTTATGATCGTATAACGAATGCGACGAGAAAATTCAAAGTTAATGGAATGCTCCAGTTTTGGAAATCTAATATAATTCGTTCATATGATAACATAAAATTCTCATCAAAGCCCTTCTATGCTTCACGAGATAATTATTCCAACTCTCTACTTAATATACCTCAAAAGTGTAGATAATAAAGTTACGGGTTATTACAGAATGTATATGTTCTTTTTGCTCGAACCTGACAATGCTGTTTTGCCTGTTGATTTATCAATGACATCATAGAAACCAGTGTCAAAAATCACTCTATTCGAGTTATCACAAAATTGACTAACAGAGAGAAGATTATGTTGAAGTCCTTCAACATATGATACTCTTAGAGCTGTGGTGGTTCCAATGCTGAGTGTTCCGTAGCCTCTGGTAACCAAAATATGTCTAACGACCCTGGTGGTCTCAGATAATTTCTTTCCACTTTTGTCAACATATTTCACCGCTGGGCTGGGTGAAGTTGACTTCTGAGTCTTTATCTGTTCAGGATTCCTGATCTTTTGAGTTGGTGAACTGTTGACCTTAGCATTCTGAATGGCCTTTTCCTTCTTCTGACCTTTGGAACCCCTTCTGACAATAGGATCATAATAATATGACCCATACTGAGCTGGATGTGTCAGCTATGGTGGTCCATACTGATCAGCCACTTTACTTTGCTGGTTCCCCCTTGGTTGTGCTGGGGTGATTTTGAGCTGAACTTTGGGTCAGACTTCTGATAGTTAGGATGAGGTGCTTTCATCTTCTATTTGTTCTTTGTTGAGGGGTTTAGTGATTCAGCATTAATCGTCTCCCCTTGAACAAATCAATCAGTTAGCCGATTCTCTGAGCATGTGGAAGCAGATATGGAGGCTTCGTGTCTGAACCCGAGTCCCTACTTACAGTGCTTAGGCTTGTTGTTGGCTAGCATCACCTCAAGCTTTTTATCGGCTCCCATGTTCTGCTCCGTCATCAGGTTTCTCCAGACATCGTCACTCCTCTTGAGAATTTCATGCTTGGTCTGAAGTCCTAAGAACTTCTGCTTCAGCAGACTCAGTTCAGTATCTTTCTGAGTTAAGTCTTTGGTCAGTACTGAGATCAGATCTTGTTGCTGAGACTTGGCCATCAGTGAGTTAATCTCCTCCATGAGTCTCATAACAAGTCCTTCCGACTCAGTAGCAACCTGACTCTCTTGAGAAAGTCTCTGATTTTCCACTTTCAAGGCATCCACCTCCTGAAGAGTCTTGCTGAGCTGCAGACTCATCTGAATCTGCTCGTCGAGTAGTTCTTCGTAGGTGATCGAGGCGTCCAGGTTCTCGTCTGCACCTGAAATAGTATCTTGTGTGCAGTGTGAAGAAGAGTTAAATGGTTCATGAGAATTTATCTCATCCTCTTCTCCAGCCATCAAACACTTTTCAGTATCTTCTTCAAGCTCTTTATCCAGGAAGGCGGCTTCATCATCTGATGAATCCATGGAGGAGTCGACTTGTTCTGAGTCGTTTGAGAGTTCACCAGCAATATAGGTTTGTCGCTTCTTGATGAACTTCTCCCTTCGAGCTTTTCTTGCAGCTCTTTCAGCTGTACTGAGCTCAGAACAGTCGTACTGATAGTGTCCTGGCTTCTTGCAGTTGTAGCAGGAGGTGACTTTGCCTTCTCTACTCTCACTGTCTTTCGACTGTGCAAAATCCTCTTGTTTTCTACATTCAGAAGTTTGTGAGTCGGGAGTGCATTTTGGTGAGAAGTCAGACTTACTCTTTGAGTCTCTGACGGCTCTGGACAGTTTTCTGCACCGCTCCTTCTCCTTTTGATACTTGATTGAAAGCAGTGCATATCGTTTAGCTAGGCTTCCTTCTTGTAACTCACTTGTTGAGGGTTCAGCTTTGCTAGACGTTGGAGCCGTTGTGCTGACTGATGCTTTAAAAGCATGGTCTATCTGAGTAGCTTCAGCTCGTTGCTTCCTCTGCGGCAGACCAAACTCGAACTCCCCAGCTTTTAATTTCTGAAAATATATGATCAGGAGAAACTGTACCAAGATTAGAATGTCTAAGCAATGTAGCGAATGGAGTCTAATGTCCGTCTGGCAATGCTCTCAATATCTTGAGATTCATCTCTCGGTTGGTGGACATCTTTCCCAGCCCATTGATTGTGTTCATCAAATCCATAAATCTGACATTGAGATCTTCTGTCTTTTGGAACCTTCTTCCCGGTCACCGCTCCTCCTACTTGAGCTGGTTCCTGAAAGTCAACACTATCGACCATAGGCACAATAGGTCCGTCTTCCAAGACCTCTGTCATGCTATCGTGGAGAGAAGTCAGATGTGCTGCTATTCTTACCCGCCATACCCCGTAGTTCTCTATTGAGAAAATGGGTACCATCCTGATTCCTGACATATCAGACATGTTAGGTAATAATACGAATGAAGAATGATATGCAGTGAAAATATTTTCAGGATCCGTTCAAATTGACCAGTTTCAGATAACAAGAGTCTTAGAGAACTCCTGCTCTGATACCAATTGTTGGTCCTGAGTCAAATGTTCAGGTGTAGAGCGGGGGGGGTTGAATACACGTGAAAACTTTTTCTCAAACTTGCACGCGAACAGACCGATTACGGAGGTTGTCTGCTGAATGAATTCAGTAGACTAGGCAAGCTGTTCTAGATCGTGTGGACAGAGTGACTGACTATACTGAGGCCTGGTTAGCTAACTGATGTTAGAATTCAGTACCGTTCAGTAAGAGTTTAGTAGCGTGCGGAATAGTGTAGGTCCGATTCAGTTGAGTTTGAAAACGTTATTAACGAAAATTGTTTCAGTAGATTAGTCAATTAAGCTTTTTACTGAAACTCTGTTGTATGATTTTGTAAATGATTTTCAGAATGATTAGTAAATCAATGGAACAGTAAATGACACAGCGACTTTTAAAGTGGTTCGGATATCCAAAATCCTATGTCTATTGTCCTAAACCGATCATGATGCTATTTTATTATACTGAGTTAGTCTCAGTTGATTTGTACACTGGACAAACACAACCTTGAAGATTATACTGAGCAAGTCTCAGTTTGCAAAGATCAAACAAAAATGTTTGAATGATTCTCTAACAGTGAAGGAGTTCTTTACAGTAAGAACAGTTCAAGAGATGAACTCCTTCGGTTCTAAGCTATAGATATTTTCAGATGAGCTTAGATATAGGGAAAGGGAACAAGAAAGGTGGCTTCAAGAGTGAAGAACAATGAGGAATAATCTCTCTGGGTTCGTGTTCTTTCACTTGGATGCTAGAGGCTTTAATTCTATAAGGCTTGGTTCCCTAGTGCAGTATGAGTATCTTTCGCGTTGGGTTGTTTTCTCTGAAGTTCTTTGCGGAAAGTTGTGTTCTTGTTCGTTTAAAGCTCGTATTTTCCATGTCTTCTTCGATTTGATTTTCCCTCTATTTATAGAGGTGAGCTATGGATAGATCCGTTGGAGACGAACTGTCCACGTGTCACTCTCTTTTGGTAGCTAACGGCTCTTTTTAGATCGTGCATAGTTCACTCTCTTTTTCAGGAAAGTAGTTGACTTGCAGCTTTTTACCAGTACTTTGACAGCTGGCTACTTGTCATTGATTGAGGTGTTGAAAGTTGTTGAGAAATTCAAACTTCAAGGAAGATACTGAAGCTGACTTCTCTGATGTGTACGACCTCGGACAACTCTACTGATTTAGCTTTGAAGACCACTGACAGTTAATGGAACTGTCAGGCCGTTGCTGAGTCTGACTGTTGGGTTATGATTCTATCCTCAGCACAGTCATACTTAGTGGGAAATGATTCTATCTTAACTGACCAAAGCTCAGTAGCCTCCTGCTCTGAATTTGTTTGAAGATTTGAAGATCCCAAAACCCTATCTGATTGGTGAACCATTCCGTTGTAATTGTTTTTTATCTCTGAGGGTTCAGACCCAGAAGACACTCTGCTCTGGTTTAGGCGTTCAGTAGATTATCAGCCTCAGCACCAGATGTAGAAGACTCGAGTGATCTTGGACTCGGCGGGAGCAAAGATATGCGAAGGAGTCGGTGGAACCGAACTCGAAGGAGTAGTTCATCGAACTAAGAGCCGACCTTCGGTAGAGTAAATTCGGTACTCTCTACGGGATCGGACTCGATGAACGGTCGACGGTCTTCTGAACTGTCAAGATCTTTTGAACGACAATCGGCATAGTCAAATACGAGGAAGAGAGAAGTCAGTTTCATTATGCCTCGAAGTCTGTTCTGTCTCAACTACTCGCAAAACCTCGACGAATGACAAGCAGACACCCGTCCTATACCTACTAAAGCTGCAAGTCAACATATTTCCCAGAAAAGGAGGGAAAGGACACTGTCACCTTTTTCAAAAGAGTCGTTAGCTACCAAAAGAGTGAGAAAGGGATCATCGTCTCCAACGGATCTTTCCCAATCTCTTCTCTATAAATAGAGGGATAAATCAAATTTGAAGTTAACGACGAAAAAACACGAGAACTACGACTTCTACTTCACGAGCAAACAAGGAAAGAGAACAAAAACAAGAAGAGAGCATTCAAACGAGCAATCCGAAAAGCTTAAGTCTTCCGCAAGAACTCGAAGATCTATCTCCGGCGAAAGACTACATCCTAGCTCGTAAGGGAACCAAGCATAACCGATATACAAGCCTCTAGTATCCAAACGACGTTACACGAACCCAAAGCTAAACTCAGTTGTTCATCGTTCTAGAAGCTACATTCTCATTCCCTATCCCTCTAACCCTAAGCTCAACCGATCATATCCATAGCTTAGACGAAGGAGTTCATATTTGAACCTAATACTTATTGTAAAAGGACTCCTTCACTGTTGGAGAGTTTGTCAAACACTTTAGTTTGATAACCATTGTAAACTGAGACTTGCTAAGTATAAATTCCAAGACGCGGCTTTGTCCTGTGTACAAGCTGACTAAGACTAACTCAGTATAATAAATAGCCTCCTGACCTTTCGGGACAGTGGACGTAGGATCCTGTGTATCTGAACCACTTCAAAAATCTGTGTCTCTCGCTTGTTCTCTTATTTACTGTTGCATTGATTTTAACTTTTCATACTGAAAATTATCCTTTAAAATCATGCAACTAAGTCTCAGCATACTGAACTATTTTTTCTGCTGAATTGAGACTGTCTTGATAAAACGTTTTCCACTCAACTAATTTGGGCCTACACATTTCCGCACCACTGAACTCTATCTCGGCGATACCGAATTCGACTCGGTCGGCTAGCGAGATCTCGGTAGAGTCGACTCTTTGCCAAACACGATTCAAAACGGCTATTTGGTCTCCGGCTGAATTCTTTCAAGATGCGGCACTTTCCCCGAACAGGGGCTTCGTGTTCAAAGTTGAGAAAATAGGATTCAGGTGTATTCACCCCCCCTCTACACCTGAACGTGCTCTCGGGACCAACACTGACCAAGGGTTCAGTAGTATACTCCTGCTGAGTCCAACTCTACTGAAGGTCGACTCTAAGTTCAGTAAACTGCTCCTGCTGAGTCGAGTTCTACTGGCTCTTTCAGTATGCTGCTCCTGCTGAGTCCAGCACCTACTGACTCTTCAGTATGCTGCTCCTACTGAGTCCAGCACTACTGAGTCTTTACACCATGGTACTGAGGCGGATAGTCTACTGAGGTTCAGCAGACATAACTTCTGAGCCTGGACCATGCTGAAGGCAAGTCTACTGAGTCTGAAACTCTCATAGATCAAGGCGTTACAAATAGAAAGTAATGGTTCACCAATCAAATTAGGGTTTTTAGATCAGGCAAATCTTCTAAACAATCTACTATTGAATCATCTCCCAACAAACTCTCTAAGAAACAAGAAGCTAAAATGAAAGAGATATGGGATGCCTGCGAAAGAGGATTGGATATGACTTCTAAGGTCCGTCAAATTAAAGCTGCAAAAGAGAGGATAAGATTAGCAGATCTTGAGGCCCTCGGGCAGAGGACTGAGAAAGAAGTGAAAGAGAGGATCCCTAAGAAAGATAGGAGCATCCCTACAATTTCTAAGTTTTTCAGACGCATGGATCAGGGAAACAACACCAAAAGCATCACTTATCCAAGGACTGGCAAGTGGGTCCCTCAGAAGTTCATCAGAAGTGGGACCAGATCAAGGTTGATTTTATCAAGAGTTATTATCTCTGGCAGTAAGTACCTGAGCAAGTTGAGCCAGACAATATCTTCAAAGAAGTACTCTTGATGATCTCAGAAACTAAAGTCTATGCTGAAATTCAGATCGCTCTCCAACAGTCAGGTAAAATTCTCAAGGCAACTGAATTCAGGACTCTCCCTCCTCCTTGAACTCTAGAAGGGAATATTTGCACCAAGGAGATTGAGGAAGAGATTAGATACGCCATTGCGAGAAAAAAGACTAAGCGTGAAAGATGCTGAAGGCCAAGAAGAGATCAAGAAGCTGAGAAGAAGAGTCTACATAGCTTATGGTCTTGATCTCCTAAAGAAGAAATCTGCTGACTTTAAGGCACAACTGCAACAATTCAGGAAGTCCAACTGATTCTCTTTTCCTCCAAGTGTTTGCTTTGATACCTTCTCTTTAGCTCTCATAGTCTTATTCTTAGATACAATAGAATTTATGTACTTGTAATCTCTCTGATCAGATATGAAATTCTACGTCTTTTGGCCTTCGCCAACTACTCATTGTCATCAGGCAATGTCTTTACATTTCAACACTACTGATCACTTCAGTTACTAGAACACACACAGACATGTTACTTTTTCCTGTATTTGTCCCTCGGTCCCTAGCTGAGTCAAGATCTGATATCTTCTTATAGGGGGAAGGATATTATCTTAGATAGCAGTACTGTGTTGATAGCTCTGACTATCTCAAGTTATAGGGGGAAGGGTACCATCTCAGATAGTCAGTAGCCGTGCATCGTAGGGGTAATCGTATTATCTAAGTTAAGGGGAAGAGAAGTCTAGGGGAAGTAGATAATATAATTGTGTTTGATGTACTGTGTTTATAGATAGAACCGATCTATAGTATTAAGGAAAATTATGTATAAACATGTATCGTGCTATGATACTATAGATGTAATTCTTATATAAAAGTTTGATGTAAAAAATTTTGACAACATCAAATAGGGGCAAATTGTTGGGATGAGATTCAATATGATAAGATTTGAAGATCCCAAAACCCTAGCTGAATGATGAACCTTGTATAAAGTAATAGCTTAGTTGAGTTCAGCATGTTAGGAACTCAGTAGGCTAGGTAGAGTTCAGCAGCTGATAGGATTCAGTAGAGCATCTGTCATTCAGCCGAAGAACTCAGCATTAGGAACACATTTGGGAATACCATAACCCACTGAATCTGCATTGGAATTCGAGCCACGAGCTTAAATCTCAGAAGAATGGAAGTAGGAGACCATAAAGTAAAAGGTCCGAGGAATTAGAGGAAGACAACTTAGCATGCTGTTGGAGTTTCACAAACCTCACCTACTCGCTAACCTCGACCAGTGAGAAGCCGCCAGCACTGTAGCTGCTCTAACACAAAGCTGCTTCCTAGACTGAAAAAGAGTGAATTTCTACAGTAACATTCAAATTAAAGATGGTCGTTTTTCTTATCGTATTCGACACGTGTCTAGAATCCCTCCCACGGATCGATTCATAAGTCAAGACTATAAATTATGGAGAGTTTTCATGTAGAGAAGACAGAACGCGAACATAAGCTTTCTAGCGAACAAACACTCTAGTAAACTCAAAGTCAAATCCAGTGAAGAACTTGCATACAAAGAAATCCTTTCTGGTTCTTCACTCTAGAGTTTCATCAGTTCCCTTTCTCTATTCCAAGCAAGCTTATTGTAAGACCTCCTTCATAGTTGGAGAAAATCAAACCCTTGTGTTTGAAACTGTAAAGTCACTATGACTATAAGTAGATATCTGTCCAACGCATAGATCAACTGAGACTTGCTCGAGATAAGCTAACAAGACCGTATTTGTCCAATGCACGTATCAAATAAAATTTGCTTAGTATAAACTAATACATATGACTAGTTCAGTAGACTAGTTTAGTACCTATACTATGTAGCACTGACTTTCGCGTTTGAGTTGAAATTTGAATTCAGGTGTATTCACCCCCCCCCTCCCACCTGAAGGCTCGTCTATGGACCAAAAATCAACAAGAGAGTTTGCTTTCAGATCATGTGAAGTGGACTGCATGGAGCCGATCTTTAATGCTCTTCAATCGTTAGGCATGCAGACCCTGCTATCTAGGGTTCCTCTTCACTGCCTCCCTCGTTAGGTCACAGAGTTCTTCATGAAACTCCACCAGAACGAAGATCATCAGGATATTTCGTGCATCTCATACCAGCAAGAAACGAGTAATTGTGTTCATTGAAGTTTCCGGCTTCCCAACATTTGGGAAGAGAAGATCGCATATATCGATGTAGCTGAGTGTCTTCAGCTGAGTTTCCAGCTTCCCAACAAGGGGATCTCTCCGACTGGATATAAGGAGACATCCATCAACAAGCACCTCTACCAATTCAGCGGGCAGAAGGAAATTGTGTTCAAAGCAGCTTTCCCTAAGAACAGGCTGCTCCTTGAATATAGAGGGTTGGCCTATATAGTCAACCATGTGCTAACCAGCTCCGCCGGATCATATGACCAACTCTCTCGGGTTAGGATCCAGATCATGATGGAGATTATAGATGGAGTAAAGGTCAACTGGACTGAGTTCAGAGCTCAATTCCAAAAGTCTAGAGTCAATGAGAACAAGACCTCATTGCAGCTGATTCCTAAAGGCAAGTTACTCTATGGCAGCAAGATCTCTATCCTGATCGAGGATCACTACCAAGGAAGAGTCGCCTTCGGTGACGCGTTCTTGTTCGACAAGAAGAACATCAAATTCTTGAACGCGACAGCTGCTGAGAAATCTATCGGGCGCGTCATTCACGACAAGCATCCTGCACCGTCCACTCAAGACCCCCCGTCCGACTCAAAGAATGTAAGAAGAAGCTGCTGAAGAAGGCTGAACCTTCGCAGTTATCACTCCCCGAGTATGTATCCGTTCAGGATTCAGATTCCGATAAGGAGGACGTGACTCTGACTGATAAAGTCAAGAGGATACACTCAGAGGAGACTCAGTCGGACTTACACGCCGACATACCTCAGATTGAGGTTTCCACATTTGTCCCGACTTCAATACTGACAGCTCAGCTCAGAGCTACTGAAGAGGTCACTGACAAGATACCTTAAATCCTAGATCACCCTGATCTAGTGGACATAGTAGTTAGGGCTAGGGTCCAGATGCGTCTCAGATTCTTAGACTAGGAACTTCTAGATGAGACCAGCGACCTCACGACTATCCCTGTACTAAGGCGGGAGGAGCGATCGGCCGAGAGGAGAGATTGGCTATAGAGAGCCAGCAGATATCGCGTCGATGGACAATCTGTGTTGAGCGATGCTCATGCTCCTGAGTCTGAAGGGTACAGTTGAACCGTCTACTCAGTCCCCGGATTGAACCTGACTCAGATTTTGATGAGTCACCTAAGGAAGCAGACCAGGGAGAGTATGCTGAGGGAAAATCTCCCAGAGATGATGACTCACCACCTCCACCGCCTTCATCAAGTATCATCATCTAAGCCCATCTACCTCTTAGGAGAAGGCAAAAAAATCCAGTTATCGGTCGCTAAGATCAAACACATGTCTCGCGGCGTCTATAAACAGGTGCCTTAAGCGTCGTGGTCGCAAGAATCATCTTCTCGCCCAAGACGTGAACACAAAATGGAGCCGATCTAATGAGGCTCAGACTCTGAAGCTAGGAAACCTGACTGCTGAACTGCAGAGGATCAGATAGTCTACCGTAGATACTGAAGAGATCCTCAGTCGTGCACTTGAAGCTTAGAGGAATGATTTGAACGCTCAGTTTCAACACATTTTGCGCCTCGTGTCGACACTTTTTCGTCGATCAACCGGCCACTGCATTAGATCAGGTCGTCAAGGTTGTCGAATTTCATAACAAGCTAACCACCTAGAGTGTCTCGAAAGCACTCATGGAACAACACAACGCCGGCCTAGCGATTAAGACAGAAGCCACTGAAATGGTTGAAGCATACCTGACCCAACTGAAATTCAGATCAGTCTCCGACTATTCGGTAATATTCTCAAGGCACCTGAATTCAGGACTCTCCCTCCTCTTTGTACTCTAGAAGAGAATATTTGCACCAAGGAGATTTAGGAAGAGATCAGATACGCCATTGCGAGAAAAAGACTAATCGTGAAAGATGTTGAAGACCAAGAAGAGATCAGGAAGCTGAGAAGAAGAGTCTACAGAGCTTATGTTCATGATCTTCCAGAGAAGAAATCTGCTGACTTCGAGGCGCAACTGCAACAATTCAAGAAGTTCAGCTGATTCTTTTTTGCTCCGGGTGTTTGCTCTAATACCTACTATGTAGCTCTGATAGTCTTAGTCTTAGATAGAATAGAATTTATGTACTTGTAATCTCCCTGATCATATACGAAATTCTACTTCTTTTGGCCGTCGACAACTACTCACTATCATTAGGCTATATCTTTATATTTCAACACTACTGATCACTTTAGTGACCAGAACACACACACACATGTTACTTTTTCATGTGTTTGTCCCTCGATGTTAAGCTGAGTCTAGATATGATATCTTCTTATAGGGGGAAGGATATTATCTTAGACAATAGTTCTGTGTTGATAGCTCTGACTCTTTCTCATTTTATAGGGGGGAGGATACCATCTCAGATGGGCAGTTCCGTACTATACAGTAGCGCAACCATTTGTATTGACAGATATAATCGATGTGTAGTATTAAGGGAAATTATGTTGAACGATGTATCGTGCTCTAATATTATAGATGATGTTCTGATGTAAAAGTTTTGATGTGAAAGGTTTTGACATCATTAATTAGGGGAAAATTGTTTGGATGAGATTCAGTATGATAAGATTTGAAGATCCCAAAACCCTTAGCTGAATGATGAACCTTGTATAATGTAATAGCTTAGTTGAGTTCAGTATGTTAGGAATTCCGTAGGCTAGCTAGAGTTCAATAGCTGATAGGATTCAATAGAGCATATGTCGTTCAGCCGAAGAATTGAGCATCAGGAACTTAGTTGGGAATACTATAACCCACTGAATCTGTAAAGGAATTCGAGCCATGAGCACAAATCTCAGAAGAATGGAAGTAGGAGATAATTCAATAAAAGGTCCAAGGAATCAGAGGAAGTCAACTTAACATGATCTTGGAGTTTGAACAAACCTCACCTACTCGCTAACCTCGACCAATGAGAAGCCGCCAGCACTGTACCTGCTCTGATACAAAGCTGCTTCCAAGACTAAAAAAGAGGGAATCCCTACAGTATCATTCAAAATGAAGATAGCCGTTTTCCTTATCGTTTTCGAAACGTGTCTAGACTCCCTCCAATGGATTTATTCATGAGTCGAGCCTATAAATAGAGAAGAGTCTTCATGCAGAGAAGATATCAACGGGAACACAAGCATTCAAGCAACACACACTCTAGCAAACTCAAAGTCGAGCCCATCTAAGAACTTGCATACAGAGAGATCCTTTCTAGTTCTTTACTCTAAAGTTTCATCAGTTCCCTTTCTCTATTCTAAGTGAGCTTATTATAATATGATTAACTTAGAAAACTCGAAGGAGTTCAGATTTTTGAACTGTTCTTATTGTAAGAACTCTTTCATAGTTGGAGAAAATGAAACCCTTGTATTTGAAACTATAAAGTCACTACGGTGATAGGTCGATATTTGTCTAGTGCACAGATAAACTGAGACTTGCTCAATCTAAGCAAACAAGACTGTATACGTCCAGTGCATAGATCAACTGAGACTTGCTCAGTATAAACTAATTCAAGTGGACAGAGGATCCTGTGTATCCGAACCACTTTAATAATTTCATATGTTAGTTTTACCGTTGCATTGATTACTGTTCATATTGCATAAAACTTACTTTTAATCAATCAACATAAAACAAGTTTTCAAACTGAGACGAACATATTTTTAGGCCTACACTTCCGCACATAATATTTGATACTACTGTTCATTGACTGAAATCAGTAGAAGGATACTCTGTCCACGCGGTCTAGAAAACTTATTTGATCAACTGACTAGTTCAGTAGACTAGTTCAGTAGCCATATTCAGTAGTACTGACTTTCACGTTTGAGTTGAGATTTGCATTCAGCTGTATTCACCCCCCTCCCCCCTCTACACCTGAAGGCTCGTCTCTAGACCAACATGTTATTTATCCTTCTTAGTTTTATATATTGTTTAACAAATAATATATGTACAACTAATTACTACTCTTAAAATAAGCACACAATGCGATTTTGAACTCATATATTTCTAGATCGAGTCAGTCACACATGATTAGCTTATTATGATTTAAATGAGATAAGATCACTTTTTCCCAAAATCCTCAATCCGTCCGATATATAGCTAGAGACGGAGCCTAACATTTTATCGAAGGGGGCCAATTTGGTTGGATCCTAAACAATTGATTACAGTTTAGCCGATTTCCGGTTCCAAATATTTGAAACAAAATTCGAACCGTTTTAATATTGTTTTCAAATAGAACCGTCTCAGCCTAATTTGGTTTAGTTACCGTTCCGATGGAACCTTCTCCAACTAAAAAAGATCAAAGACTTTAACCACTAGACTAGAGTTGCATCTCATGAAACATAAATACACTTAATTCTGTTAAAATTCCAAGAGCTGTGATCCACTAGGCCCCTCTCCCTCCGCCCTTTTTACAATGTATTGCTATGCAAACCATAATGGTGTCTTGCTCTATAGATGAGAAATTTTGGAATGAATAATCGACTAATGTTCAATTTAAAGACTACTATACATAAACGAGATTCACCCACTTTTTGGATAGTATAACCAAGTTTATACAATTAGAAAAATTATTGTGCTTTTGGAATTTGGCAACTCTACAGTGCAAATGTTCGATTTACATTGCCAACGTGTTGGCACACGATTGGTCAATTAGGATAATTGACAGTGATGTTTATGTACCACCAAAAAGATACCTTGTTTCTCATTTCCTTGGCATTGGGCTGTTAAAAATTGGTTTTCTTGTCTCTTTAGTTGCCATATATAGTTTTTTGAAACCTGTAAATATATAATTATGTATGTAGAGAGAGACACGATTAGACGACACAATATAAACACAAATTTCATTACGTCATTTTGTTGAATCAGGTGTTTCGTATCAAATCATTTGATTCTTTATGTAAAGCAAGATTAGAAGTTCACATTTTATCCATTTTTTTATTGTGTAAATGAGTTTGGAATTACTAATGTAACCTCGATTTAAATACATTGGTACATATGACCATGCTCTGGTTTGATAGACAACAAATGATGTACTTCCTCCCTCCCACTAGTTGTGGCATCATTCTTTTCAGTATGAGAAATAAAAAAAATAGTTAATGTCATGTTTTATAGTTGGCAAAATCTTGTGTGCATCATGTTGCAATTACCCAATTTTGACCCGTTTTGACCTGTATTTGACCCGTTGACCCGTGTTTGAGCCGTTGACGTCAGCATGACATCATTAATTTTTTTATTTATTTAATTTTTTTTTTACATTTTTTTTTACTTTTTTTTCCCTTTATTTTAAGGACGGACGTGTCACTCTTTGCATACGAAAGTGTCAATCGTAACAAACAAAAGTATCAATCGCAACAAACAAAAAAATTTCATTTTTATTCCCTTTATTTTAAGGACGGACGTGTCACTCTTTGCTTATTAAAGTGTCAATCGTAACAAACAAAAGTGTCAATCGTAACAAATAATTTTTTTTTATTATTTTCCAATTTTTTTGATAAGGAAGGCGTGTCATTTGTAATGAATAAATATGTCATTTGTTACTTATCCAAAGTATCAATCGTAACAAACAAAAGTGTCATTTGTATTTGAATAAAGTGTCATTTATATCATTTATTGAATATCAATTATTTTTAAAAAAAATGCGATTTGTTTCGAAAAAAAATGTCATTTGTTTATGAAAAAAGTGTCAATTACAACGACCGAAAGTGTCATTTATCTTAAAGTGTCAATCACACTGAAGTAAATTGACACTCAGAATTAAGGATCGTGTCACTTTCATCTACTAATCAATATGAAGCATAATAACCAGAAATATTCCCTAAATGTCAATCGTAATAAACAAAAGTGTCAATTGTCCCGAATGAAAGTGTCATTGTTTAGAATAAACGAACAAAAGTGTCATTGTTTATAACAAACGACACTTTTGTATACAAAGAGTGACACTCTCGTCCTTATAATAAAGGGGAAAAAAACGAAAAATATTTTTTGTATTTCAAAACGAAAAAACAAAAAAAGTGTCAATTGTCCCGAATGAAAGTGTCATTGTTTAGAACAAACGAACAAAAGTGTCATTATTTAGAACAAACGACACTTTTGTATACAAAGAGTGACACTCTCGTCCTTATAATAAAGGGGAAAAAAATGAAAAATATTTTTTGTATTTCAAAACGAAAAAATGAAAAAAGTATCGTGTCATTCTTTGTATTTCCTAAAAGACGAAAAAAAATGAAAAGACGAAAAAAACGAAAAAGGCGAAAAATGACGAAAAAATGAAAAAAGCCGAAAAAAAAGGAAAAAAAAAACGAAAAAGGCGAAAAAGAGGAAAAAAGTGAAAAAAATGAAAAAAGACGAGGAACGAAAAAGGCGAAAAAAAAACGAAAAAGTAAAAAAAAACGAAAAAATGCGAAAAAGATGGAAAAAACGAAAAAATGAAAAAAGACGAAAAATCGAAAAAACAAAAACACGAAAAAAAGGAAAAAACAAAACAGATGAAAAAAAGACAAAAAAATTAAAAAAAAAAAAGAGAAAAAAAAGCAAAAAAAAATGAAAAAAAATAAATACGAAAAAAAAAACTGGTCAACACATGAGTCAAAGCGGGTCAACGGGTCAAACATGGGTCAAAATTGGACAACTGGATTATGTTGCATGTGCAACATGATGCACACTAGTCCATCTCTTTAAAGTTTGTTTAACTTTTTGGTAGTTAGATTTAGTTCATACAACAAATGATGTACTCCCTCTATTTCACTAGTTGTGGCAAGTTTCTTTTCAGCATGAGAATTAAAAAAAATAGTTAATGCCATTCTTATAAATTTAACTTTTTGGTAATTAAATTTAGTTCATACAATTTATTTATGTTTTATTTAAATGATTCAATTATATTCGGATGTCATAATTGAAAAAATGAGCCACACATATTTGGATAGAGGGAATAGTAGTTAAGCATAATTATTGGATATTTAAAATATGGTAATTAGATCTTGGATCTTGGCAGCATTCACCAAACCAACAATTTTGGCACTGATTTTGCGGTTCTGTAGTTTGTTATTAGGTTTCAAATGAGCAAACTTGCACAGTGCATACCTACTATACAAAATAAGCACTGTTGGAAATCAAATTAATCAGTTGCACATACTTCTATATACATATTCATTGAATCTACTACCTTTGTTTTGTATTCATCATTTAAAATCCTTAATTACAGATGACGACAAAGAACTCTTAAATATATTATGTCTGAAGATATTTGACTTTTTATCATGTGCTAAAATCTGCATTCAGATGCAATGGCATATGTAAGGGGTATGTGCAAATTACAATCACGGGTGTTCTTTATAGTATTTTTTTTGAAATTTAATATTTCTCCCCTTCGTTAAATTGTATATTTAATCCTCGGTTCTTAATCTTTCCTGTTGGTGTATGACCGATATAGCCATATAGATATTTATCAAATCTCGAAACAACAATGTGAAATACAAAATAAAGTTCTGTTTATAGTATTTTTGACTATTTTCTCGTTTATTTTCTTGAACTTATTAATAGACACAAATTCAGGTTGATTTTTAAATTTGATATAATCGAATTGAGAAAGACAATTCTGAGAAGTTTGATTTATTATTGTTGCAATCTCAAGTAATCAGTCTATATTAACTTTCCAGTATTTTAATATACCCTCGTCAGGTATATATTGTACTATTATTTTATTTCATACTTAAAAGGAAAAAAAATTCATTGGTCTAAGACCTTATTAGGCCCTAGAGCGGGACTTGACATTTCGGATGTTCCGTGCGAAAGCAAAATATTTAGCCCCACAGTGAAAAAAGCTATGTTTTATCAACACGAAAACTATAAAGTAATAGCAGGTCATGATATTTTCTTTTGTTTTCACAAACAAAAATATATTTTCTTATTCGGGCGACATAATTCAATAAAAATTGAATTCATTCTGCTGCAAAAACCAAAATTTGAAATTTCAATCTCGATAGTCATCAATTCATTATTATTCTCATCAACTTATCATATATCACTTACCAAAAGCCAAGAACCCGAGACCAAGAGGAAAAAAATACATGCCCAACAAGCCACATTTTCTGAATTTCGAAGGGCAAATTCAAATGAGCAATGACAAAAACAAACTAAAAGAATCGGACGAGACCGCAAGAGAAGGAATTGTGGCACGCGATCAACAAAGGCAGGACCGCGAGAGATTGAGTCGAGACAGAGAAAGGCTGACAGGCGAGAGATTGAAGAGTGAAACTCAAACGAGACAGCATATTGTTTTCAATTTCCTGATTTTAGTCATGATTGTTATTTTGTTTTTTTAAAAATTAAAAATATTTAAAGTGTAAACTTAACAAACAAAACAAAACCCACTTCTATGTACTGAATAAGGACTCTTTTTTTAGTAGGCTAGATTTTTTATGGACTACCTCCTTCTTAAGTTATACGAATATTTTCTATTGGGCTCGATTCAAAAGTCTAGTTATCTTATATGTACACAATATATTATTTGTTTGGGCTAGTGCTCCAAACAAAATTTTGCCACCATTTGGTTAGTTTCATATGATATTTGTAACGCTGATAGGCGGGCCCACACCTCGTGCCTAAGCCCACTAGATTACAAGTCCATATTTGTCAGCCCAGTTGTATTAATGTGGCCCGTGTTTGTCGCGCCCGTTACAGCGAGATATGCTCGCCCCGTTACTTAACCCTAGCTATAAATAGCGAAGGGTTTGGGTCGAGAAGTAGGTGCAACCGTTGTCTCTCTTCTTTCTCTCTTGATTCAACTCTTCTCTTTGTGAGATCTTGTGTAAATCTGTGAGAGTGTGAGGTTTGGTGCTTGTAATAGCTGTATGATAGCTTGTTGGTGCTGTGTGGTGTGGTGTGGTGATTGTACATTGGAGGTTTGAGCCTCGTTTATATTATTCAGATCTCATCTATAATAATCAATCCTTATAGTGGTATCAGAGCGGGGTTCATCACCGCTCAAACCACCTTTCGCCTTTGACGACTTAGATCGCAAACGGGCGGTTTATACCGTAACCCTAGATCTAAAGTCGTTGTTCGAGTTTCAGGTAAAACGAGGTTCAAATCTCCGAACCCCGCTCTGGTAAAGTCACTGAAACCTTTCTGTCTACTTTAATTGCTTCCTAGATATGGCAATTGGAGCAGTTATTTTTTGGGATTTGCTTGCTGATAGAATTTGCCGACTCGTGTAGTTAGGGTTTTGTGGTTCTATCTGTCTGCTTTGTCAACGTGGTTTTTTTGAATTATGATGTTCTGCATCTTGTGCTTTCGCTGCTATTATTTGAACATCGAATTTGAAACTGCCTTGTGAGTGTCACTGATCTATAAAGATCAGATCTCTTAACCGTAATATACGATTTTCTCCTTTATTTAAGATCTTTGGCAGTAGATAAGGTGACCCCTTGCGCCCAGGACTTGATCCTGCGATTGTGATCTGGGAAATGAAGGAATAATAGGTTTATAGTAAGGCTACCTTCCTCCTGGTGTGTTGTCGCGGCTCCGATTGTTGCTCCTGTGTCAGATCTTCTGATCTGTGTCCCGGCCTTTTTCTCCCTCTGGGTGGTCAGAGATCTGAAGAAAATAAATTTATAACTCTCTCTGTCCCTCACGTTAATCTCGATTTTTATGAATCAATTGTGTGAGTTTCTGAACAGAATACTAATATATATAGGCTTCAAAAACCTATATAATATTAATATATTTGTAGCCCATTAATTTAATTATAATCCAATGGGCTTCTATTAAATCACCCATAATATAATTAATTAATTTATTGGGCTACTAATATTTATCAATTAATTGGCCCATCCAATTAATTCCGATAAATAACATTATTAAATAATGTAAAATACATTAATCCATTAATAATGAATTCCGAGAGATAATAAATTACTAGGCAACTAATTGGGCCGGATCGGGGATCCAATACAAGAAATAAAGTTTGGGCCTCCAATTAATTAATTATCCATGCTCAGCCGAGCAAAATTAATTAATTAACACGCATTCATTCCACTAGAGAATCCGTGCTTGACTTACCCCTTTATCCCAATTTGAGCAAGGGCTTGTATTTTAGACTTAATCGATCTCCGTATTTAAGATAGAAATATCCGTTAATTAATTAAGCTTACCGATCGCTTAAATTAATTAACATCTTGTATTCCCGAGTAGTACCACTCGACCTTATTAACACACCCGAACTTAATCAACCGGCCGGGTTTAGTGTGCTAATCCTTTCGAGTTCCTCGGGGGATATTATCAACCCATTCCCCGGGATACGGCCGCAAGATACGAGACAACCAACTCGAGCCACAAATGACTACTAACACCCAAGATACGTAGATCCGGTCGCTCATTGGACGTTCACCATAGTAGGTCAAAGTGATAGATAGCCAAATGCACTCAATGAAGTCTTACCAAGCTTAAGATCGGCTAAGTCACCGAGATCTTGGTTCTCCACTAAGGTCGGTTAGGAGAACACATCTCACCGTGATCCTTCAATACACCACCTTAAGTGTACCAAGAAAGACAAGCAGCTAAGACAAGCCACTTCTTATCTAAACTGCAGCTTAAACCGACAACTTCATCCTTAAGTTGTCTCAGCTGTGTTAACTGTTTATATCTTGTCAGTTCAACCAATTTGTGTTGTCTTCTGTGATACCCGACACACCACACAAATCTAACTTTTATACAAGATAAAGGATAACATGTGCAAATATACATATTTATCAGATAGGAGAATCAAACAGTGGTAAGGACAAAAACACATTGTATACAAGCATAAAAGTGCTTCCAGTATACAAAATCCCAACAATTCTCCCACTTATACTAAAGTAAACTTTTAGTATACAATGTGTCTATATCTCAGCTATCTAGGTACAAACTAGTACCCAGCCTATATCTTAGCTATATATCCTATCTATCACGACATCTTCTCCCACTTATACAAAAGTTTCTGTAGTCCTAAGTGGGGCATCTCTACCATCCCAAAGCCACGAACATGCTTCTCGTAAGCCGGGAGTGGTAAGCTCTTCGTGAAAGGATTAGCTAGGTTGACTTCAGTTCCAATTTTGTCAATCACCAGGTCACCTCGATTTACGAATACTCGTATAATATGGTACTTCCTGTCTATGTGTTTAGACGCCTTGTGAGATCTAGGTTCCTTAGAATTTGTCACTGCACCCGCATTATCACAATAAATTGTGATAGTCTTAGACAAGTTCGAACAATATCAAGATCCTCGGAGGAAATTCTTGAGCCAACCGCCTCTTTCGAAGCTTCCGAGGCGCCCACATACTCGCTTCCATGGTTGAGTCCGCAATGCATTTCTGCTTTGCACTCCTCCATGAAATGGCTCCACCTCCCACGGTAAACACATAACCCGAGGTAGACTTCTACTCGTCTCTGTCAGCCTAGAAATCCGATTCTGTATAACCCAAAGACACTAGACTCGTCTCGACCGGTAAACAAGCATATAATCTCTAGTCCGTTTAAGGTACTTGAGAATATACTTGACCGCAGCCCAAGTATTCCTTTCCGTGGTTAGACCGATATCTTGAGACCATGCCTACGGCATATGAGATATCTCGCTCTTGTACAAAGCATCGCATACATGAGGCTACCGACGAGGAAGCATATGGTACTTGCCTCATACTTTCTATCTCTTCAGGCGTTTTGGGGCACCGATTCTTGGATAGAAAAATGCCATGTCCGAAAGGTACTAAACCTCTCTTGGCTTTTGCATGCTAAAACGAGCAATAACAATGTCAATGTAGGACACTTGTGACAAGCTTAACATCCTTTTTCCGGCGATCTCGAATAACCTTGATCCCAAGGATGTAAGCGACTTCACCTAAGTCCTTCATTTGAAACTCGCTCGGATAACCACGTCTTTACGCCTCGATAACACTTCAACATTATTGCTAATGCGAAGGATGTCATCTACGTAAAATGCAAGAAACACCACCGATCCGTTAACACAAATACGTTACACACACCTCGTTAGGGACGGGATACAAATCCATAGGATTTGACTACTTCGTCGAAAACGCCGGTGCCATAACCGGAAATCTTGCTTAAGTCCATGAATAGAATTCTTAAGCTTCCAAATTAGATGCTCTTCGCCCCTCCTTCACATAACCATCCGGTCGTTTCATGTGGATGTCCCTACCTTTTTCAAGGTGACCGTTTAGGAATGCGGTTTTGACATATATTTGCCAGATATCTAGGTTCATGTGAGCTGATATGGCAAGGAGAATCAGAATGGACTTGATCATTGCTACAGGCGAGAAGGTGTCTTCATAATCGATACCTTCTTTCTGGGTAAAACCCTTCGCCACTAGCCTGGCCTTAAACGCCATGATCTCTTCATTCGGTGCTCTCTCTTTCTCTTGTATACTCACTTACTACCAATAGCATTGCAGCCCTCAGGTAGTTCAGTGATCTTGTATACATCCATATCAGTTATGGACTCAAATTTCGAGTCCATGGTGCATCTACATCTCCCACTGTTTCGTTGTAAGTCCAGGGATCCACGGTATCTTGTTCATCTGCCGGGAGATAATCAAACGTCTCCCCAGTGAACATACCGATCAGGTGTAAATATCACCCTCCCACTACGTCGAACAGTGTTAGGAGTCGTGTTAACAGTTGTGCGATTACTCGTGGAGTACTATCTTGCACTACCGGGCTGTTCATGTGGAACTCGACCACCTTGTAATTCTTCAAGGATGATGTCGACTCGAGATTTATGGTTACTAGTGTAATCCTCTTCTAAGAACCGAGCGTTAGGGCTAACAACGATCTTCTGTTCTTTAGGATCATAAAAGTATCCACTCTTCGTTTTCTTCGGATGCCCTATGAACAACATCACTTCTGAACGTGATTCCAATTTGTCGGCTTGCCTATTTAACACATAAGTAGGACAACCCCAAATCCTTAAGTGGTGCAAACTAGGCTTATGCCCATTCCACAACTCAAAAGGGGTCTTTTGTACCGACTTGGAAGGCACACGGTTCAGCAAGTATGCTGCAGTCTCTAGGGCATATCCCCAAAAGGAAACTGGCAAAGTTGCATAACTCATCATGGACCGAACCATCTCTAAGAGAGTTTGGTTCCTTCTCTCTGACACACCATTCTGCTGGGGCGTGCCCGGTGCTGTCAGCTGGGATGTAATCCCACATTCTGTCAAGTAGTCCTTGAACTCATTGGATAGGTATTCCCCACCACGATCAGATCGTAGTGTTTTGATTTCTTTACCTAGCTTCTTCTCCACTTCTGCCTTGAATTCCTTAAAGGTTTCAAAGCAATTCGACTTGTGGCGAAGAAGGTAAACATATCCATACCTTGAGTAATCATCAGTAAATGTGACGAAGTACTCATACCCTCCACGAGCTTGTGTAGACATAGGCCCACACAAGTCAGAATGTATCAAACTTAATACTTCTGTGGCTCTATAACCCTTTGCCTTAAAAGGCCTAGTCACCATCTTTCCTTCTAAACAGGGTTCGCAAGTTGGAAATGGTTCTACATGGAGAGACTCCAATGATCCATACTCCACCAACCTTTGAATCCTATTTAGATTGATGTGACCTAGTCTTAAGTGCCACATATAAGTTTGGTTTACCTTAGAAGATTCTTTCCTCTTCTTAGGATTTGATGATGAGGAAGCAACATTAACAGAACTACGTGGATTACAAGTAATAGTATATAAAGATCCGTTTAATAGCCCACCACGGATGAAATCATCGTCTTTCATGATAGAAACTTCACTATCAAAACTTGATTTATAACCATCCATTTTATAGAGTTTTGAAACGAAAATTATGTTTCGCCTAAACTCGTGCACATATAAAACATCTTTAAGTACTAAAACAGAACTATCAAAAGATAGATGTAGATCTCCAATGGCAATTGCAGGAACTCTCGATCCATTGCCCATTGAGACTACCACCTCGCCATCGCTCAATTGCCTTTTCTGCAAGAAACCTTGCAAGGTGTAACAAACATGATCGGTGCCCCCGAATCCACTACCCATTCGTGGGTAGAAGAGGAAACCGTAACGTTTCGATTACAAGAGCGACTCGCGTCTCTTTCTGTTTTGCCTTGACATCCGGATTATAATTCTTCCAAGTGTCCTTTCTTACCATTCTTGAAGAACCTTCCTTTCTCCTTTGACATTTGCATGTCGCCGGTAAGGACCGTCTTCTTACTCCCACTGCTCTTCTTGAAATGTCCACTCTTTCTGTTCTTTTTCTGGTTTCCGCATTTCAGAGGATTCCTTGAACTACTAGGGATATTCAAGACTTGAGCACTCTTGCCCTTTTCTATAACTTCTTTGACCACTACCAAAGATTTGAGTAACATACTCAAAGTAAACTCATTCTTAGACATAGCGGTCCTAAAAAAGAAGTTCTTATAGAACCTTTGCAGAGCATTTATTGGGAAGGTAAGATATCTCTTCCACTTTGTAAAATTATTTAAAATTGTAAACCCTTTAGGGTTTGGTTGGTGAGACTGTTTAGGAACTCGAAATTAAAGTTTTTCGAACAGACATATCTGAAAAAATATAAATTAAAAGCATGTATAAAATTAATATTTGCACATAATTCGTAATTAACGATCATTGTAACCTTTTGAAAAACCAATGATGTTAAGTACTCGAATAGCCCTAGAGATCACACTCGCAAGCCACTCAGGTGGACGTTTACTCGTGTACCCCTAGACCAAGCTATATACCTAGCTCTTTAATTTCAATCCACGCCTAGGTTCTTAAAACGAATGAAATTAATAATCCGATATCTCTGGACCATGTCACTATTATAACGCGGGAAGGGACTTCTCAGGAAGTTGTACCTGCGGTGACATCTAAGCTTTGACCATTAATTTGACCGAATTAACATCAAATTCTCGAAATTGGCATACTTACGCGAACCATACCGCTTTCAATTTGATTTAATTAGCCATCTTATTTAATTATTATCTGCTAGAGTACTCGTGTTTACTAGGCACGCAAGCCACTCAGGGGGACGTTTACGGCTTCGCTCCCACTACTCAATAATAATTAAATATTATATTAGAAAACCCATCTCACAAAACTCGTGGTTCAAAAAATACAAGCAAGCCACTCAGGTGGACGTTTACTCATATAATTGTTCCACTTTTGTGTAGGGTCCAATTAATGGAGGTCCAATTAAGTGTTTAATATCCAAATTAATGGAATCTAATTAAACATTTAATTTAAATTGCTTAGTCTTTTTATTCAAAAGGTTTGTAACGAATTATGTATATCACATAATTCCTAAAGCATGCAATTTCTAAGCGCATATAATAAAACGTGCTCGCGAAAAATAAAACATGCTTTAGCAACGACATAAATCCTATTTACATGCTTTTCTAAGCGCAATTAATCACATAATCGCATGCTAAAGCATAATAAAAAATAAATGCGCAAATAGGAAATTTAAAATCGTTATCGGGCTTTAAACACAAGTAATTCCTAACTATTACATGACCCGATCATAATTACATATCTTCAAAATCTTCAAAAATCATCGAATCTGAAACTGCGTCGAAAACCGCACCGAACCGTCATCGCCACGTCATCGGGGGTTCGCCACGTGGCAGCCACGTGGCGCATGCATGGACGCCAACTCGGCTAGGGCCGACGTGGCGCGCCACGTCGGCGCGCCACGTCATCATCTTCCTCACGAAACCGCCGCCGCCACCGTCTTCTTCAGGCCGGTTTCCGGTCGGCCGTCTACACCAGGAGGGTCGCCGGACCACGGAGAGGCCGGAACCGGCCTCCCCATGCCGAGACGCCGCCGGGAACGGCGTGAATTGGCGCCTGCGCGCGCCGCGTCTGCCGCCGCAGCGCGCGCGCGCCGCGCCGCCGTTTCCGAGCGTCTCCGCCCCTCCTACACCGTCTCCAGCCCCGACCGACGTCCCCGTGGACGTCGGATCCGTGAAGAACGGTCGCTGGAGCCGCCACCGCGTCGCGTGCGGCCGCGATAAATCGCGCCTCGCCCGCCGCGATTTCGCCGCCAAAATTTGACTTTTCCGAGCCGCGATTCGATCAATTGAAAGAGGGGAAACGTAATTGGAACACTCACGACCACCGGGTAACGGATTCCGGCCGAGATTAGTTCCTCAATTTCCCGAATTTCAAACGATTCGCCGGAACGAATTCATGGTGAGCAGCGAACTTCAGACGTAGATTCCGATCGCATACGGGATCGGATGATCCCTTGAAACCTATCGACACGAAGATCATAAGACGAGTATTCCATAGGTCCAAGCCTATTGGAAATCCGACCCCGGAACCGCCGGGAATCGCCGCTGCAAAATGCGGCGGAACCCTAGAAAACTAGGGTTTCCTGGCCAATTTGGGAATTTCTGGACAGCACGACCACTTCTCCTTTCCGACGCTATTCCGGACAAACCAGAAATCGGAATGGGTCTTACGACCTATCCAGACGAAGCTAACGAGAA
Organism: Lavandula angustifolia; assembly: GCA_028984105.1. Lineage (NCBI taxonomy): Eukaryota > Viridiplantae > Streptophyta > Magnoliopsida > Lamiales > Lamiaceae > Lavandula > Lavandula angustifolia. The sequence goes on from CM054808.1 coordinate 10,867,885, forward strand.
GACGAACAAAAATATCCGAACATATCGGAAAGATACTGTAGCACGCGCCCCCACGCGCCTCCTCAAGCTGGCGGTCGTGTTCTGCCAGAAATTAGGTTTTCGCCCTTCCGCGCCGTCGCACCTCGATTTTCGTGCCAATCGGACCAATTACAGTACAACAAACAGTACAATCACATAACATATTGGTCCTATCATCTACTCGTGGATTTTCTCACGAGAAAAACGTTACATCGGGGTCAAAACAGTGGCTCGCAGGCCGCCCCAAACACGAAAATTAACCCGATAACGACGGAAATAAAACCTAATCATGCATCTAACAGCAACAATCAGAGCCTAAACCAGGCTCTGATACCAATTGAAGGAATAATAGGTTTATAGTAAGGCTACCTTCCTCCTGGTGTGTTGTCGCGGCTCCGATTGTTGCTCCTGTGTCAGATCTTCTGATCTGTGTCCCGGCCTTTTTCTCCCTCTGGGTGGTCAGAGATCTGAAGAAAATAAATTTATAACTCTCTCTGTCCCTCACGTTAATCTCGATTTTTATGAATCAATTGTGTGAGTTTCTGAACAGAATACTAATATATATAGGCTTCAAAAACCTATATAATATTAATATATTTGTAGCCCATTAATTTAATTATAATCCAATGGGCTTCTATTAAATCAGCCAATAATATAATTAATTAATTTATTGGGCTACTAATATTTATCAATTAATTGGCCCATCCAATTAATTCCAGATAAATAACATTATTAAATAATGTAAAATACATTAATCCATTAATAATGAATTCTGAGAGATAATAAATTACTAGGCAACTAATTGGGCGAGATCAGGGATCCAATACAAGAAATAAAGCTGGGCCTCCAATTAATTAATTATCCATGCTCAGCCCAGAGCAAAATTAATTAATTAACACGCATTCATTCCACTAGAGAATCCGTCTGCACTTACCCCTTTATCCCAATTTGAGCAAGGGCTTGTATTTTAGACTTAATCGATCTCCGTATTTAAGATAGAAATATCCGTTAATTAATTAAGCTTACTGACTGCTTAAATTAATTAACATCTTGTATTCCTGAGTAGTACCACTCGACCTTATTAACACACCTGAACTTAATCAACCGGCCGGGTTTAGTGTGCTAATCCTTTCGAGTTCCTCAGAGGATATTATCAACCCATTCCTGGGATACGGCTGCAAGATACAGACAACCAGCCTGAGCCACAAATGACTACTAACACCCAAGATACGTAGATCCGGTCGCTCATTGGACGTTCACCATAGTAGGTCAAAGTGATAGATAGCCAAATGCACTCAGCTGAAGTCTTACCAAGCTTAAGATCAGCTAAGTCACCGAGATCTTGGTTCTCCACTAAGGTCAGTTAGGAGAACACATCTCATTGTGATCCTTCAATACACCACCTTAAGTGTACCAGTAAAGACAAGCAGCTAAGACAAGCCACTTCTTATCTAAACCATGAGCTTAAACCGACAACTTCATCCTTAAGTTGTCTCACGTGTTAACTGTTTATATCTTGTCAGTTCAACCAATTTGTGTTGTCTTCTGTGATACCCGACACACCACACAAATCTAACTTTTATACAAGATAAAGGATAACATGTGCAAATATACATATTTATCAGATAGGAGAATCAAACAGTGGTAAGGACAAAAACACATTGTATACAAGCATAAAAGTGCTTCCAGTATACAAAATCCCAACAGGAAATCCCTTAGTCTGATTTATACTGCCAGATTTCAACCCACAAGGGTTGATATCTTTTTCATTATCAATGGCTTTGGTATCCTTTAGTGGAATTGCCACTTTTAATGGAAAAACTGATTTTAATCTGTGGAAAAAGAGAATGATTGCTAACTTGATTGAAAAACGTGTTTCTGCTGCTATTACTCATACCTATAAAACTGATTTATCTGAAAAGAAAAGGAATGAGATGAATGATCTTCCCTTGTCTGCCATTACTCTGAATCTGTCTGACTCTGTGCTTAGGAAAGTAGAACACATTTCTTCTGCTAAAGAGACATGGGATAGATTAAATGAATTATATATTGAGACCTCCCTGCCCTCTAAGATGTATTTGCTTCAGAGTTTCTTTTAGTTTAAACTTGATATGTCTAAGGATATGGATGAAAACTTAGATGAGTTTAATATGTTGTTGTAGTTGATTAAACAAACTGCTGATACTAGTATTGATAACTATGCACCTATTGCCATGTTCAGTCTGCCATTAAGTATGGGAGGGATAAAATAGAACTTAAGACTGTAATTAGTGCTCTTACGTCTAAGAAAATTGATTTAAAGTTCAATAGGGAGGTTAGGATCACTGAATAGAGTACAACTTATCAAGTAAGGGGCATAACTACTGATAGAACAACTACTTCCTATACTTCTTAGAAAGGGGGGAAGAAACACAACCAAAGGTCTAGGTCTAAGTCTAGAACCAAAGGTAGAAAGTGTTTTAACTAAGGGGAATATGGGCATTACCAGAAATAATGTCCTTCTCCTAGGAAAGGAAAACATCATATTGATCATAAGAGTGTTTCCAATGCTATTCTTGGTGATGATTATGAAAATAATATCCTTGGAAAGTATTTTATGGTTACTGAACCTAAGTGTTTTCCTTCTGTGAATAATGTGAATTCAGAATTAATAAATGAATGGATCATGGATTCTGGCAGTTAAAATCATGTTTCTCCTTTCAAAGAGTGTTTTTCAAAACTGAAAACTGGTAATTTTTGTTATGTAATTGTTGCCAATAAGCATAAATGTTACGTGTTTGGAATTGGTGTTATTTGTCTGAAACTCAAATCTAGTTTTGAATATACTATGAAGGAAGTGAGGTATGTACCTGATGTGATATGCAATCTTCTGTCTTTTACTGCCTTGGAAAGTGATGGGTTTGGTGGAAGTTGGGGGAATGGGTGGATGAAAGTTAAAAAGGGTTCTTTAGTTGTATCTCTTTACTGTTATCCCTGTCACTTCTGCATCAAATGTGTATGCATCTTTTTCTGATAAAACAATTTTGTGGCATAAAAGACAAGGGCATACTAGTTGTAAGAATTTGTCTATTCAGAGGAAAACTGGTATCTTTGGTAAAGACAAACTGTCTGATTTGCCATTCTGTGACTCATGGGTGCTTGGTAAACAATATAAAGTATCTTTTCCTATCACTGTCTCACCTGATAGAACAGTTTCTTTTCATATTCTTGAATATATTCATGCTGATATTTGGGGTCCTTGTAGTACACCCACTCATAGTGGTTGTAGGTACTACCTGTCTATTATGGATGATTTTTCTAGGAAAAATTGGTTGTTTTTGTTAAAATGTAAGTCTGAAGTGTTTCAAATGTTCTCTGATTGGAAAGTGAAAATTGAAAATCAGACTTGTAAGAGAATTAAGGTGCTTAGAACTGATAATGGCCTTGAATTCTGAAAATTTCCTTTTGATAACCTGTGTGTTAAGACAGGAATTAGAAGACATAAAACAGTTCCTTATAATCCTCAGCAAAATGGGGTAGTGGAGAGAATGAATAGAAACTTGTTAGATAAGATGAGATGCATGCTAGAGAGTTCAGGCTTGTCTAAATTTTTTTAGGGTATAGCTGCTTTAACTGCCACTTATTTAATTAATAGGCTTCCTTCAAGTTCCTTTAAGGGTCAGTGCCCTGAATCTGTTTTCACAGGAAATAATTCATATAAATTCTTTATAATATGAAGTCATTTATGATAGTTAATACAGCAAAATAAGACAATCACATAAAATGAATATCAAAAACAAAAGATAACAACAAGAATCTACTACCGTTTACTTGATAACATTGATAACTTATGTGATTGTATTTCCTGGATAATAAGCTACAAAATTGACTCATAATTGAAGCTGAGATGGAAATAGAATGAAGAGCGACATAGTGCGTAAACCAGACAACCATACCAAACAAAAGTAGCTTAAAAACATACAAAAAGTAAAGTATGTGGTATTCATATATTAGATGTTAGACAATACATCATTGTGAATAGAGTATGATACTTCAATTTATATGCTTCTTGGTAAAATTGATAATTTATGCTCTCATGTGACCGATAGAATAAGAGAAATGGATGCATAGCTGAAGTTGATGAAGAATTTTTCACTTTCATTAATGCAAAAAAAATTCTGCCACCATTCGGTCAGTTCTATATGATATTTATAGAAACCAATTTAACGTCAGTTGTTTCATTAATGAGTAGCTAGGCTACTCATATCAATATCACATGTATTATAGATAACACCCTCAGAACCAGTAACAAGTATCGAAGGGCCACCAGAGTTCCGAAGCGATATACATGGATGTTTCTGCTGCTGGACTTATACATTCGTAAAGACTACAAATGGTTGCGTTAATGTTGGTCCAGAGACGCGCTTAAGGTGTAGAGGGGGAGGGGGGAGGGTTGAATACACCTGAACGCAAATTTAAACTCAAAACGCGAAAGTAAGCTTTAGCTGAAGATTGCTATTGAACTTGTCAGTTAGCCAGATATACTTTCTCGATCGCGTGGGCTGAAAATTCTCCTACTGAGTACAGTCTTACAGACTTATGTCAGTGAACAATAGTTCAGTACAAGAGTTGTGTGCGTAAGTGTATGCCCTTTAAAGTTTGTGTTTCAGTTGAAAACCTGTTTTATGCAAGTTGATTAAAACTCAGTTATATGCTGAATGAACAGTTAAATCAATGAAATAGTAAAAACCAACACAACGATTTTTAAAGTGGTTCGGACACACAGGGTCCTACGTCCGTTGTCCCGAACTAAGCAGGAGATCTTGTATTAATTATACTAAGCAAGCCTTAGTTGATCTGTTCACAGGACATATTCTAACTTGTTTGCTTATACTAAACAAGCATCGGTCAATCTGCACGCTGAACAGATATCTACTTATAGTCGTAGTAACTGTACAATATCTTAACTGTTTAAGATTAGATTTTCTCCAACTAGGAAGGAGTTCTTACAAATAAGAACAGTTCAAAAAGTATGAACTCCTTCTAGGTTCTAAGCTATTGATTTTACAATACGCATGCTTAGATAGAGAAAGGGAACAATAATTCTCTAGAGAGAAGAACTAAAGAAGATATCTAAAATCTATGAGCAAGTTCTTCGCTTGTATGTCGCTTGTAAGTTCGCTAGAGGTTTGAGCTTTGTTCGCTTTGGTTTCCTGTGTTGTCTTTCTGCATGAAGTCCTTCTCTATTTATAGTCTTCAATTTGTGAATAGATCCGTTGGAGGGAGTCTAGCCACGTGTCGAAAAAGACAATAGAAATGGCCATATATAATTTGAACGTTGAGTAGAGGCACTATAGAGATTTCCTTTTTTCCGGTTAGGAACAGCTTTTACGGCAGAAAGGTGTAAGTCGTTGTCGACTCCTTATTGGGTCGAGGTATATGAGAGTTGGTGAGGTTTATTCAAACTCAAAGTACGATGAGTTGACTTCCTCTCGAATCCTCGAACTTCGCTTGTCCTCTATCGACATTCGTCGGAACACTTCTGTTGTTGGCTCGATTTCCTTTGCAGATTCAGTTGGTGATTGATAGACCAACTGACTTCCTCGATACTGTTCTTCAGCTGAGTGCAGAATCTTCTACTGAATCCACAACTATTGAACTCTAGTCTACTGAGTTCTAATAGATGAACTCAAACTTAGCTATTACAATATCGAAGGTCCATCATTCAGCTAGGGGTTTTGGGATCTTCAAATCTTATACTCATCCTAACAGAAAGAATTCCTATGAAAGCTTACTGTCGAGATCGGTGATAGAGTGCTTTTCACACAAGTTCTGACGGTCCGCATACAGATGAACGTGTACGATTGTTTCGGGGTTGAGAAGACCTACTGTAGACAACCCCTCCATGTTTGCTGCGATCTCAATGATGCTCTTGAACTGCAATATGATGCAACAGAACAACTACAACTACCTAGCTCAGCAGACCTACAAATGACCGAGGAAAGAAGTACTGATATTCTCGATCCAATATCCGAAGACGAGCTCTCATCCATTAAAATATTTAGTATAAATGTTGAGGAAGCAAAAATACTAATGCAGAAGAAAGTTCCTTAAAGTTGAGCGAGAAGACACATGATCGACCTATATCAGCTCAATCTTATGATCAAATCGTGAGATCAACAATAGTAAGCAAAACAAAACCCACTAGTGATCAAATAGCGAGAAGACACTGTAATATCATCATAATGTATGATAAACCTTAATATCATCATATTCAGATTGTGCATATTTATATCTATATAGTACCACAACAAAAGATGAATGATAAAGAAGTAGTTTGTCTTGGCTACTTATCTATTCTGAGACACTTAAGGTGGTGTATTGATGGATCACAGTGAGATGTGTTCTCCTAACTAGATTGAGTGGAGATTCAAAGATTTCGTTAACTTAGTTGGTCTTAAGCTTGATGAGACTCCAGCTGAGTGCTTTTGACTAACTATCACTTTGACCTACTATGGCGAACATCATCGCGATTGGATCTACGTATCTTAGGTGTTAGTAGTCATTTGTGTCTCAGGTTGGTTGTTTGTATCTTGCAACTGTATCTGTCATAATTGGGTCGATATTATTCTCTAAGAAACTCGAAAGAATTAGCACACTAAACCCTACAGGTTGATTAAGTTCAGGTGTGTTAATAAGGTCGAGTGCTACTACTCAGAAATATAATAAGATGTTAATTAATTTAAGCTGTCAGTCAGCATAATTATTTATCGGATATTTTTATCTTAAATACGGGGATCAAATAAGTCTAAACTACAAGTCCATGCTCAAATTTGGATAAATGGGTAGGTCAGCACGAATTCTCTATTGGAATAAATTTATGTTTATTAATCAATTATGCTCTCGCAGATCATAGAGAATTACTTAATTTCAGCCCGGCTTTATTTCTTTAATTGAATCCCTACTCTGGCCCACATAAATGTCAAGTGCTTATTTCATGCTCTCTCGGGATTATTAAGGGATTAATACATTTTGTGCATTATTAATAATGTGGGTATTGTTTATCTGGATTTATTTGGCTGGCCCAATTAATTAATAAATAATAAGTAGCTCAAATATTTTGTAATTAATTAAAAGGCTTGTTGTTTGAAGTCCATTAGAATTTAATTAATTAATAGATTTTGTGTATATAATAAGGTATTATGTTATTATTTAACACACAATTCAAAAAATCCGCAAGAAATCAAACACACGAAGAGGCAGACGTGATTCATTGCTTTCCAGTTCTTCGTCCATCTGAAGGGAAAGCAAGCATCGGGACACAGATTAGAAGATCATGTACACGAGCAAATCAAACCGCGGCTTAAGGACGCAAATATTGATTCCTAACTTCTTCAATTGGTATCAGAGCTAGGTTTCTGGCTTTGATTTGCATATTAGGAGGATGATTAGGTTTTGATTATGCATTTTTCCGTCGTCATCGGGCTATTTTTTGTGTTTGGGGCGGCCTGTGAGCCACTGTTTTTGACCCCGTTGTATCATTTTTCTCGGGAGTTAAATCCGCGAGTCTAATTTGTATTGTATTTTGTACTGTAATTTGGTCAGGCTAAGCGGGAAAATAGAGGCGGAGGCACAAAGGAGGGAGAGGGTGAAATCCTAGTTTCTGTTAAGGTTCGACCGCTGGATTCGGGAGGCGCGTACGGGGCTTACTGTTAGGATGCGTTCATTTGATAAGATTTGAAGATCCCAAAACCCCTAGCTGAATGATGATCCTTTGATATTGTAATAACTAAGATTGAGTTCAGCTGTTAGAACTCAGTAGGCTAGAGTTCAGTAGCTGTGAAGTCTGTAGATGATCTCTCACTCAGCTGAAGGACTCAGTATCGAAGAAGTCCGTTAGTCTGTCTATCAGCAACTGAATCTGCAAAGGAATTCGTGCCAAGCGACTGAAGTGCTCAATCGAATGTCGATAGAGGACAATCAGGTGACGGCCCGAAGATTCCAAGGAAGTCGACTCAGTATACCTTGAGTCTAAACAAGCCTCACCAACTCTCATGTATGTCGACCAATAAGGAGCCGACAACGCCTTACCGACTCTACCATAAAGCCGCTCCTAGCCGGAAAAATAGGAAGTCTCTACAGTGCCTCTACAAAACGTTTAAATTTCATATGACCGTTTTTCTTGTCTTATTCGACACGTGGCTAGATCCTCTCCAATGGATCTATTTTTCGTTGTATGTTGCTTGAAAGTTCGTTTTCACTACACGTGCAAATCTCTTCACAGCATCTTGTACCATACTCTAATCATGTCTGATTTTTCAAGGTTTCGGCAAAAAACTATGCAGTATGGAGGGTGAGGATAGAGGCTTATCTCACATCGCTGCATGATAGCATGGCTGACATTCTTGAAAAAGGCCCTAACGTTCCTATGATCGACAGCGTCGAAATCGTAGTAGGTGCAGCAAGCACCAGAACAGGCTCGAAGGTCCCCAAGGACAAGAGCATCTTCACACTTGAAGAGCGAAAGTTGCACTACCTAGACCGAGTTGTACGTAATGCAATACTAACCACTCTTAGTGGCTCGTATCTCTGCAGGGTGCATGAGTGCAAGACAACGAATGAGCTATGGGATTCTCTAGCCCTACTGAGCCAAGGAACTCCACAGATAATGGAAAATAAACTGGAGTTAGAACTGCAGAAGCTAGAACCATTCACTATGCTTCCAGGAGAGTCCATTGATGATTTCAGCGTCAGATTCACAAATCAGATAAACATCATCAACGGACTGGGAAAGACATTTAGCAACAAAGAGACCAACACCAAGATTCTACGGGGTCTTAGCAGGCCCAAGTGGTACTCATTTGCTACTTGTTTAAGGAGAACTAACCTGAACTCTGTTACTCCTGATTATATTTTCTCAGAATTAAAAGCTGTGGAGTTCGAGTTCAATCTCTCACAAACCCCCGGTGCTGAGACTGAAGTGCCAATGGATCACGCTTACAAGGCATCAGTCAGCACACCTGGGCAATTCCCTCCAGCGCTAGTCAGTCAGCAGGAAGCTCAGCAACGATACCCTCTGCTGATAACTTGGCGGAGAAGTATACTCTTCTTTCGTTGAAATACAGGATGAAGAAGGACATGTTCCAAAGGATGAAGACAAAAGACGCTTCCAGAAAATATCAATGTAAGAGAGATCACTTTAAAAGTGAAACTAAACCTCTACCTGATTGCAGGAATACTGAAGCAGCTTCAACTGGACATACCGATACACCAAAAATGGATACCAGGAGTTTAGTATGCTATCACTGCAAGAAGCTGGGACATTATCAGTATGAATGTCCAGAACTCTCTGTTGGGAGATGATTCAGCAGTTAATTAGTTGATTTAGCTGATCCCAAAACCCTATTCTTATTGGTGAACCATTCCTTTTTATAAGTTAACACCTTTGTCTTTGAGTGTTTCAGACTCAGTAGACTCGCCTTCAGCTGATTCCGGCTCAGTAGTTCCGTTTGCTGTCCCTCAGTAGTCCATCTACTGCAATGCCATGGAGTGAAGATTTCGTATGGCTAGACTCAGTAGGAGCAGCATACTGAAAGGTGTTTAGAAGTCAGTAGAACTGGACTCAGCAGGAGAAGTTTACTGAACTCAGAGTCTTGGCCCTCAGTAGTGTTGGACTCAGTAGGACAAACATACTGAACCTTTTGGTCAGAGTCAACAACGACATGTCAGTTGTTTTAACTGACAATGTACTTCAAAGTCATTTTCTGTAGAGTTTTCTGAGGTCGTACATCTTAGAAAGGTCAGCTTCAGTATCAACCTTGAAGTTTAAATATATCTCAACCACTTTTTGTACCTCGACCAATGATAAGCAACCAGCTGGCAAAGTCTCCGACAGAAGCTGCAAGTCAACAACTTTCTGCAAAGGAAGCGGACTCCACACAATTCCAAAAAGAAGTCATTTGCTACTATATAGAGTGACACGTGGACAGTTCGTCTCCAACAGATCCATTCACACTCACGTCTATAAATAGAGGGAAGGTTGTGGTCACTCATGTCAAACTACACGATCATACAAGCGACCTACAAGGGAACTCAAGCATTCAACGAACTAAAGCTACAGAATACTTATCGGATATTCAAGTGAAGAACACGAACCCAGAGTGATTAATCCTCTTTGTCCTTCGCTGTAGAAGTTATTCTCGTTCCCACCCTCTAACCTAAGGTCAACCGTTATATCCATAGCTTAGAACCGAAGGAGTTCATTTATTAAACTGTTCTTAATTGTTAAGAACTCCTTCATCGTTGGAGATACATTTCAACTTTACCGGTTGACCCTGTAAACTGAGACTTGCTCAGTGTAATCACAAGTTAAAGTTTTTCATGCGCACAAACTAACTGAGACTAACTCAGTATAACAAAATAGAGTCCTGCGTTGTACAAGATCAGTGGACGTAGGATCTTGCGTATTCGAACAACTTTAAAATTGTTGTGTTATTTTAATTATTGCATTGATAAATGTTCATACAGAAATATCTTTACAAAATCATACAACAACATTTCAGTTAAAGCTTAAAACGTCGCACTAATATACTGAACTGATTTGATAAACAAATGTTTTCAAAATAAATAGAATCGGGCCTACACATTCCGCACGCTACTGAACAGCTGCTGAATGCTACTGAATTCTGACCTCAAGTCAGCTAGCAGAGCTCAGTCCACGCAATCAAGAGCTGCTTGGTTGGTCTACTGAACTTATTCAGTAGACATCTTCCGTAAAATAGACTGTTCGCGTTTGAGTTTGAGAAAAAGATTTTCAGGTATATACATCCCCCTCCCCTCTACACCTGAACGTTTGACTCGGGACCAACACTCTCAGCAACTGAACGTGCTGAAAGGCAAGACCTACGTGATAAAGTTGTTAGGAAAAGGCAAGCTTACATAGCTGGAGAGTTGTCCGACTGCTCAAGCGATGCAGAGCTCTTTATGGAATCATCAGATGATGTTGCTGCGTTCGTCGCACTTGAATCAGAAGATACTGAACTGTGTCTCATCGCCGGAGAAGAAGCTGAGGTAAATTCTAAAATTAATATAAGCCCCTCTTCACAAGGCACACACGACACGAGCTCAACTGCTGGAGAACCGCTGGACGTGGTTCTTTCTTATGAGGATCTACTAGATGAGCATATTCAGATGAGCCAACAGTTCAGTAAGACTATTAAGGAGATGGATCTCCTAAAAGTTGAAAATCAGAGACTACTGTTCACTGATATAAGTCGGCCAGGATCGTACTCGGTAGGAGAACTTTCTGCCCACGTGATTGAGAAAGTATTTCTAGCCAATTGAGTTGTTCAGTAGCATTCTTCAGCTAAAGCTGAATTTCGCGTTCAGAGTTTGAATTTGCATTCAGGTGTATTCACCCCCCTCCCCTACACCTGAACCGCTTCTTTAGGACCAACACTTACTAATGTATGTATTGGGTTATGACTCAGTGATTGATTAGATCATCACTTGGAGGGTACTTTATATTATCATCAGTAGTTCTTGTATTAGGACTTAATTATTTCGGTAATGGGGGAAATCATAATGATTTATTGCTATGAAATTGAAGATCCCAAAACCTGTCTTGTACCCTTTGTGTGTTGTCATTCGGACTAGATGATATAATAGGCTAGACTGTTCTTATTTTCAATATCTGTTATTGTCTAATTCCTTTAAGGGGTAATTGTTGGTCTGAACTTCAGTAAGAAGTTAAATTCCAGAACCCCACGTCATTAGTATGTAAGAGCTCATGTTCTCAGGTCTCCAGCTGACCCTCATCAGTAGACGATTTCTCATCAGCTGACCTCCAGTAAAGAACACAAGATGCAGCTCAGTACCTTCAGAGTCATCAGTTGACTGCACTCAGTAGAAGACCTGTTATCAGCCGACTCAAACAAAGAAGACAGTTGATCGTACCAGATCTACTGTATCCAATAGGAAACGACCCGGCTTTTAATGACATTCGAAGTCAGCAGAAGATCATACGAGGATAAGTGAGAGTCAACTCAAATGAAGACTGATGTCTGACAAGTCTCACCTACAACAAACCTCGACCAATGAGAAGCGGTCTAAGCCTTACCTGCTCTGACCAACTAAAGCTGCTCTCATGCACAGTGACCAACTACTCTGCGACATTATTTCGAACTTATGGCCATTTTCCTTGGACGTTTGTGGCACGTGGCATCGTCTTCTCCAACGGACAAATGTCTGGGTCACAACTATAAATAGAGAACCTTTTCCGATCTCAACGCACGGGATATCAAAGGGATTAAACGCTCAAGCATTCAAATTCTAGCGCACTCAAGAAAATCCAGCGAAGAACTTGCCTAGTTGAAAATCTTTAGTTCTTCTCTCTAGAGTTTCTTTAAGATCCCTCTTCTCTATATAAGCTCCACTGTTATATCCATAGCTCAGAATCTACGAAGGAGTTCACCTTTTGTGACTGTTCTTATCGTAAGAACTCCTTCATAGTTGTAGAAAATCCCCTCCCCTTCAAACTTCGGTTTGATTTGTAAAGTCGCTAAGGACTATAACTTAGAAAGATCTGTCCAGCACCCAGATACCTTGCTCAGATTAATCAACAAGACCTCCTGTTCAGCAGGACCGTGGACGTAGGATATTGCGTATCCGACCCATGTTAAAAATGGCTTGTGTCCTTTACTATTTTATAGCATCGTTCTCAAACGGTTTTACAAACTCATACTTTGCATAAAACGTATTTAAAAGTGCATCAGCCAAAATTGTTTTGGTTTGCGAAAACACGTTTTCAAATCGAGACGAAGTCTATCAGGCCCTACACTTATCCGCATTAACTCTCCGCTTGAGGCTTCAATACTGACAAAAGTCGCGGAAGAAACTCGTAGTTGAGTCACTCGACCCGCGATCAAAAGGTTACTATTTAGCACTATTCATCAGTTGCAACCTACAGCTCAGCTGTCCTTCGTGTTTGAGAAAAGAAACTTGTACTCAGGTGTATTCACCCCCCCCCTCTACACCTGACTCTCGTCTCCGGACCAACAGTATGTTACCGGTCCATTCAAATAATTTGATTTGTTTTTTTAGCTTCGTCTGGATAGGTCACTGACCCATTCCGATTCCTGGTTTGTCTGGGATAGTGTCGAAAAGGAGGGATGGTCAAGCTATTCTGAAACCTAAAATTTTCTGGGTTCTTCCGCGCCTAGAGTATTTTCCTAGTGAAGCCATCGACTATGTTGGTTCCTCTTCACTTTAGCTATGAATAGACATATTGTATGAGCGGTTTGAGTCTCTGGATTGTCAAGAATCATTGCGGAAAGCAGAAGTGGTCGTATGCGGGAAAAACAATAAAATTCCAAGCGGTGTGGTTCCCTACGGCGCGTGCGAGAGCATGTGAAAACATCTCGCCGAGCAGTTTTGATCGTTCGATCCGTTTGTTCTAGTGGTACATGTCGACGTCTCGCACGAGTTCATTCGAGCTTTGTGGAGATGGGAATTGACATTGGAAGTTGATTGTCTTGTTTCTAGTTTTCCCAGCGATTGATTCATTAACGAAATGGAAGAAGGTATTGATTTCTGGCCGGAATCCGTTCACGGAGGCCGGAATCATTCCCTTTCCAATCCTACGTAGAATGATTCCTGTTGGTCCCGAGATAAATGTTCGGTGTAGGGGGGGTGAATACACCCGAAAACTTTCTCAACTTAAAATGCGAATAGTCCAATTTAGGAGAGTGTTTTGCTGAACAAGTCCAGTAGACCAGGCAAGCTGTTCTAGATCGCGTGGACAGAGTGACTGACTATACTGAGGCCTGTTAGCTGACTGATGTCAGAATTCAGTACCGTTCAATAAGAGTTCAGTACTGTGCGGAACAGTGTATGCCCGATTCAGTTGAGTTTGAAAACGTTTTTATTAAAACTGTTTTAGTAGTTTAGTGCATTCAATTTAAACTTTGCTGAAACTCTGTTGAATGATTTTGTAAAACGGTTTTCAGTATGAACAGTTAAATCAATGCAACAGTAAAATGAACACAACCATTTTAAAGTGGTTCGAATATCAAACAATCCTACGTCCACTGTCCCAAAAAGATCAGGAGGCTATTTTATTATACTGAGTTAGTCTCAGTTGGTTTGTGCACTGACAATCACTAGCCTTGAGGATTATACTGAGTAAGTCTCAGTTTATAAGGATCAAACTATAAAGTTTGACAAACTCTCCAACAAAGAAGGAGTTCTTTACAATAAGAATAGTTCAAGATGTGAACTCCTTCGAGTCTAAGCTATAGATATTTCAGTGGAGCTTATGTTCGAGGGAAGGGAACGAGAAATGGCTTAGGTTAGAGCAAAGATGTCGCCTTTCGCTTTGAGTGTTTCTCTGAAGTTCTTGCGGAAAGCTTTGTAACTTATTCTTTTATTGCTCGTAATCACTCGTTCTTGTGTTGTATATCTTCTATTTGATTTTCCCTCTATTTATAGAGGTGAGATATGGATAGATTCATTGGAGACGAAAGATCCACGTGTCACTCTCTTTGGATAGCTAATGACTCTTTTAAGGAATCGCGTAGAGTCCTTTCCTCCATTTCCAAAAAGTTGTTGACTTGCAGCTTTTACCAGAGCTTTGACAGCTGGCTGCTCGTCATTGGTCGAGGCGTAGAAAGGTAGTTGAGACACACAGACTTCTAGGCAGATACTGAAGCTGACTTCTCTGTTGTGAACAACCTCGGATGACTCTACTGATTTAACATATAAGATTATCTGACAATCAAGGAGACTGTCAGGCCGTTGCTGAGTCTGACCTGGAGTTCAGTAGTATACACCTACTGAGTCCAACTCTACTGAAGGTCGACTCTGAGTTCAGTGAACTGCAACTGCTGAGTCCAGTTCTACTGACTCCTTTTAGTATACTGCTCCTACTGAGTCCAACACTACTGAATCTGAACAACTCTCAATATGCTGCTTCTGCTGAGTCCAGCATTACTAAGTCTTCACTCCATGGTACTGAGGTAATTAGTCTTTTGAGGGATCAGCAGACAGAACTCTGAGCCTGAACCATTCTGAAAGAAAGTGTTCTGAGTCTGAAACTCTCAGAGACTAAGGCTTTACTATTACAACAAAATGGTTCACCAATCAAATTAGGTTTTTGGGATCAGCCAAATCTTCAAAACAATCTACTGTTGAATCATCTCCCAACAATTTCCCCCTATTTGATGATGCCAAAACCTAGCACTACAAACTATCATATACAAACTCCTTACAAGTATTATAAGTAGAATCAGTGGAGTTGTACATCAAGTTCTAATTCTACTGAGGGATAAGAGATATAGAAATAATTCTAACAATAATTTCCCCCATAACTAGAATCTATCAATCTAAGCAAAACAGACAAACATAGAATAATCAGTGAGTGTTTGAGTCAGTAATCACTTAGGTGATTCTGAGTGTTAAGATAAACAGGTCATAGAGACAATAAGGTGTTGTCAAGGCCAAACAACAAAGATGTATTATATACATGGAAGTTCAGTACATTTACATCAGTTGCTATCTATCAAAAACAGAAAAGAAGCTATCAGGAGCTATCTTCTGAACCTCTGAATCCTTGCCTTGAAATCTTTAGACTTATCTTCAGGCAGAGGGAGTCCATATATCTGGAATATATCTTTTCAAAGCTTCTGAATCTTAGGCACATCTTCTAGATCATTCGCATCAAGCTCCAATGCCACAACAACATTTCTGACCTCTCCTTCTATCACTCCTGTGTAGAGTGAGCTATCTAGTTTCTGAGGAGGTGGCAGAGGTCTGGGAGCAGGGGTCTGAACGTCTTCCTTGTCAGCAATGGCCTTCTTTAACCATATTATAGATCTCCATGTTGCATTTGAATAGCCAGTCAGCAAAGGCTTGGTTCTTGTTGGATTCAGGCCAATATCTCCAAACATAGTATCTTTTAATAAACTCGGCCTTCAGTGTCTCCCACTGCTGAGTCTTTTCCCATGGCATCCACTTGTCCACCCGAGGCCATCTGTTAATCTTCTGATTGTTTGGTCTCCTGCCTCTTCTGTACATGTGGAGATCGTCAGCTTCTAGTTGGGTCTCAGCTGGACTGATATATCTTTTCGTCCCTTACTTCAGTGGGGTTGGGATTTTCAAAGGCTTTTTCCCTTTACCTGCCACTGGTGGAAGTAGAGGAAGCTTTTCCTCCTCTTCTGAGTCCTCCTCGAGTTTGTGTTGCTGATTCCTTAGGTACCTTCATCATTTTCTTTAATATGCTCAAAAGAAGTTTGGGTTGCTGATTCCTTGGGTTCCTTAGGTTCCTTAGGTCCCGAGACACCCTGGGCCTGACCCTTAACCGTTCCTGAGGGCAATGGGAGTTGATTGGCTTTTAGTTGCTCCAGATGCTGACTTCTTCCCCATTACTATCATTTCCCCTTTTTGGCATCATCTACTGCGCCTGGGGTTTGGACTGGAACCACCTTGTTGTTCAAGGCTGAGTATGCAGCAGCCAGCCTATCAAAGGTCTTCTACGTACTCTCGAATCTCAGGTGGAGATCGTTCCTCTCTATAATCGATCATCACCATACTTGAGGTGAGAGGAATCGACCATCTCCTGAATCGACTTTAGCTTGGCATCTATCTTCTCCTCACAGGCCTGTTGAATCGATGGTATTCTGAGCTCATGGGCCTGGGTCAGCGTGGAGATATGGCTTAAGTGTTCAGACTGAGCTGCCTTTAATGTATCCAAAAGTGAAGTCTGGGCAGCTGTCAGTGATGCATGCTGTCGTTCGAACTTAGCTTGTTAAGTGGCTAGTGAATCAGTGAGAGTGGCAGTGAAATCAGGAGCGGTTGTATTCTGAATGGATGTCCTCAGTTCCTTGATTTCCTCACTCTGAGCTATGGTGGCCTTTTTCCAACTCTGGTGGACGGCCTTCGCCAAGAGGCGGTTATGAGCCCCCTGACTCGTCAGAGCACTTGGCTACAGTTTGAGATCCTCGGCCTTTGGAGCTGGACGCAACCTCAAAAGTAGACTCCAGCAAAAGCTGTTCTGGGTCCTCAGCACGAGAGGTTCCAGCTACCGACTGACCTAGACGGAGGGAGCTGACAGTTAGGTCAGCTGAGGGTTGAGCTCCCTCCTCCAGTTGAGTACCCTCAGCAGGTTTCTCAAGGCCTGCATCGCGGGGTGGGTCCTGATCATCGGGATCTGAACCCTCTGAAGGCGCAGTTGCTGAAGGCATGCGGTCATTAAGTAGTGCCAGCATTGCCGCCCTTAGGTCTTCGAGCGAGCTGATATCCGTAGGCTCGGAGTAGCCTATCTACTGGTGGATTTCCATCTCCTCGGTATTCAGTCGTTCACATGACTTGTATTGGATTAGACGATTAAGGGTGATCCAATCCCGGAACCTTATCAGCATCTGAAGCCTGGCCTTTTGAGCTACTGTCACCATGTCAGTGTGACTTTTGATCTCTGGAATGGCCTCAAAGACTTCTTGGGTGGCTCTATCCTGAAGAGCTTCTGCCACATACACGATTGTCTCAGCTTCAGTGCTGGTCACCATGTCGTCTACATCAATTGGAGACATGGTTTTCTCAGTAGATGGAATGTTGTTGAGTGGAGGAACGTCGAGCAGGGATTGATATGTAGAGTTGTAAGCAGAGGTTCGGTCCCCTGTTCTACTGAGGCTTCCTTTTCAGCTGATACTGCCTTCTCTGCTGAGACAACCTTCTCCACAGAGACTGTCTTCTCAGACGAGTCAGAATTGTCTCTCAGTCTGAAGGGAGGTATTATCACTGCCTTTTCAGTATATATTTTATGTTTCTTCTGAGGGGTTTTCTGAGAGGTCTTCTGAGGGGTAGACCCCTTCGTTGTAGGTGTTGAAGTCTTCCTCTTCCCTTTCCCTACTTCAGTTGGCCCTGCCCCAATCTGCTGAAGGGCAGCAGCTTTGCTGTGAAAGCGGATCTTCTTGGGATTGAAGTATCCCTTATCCACGTACGTGATGTTGTCGTCTCCACAAAGGTCCTCAATCATCACGGACAACCTCATCCCGTATAGCAGTTTCCCTATGGTACTCAGACTCCATGTTGATTTATCGAATTTAGACGCCTGAGTCTGAAATTTCCTGAGGAAAAATTCAGTCCAATTGACCTTGGCTCTATCATATATTGCCATCATCATCATCTGCAACTTCGGTCTAAACACCTGATCGAAGGAGCCTGCTTGGCTCATCAGGATTTGAGTGACAATATAAGCGAAGGCACGGTATTGAGGCAGCATGGAGTTCTTGGGGAATGAGGCTCTGAAAGATGTTGGTTCCCCGCAGCAAATCTAGAAGTACTCGCCTTGTAGATCGTCTTTGTACCCCACAATATTGATTCCTTCATCTGGCAACTTAAAAGTCCTTGGAAGAGCCTGCTTGATAGACATCTTCTTCATCCCAACGTCAGCTTTGGAGGGATCAGCTACGTGATGAACAATGAATCTGCCAATAATATCGCCATCAACCGCCTCGGAGTTGAGGTATAACTCAGATATCTGTCTGGGAAGGAAATACGCTGGTTTCCTTGATAGAAATGCTTTGAGCCCGCCCTGATGCCCTGAGGGCATCAAACACTTCGTCCATGATGTCCAACCCGCGAGTGTCGAACTCCATGATAGGCTCGCACCAGACCCTGTCCTTCTCCAGTATCTCTATCATGTTCACCGGAGAAACTACTGAAACGTTGGTAGACTGTGCCATATCAGAATCTGCAGAACTCAGTGTTAGTATTGAATAATATGATATGTAAGCATAAATACTAATAAGCATGCAAAATTTACTGAAATAATCTATGTAGAATGTTAATGTAGATTGCAAGAGAAGAATTCTAATCTCGGAAGAATTCTAATCTCAGATATCTTTAAGGATCATGAAGATGAACAGTTTTTGATCAACGGCTCAGTTTGAATCCCGCTTTAATAGATGGACGGTCTAGATTCGATTTTATAAAAGGTAATGATCAACTTGGCCGCCAAAGTCAAATTACAGTTGTATATAGCCTATAGAAGTAATTTTACATGACATACATTTAATGCAATGCAGAGTTCATCAATCTTAGCATAGAATGTCGTACATTTAATAAAACCGTTTATAATCTATGACATTCTCTAAGGCATTGAATACGATGCTGAAACAAAATCATAATGGTATTAAATACTGGGT
This sequence comes from Lavandula angustifolia, assembly GCA_028984105.1. Taxonomy (NCBI): domain Eukaryota; kingdom Viridiplantae; phylum Streptophyta; class Magnoliopsida; order Lamiales; family Lamiaceae; genus Lavandula; species Lavandula angustifolia. The sequence goes on from CM054808.1 coordinate 10,887,081, forward strand.
AGACTTCTGAAAGAGATACGCAAACCTATCAGCTGAACATCGTAGTCAGCTGATACCTCGTGTAGTTGGTTGCTAAATCTCTGTATACTGAATGAGTCCAGTACTGAGAATGAACATTCCCCCTTGGTGAATGCGCCACTCATGAATCCACTTACTGACTTGAGTAAGTAGGGTCCAGCAGACCTAGCTCTATTGAAAGTTCTCTGAATCTGGCTTCAGCTAGAGGCTTGGTCAGTATATCAGCCCTTTGATGGTCAGTATGGATCTTCTCCATCCTGATATCCTTCTTTTCGACATGGTCACGAATGAAGTGGTGTCTGATGTCCACGTGCTTGCATCTAGTATGAAGAACAGGGTTCTGCAATTTGCAATAGCACTGGAACTGTCGTAGAAGATCGGCACTTCATTCTGAAAGACGTCATAGTCACGTAGCAGCTATCTCAGCCAAAGGATTTGGGCGCAGCAACTTCCGACAACCATGTATTCAGTTGCAGTAGTTGACGTCGCAATTGAATGCTGTTTCTTTGGGAACCATGAGATGAGCTTACTGCCGAGGAACTGACAAGTTCCCGAAGTTGATTTTTGGTCAATCTTGCAACCTGCGTAGTCAGCATCAGAATAGCTAGTTTGTTCAATATTATCATCGGCTGGATACCATAGACCCATGTCAGGTGTTCCTTTGAGATAGCGGAGAATCTTCTTTGCTGAGTCCATGTGGCTCTACTTAGGATTCCCGTGAAATCGAGCACAGACACCTACAACATAAGTTATGTCAGGTCTAGTAGCAGTTAGATATAATAGAGAACAATAATTGCACGAAATTCAGTATTGTCTACTGATACTCCCTCTTTGTCAAGATCGATTTTCATATTCGTGTTCATCGGGATCTTAATTGGTTTGACGGATGTGCAACCGAATTTCTTGATGAGGTCTCGAGTGTATTTGCCTTGATTAACGAACGTTCCCTTCTCTGATTGTTTGACTTGAAATCCGAGGAAATAATTCATCTCTCCCATCATCGACATCTCGAATTTGTCCTTCATCATTTTCTCGAATTGCTGACACATAATGACATTCTTTGATCCGAATATAATGTAATCTACGTAGATTTGGACAAGTAAGATATCGTCGTCTAGACGAATGCTGAATAGAGTGCGATCCACTGTACCTTTCTGAAACCTTTCTCAAGAAGAAACTCAGACAGGGTATTGTACCAAGCCCTGGGTGCTTGTTTTAACCCATATAGAGCCTTTCTGAGTCTATATACTTGATGTCCCTGCTGAAAGCCGGGAGGCTATTCTACATAGACTTCTTCTTTCAGTATGCCGTTCAGGAATACTGACTTCACATCCATCTGATATACTCTGAAGCGTTGATGTGTTGCGTAGGCAAGGAATAGTCTGATTTCCTCCAATCATGCAACTGGAGCGAGCGTTTTGTCAAAATCTATCCCTTCGGCTTGACAATAGCCTTTTGCCACGAGTCTAGCTTTGTTCCTTGCTATGACATTGTTTTCGTATCGCTTGTTCTTGAAGATCCATTTAGTTTCGGTCACATGTTGATGTCGGGGTCTGTCAACAAGCTCCCATACGTCGTTCCTTGTGAACTGATTCAGCTCCTCTTGCATGGCAATGATCCAGTCAGCATCTTTAAGCGCGTCCTCAACTGACTCAGTAGACAAGAAGCAGGAATATAGAGCACTCTCTCCCTGACAGAATCTGGATCTTGTCTTTACACTTGCTAAAGGATCTCCAATGATAAGGTTTGAAGAGTGAGCGTCCAGCCACGATCGACGATGTATTATCTCTTCATCTGAAATATGTTCAACACAGATAGTAGGTGAGTTAGGCATTTCAGTTGTACTATTCTGAGATTGAAGTAATTCAGTGACAAGAGTTGGGTCTACTGAGTCACCAGGTTCAGGGGCATTCAGCTCAGGAACATCATTTGTTCCCCCTGAATTGTTATTCTCAGTAAAGGTCTCAGTTACCACTTGGGTTTCTTCATCGACCTGAGTTACCTGGGATTGCTTCTGTTTAGTAGAATCAATCTATTTAGCTACGTTTGCTGCTGGCTGTGATTCAATAGTCTTGACTTCATTTTCATCTTCTGAATCATCATCCCAACAAAGCTGGATCTTTTCAACAGTATCCTTTAAGCTTAGATCCTTTAGCTGTTTACCGATGTCCTTAGATTCTGAATTTGAGTTTCTGCTCCAGTTCTTAATAGCAAACTCATTAAAGACAATATGAGGGCTTTCCTCCACGCAAAGGGTGCGGTAGTTAAAAACTCTGAAGGCTTTGCTGACCCGGGAGTATCCTAAGAAGACTCCCTGGTCTAACTTGCTATCAAAAGTCTTTAACTGATCCTTTCCATTATTGTGGATAAAGCACGGACATCTAAAAATATGGAAATAAGATAAGAAAGGCTTCTTGTCATTCCATAATTCATATGGTGTCTTCTGATGTTGCTTTGTCATTAGTGATCTGTTCTGAGTGTAACATTCAGTATCAGTTGCTTCTGCCCAGAATTTAGATGGGATTCATGAGTCTGCGAGTAGAGTTCTTGCTGCCTCTTTGAGTGTTCTATTCTTTCTTTCAGCAATACCATTTTGTTGAGGCATGCGTACAGCAGACGTCTCATGCTCTATTCCTTCAGTTTTGCAGAACTCTTCCACCATATAATTCAGGAACTCTGTTCCTCTATCTGAGCGAATCTTTCTGATTTCGGTGTTCTTCTCGACACTGAGCCTTTTCAAAAGCATAGGCAACTCTTTTTTAACGTCAGACTTGTTGGCAATAAATATGACCCATGTATAGCGCGAATAGTCATCAATGACTACTAAAGCATACTTCTTGCCTCTTATCGTCACCGGAGAGACTGGACCGAACAAGTCCATGTGCAGGAGCTGAAGGATTCCATTCGTGGAAGGTAATGGAACTGGTGGATTTTGCTTCTTCGTTTGCTTTCCCTTTAGGCATGCCTCGCACTGAGTGTCCTTGCTGAACACTTCATTCGGCAGTCCTCTCACTAGAGTGTTTCTAGCTAGCTTGTTGAGCGTCTTGAAGTTGAGATGGCTGAGTCTTCTGTGCCAGAGCCATCCCGTTCTGTTGTCGTTCTTCGCCAGCAAGCATGCTTTAGGTTCTGCTGATTTCCAGTCAGCAATGTATATGTTCTTTTTGCGTGAACCTGATAACACTGTTTTCCCTGTAGATTTGTCAATGACATCACAGAAACCAGTGTCAAAAATCACTCTATTCGAGTTATCACAAAATTGACTACTAGAGAGAAGATTATGTTGAAGTCCTTCACCGTATGATACTCTTGGAACTGTGGTTGTTCCAATGCTAAGTGTTCCATAGCCTCTGGTATAGCATTTCGCGTTCTCTCCGAACTCGATTCTGGGTCCTTCTTCAGCAATATAATTCTTCAGTAGACTCCTCTGGTATGTCATATGTCTTGAGCATCCGCTGTCCATGTACCAAGGGTCCTTGTGCACTTGCAAAATAGAATTATATTCAGGTACCCTTTATTTTTGATTTTGGGTCTTTAAGCGTTAGTTTTGGAAACCCAAATCTGTCTTACGACCCTGGTGGTCTGAGAGAGTTTCTTTCCACCCTGATCAACATACTTCACCACTGGACTGGTTGATGTTGATTTCTGAGGCTTTACAGGAGTCCTGATCTTCTGAGGTGGTGGACTGCTAACCTTAGCCTTCTGAACGGCCTTCTTCTTCTTTTTCTAATTCTTGGAACCCCTTCTGACTATAGGATCATAATAATATGACCCATACTGAGATGGAGGTGTCAACTGCGGTGGTCCATACTGATCAGCCCATTTGACTCTGCTAGTTCCCTCTTGACTGAACTGGGGTGATTTTGAGCTAACCTTCTTGTCAGATTTCTGATAGTTCGGATGAGGTGCCTTCATCTTCTGTTTGTTCTTTGCAAGGGATTTAGTGATGCACCATTGATCGTCTCCCCTTGAACAAACCTATTAGTCAGCCAATTGTCTGAGCATATGGGGGCAGATGAGGAGGCTCAATGGCTGAACCCGAGTCCCTCCTTGCAGTGTTTCGGCTTGTTGTTGGCTAGCATCGCCTCAAGCTTTTTCTCGGCTCCCATATACCGCTCTGTCATCAGGTTCCTCCTGACATCGTCACTCTTCTTGAGAGTTTCATGCTCGATCTGAAGTCCTGAGAAGTTCTACTTCAGTAGACACAATTCCGTATCCTTCTGAGTCAAGTCATTAGTCAGTATTGAGATTAGATCTTCTTGTTGCTGAGACTTGGCCATCAGAGAGTTAATCTGCTCCCTGAGTCTCAAAACAAGTCCTTCCGACTCAGTAGCAACCTAACTCGCCTGAGAAAGTCTCTGATTCTCCACTTTCAAGGTATCTAACTCCTGAAGAATCTTACTGAGCTGTAGACTCATCTGAATCTGTTCGTCGAGTAGTTATTCATAGGCGATCGCGACGTCCAGATTCTCATCTACACCTGAAATAGTATATTGTGTGCAGTGTGAAGAAAAGTTAAATGGTTCGTGAGAGTTTACCTCATCCTCTCTTCCTGCCATTAGACACTTTTCAGTATCTTCTTCAAGCTCTTGGGCCATAAAGGCAGCTTCATCATCTGATGAATCCATGAAGGAATCGACTTCATCTGAGTCGTATGAAAGTTTACCGGCAATGTATGCTTGACACTTCTTGATGAACTTCTCACTTCGAGCTTTTCGTGCAGCTCTTTCAGCTGTGCTGAGCTCAGGACAGTCGTATTGGTAGTGTCCTGGCTTCTTGCAGTTATAGCAGGAGGTGACTCTGCTTTCTCTATTCTCACTGTCTTTCGACTGTACAGAATCCTCCTGTTTCCTGCATTCAGAAGTATGTGGTTCAGGAGTGCGCTTAGGTGAGTATTCAGACTTACTCTTTGAGTCTCTGACGACTCTAGAAAGTTTTCTGAGCCGCTCCTTTTCCTTCTGATATTTGATGGCAAGCAGTGTATATCGCTTTGCTAAGCTTCTTCTTGTAGTTCACTAGTTGAAGGCTCAGCTTTGCTAGATGCTTTGGAGTGCCAGGCCGACCGATGCTTTAAAAGCATGGTCAATCCGAGTGTCGGCCTTCACTCTTGCTTCCTCTGTGGTAGATCGAACTCGAACTCCTCAGCTTTCAATTATGAAAATATATGATCAGGAGAAACAATATCAAGATCAGAATGTCTAAGCAATGTACCAAAGGGAGTCCAATGTCCATCTGGCAGTGCTCTCAAGATTTTGAGATTCATCTCTCGGTTGGAGAACGTCTTTCCCAGCCCGTTGATAGTGTTAATCAGATTCGTAAATCTGACGTTAAGATCTTCAATTGTGTTGCCGGGCATGAGAGACAGTCTCTCCAGCTTCTAGAGTTCCAGCGCTAACTTGTTAGCTGTAATCTTCTATGTCCCCCGACTCAGTAGCGCCAGAGCATCCCAGAGTTCTTTGGAGGACTTGCAGTCTTGAACTCTTCCGAGATATGAGTTGCTCAAGTTGATCAGTATCGCATTTCTGGCAACTCGGTCAAGGTTATGAAGTTTCTTCTCTTCTGTTGTGAAGGGGCTTCTGTCCTTAGGGACCTTCTTCCTGGTTACCATTCATCCTCCTTGTGCTAGATCCTGGAGATCACTACCTCTATCATGCTGTCGTGGAGGGAAGTCAGATGAGCTTCCATTTTGATTCGTCATACCCCGTAGTTCTCTACTGAGAACATGGGTACCATCCTGATTCCTGACATATCAGAAATGTTAGGTAATAATATGAACGAGGAATGATATGCAGTGAAAACGTTTTCAGGATCCGTTCAAGTAGACCAGTTTCAGATAACAAGAGTCTTAGAGAACTCCCGCTCTGATACCAATTGTTGGTTCTGAGATAAACGTTCAGGTGTAGAGGGGGCGGGGTGAATACACCTGAAAATTTTCTCAACTTAAAATGCGAACAGTCCAATTCACAAGAGTGTCTTGCTGAACAAGTTCAGTAGACCAAGCAAGCTGTCTGGATCGTGTGGACAGAGTGACTGACTATATTGAGTCCTGCTAGCTGACTGATGTCTGAATTCAGTGCCGTTCAGTAAGAGTTTAGTAGTGTGCGGAATAGTGTAGGCCCGATTCAGTTGAGTTTGAAAATATTTTTATTAAAACTGTTTCAATAGTTTAGTACACTCAATTTAAACTTTGCTGAAACTCTGTTGAATGATTTTGTAAAATGGTTTTCAGTATGCACAGTTAAATCAATGCAACAGTAAAATGATGTAAAATGATTTTAAAGTGGTTCGGATATCAAACAATCCTACGTCCACTGTCCTGAAAAGATCAGGAGGCTATTTTATTATAATGAGTTAGTCTTAGTTGGTTTGTGCACTCGACAAACACTAGCCTTGAGGATTATACTGAGCAAGTCCCAATACACAAGGATCAAACTATAAAGTTTGACAAACTCTCCAACAATGAACGAGTTCTTTACAATAAGAACAGTTCAAGATATGAACTCCTTCGAGTCTAAGCTATAGATATTTCAGTGGAGCTTAGGTTAGAGGGAAGGGAACGAGAAATAACTTCTAGAGTGATTAACAATGAGGAATAATCTCTCTGGGTTCGTGTTCGATCACTTGGATACTAGAGGCTTTGATTCTATTTCAGCTTGGTTCGCTAGAGCAAAGATGTCGCCTTTTGCTTTGAGTGTTTCTCTCAAGTTCTTGCGGAAAACTTTATAACTTGTTCGTTTATTGCTCGTAATCGCTCGTTCTTGTGTTATATATCTTCGATTTGATTTTCCCTCTATTTATAGAGGTGAGCTATGGATAGATCCGTTGGAGGCGAACGATCCACGTGTCACTCTCTTTGGGTAGCTAACGGCTCTTTTAAGGAATCGCGCAGAGTCCTTGGCTCCATTTCCGGAAAGTTGTTGACTTGCAGCTTTTACCAGAGTTTTGACAGCTGGCTGCTCGTCATTGGTCGAGGCGTAGAAAGGTATTTGAGACACATAGACTTCTAGGCACATACTGAAGCTGACTTCTCTGATGTGAACAAGCTTGGACGACTCTACTGATTTAACATATAAGATTATCTGACAATCAAGGAGACTGTCAGGCCGTTTCTAAGTCTGACCTGGGGTTCAGTAGTATACTCCTGCTGAGTCCAACTCTACTGAAGGTCGACTCAGAGTTCAGTGAGCTGCTCCTGCTGAGTCCAATTCTACTGACTCCTTTCAGTATGCTGCTCCTGCTGAGTCCAGCACTACTGAATCTGAACACCTCTAATTATGCTGCTCCTGCTGAGTCCAAGACTACTAAGTCTTCATTGCATGGTACTGAGGTGGATAGTCTACTAAGGGATCAGCAGACAGAACTCTGAGCCTGAACCATGCTGAAGGAAAGTCTACTGAATCTGAAACTCTCAGAGACTAAGGCTTTATTATTACAACGAAATGGTTCACCAATCAAATTAGGGTTTTGGGATCAGCCAAATCTTCTAAACAATCTACTGCTGAATCATCTCCCAACGATTCCGGCCACCATGAACGGAATGAAAGAACGGGCTGCAGATGTGGCTGTATTGGGAGATTAGGGATGACATTTGTGCTAGGGTTGACATGGAAAAATGATGATGTGGTGAGCTGACGTGGCGTCCATGCAGTGATGACATGGCGAGACATGACAAATTTCTTCTTCGACAAGTTTCAAGGATTGAAGATCTGTAATTGGTCCGGGCATTATAACAGATAGGATCTATGTGTGTTTAAGCTCAATGACGACTTTTTAATTATGGTGTGGATGGATTAATTTATTATTATCCTAAAGTGTGCAATATTTGTTTAATTGCTCTTAGAATAATATGATAAAATGATTTAAATCAAGTTTTTTGAAGCATGCTTATTTCATTGCGAGCATGATTTATTATATGCACTTAGAATTGCACGTTTTAGAAATTTATGTGTTTGTTGAGCATGTTTTCAAAACCTTTTGAATAAAAAAGACTAACTAAAATGTAGGGATATGAGTCAGTGATCTAGTAGATCATTTGTCAAGGGTTACGTAGAGCTTAAATTAGCAGTTCATGTAACTTAGGACGATATTGTAATATCTATTATGGGGGAAATTGTAGTGATACTGAATTATATTACTGTAGAATTGAAGATCCCAAAATCCGTCCTGAACCATGTGTGTGTCTTGAACCGTTATGATGTAATAGGCTAGACTTGGTTTGATTGTTTACATCTTTTTCGTCTAAATCCTGTAAGGGGTATTTGGTTGGACTAAACTTCAGTAGAGAAGATAAAGTTCCAGAACTCCAAGTCATCGATTCAGTGGAGCTCAGTTGTCTTCAGAGTCCGTTGCTGACAGCACTCAATAGAAGATCCTCTCAGCAGAGTTTTGAAAGAAGACTCAGTATGACCTTTGATCTACTGATTGAGTGAAGAGCTTCGTTGTCTTCGAGTCAGAGCTGACTACATTCAACAGAAGATCCTTATCAGCTGACTCAGATGAAGACTCAGTATGATCAGCCCTGATCTACTGAATGGATACAACTCAGTTGCAGAACAGACAAGGGAAAACGACTGCCCAATCCTTATCAGTCGAATGTCAGTAGAAAACATTCAGTATACGAGGTTAAGAGAGTCAACTCAGATAGAAGACTGATGTTTGACAAGTCTCACCTACCGCAAACCTCGACCAATGAGATGCAACCAATGCTTACCTACTCTGACACAAAAGTTGTTGTCATGTAAAGAAAGCCAACAACTCTGCGGCGGCATTTCGAAAATATATGGTCGTTTTCCTTAGAGTTTTGTGGCACATGGCATGTCCTCTCCAATGGATACATGCCTGGGTCACAACTATAAATAGAGAAGAGTCTCCAAACTCAAGCACGAGACATGAAGGGAACACTATCTTACAAGCATACAACTCCCTAGCGCACTCAAAGCAAAACCAATGAAGAACTTACTTATTTGAATATCCTTAGTTCTTTTCTCTAAAGAATCTTTAGTTCCCCTTCTCTATCTAAGCCTCATTGTAATATCTTTAGCTTAGAACCTTTGAAGGTGTTCACATTCAGTGAATTGTTCTTATTGTAAGAACTCCTTCATTGTAGGACATCATCCCCTCCCCTTCAAACTTCTGTTTGATTAGTAAAGTCGCTTAGGACTATAACTTGAAGGGTCTCTGTCCAATGCATAGATTCCTTGCTGAGGCTTGCTCAGATTAATCAACAAGACCTCATGTTCAGCAGGACCGTGGACGTAGGATCATGCGTATCCGAACCACGTTAAAAATTGTTTGTTTCGTTTATTATTTTATTGAATTCCGTTCAAACTGTTTACAAAATCATCTTTTGAAAAAAATGAACTTGAAAAGTTCACCAACCAAAACGGTTTTGGTTTGTATAAAAACATTTTCAAAGAGACGAAGTATACTAGGCCCCACACTTATCCGCACATTATTCTGCATACTGAACTTCTCATACTGACCTCAGTCAGTAGAAGGGACTCAACCGCTGAATCACTCTGACCCGTGATCAGAAGGTTTATCTGGCTCGGAATTTATTCAGTAGCAAAACTCAGTCATTCAGCTTACCTTCACATTTGAGGAAAAACTTGCAATCAGGTGTATTCACCCTCCCCCCCCACATCTGATACTCGTCTCCAGACCAACATAAGATTTTTAATTTAAATGTTTAATTATATTCCATTAAATTAGATATTAAATATTTAATCAGACCTCTATTTAACTGGACCCTAACAAAAGTGGAACAAATATATGTGCAAACGTCCACCTTGACTGGTATGCTTATATTTTTTGAACCTCGAATTTTGTGAGATGGGTTTTTCAAAAGTAAATTATTATTGAGTAGTGGGAGCGAAGTTGAAACGTCCACCTGAGTGGCTTATAGTAAACATGAGTACTCTAGCAGATAATAATTAAATAGGATGGTCAGTTAATTCAAATTGAATGCGGCATGGTTCTCGTAAGTATGTTAAATTCGAGAATTTGTTGTTAATTTGGTCAAATTAATGGTCAAAGCTTAGATGTCAAAGCGGTTACAACTTCCTGAGAAGCCCCTTCCCACCTATAATTACACAATAGTGACATGGTCCAGATTGATCGGATTATTAATTTAATTTGTATTAAGAAACTAGGAGTGGATTGAAAATTTAAGAGCTAGATATATAGCTTAGTCTAGGGGTGCACAAGTAAACGTCCACGGGAGTGTCTTACGAATGTGATCACTATGGCAATTCCAGTATTAAACATCATTGATTTATCAAAAGTTACTATGATGCTTAATTACGAATTATGTGCAAATATATGTTTTTTTCATGCTACTATTTATTTTATATTCTATTATGTCTATTTATTTAATTATGTTCAATCAATTCAATCTTACTAATCTGAGAACTTGCAATAGGGTTCTAGAAAACTCAAAGAGTGTAAGAGAAATCTTACCTTCCCAAAGGACACTTCGTCACAATCCTATAAGAACTCCAGCTTTAATGTCATTATGACTAAGAGATATTATGTTCTTTTTGAGTTACTCAATGTTTCAGTAGTGGTTGAGGGGGTTATAGGAAATGACAAAGGTGCTCAAGTTTTTAACACCTCTAGTAGCTCAAGGAATCATCTGAAAGGTGAAAACCAGAAAAAGAGCAACAAGGGTGGTCAGGTTAAAAAAAATAGTGGGAGTAGGAAGACAAGTCCTACCGACGGCTTTGAAAGTCAATGGGGAAGGGAAAGTTCTTCAAGTACGGTAAGAAACGACATTGGAAGACTTGTTGTCCAAATGTCAAGGCAAAATAGAAAGAGAAGCGGGTCGGTCTTATAACTGAACTGTTCTAGTTTCCTCTTCTATCCATGAGTGGGTAGTGGATTAGGGGGGTAACTGATCATGTTTATTACACCTTGTAAGGTTTCTTGCAGAAAAGGTAACTGAGTGATGGAGAGGTCTTAGTGTCCATGTGCAATGGATGAAAGTTCATGCAATTGCTGTTAGAGGTTTACATCTATCTTTTGATAGTTTTGTTTTAGTATTTAAAGACATGGTATATGTGCCTGAGTTTAAGCGAAACAACAATTTTATTTCAAAACTCTATAGTGTGGATGGTTATAAATCAAGTTTTGATAATGATGTTCCTATTTTGAAAGACGGTGATTTAATCTATGGTGGGCCTTTAAACGGATCTTTATTACTATTACTGGCAAACCGCGTAATTATGTTCATGTTACTTCCTCATCATCAAACTCCAAGAAGAGGAAAGAATCTTCAAAAAAGAATCTAACCTACTTGTGGCATCTAATACTAAGTCACATCAATCTGAATAGGATCCAAGTTGAACGAATTCCATCATGTGAATCCTACTTGGAGGGAAAGATGGTGACTGAGCCTTTTTAAGACGAAGGATTATAAAGCCACAAAAGTGCTAGGTTTGATCCATTCTGATTTGTGTGAGCCTATGTCTACACAAGCTCGTGGAGGATATGAGTACTTCCTCACATATATTGAGGTATGAATATTTTTAGCTTCTTTTCCACAAGTCTGATTGCTTCGAGTTTTTCAAGGAATTTAAGGCGGGAGTGGAGAAACAAATCAAAATGCTATGATCTGATCGTGGTGGTGCATATCATTGTAACAAGTTCAAAGATTAATTGACAGAATGTGGGATAACGTCCCAATTGACAGCACCGGGCAAGCCTCAGCAGAATCGTGTGTCAAAGACAAGAAATCCAACTCTACTAGAGATTGTTCGTTCAATGATAAGTTATGCACACGTTTCCTGTTTCTTTTTGGGGATTGGTGATCTATGGATTGCACCAAATTAATCCTGCAAATCCTGAGATTTAAATTCAGTATTGTCAACAAAGTATCAACACAAGGAACGGAGACTAGTAATTATTTTCCTACTTATATTTGGTTTTGGTTAGCACCATGCAAATTTTGACATTTTTACTAAACTAAGAATTGATTATAACTACAATAAAAGAAAACGAATTAACTGGGTAATTAAGAGACAGGTCCAGCAGAATATCTACAGACACATAATTCCGATCATCGGCAATAAATATCAATTAATTCTAAGAGTTAACTAGCTAGGGACCGACGTAATTAAACTATCACGACCATCACTCCCACTTACTTTATCGGTAGTCACCATGTTGGGCATCGATATGAATACTTCTCTAATCTAGTCACAATCTATGTTGTTGGGCGATCAATAGATTTACTAATTAGACAACTTTTAAAACTAAGGGAACCTAGTTTAAGAGCCTACTCGTATGTTGAGAATCTAATAGTCTCCTATCGGTTTAATTCAATTACTCGTACGAATAATCTTGCTACTTTTCTAGCCTTATTATATGAGAAACGATAGAAGTACCAGGTTAGCTACAGATTGGGCAACCTAGGGTGATCATACCTATATTACTAGTCAGATTAACTAAATCAGAATAATGCTGAAACCCCTTAAATTATTCTGATTTAACCCCTTAAATCAGAATATACTGATTGTGCAAGCAAGACACTTTGCAGAACAGGACAGAAAACATGTGTAACCCTAAAACTAAAATGCACGAAATTCAAAAGCTAAACCGTAAATAGCAAAATACAAAACTAAACAAAAACGTAAACCGAAATACATAAATCAAGAGTACATAATACAAGTCTCGATCTCTCTACAAACGAGAGTTAAAGAAAAATACGAAACTAAATGAAAACGTAAACCGAAATAGATAAATCAAGAGTACCGAATACAAGTCTCAATCTCTCTAACGAAAACGGAAACCGAAATAGATAAATCGTCTTCAACTTCGAAACCATAAAAATGAAATTAAAAATGTATCTTTCTCACCAACTACGAAATGCATAAACTAATGGATCGGATCTTCAACGAGCTTGAAATGTTTGGTGGAAATCAAACTACGGTGCAAAAACATGAAAGGAATATGAGAGCGTGTATCAAAGCATGCCGAAGTCATTTATGGCCCCCCTTAATTCCTTTATATAGGCTGTAATCTTATTCTTCTAGGTTTAGGTTGAAATCCAAAAGATAAAAAAGAAGATATGAATAGATTTGGTAACAAATCTTTCCTTATCCATCTCTTAACTTGATCAAGAAACTTTCCTCTTTCAATGTTCATCCAAATAAACATATATCATATTAAAACACGCGCCACTTGCATCCTAGTCACGTGCCATATCAGCATCTCAAACCTGCAAAGTCGCCCTTGAAAGTGCTCTTATTGCACAATTAGATGACTTTTTGGCAATAAATAACTAGGTACGAAAATGACTCAGCAAATCTCCTTACACTTTATTTATACTGGCCCTCGACTATAAGAAGAACAAAAGAGAAGTACCTAGTCATTTTGGTCATTCCCCAAGACTCAAGTCACAAAATAAAAGATACAAGGCTCAAACAAAGACAAGAGATGACAAAACAAATACACAAGAAAAACATACTGACTCAAAAAATAAAGAAAACCAAAGAGAGAAAAGGCACGACAAGAAAACCAAAGAGAGAAAAGGCATGACAAAATTAAACAATAACACCCTCCTTAAACTTGATCCCTATCAAGTGTAACCAAAAACATAGACACGCAAAAGCAGACTCAAAATCCCCCTCTTTACATTTGATTCTTATCAACTGTAAGAACACAAAAGACACAAAAGTAGACTTAAAAACACAAAAACAAAAAACAAAAACAAAAATAAATTGAGGAGAAACAAATCACCTATCGCCTCGCTTGGGCAAGCGAGGTAGTCTGGACAAAACAGTTCGGTGAAGGCAGTACACTCGGGGGTCCAGAGGGTTGAGATCCGTGCGCAGCAGCTCCGTAGAATCTGCACCTACACTGGTAAAAGGATTCAATATTCGAGGTCCTGGTGGATAGAACTCAATGTTCCAGTTAGGCAATTCATACAATAGGCGAGAATGCCTCAACAAAGATATCAAAAGCAGTGGGTGGGGGCACACTAGTAAGATGTTGGTCATCATATATTACGTTTAATGAACGTAGCAAGTAAATTGCCCAAAGTAAGATGCCGTGCGGTGTGACTAGAGATAACAAACATGTCTTTCGCAACCCAAAATCCTAAATTTACCTTTTGGCAAGCATGCATACACCATAAGAAATAAAGCTCATTAGCGTGACCTTATCAAAGACCATGCTCTTACCGGTTAAATTATGTATTAAGTATTGATGACACATGCCAATATTCGGATCCTCAATATAACTACATTAGGAACCTGAGATAGCAAAGTCCTCCCGATTACTTCGGGTTAAAAGCCTCCATGTATTTATCGAACCAATGTATTGAGGATCCTTAGTCGACAAACAATAGGCACCGGCTTCATACCGTTCCTCTAGGAATTGATCAAAAGACATAATACCAAGCCAAGCACTCCATTCGACAAAACACAAATGATACAAACCACGAAATAGACGAAATTTAACACTCTTCTCAAACAATTCTTTATCATGCTGAACATGAAAACTATAAAAGAATTCCCTAGCCACTTCTTTGTAACATACATAATGATGCAACTCCGACAACCACAATGAACCAATCCTTTTGAAATAATTAAAGAAGGTAGGAAGAATACCTGCGTGCCTTTGGACATCGCGGTTGAGAAGTTGGCCGCTTCGGAACTCCTTGCTTTCGCGCTCCAAAAGGCGTTTGTCCATGTATTCTATCTCAAACCGGGGAAGGGCAGCGACGTCCTCAGGAGTATCCAACTGCATTAAGATTTGATTCCTATAAATGTTATCTTGAGGGAACTCGGAGGAGGAGTTGGAGTCGGCTAAGGACAAGCCACTCAAATTGAAGTCACCCTCATAAATGCCATTGTGGTTGTCAGAGATATAATATTAGTCCTCTTCTTGGCTCGGCAAGTCACCATGGAGTCTCTCTTCCCAATTAGCTCCGCCATAGTAAGTCGGTGCATGTTGCTCTTTTAGAAATAACGACCACTCATAAACGGTTTGAGGAGAGCGTGGACGGTTGGAGGAAGAAGCGTCATGAGTTA
This sequence comes from Lavandula angustifolia, assembly GCA_028984105.1. Classification (NCBI taxonomy): domain Eukaryota; kingdom Viridiplantae; phylum Streptophyta; class Magnoliopsida; order Lamiales; family Lamiaceae; genus Lavandula; species Lavandula angustifolia. The sequence continues at coordinate 10,902,128 of CM054808.1, forward strand.
GATTCGTGGGTGGCTTCCTTGCCTTAGATCGGCGGCTTCATGGCGGAAAAGGTGGAGGCGTCGGCTCTAGATAGGGTTCGAGAATATCTTCGGGAGTAACCGCTCTCGGCGGTTGTGTTTGCTCTTGAATCTCTATGACCCTTCATCTTTGTATCTGTCTTCTTGGCAGTTTAGGTGGAAATGAGGACTCAACAACAAACCTAGATCTAGAACCATGTTCCTCAACTTCCGGCGGTGACGATATCATCTCGCTCATACTCAAAATTCGGTGGTGGTGAAGGTTTGGGCTCAACGAAAGGGACTTGTCGAAGCAACACCGCAAGTCGAGGCATGGTTGTGGGTCGTGCACGGAGGGCTTCCGTCTTAAGATCATCCGGGACAGTGGTCATCCAGCGAGCGGCGGCGGCTAATCCGCTCTTCTTCTTTGGAGCCATGGATTGTTATTGGAGATGGGTTGGTTGGGGAGGTGAAAGATGTTGAAGGGAGTTGGAATATTTAGAGAGAGAGAGTAGTGGGAGGCATAGGGTGGACAGAGGAGGTAGTTGAATAGTGTTAAGTATCTAGGGTTTTCCTTCCTTATCCTTTTTATATAGGTAGGATTTTGCAAAATGGTCCTTCCAATTGTGCAATTGGTAAGTGAACCTATCTCTTTGCAATTGAGTTCATCTCTTTTCATCAACTTCATTTTGCCAAAAATAATATCCGACCTTGCAAATCAAACCCTCTCAAAAGATCTTTTACACAATTAGGTCCTCCAAGAAATTTGAATTCCACATTAACACCTAAAATTTGCTTCGAAACTTCAATTAAGTCCTTGAAACTCTTCCAAATTGAAATTGGGCGCTCCATAATTTCTTCTCTTCAATTTCACTCGTCAAGTTTGCATCTACTTACACTTAAGTCATTTTCCATACTTAGTTAAAATATGAAAAAGAAGAACACACCAAGCATAATCACACGAAAATATAACACAAAAATAAGGAAACGGATACATGAAGTCCATACCTCATACATCAAAAATCTCACAGAATCTCAAGGGCTTTTGAGGTATTTCATCCCTCATGGACTTATTTTCGGTCATTTGGCAACAAGTACATAACTTACAAAAATTGTAGGAGTCAAGGTGTAGGCTCGGCCAATAGAATCTATCGCCCAAGACCTTCCTAGCGGTTCTTTTTGGACCGAAGTGTCCCTCATAAATGAACGAGTGGCAGTGGTGTAAGATCTCATTCTACTCATCAACGAGAATGCATCTACAAATCACTTGATCAACTCCCATTGTCCACAAGATTGGTGGATTCCAAAAATACTACTAGCTTTCACTTTTCAACTTTGCCTTTCGAGCATGAGTAAACTACGGAGGAAGCTGCTTAGCGGTTAAATAATTAACATTATTAGCACACCACAGTAATTTAGAAACCTTACCCACATATTTTAGCCATTCTGGTACAGTATCGTCTTGACTGGCCAACTGAGACACTTCCCGGACTTTAACTCCAAAGCACTGCTCGGGAAGCAGCTTGGCTAGGCTGGAAATAGTTTCTGGAATAGTGTAGAGGTGTTCTTTGGGAAAGGTCTCTTTGATTAGCTCTCCATCATCTTCGTGATTTAATCGACTTAAGTGATCTTCCACATGTTTTCAACTCCCTTCTTGTTCTTCACTTCCCAATTGAATTCTTGTAGAAGTAGAATCCATTGGATAAGTCTTGACGTTGATTCCTTCTTGGCAAGAAGGTGCTTGACGGCGGTGTGATTAGTATAAACAATGATCTTTGAGCCGAGAAAATAAGATCGATACTTATCAAAGGCAAATACCATTACCAACAGGTCCTACTCCGTGGTGGTATAGTTGCATTGAGCCGAATTTTAAGGTCTTTGATGTATAATAAATTACGTGTCGTCTACCAGATCAAAAGCATCGCACGGATCTCGAAAGGCTTATTCCAATCCGGCGGTTGCATCACTGGAGCTGTTGTGAGCTTGTGTTTAAGGAGTGTAAAAGCCTCCATACACTTATTATCGAAGTCGACTTTTTTTTCTTGTTGCAGCAGCCTTGTAAGTGGTTAAGCTATCTTTGCTAAATGCTTAATAAAGTGCCAGTAGCAATTGGCATGTCCTTGAAAACCACGAACTTCGTTCGGAGTTGTAGGAAGTGACAGCTTCGCAATTAACTCCACTTTGGCTTTATCGACTTCGATTCTTTTTTATGAAACAACATGACCAAGTACAATCCCTTCGGTCACCATACAATGCCATTTTTCAAAGATCAACACCAAGTTCTTCTCTACGCATCAGGCTGAATAAATTAAGAGTGTCGAATAAAGTGAAATAGATAAATTAAGAGTGCCGAATAAAAGTCTCGATCTCTCTATGAACGAGATTTAAAGTGCGGAATGTAAATTGTCTTCAACTTCGAAAATGTAAATATGAAATTAAAAGTGTATCTTCCTCTCCCACTACTAACTGCATTAACTAATGGAATGGATCTTCAAGGAAATTGAAATCTTCGGTGAAAATCTAAGCTACGGCGTAGATATGGGATTTTGTATACTGGAAGCATTTTTTATGCTTATATACAATGTGTTTTCGTCCTTACCACTATTTTATTCTCCTATCTGATAAATATGTATTTGCACATAATATCCTTTATCTTGTATAAAAGTTAGACTTGTGCACAAATTGGTTGAACTGACAAGATATAAACAATTATCACAGCTGAGACAACTTAAGGATAAGTTGTCGGTTTAAGCTGCTGTTTAGATAAGAAGTGACTTGTCTTAGCTGTTTGTCTTTACTGGTACACTTAAGGTGGTGTATTAACGGATCACAGTGAGATGTGTTTTCCTAACTGACCTTAGTGGAGAACCAAGATCTCGGTGACTTAGCTGGTCTTAAGCTTGGTAAGACTTCAGCTGAGTGCATTTGACTATCTATCACTTTGACCTACTATGGTGAAAGTCATCGCGACCGGATCTACGTATCTTGGGTGTTAGTAGTTGTATGTGGCTCAGGTTGGTTGTCTGTATCTTGCAACCGTATCCTAGTAAAATGGGTTGATAATATCCCCTGAGGAACTCGAAAGGATTAGCATACTAAACCCAGCCGATTGATTAAGTTCAGATGTGTTAATAAGGTCGAGTGGTACTACTCAAGAATATAAGATGTTAATTAATTTAAGCTGTCAATGAGCTTAATTAATTAATGGATATTTCTATCTTAAATACGGAGATCGATTAAGTCTAAAATACAAGCCCTTGCTCAATTTGGGATAAATGGGTAAGTGAGCACGGATTCTCTAGTGGAATGAATCTGTGTTTATTAATTAATTTTGCTCTGGGCTACGCATAGATAATTAATTAATTTGAGGCTCAGCTTTATTTCTTGTATTGGATCCCTGATCTGACCCAATTAGTTGCCTAGTTATTTATTGTCTCTCAGAAATCATTATTAATAGATTAATGTATTTTTACATTATTTAATAATGTTATTTATCTGGAATTAATTGGCTGGGCCAATTAACTGATAAATATTAGTAGGCCAGTGGATTAATTAATTATATTATGGGCTAATTATGTGGAAGCCCATTAGAAATATAATTAAATTAATGGGCTACAAATATATTAATATTATATTGGATTTTGACGCCTATATATATTAGTATTCTATTCAGAAACAGATTACACGCACATAAACTCACATGCATGCACGCGTAAGAGAGAGAGACAGTAATCTATTTTCTTCAGTTCTCTGACCACCCAGAGGAAGAAAAGGGTCGGGACACAGATCAAAAGATCTGACACAGGAGCAACAATCAAAGTCGCGACAACATACGAAGGAGAAAGGTAGCGTTTCTAACCCTCAATAATCCTTCAATTGGTATCAGAGCCTGGTTTAGGCTCTGATTGTTGCTGTTAGATGTATGATTAGGTTTTATTTCCGTCGTTATCGAGCTATTTTCGTGTTTGGGGCGGCCTGCGAGCTACTGTTTTGACCCCGTTGTAATGTTATTCTAGTGAGAAAATCCATGAGTAGATGATTGGACCTATATGTTATGTGATTGTACTGTTATTGTACTGTAATTGGTCCGGGAGGCATGAAAATCGAGGCGCGACGGCGCGGAAAGATGAAAAAGGCGAAACCCTTATTTTTGGCAGAACACGACCGCCAACTTCAACAGGCGCATGGGGGCGTGTGCAGAATTATTTTTCCGATCCATTCGAATAGTTTTGTTCATTTTTTCGTTAGCTTAGTCTGGATAGGTCGCACGACCCATTCCAGTTTCTAGTTTGCCCGGAATAGCATCGGAAAGGAGAAGTGGTCGTGCTGTCCAGAAAAGCCCCAAATTGGGCGAAAACCCTAATTCGGCTAGGGTCCGCCGCATTTTGCGGCGGTGATTCTCGACGGGTCCAGCGTCTGATTGACGATCGGCTTGAACCTCTAGAATCCTCGTCTTACAAGCTTTGAGTCGATAGGTCGTAAGGGATCATCGAATCCCGGATGCGAACGAAAATTAATGTCTGAAGTTGGCTGCTCGTTATGAATTTGTTCCGGCGAATCGTTTGAAATTTGGGAAATTGAGGAACTACTCTCAGCTGGAATCTATTACACGATGGTCGTGAGTGTTCCAATTACGTTTCCCCTCTTTCAATTGATCGAATCGCGGCTCGGAGAGCACGAATTTGAGCACCGAAGTTTGCCGGCGATGGGATGCGAAATTCGCTTGATTCCCGTCGAGGCGGCGGCAATAGTCGTCGGATTTAGGCCGCCCAGACATGTGGGTGATACCTAGAGACTACAGGCGACGACGAAGAAGGTGGCGCCGCGCCGTGGAGGGCGTGACAGCCACGCGTCTGCTGCCAGAACCATCGCGCGCAGGCGTGTATAATCTGCTTTTGCAGGCGACGGCGAGTGGCGTGGGGCAACCTCACGGTTGCGACGCGGCCGGCAGGAGAGGCAGACGGCAGCGGCGCGGCGGTGGACGGAGCCGGGACGGCTCGGCGGCGCGCGTCTGCGGCGGAAGATGCGCCGCGCGCAGCGCATATCTGTGCCGCCGCAGCGGCTTCTCGGCGCGGGCTGCCGGTTCTCGACTCGCCGTCGTCCGGCGCGCCCCTGAGTGCCGGCGGCCGGCAGAGAACCAGCCTGTAATGGCGGCGGCGGCAGTTTGATGAAGGTGATGATGACGTGGCAGCTGATGTTGCACGCCACGTCAGCCCTTGATGAATCAGCAGCCCGTGTGTCTGCCATGTGGCAGACCCCTGATGACGTGGCGACGATAGTTTTCGACGCAGTTTTCAGATTCGAAGATTTTGAAGATTTCGAAAATCTGTATTTTGATCGGGCAATGTAATAGTTAGGGATTACGTGTTTTAAAGCCCGATAACGACTTTAAATTTCCTGCGTATTTATTTTTTATTATGCTTTAGCATGCGATTATGTGATTAATTGTGCTTAGAAAAGCATGTAAATTGGATTTATGTTGTTATTAAAACATGTTTTATTTTTCGCGAGCACGTTTTATTATGTGCGCTTAGAAATTGCATGCTTTAGGAATTATGTGGATATGCATGATTCGTAACAAACCTTTTGAATAAAAAGACTAAGCAACATTAAATTAAATGTTTAATTAGATTCCATTAATTTGGATATTAAACACTTAATTAGACCTCCATTAATTGGACTCTACATAAAAGTAGTAAGATTATGTGAGTAAACGTCCACCTACGTGGCTTGCCTGCATCTTTGAACTACAAGTTTTGTGAGATGAGTTTTCCAAAAACAGTATTTGATTATTATTGAGTAGTGGGAGCGAAGCCGTAAACGTCCACATGCGTGGCTTGCGTGCCTAGTAAACACGAGTACTCTAGAAGATAATAATTAAATAGGATGGCTAATTAGATGAAATTGAATGCGGCATGGTTCGAGTAAGTATGTCAATTTCGAGAATTTGATTCTTTTTTGGTCAAACTAATGGTCAATGCTTAGATGTCACCGCAGGTACAATTCACTTGACATGGTCCAGAATATCGAACTATTAATTCCATTCGTCTTAAGAACCTAGGCGTGGATTGGAATTAAAGAGCTAGGTAAATAGCTTGGTTTAGGGTTACACTAGTAAACGTCCACCTGCGTGGTTTGCTAGTGGAATTCCTAGAGCCATTCGAGGTTTTTAACATCATTATTTTTCAAAAGGTTACAATGATCGTTAATTACGAATTATGTGCAAATTATTTTTTCCTTACATGCTTTTATTTTAATCATTTTCAGATAAGTCTGGTCGAATATTTTTCGAGTTCCTAAACAGTCACACCAACTAAACCCTAACGGTTTTAACAATTTTAAATAATTTTGCAAAGTGGAAGAGATATCTTACCTTCCCAATAAATGCTCTGCAAAGGTCCTATAAGAACTTCTGTTTTAGGACCGCTATGTCTAAGAACGAGTTTACTATGAGTATGTTACTCACATCTTTGGTAGCGGTCAAAGAAGTTATAGGAAAGGGCAAGAGTGCTCAAGTCTTGAATATCCCTAGTAGTTCAAGGAATCCTCCGAAAGGCGAAAACCAGAAAAAGAGCAGAAAGGGTGGACATTTCAAGAAGAGCAGTGGGAGTAAGAAGACGGTCCTTACCGGCGACATGCGAATGTCAAAGGAGAAAGGAAGGTTCTTCAAGAGTGTTAAGAAAGGACATTCGAATAATTATAATCCAGATGTCAAGGCAAAACAGAAAGAGACGCGAGTCGCTCTTGTAACTGAAACTGTTCTGGTTTCCTCTTCTACCCACGAATGGTTAGTGGATTCGGAGGCAACTGATCATGTTTGTTACACCTTGCAAGGTTTCTTGTAGAAAAGGTAATTGAGCAATGGCGAGGTGGTAGTCTCAATGGGCAATGGATCGAAAGTTCCTGCAATTGCCATTGGAGATTTACATCTATCTTTTGATAGTTCTGTTTTAGTACTTAAAGATGTTTAATATGTGTCTGAGTTTAGGTGAAACATTATTTCTGTTTCAAAATTCTGCATCATGGATGGTTATAAATTAAGTTTTGATAGTGAAGTTTCTATCATGAAAGACGATGATTTTATCTGTGGTGGACCATTAAACGGATCTTTATATACTATTACTTGTAAACCACGAGTTCATTTCTTCCTCATCATCAAATCCTAAGAAGAAGAAAGAGTCTTCTAAGGTAAACCAAACTTATCTGTTGCACTTAAGACTAGGTCACATCCATCTTAACGGCACTCAAAGGTTGGTGGAATATGGATCATTGGAGTCTCTCCAAGTTGAACCATTTCCAAGTTGCGAAACCTGTTTGGAAGGAAAGATGATGACTAGGCCTTTCAAGGAAAAGGGTTATAGAGCCACAGAAGTATTAAGTTTGATACATTCTTACTTGTGTGGGTCTATGTCTACACAAGCTCATGGAGGGTATGAGTACTTCGTGACATTTACTGATGATTACTCGAGGTATGGATATGTTTACCTTCTTCGCCACAAGTTGGATTGCTTTGAAACCTTTAAGGAATTCAAGGCAGAAGTGGAGAAGAAGCTAGGTAAAGAAATCAAAACACTACGATCTAATCGTGGTAGGGAATACCTATCCAACGAGTTCAAGGACTACTTGATAGAATGTGGGATTACATCCCAGGTGACAGCACCGGGCACGCCTCAGCAGAATGGTGTGTCAGAGAGAAGGAACCGAAGTCTCTTAGAGATGGTTCGGTCGATGATGAGTTATGCAACTTTGCCAGTTTCCTTTTGGGGATATGTCCTAGAGACTGCAGCATACTTGCTGAACCGTGTGTATTCCAAGTCGGTACAAAAGATCCCTTTCGAGTTGTAGAGCGGGCACAAACCCAGTATGCACCACTTAAGGATTTGGGATTATCCTGCTTATGTGCTAAATAGACAGGCCGACAAATTGGAATCACGTTCAGAAGTGATGTTGTTCATAGGGTATCCGAAGGAAACGAGGGGTGGATACTTTTATGATCCTAAAGAACAGAAGATCGTTGTTAGCCCTAATGCTCGGTTCTTAGAAGAGGATTACATTAGTAACCATAAATCTCAAGTCGACATCGTCCTTGAGGAATTACAAGGTGGTCGAGTTCCACTTGAACAGCCAGTTGTGCAAGATAGTACTCCACGAGTAAGTGCACAACTGCTAACACAAACCCGACACTCGTTCGACGTAGTGGGAGGGTAATATTTACACCTGATCGGTACATGTTCACTAGGGAGACGTTTGATCATCTCCCGACAGATGAACAAGATACCGTGGATCCCTGGACTTACAACGAAGCATTGGGAGATGTAGATGCAGATTCCTGGCGAATCTTCATTGACTCAGAATTTAAGTCCACAATTGATATGGATGTATACGAGATCACTGAACTAACTGAGGGCTGCAAGGCTATTGGTAGTAAGTGGGTATACAAGAGAAAGAGAGAGGACCGAATGGAGAGATCATGGCGTTTAAGGCCAGGCTAGTAGCGAAGGGTTTTACCCAGAAAGAAGGTATCGATTACGAAGAGACCTTCTCGCCTGTAGCAATGATCAAGTCCATTCGGATTCTCCTTGCCGTATCAGCTCACATGAACCTAGAGATCTGACAAATGTATGTAAAAACCACATTCCTAAACGGTCACCTTAAAAAAGGTAGGGACATCTACATGAAACAGCTAGATGGTTATGTGAAGAAGGGTGAAGAGCATCTAGTTTGGAAGCTTAAGAAGTCTATTCATAGACTTAAGCAAGCTTTCCGGTTATGGCACCAGAGTTTTCGATGAGGTAGTCAAATCCTATGGATTTGTTTCCTGTCATAACGAGGTGTGTGTACCGTATTTGTGTTAACGGATCAGTGGTGTTTCTTGCATTTTACGTAGATGACATCCTTCTCATTGGCAACAATGTTGAAGTGTTATCAGACGTAAAGATGTGGTTATCCGAGCAGTTTCAAATGAAGGACTTAGGTGAAGCTGCTTACATCCTTGGGATCATGGTTATCTGAGATCGCCAGAAAAGGATGTTAAGCTTGTCACACGCGTCCTACATTGACACTGTTATTTCTCGTTTTAGCATGCAAAAATCCAAGAGAGGTTCAGTACCTTTCAGACATGGCTTTTTCTATCCAAGAGTCAGTGCCCTAAAACGCCTGAAGAGAAAGAAAGTATGAGGCTAGTATCATATGCTTCTGTTGTCGGTAGCCTCATATATGCAATGCTTTGTACGAAAGCAGATATGTCATATGCTGTAGGCATGGTCTCAAGATATAAGTCTAACCCTAGAAAGGAACACTGGACTGCGGTCAAGCATATTCTCAAGTACCTTAAACGGACTAGAGATTATAGGCTTGTTTACCAGTCAGACAGTCTAGTGTCTTTGGGTTATACAAAATCGGATTTCTAGGCTAATAGAGACGAGTAGAAGTCTACCTCGGGTTATGTGTTTACGTTGGGAGGTGGAGCCATTTCATGGAGGAGTGCAAAGCAAAAATGCATTGCGGACTCAACCATGGAAGCTGAGTATGTGGCTGCTTCAGAAGCTTCGAAAGAGGTAGTTTGGCTCAAGAATTTCCTCCTGGATCTTGATATTGTTCAGAATTTGCCTAAGGCGATCACGATTTATTGTGATAATGTGGGTGCAGTGACAAATTCTAAGGAACCTAGATCTCACAAGGTGTCTAAACACATAGACAGAAAGTACCACATTATACGAGGATTCGTAAATCGAGGTGACGTGGTGATTGACAAAATTGGAACTGAAGTCAACCTAGCTAATCCTTTCACCCGACTTACGAGAAGCATGTTCGTGGCTTCGGGATGGTAGAGATGCTCCCCACTTAGGACTATAGAAACTTTTGTATAAGTGGGAGAAGATGCCGTGATAGATAAGATAGATAGCTGAGATATAGCTGGGTACTAGTTTGTACCTAGATAGCTGAGATATAGCTGAGTACTAGTTTGTACCTAGAACTGACACATTGTATACTAAAAGTTTGCTTTAGTATAAGTGGGAGAATTGTTGGGATTTTGTATACTGGAAGCATTTTCTATGCTTGTATACAATGTGTTTTCGTCCTTACCAGTATTTTATTCTCCTATCTGATAAATATGTATATTTGCACATGTTATCCTTTATCTTGTATAAAAGTTAGATTTGTGTGGTGTGTCGGGTATCACAGAAGACAACACAGATTGGTTGAACTGACAAGATTTAAACAGTTATCACAGGTGAGAAAACTTAAGGATAAGTTGTCGGTTTAAGCTGCAGTTTAGATAAGAAGTGGTTTGTCTTAGCTGCTTGTCTTTACTGGTACACTTAAGGTGGTGTATTGACGGATCATAGTGAGATGTGTTTTCGTAACTGACCTTAGTGGAGAACCAAGATCTCGGTGACTTAGCTGGTCTTAAGGTTGGTAAGACTTCAGCTGAGTGCATTTGACTATCTATCACTTTGACCTACTATGGTGAACGTCAGCGCGACCGAATCTACGTATCTTGGGTGTTAGTAGTTATTTGTGGCTCAGGTTGGTTGTCTGTATATTGCAATCGTATCCTAGTAAAATGGGTTGATAATATCCCCTGAGGAACTCGAAAGGATTAGCACACTAAACCCGGCCGGTTGATTAAGTTCAGGTGTGTTAATAAGGTCGAGTGGTACTACTCAAGAATATAAGATGTTAATTAATTTAAGCATTCAGTGAGCTTAATTAATTAACGGATATTTCTATCTTAAATACGGAGATCGATTAAGTCTAAAATGGAAGCCCTTGCTCAATTTGGGATAAAGGGGTAAGTCAGCACGGATTCTCTAGTGGAATGAATTTGTGTTTATTAATTAATTTTGCTCTAGGTTGAGCATAGATAATTAATTAATTTGAGGCCCAACTTTATTTCTTGTAGTGGATCCCTGATCTGGCCCAATTAGTTGCCTAGTTATTTATTGTCTCTCAGAAATCATTATTAATGGATTAATGTCTTTTTACATTATTTAATAATGTTATTTATCTGGAATTAATTGGTTGGGCCAATTAATTGAAAAATATTAGTAGTCCAGTGGATTAATTAATTATATTATGGGCTAATTATGTGGAAGCCCATTAGAAATATAATTAAATTAATAGGCTACAAATATATTAATATTATATTGGCTTTTGAAACCTATATATATTAGTATTCTGTTCAGAAATAGATTACACACACATAAACTCACACGCACGCATGCGTAAGAGTGAGAGACATTAATCTATTTTCTTCAGTTCTCTGACCACCCAAAGGAAGAAAAATGTCGGGACACAGATTAGAAGATCTGACATACAGGAGCAACAATCAAAGCCGCGCCAACATATGAAGGAGGAAGGTAGCGTTTCGAACCCTCAATAATCCTTCAGTAGAAACTTGAACGGGAAATTGAGAGCGTGTATCAAAGTGTGCCGAAGTCATTTATGGCTCCCATTAATCCGTTTATATAGGCTGCAATATTGATCTTCTAGGTTTAAGTTGAAATCCACAAGATAAGGAAATAAGATATGGACAGATTTGGTAACATATCTTTCCTTATCCATCTCTTAACTTGATCAAAAAACTTCCCTCTTTCAATTTTCGTCCACAACAAATTTCCACACCTTTCTCTCTCTCTCTCTCTCTCTCTATATATATATATATATATATATATATATATATATATGTGTGTGTGTGTGTGTGTGTGTGTGTGTGTGTGTGTGTGCGCGTGCTTCAAAAACATATATTATATTAATAGTTGCAGCCCATTAATATAATTATACTTATGATGGGCTTCAATAGCAATTAGCTCATAATATGGTAAGTTAATTTTGTTGGGAGATGATTCAGTATCCTAGTGCTCAGTAGATTTGAATGATCCCAAAACCCTACTTTGACTAATGAACCATTCAGTTGTATCTGTTTGTTCTGTCTCTGAGAGTTTCAGACTTAGTAGACATCCTTCCAACATGGTTCAGGCCTTCACTTCTGTCCGCTAGTTCTTCAGCAGACTATCAGCCTCAGTACCATGAGAAGAAGACTCGCAGTACTTGGACTCAGCAGAGCAAGATATCGAAAGGAGTCGGTGAACCGAACTCGGCAGGAGTAGTTCACCGAACTAAGAGTTGATCTTCGCAGAGCCGAACTCGCAGGGAGTATGCTATCGAACATAGATCAGACTCAGCAACGGCCAGACAGTCTTCTGACTGTTAGGAGATCTCATAAGTCAAATCAACAAAGTCATACGAGGTATAGAGAAGTCAGCTTCAGATTTACCTTGAAGTCTGTTTGTCTCACCTACTTTCTTCAGCCTCGACCAGTGACATCCAGCCAGCTGTCCACTTTCTGATTAAAGCCGCAAGTCAACATCTCTCTAGAGATGGAGGAAAAGGACTCGGCCACCATACTTTGAAAGAGCCGTTAGCTACCCAAAAGAGAGAGACATATGGATCGTCGTCTCCAACGGATATTTCCATTTCTCTGCTGTATAAATAGAGGGAAGATTTCAAATCGAAGCTCACCTAGAAAACGAAGAACACACGAGCATTTACGAGCAACTTAGAATCGACTTAAAGCTTTCCGCAAGAACATCAAGGAGTTATTCCAAGCGAAAGGCGACATACCAGCTCAAAGGCAACCGAGCTGAATTAGATCATATGCCTCTAGTATCCAAAAGAATGAATACGAACCCAGAGTTTATACTTAACCGTTCGTCGCTCTAGAAGCCACTTTCTCATTCCCTTCCCTCTAACCTAAGCTCAGCAAACTATATCTATAGCTTAGATGAAGGAGTTCATCCTTGAACTGTTCTTTATTGTAAAGAACTCCTTCATAGTTGGAGAGTTTGTCAAACACTTAAGTTTTATACCTTGTAAACTGAGACTTGCTCAGTATAAATCTCAAGACCAGTGTTTGTCCAAAGGCACAAACCGACTGAGACTAACTAAGTATAATAAAATAGCCTCCTGATCTTTTCGGGACAGTGGACGTAGGATTGTTGGATCCGAACCACTTTAAAAATCTCTGTGTTCTGTGTGCTCTGTTTTACTATTACTTTGATTACTGTTCATACTGAAAATCTCAGTATGGACCTCCGTAGCTGACACATCCAGCTCAGTATGGGTCATATTATTATGATCCTATAGTCAGGAGAGGACCTAAAAGTCAGAAGAAGAAGAAAGTCGTGCAGAAGGCAAAGGTCCGCAGTCCACAATTTCAGAAGATCAGGACTCCTAAACCCGTGAAGCCTCGAAGTCGAAGATCGACTCACCCAGTGGGCAAGTATGTTGATCGGAGTTCAAAGAAACTGCGTCCGAGACCACCGTGGTCGTGAGACAGATTTGGGTTTCCAAAACAAACATCTAAGTACCCAAAATAAAAAATAAAGGGTACCCGAATATAATTCTGTTTTGGAGGAGCACTAGGACCTTTGGTATGTGGACAACGGATGCTAAAGACATATAACATACCGTAAGAACCTATCAAGAATTATACTATCAAGAAGGACCCGTAATCGAGTTTGGAGACAACGCAAAAGGCTATACCAAAGGCTACTTAACACTCAAGCATTGGAACCGCTACATTTCCAAGAGTATCATATGTTGAAGGACTTCAGCATAATCTTCTCTCTGTTAGTCAATTTTGTGATAACTCGAATAGAGTTATTTTTAACGCTGGTTTATGTGATGTCATTGATAAATCTACAGGGAAAACAGTGTTATCAGGTTCGCGCAAAAAGAATATCTATGTAGCTAACTGGAACTCAGTTGAACCTGAAGCTTGTTTGTTGGCAAAGAACGAAAATAGAACGGGGTGGCTCTGGCACAAAAGACTCATCAATCTCAACTTCAAGACGCTCAACAAGCTAGCTAGAAAAGCTCTAGCAAGAGGACTGCCGAATGAAGTATTCAGCAAAGGCACTCAGTGTGAAGCATGTCTGAAGGGAAAGCAAACAAAGAAAAAAAATCCGCCTGTTCCATCGCCTTCCACTGATGGAATCCTTCAGCTGCTATATATGGATTTATTCGGTCCAGTCTCTCTAGTGACGATCAGAGGCAAAAAGTATGTTTTAGTGGTCATTGATGACTACTCGCGCTACACATTGTCATATTTATTGCCAACAAGTCTGGCGTCAAAACAGAGTTGCCTACGCTTCTGAAAAAGCTTAGTGTCGAGAAGAACACCAAGATTATAAAGATACGTTCAGACAGAGGAACTGAGTTCCTGAATTCGATGGTGGATGAGTTCTGCAAAACTGAAGGCATAGAGCACGAGATGTCTGCCGCGCGCACGCCTCAACAAAATGGGGTTGCTGAAAGGAAGAATAGAACACTCAAAGAAGCAGCAAGAACCCTGCTCGCAGACTCAGGACTCCCAACCAAATTCTGGGCAGAAGTAACTGACACTTCATGTTATACTCAGAACAGATCTCTACTGACCAAACAGCATAAGAAGACACCATATGAATCATGGAACGGGAGGAAGCCTTTCATATCTTATTTTCATATTTTTGGGTGTTCGTGCATTATCCACAATAATGGGAAGGACCAGTTAAAGACTTTTGATAGCAAGTCAGACCAGGGAGTCTTCTTAGGATACTCCCGGGTCAGCAAAACCTTCAGAGTTTTTAACAACCGGACCCTGTGCGTGGAGGAAAGCCCTCATGTTGTTTTTAATGAGTTTGCTACTGAAGACAGGAGCAGGAACTCAAAATCAGAATCTGAGGACATCGAGAAGCGGCCTACGGGATTTGAGCCTAAAAGATAAAGTTGAAAAGATCCTGCTTTGTTGGGATGATGATTCAGAAGAGGAAACTGATGATAAGATAACTGAATCTCAACCTGCAGTAGAAGTAGCTGAACAGACTGACTCTACTGAACAACGTCAATCCCAGGTAACTCAAGTCGATGAAGAAACCCAAGTGGTAACTGAGACCTCTACTGAGGATAATAATTCAGGGGGGACAAATGAAGTTCCTGAGCTGAATGCCCCTGAACCTGGTGACTTAGTAGACCCAACTCTCGTAACTGAATTACTTCAATCTTAGAATAGTACAACTGAAATGCTTAACTCACCTACTATCTGTGTTGAACAAATTTCAGATGAAGAGTTGAAACATCGTCGATCGTGGCTGGACGCTCAGAACAGCAGCAGCAGCAGTCTGGTCAGTAGGGTGGATCTAAACCTATTGATTCAGAAGAAGAGCAAGAGCATGTTTCATCTTATGCCCCTTCTAAAGCCCAAGAGCAATAAATGCAAGAAATATGGGACCAGATGGAAAGATATCTAGACAAAGGAGCTGAAGCTAGACAGATCAGTGAAGCAAGAGAGAGGCTCAGACTCGCAGATCTAGAAGCTCTGAGAATCAGGACGGAGAAAGAGGCTAGAGAAAAGGGTTCCGAAGGCTGAGATTCCCTACAAATACAGAAGACTCAGGAAGCCTACTGATCTCAAAATTTACCGATGGCGTAGAATTGATACATGGATGCCATGGGAACGGACTCAGAGGTGGGAGACGCTCAAAGCTGACTTTATTAAGAGGTACAACATCTGGAGATACTGGCCTGACATGCACAAGGCTACTACTTTTGCTTAGTGGCTTCTGAAAAGCGATCCTGAGATATATGCCAGAGTTCAGATAGATGTCAGAGTCCCAGCTCCTAGACCTCTGCCCCCTCCACTGAAGCTCGATGGATCATTACATGTTGGTGTTATAGAAGGAGAGGTCAAAAGCGCAGTCTAAGCCCATGATCTTGATGAGTCAGATCCTGCTGACATGGTGCTGATACAGAAGCTCAAAAGAGATATATTCAGAATGTATGGACTGCCGATGCCTGATGAGAAGTTTAGAGATTTAAAAGCACGGATCAAGCAGTTCAGGAAATAGTTGTTAGCTTCTTTGAATCTTGTTTTGTTGGGAGATGATTCAGTAGCCTAGTGCTCAGTAGATTTGAAGATCCCAAAACCCTACTTTGACTGATGAACCATTCAGTAGTATTTGTTTATTTTGTCTCTGAGAGTTTCAGACTCAATAGACATCCTTCCTACATGGTTCAGGCGTTCAGTTCTATCCACTGGTTCTTTAGCAGACCATCAGCCTCCGTACCATGAGAATAAGACTCAGTAGTACTGGATTCAGCAGGAGCAGTATACTGAAAGGAGTCAGTAGAACAGAACTCAGCAGGAGTAGTTCACTGAACTCAGAGTTGATCTTCAGTAGAGCTGAACTAAGCAGGAATATGCTACTGAACATAGATCAGACTCAGGAACGGCCAGACAGTCTTTTGACTGTTAAGAGATCTCATAAGTCAAATTAACAGAGTCATACGAGGTATAGAGAAGTCAGCTTCAGATCCATCTTGAAGTTTGTTTGTCTCACCTACTTTCTTCAGCCTCGACCAATGACAAGCAGCCAGCTGTCCACTTTCTGATCAAAGCTGCTAGTCAACATCTTTCCAGAAATGGAGGAAAAGGACTTTGTCACCATACTTTGAAAGAGCCGTTAGCTTACCAAAAGAGAGAGACACATAGATCGTCGTCTCCAACAGATCTATCCATGTCTCTGCTCTATAAATAGAGGGAAGATTTCAAATCAAAGCTCAGGACACATACAAGAACACACGAGCATTTACAAGCAACTAAGAATTGACTTAAGCTTTCCGCAAGAACTTCAACGAGTTATTTCAAGCGAAAGGCGACATACTTGCTCAAAGGGAACCGAGCTGAATCAGATCATAAGACTCTAGTATCCAAGTGACTGAATACAAACCCAAAGTTTAAACTTAACCGTTCGTCGCTCTAGAAGCCACTTTCTTGTTCCCTTCCCTCTAACCTAAGCTCAGCAGACCATATCTATAGCTTAGAAAGAAGGAGTTCATCCCTGAAGTGTTATTTATTGTAAAGAACTCCTTCATAGTTGGAGAGTTTTTCAAACACTTAAGTCTGATACCTTGTAAAATGAGACTTGCTCAGTATAAATCTCAAGACCAGTGTTTGTCCAGTGCAAAAACCGACCGAGACTAAATCGCATAATAAAATAGCCTCCCGATCTTTTCGGACAATGGACGTAGGATTGTTGGATCCGAACCACTTTAAAATTGCTTGTGTTCTGTGTGCTCTGTTTTTACTGTTGCATTGATTATTGTTCATACTGAAAATATCTTTCAAAATCATTCAACTGTGTTTCACTATAGCTTAAAAGATTGTACTAATATAGTGAAACAATTTTTCTTAAAAATGTTTTCTAACTCAACTGAATTTGGGCCTACACATTTCCGCACCCTACTGAACTTCAGCTGAACGGTACTGAATTCTGACCTAAGTCAGCTAGCAGGCCTCAGTGAAGTCATTCACTCAGCCACGCGATTCAGAACAACTTATCTGGTCTACTGAACCTGTTCAATACGGCATCTTCCAGAAAGGGACTGTTCGCGTTTTAAGTTAAGAAAAGTTTTCAGGTGTATTCACCCCCCCCCCCTCTACACCTGAACGTTTAGCTCGGGACCTACAATTGGCATCAGAGCTGGAGTTCTCTAAGACTCTTATTTTCTGAAACTGTTCTACTTGAACGGATCTAGAAAATGTTTTCACTGCATGTCATTCTTCATTCATATCACAATTTTCAATGTCTAATATGTCAGGAATCAGGATGGTACCTATGTTCTCAGTAGAGAACTACGGGGTATGGAGAGTCAGAATGGAGGCACATGTGAGTTCCCTCCACGACAGCATGATAGAGGTACTGGAGGACGGACCTATCGTTCCAATGATTGATAGTGTCGAAACCCAGGATCCAGCATAAGGAGGCGGCATGGTGACCGGGAAAAAGATCCCCAAAGATAGAAGCCTTTTCACCCCTAAGGAGAAGAAGCTTCACAACTTAGACCGGGTTGTGATAAATGTCATACTGACCACCCTGAGTGATTCCTATCTCGAAAGAGATCAGGACTGCAAGTCCGTGAAGGAACTTTGGGATGCTCTAGTGCTACTGAGTAGGGGGACTCAGAAGATCAAAGCAAACAAACTGGCGCTGGAACTTCAAAAGATAGAGAGACTGTCTTTCATGCCTGGTGACACGATTGAAGATCTTAACGTCAGATTTACGGATCTGATGAACACCATCAACGGGCTGGGAAAGACATTCTCCAACCGAGAAATGAATCTCAAGATATTGAGAGCACTGCCGGACGGATATTGGACTCCATTCGCTACAATTCTTAGACATTCTGACCTTGATATTGTTTCTCCTGATCATATCTTTTCAGAATTAATAGCGGAGGAGTTCGAGTTCGGCCTACCCCAAAGGAAGCAGCGAGCTGAAGCTAACACTCAAATCGACCATGCTTTCAAAGCATCAGTCAGTACAGCAGCTCTTGCAACTAGCAAGGCAGAACCTTCACTCAATGATCTACAAGAAGGAAACCTAGCTAAGAAGAGGATGAGGTAAACTCTCACACTCCATTTAACTCCTCTTTTCACTACACACACGACACTATTTCAGATGCAGATGAGAATCTGGACATCTCGATCGCCTGCGAAGAACTATTAGACGAGCAGATTCAGATGAGCCTGCAGCTCAGTAAGACTCTTCAGGAGTTAGATACCCTAAAAGTGGAGAATCAGAGACTTTCTCAAGAGAGTCAGGTAGCTACTGAGTCAGAAGGACTTGTGTTGAGACTCAGGGAAGCGATTAACTCGTGATGGCCAAGTCTCAAAGATCTAGAAGATCGATCTCGCATCGACCAAAGTGATTTGACTCAGAAGGATACTGAACTGAGTCTACTGAAGCAAGAATTGTCAGGACTTCAGACCGAGCATGAAATGCTTAAGAAAAGTGATGATGTCTGGAGGAATCTGATGACAGCGCGGTACATGGGCGCTAAAAAGAAGCTTGAGGCAATGCTAGCCAGCAACAAGCCTAAGCACTTCAAGGAGGGACTTGGATTCAGTCATGGAGCCTCCTCATCTGCCCCCATACGCTCAGAGAACAAGCTAGCTGATAGGTTTGTTCAAGGGGAGATTATCAACGCTGAGATCCCGAACCCCCTAGCAAAGAACAAACAGAAGATGAAGGCACCTCACCCCAGCTCAGTCAAGGGGGAACCAGCAGAATTAAATGGGCTGATCAGTATAGACCTCCACGGCTGATATATCCAGCTCAGTATGGGTCATATTACTATGATCCTAAAGTCAGAAGAGGACCAAAGAGTCAGAAATGGAAAAAGAAAGCCGTTCAAAAGGCAAAGGTCAACAGTCCATCAATTCAGAAGATCAGGACTCCTAAACTTGTGAAGCCTCAGAAGTCAGCATCGACCAGTCCAGTGGTCAAGTATGTTGATCAGAGTGGAAAGAAACTGTCTGAGACCACTATGGTTGTGAGACAGATTTGGGTTTCCAAAACTAACATCTAAGGACCCAAAAGATTTAGGTGCACAAGGACCCTTGGTACGTTGACAGCGGATGCTCAAGACATATCACATACTAGAAGGACCTACTGAAGAATTATACTACTGAAGAAGGACCCAAAATCGAATTTGGAGACAATGCAAAAGGTTATACCAGAGGCTATGGAACACTCTGCATTGGAACTGCCACAGTTCCAAGAGTATCATATGTTGAAGGACTTCAGCATAATCTTCTGTCTGTTAGTCAATTTTGTGATTACTCGAATAGAGTTATTTTTTACGCTGGTTTCTGTGATGTCATTGATAAATCTACAGGGAAAACAGTGTTATCAGGTTCGTGCAAAAAGAATATCAGCTGAACCTGAAGCTTGTTTGTTAGCGAAGAACGAAAACAGAACGGGGTGGCTTGGCACAGAAGACTCAGCCATCTCAACTTCAAGACGCTCAAAAAGCTAGCTAGAAATGCTCTAGCAAGAGGACTGTCGAATGAAGTATTCAGCAAAGACACTCAGTGTGAAGCATGTCTGAAGGGAAAGCAAACAAAGAAGCAAAATCCACTTGTTCCATCGCCTTCCACTGATGGAATCCTTCAGCTGCTACATATGGATTTATTCGGTCCAGTCTCTCCAGTGACGATCAGAGGCAAAAAGTATGCTTTAGTGGTCTTGGATGACTACTCGCGCTACACATGGGTCATATTTATTGCCAACAAGTCTGAAGACAAAACAGAGTTGCCTACGCTTCTGAAAAAGCTTAGTGTCGAGAAGAACACCAAGATTATAAAGATAAGTTCAGACAGAGGAACTAAGTTCCTGAATTCGATGATGGAGGAGTTCTGCAAAACTGAAGGCATAGAGCATGAGACGTCTGCCGCGCGCACGCCTCAACAAAATGGGGTTGCTGAAATGAAGAATAGAGCACTCAAAGAAGCAGCAAGAAGCCTGCTCACAGACTCAGGACTTCCAACTAAATTCTGGGCAGAAGCAAGTGACACTGCATGTTACATTCAAAACAGATCTCTACTGACTAAGCAGCATAAGAAGACACCATATGAACTTTGGAACGGCAAGAAGCCTTTCATATCTTATTTCCATATATTTGGGTGTTCGTGCTTTATCCACAATAATGGGAAGGACCAGTTAAAGACTTTTGATAGCAAGTCAGACCAGTGAGTCTTCTTAGGATACTCCCGGATCAGCAAAGCCTTTAGAGTTTTTAACTACCGGACCCTTTGCGTGGAGGAAAGCCCTCATGTTGTTTTTAATGAGTTTGCTACTGAAGACAGGAGCAGAAACTCAAAATCAGAATCTGAGGACATCAGTAAGCAGCTAAAGGATATGAGCCTAAAAGATAAAGTTGAAAAGATCCAGTCGTGTTGGGATGATGATTCAGAAGAGGAAACTGATGATAAGTCAATCGAATCTCACCAAGAAAAGTAGAGCCGAACGGATTGACTCTACTGAACAGAGTCAATCCCAGGTAACTCAGGTCGATGAAGAAACCTAAGTGGTAACTGAGACCTCTACTGAGAATAATAATTCAGGGGGGAACAAATGAAGTTCCTGAGCTGAATGCCCCTGAACCTGGTGACTCAGTAGACCCAACTTTCGTAACTGAATTGCTTCAAACTCAAAATAGTACAACTAAAATGCCTAACTCACCTACTATTTGTGTTGTACAAATTTCAGATGAAGAGTTGAAACATCGTCGATCGTGGCTGGACGCTCACACTTCTGACTTGATTATTGGAGATCCTTCAGCTCGTATAAAGACAAGATCCAGATTTTGTCAGAGAGAAAGCACATTATATTTCTGCTTCTTGTCTACTAAAGAACCTCAGTCAGTTGAGGACGCACATAGCTATGCAGGAGGAGAAACGAAGTATGGGAGCTTGTTGACAGACCCCGACATCAACATGAGATTGGAACTAAATGGGTCTTCAAGAACAAGCGAGATGAAAACAAAGTTATAGTAAGGGACAAAGCGAGACTCGTGGCAAAAGGCTACTGTCAAGCCGAAGGAATAGATTTCGACAAAACTTTCGCTCAAGTTGCAAGATTGGAGGCAATCAGACTATTTCTAGCCTACACAACACATCAGCGATTTAGAGTTTATCAAATGTATGTGAAGTCGGCGTTCCTGAACGGTGTGCTTAAAGAAGAAGTCTATGTAGAACAGCCTCCCGGCTTTCAACAGGGACATCAGGTCTACAGACTCAAAAATGTTCTGTATGGGTAAAAACAAGCATCCGGGGATTGGTACGATACCCTGTCTGAGTTTCTTCTTCAGAAAGGTTTTCAGAAGGGCACAGTAGACCGCACATTATTCAACATTCGACTGGAAGACGACATCTTACTTCTGCTGATCTACATAGATGACATAATATTCGGATCGAAGAACGTCATCATGTGTAAACAGTTTGATAAAATGATGAAGGATAAATTCGAGATGTCGATGATGGGAGAGATGAATTATTTCCTCGGTTTTCAAGTCAAGTAATCTGAGAAGGCAACATTCATCAATCAAGGCAAATACACTCGAGACCTCATCATGAAATTCGGTTGCAAATCTGGCAAACCAATCAAGAGGGAGTATCATTATACCATACTGAATTTCGTGCTATTATTGGTTCATTATTATATCTAGCTGCTACTTGACCTAACATAACTTATGCTCTAGGTGTCTGCCCTCGATTTCAAGCGAATCCTAAGCAGAGTCACATGGACTCCGCAAAGAAGATTCTCCGCTATCTCAGGGGAACACCTGACACGGGTTTATGGTATCCAGCAGATGATAATATTGAACTAACTGGTTATTCTGATGCTGATTATGCAGGATGTAGGATTGACCTAAAGTCAACTCCCGAACTTGTCGCCTTGGCGCAAGTTGATTTCATGGTTTTCAAAGAAACAACATTCAGTAGCGACGTCAACTACTGAAGCTGAATACATGACTGCCGGAAGTTGCTACGCCCAAATCCTTTGGCTGAGACAGCAGCTACGCGACTATGACGTCATTCAGAATGAAGTGCCGATCTTTTGCGACAGCTCTAGTGCGATTGCAATCACTTAGAACCTCGTACTCCATACTAGATGCAAGCACGTGGACATCAGACACCACTTCATTCGTGATCATGTCGAAAAGAAGGATATCAGGATGGAGAAGATCCATACTGACCATCAAAGCGCAGATATTCTGACCAAGCCTCTAGCTGAAGCCAGATTCAGAGAACTTTCAGTAGACCTAGTGTTGGGTGATGATTCAATCCTCAGCATGATCATACTTATGGGAAATGACTCTTATCTTCTATATCAGGATCACGCCGTACAAAGCCTCGTGCTCCGAACTATTGAGAAGATTTGAAGATCCCAAAACCACTATCCCGATCGGTAGAACCACTCCTTTAGTATTTGTATTTTGTTCTACCGAGGTTTTCGATACTCAGCTAGACACTCCCAGCAACCGGTCTAAGGCGCCGCAAATGCTTATTTGCCTTCAAAACAAAGCAACAAAAGATGGAGAAAAGACTCATATGATTCAAGGACTCATGCAGTAGATGCAAGTATATCAGAAAGACTCAGAGGATCTGGACTCAAGCAGAAGCAATAGTATAACGAAAAGACTCAAGTATTGTATACCGAAGTACTCAGCTCGGAGCAAAGATAATCGAAAGACACAAGTGATACTGGTACTCAGAGTAGGAGCAAGATAAAACTGAAAAAGACTCAGGAATGTTATCAGGAACTCAAAGCAGAGCAATGATATACGATAAGTACTCAATGTATACTGGACTCGAGAGGGAGCAAGATATCGAAAGTACTCAATGATATCCAGGACTTCAAAGAAGTGAGCAAGATACCAATAATAGACTCGTGTATACTCAGGACTCTAGATAGGGAGCAAAGATAATCGAAAGACTCAGATGTTCATGGACTCAAGGAGCAAGATATCGAGAGTAGTCGACCGAACTAAACTCACGGTAGTAGTTCACCGGACTCGATAGCCCGATCATCGATAAAAGAACTTATCTTCAGGAAGCCTATTCTACCGAATACGAGGTCGACCAAGAACGGCAGAGAAGTCTTCAGGGTACACGACGATAAATATCTTTTGAAAGACAATCGCAGCGTACGAGGAAGAGAGAAGTCGCCCAAGACTATCTCGAGTTTGTGCCAGTCCTCAACCACTACATCCACCTCAACGAATGACAAGCATTTACACGTGTCTTCTCACCGCTAAAGCCGCAAGTCAACACTTTAAAGGGAAAAAGGAAGAAAGAAAAGGCACGAATGCATACAAAAAAAGAGCCGTATTACTCATAAAAAAAGTAGAGAGAGTAGAAGAAGTATCGTCTCCAACGGATCTATTTCAATCTCTCGCTCTATAAATAGAGGGATTATTCAAGAAGAAAAAAAGGAATGCACGTATCTAGAAGCAAAAATCAAGAAAGCATTCAACGAGCAAAGAACCCAAAGAACTACGTCTTAGCAAAAAACTCAAAGAACATTCTCCATGCGAAAGACTACATTCTAGCTCATAGGGAATCAAGCTAAACCAACATAATAAAGCCTCTAGTATCCAATCGACGTTACACGAACTTATAGCTTACCTTCACTGTTCGTCGATCTAGAAGCTACTCTTTCATATTCCCTATCCCTCTAACCCTAAGCTCAACCGTTCTTATCTATAGCTTAGACGAAGGAGTTCACATCCGAACCCAATCCTTATATCAAAGTTATAAGGACTCCTTCACGTTGGAGTAAGTTTGTCAAACACTTTAAGTTAGATAGTGTTGTAAACCGAGACTTGGATCAAAATAAAAAAACCAAGACGCGGCTTAGCCCAAGAAAGTGCAAGCCGACTAAGACTAACTCAAAGATATAATAAATAGCCTACCCGATCATTACGGGAAGTGGACGTAGGTATTTGTAGCGATATCCGAACCACTTTAAAAATCATGTCTCTTACCGCTTTCTTAAACAGTTTGCATTTTGATTTTTACCATTCATAACGGAGTTCTATATCTTACTGAACCGAGACAACGTTTTCTCACAAAAACCAGTATTTGGGGCCTAACACTATTCCGCAACAACCAGAACTCATCACAGAAAGATACCGAATTCGACCTAGTCGGTTAGACGAATGATATCTCAAGCCCGAGTCAAGATACTTTTCTAGCCTTTATCTAACACGATTCTGTTAAAAAGGTGTCTAGTCTTCTGGTTTCAAGCATAACTAATTCGATAGAACGGCACCTTCCCCGAATTTAGGGTACTGTTCGTGTTCGTAAAGTTGAGAAATCGAATCAAGTGTATTCACCCCCCCAACTACACCCAAGACCGTTACACTCGGGACCAACACCTAGGTCTGCTGGACCCTACTGACTCCAGTCAGTAAGTGGATTCAGGAGAGGAGCATTCAGCAAGGGGGAATGTTCACTCTCAGTATTGAACTTATTCAATACATAGAGATTCAGCAACCATCTGCACGAGGTATCAGCTGACTACGTTGTTCAGTTGACAGGTTTGCGTATCTCTACTCAGTAGCCAATGAAATATTCTATGCATTAATGATTCAGATTCAGCTTCGTATTCAATGCCTTACAAAAAGTCATTTAATATAACGGTTTATATTTAATACACGACATTCTATGTAAAATATGCTGAACTCTGCAGCGCATTAAATGCATGTCTAATCAAGTTACTTATTTGGCTACATACAACTGTAATTTGACTTAGGTGGCTACGTTGATCATTGCCTATTTTATAACATTAAATCTTAGCCGTCCATCTCATAAAGCAGATTTAAATTGAACCGTGGATTAATAACTGTTCATCTTCTTGATCATATATAAAACATGTTCAAAGTTAGAAAACCGCCATTTTACTCTGCAACTTTTAACCCTAAAAATTTTCTGAGAAAAGCATTCCCTCCTTTGCAAACGTCTATTAAAACATCTTAGAAAATACTTTGGTAAATTTCATGCTTATTCAGTATCGTATATGTTTCTTTATAATATTCTTTCTTCGATACTGATACTTTCTTTTGCAGATTATATCATGACGGATCAGTCATCACTCCGGTTAATATGACAGAAATCCTTGAGAAGGACCGTGTTTGGTGCGAACCAATCATGGAATTCGACGCATGTAAACTGGATTTCATGGAGAAGATCTTCGACGCACTGAGGGCTTCAGGGCTGGAAGCCTTCCTCTCAAGGAAGCCATCTTACTTCCTTCCGCGACAGATTTCAGAGCTCTATCTGAATTTAGAGTCAGTAGACGGTGATATCCGAGGCCAATTCATTATTCATCACATCGCTGACCCCGCCTGTGCTGTATCGGAGATAAAGCATATGTCTATTAAAGAAGCTCTTCGACGGAGCTTTCAGCCTTCCCAATAGCCGGTTTCAAAGACAATGATATAAGGACGATCTCATGGATGAGTATCTAGAGATCTTCTCGCAAGAAGCCTACAACGCTCGTGGTCGCTTTCCCCGAAGAATGCCATGTTACCTCAATACAGGGCATTAGCCTACATAGTCACGTAGATTTTGACTAGTCAGGCTGGGTCATTCGACCAAGTGTCCAGACCGAAGATTCAAGTGATGATGGCCAAATATGACCATGCACAGATCAACTGGATAGAATCCTTTCTGAAGGAATTCATGACCATGTACAGCAAAGGAAAATTCGATAAGACCTCTAACTGTCTAGCCGCCAAAGGAAAGCTCCTATACAAAATGAAGTGACGGTCATGATAGAAGACCTTTGTGGTGCTGACCACTCTATATACGCTGGCAAAGGGTACTTCAACCCGAAAAAGGTGAGGTTCCAGAGCAGGGCAGCAACCCTTCAGTAGATCGGTTCAGGGCCTGCTGAGCCCAAGAAAGGCTCTCAGAAGACCTCTACTCCTTCCAAGAAGAGGTCACCTCCCAAAACAGCTCAAAAAACACTGACCAAGAAACAAAAGACGGTCAGTCAAGCTGTAGTTGTACCTCCCCTGCAACTGAGAGACGAGGCAGAGTCTTAAGAAAAGACTGTCTCAGTGGAGAAGGCCATCTCTACTGAACAGGGAAAGGAAGTGGAACAAGGGGCAGGAGCTGAACTTGTCACTCCTATTGCTCAGACCCCTTTGGACATTCCACCTCTCAGCTGCATGCCGTCTGTTGAGAAAGAGTCATCTCCGATAGAAATCGAGGATTTGGAGACAGCGTCAGAATCAGAGACCATCGGGATGGAGGCCTCAGCTCTTCAATCCAAAGCCTCCCGAGAAGTCTCAGAAGCCATTCCGGAGATAGCCACTACCCGACTTAGTCACTTTGGCCGACAGCCCGGCTTCACATTCTCGATCGTGTTCTAGGTGTGGTCTACACTGAATAGACTCATCTAACACCACTCCTGCGAATAACTTCACGAGGAGGAGCTACTGATCCGCGAGAAGATAGGCTACTACAAGCCTGCTCTATGGATGATCTGAGATCGACTATGTTAGCCCTGCTGAATGACATACTTCCAACTTCAACAGCCGCTCCCTCAGATGGGTCTGATCCCGATGATCAGGACCCGCCCCATGATTCAGGCCCTAAGAAGCCTGTTGAGGGATCTCAACTGGAGGAGGATGCCCCACCTATAACAACTGCTGAAATCCCACTCAACATCCTCCAACCAGGTCAGTCGGTGGCTGGTACCTCAAAGTCTACGGACCCAGTACAACTTTTGCTGGGGTCAACTTTTGAGGTAGCGCCCAGCACAAAAACCCGACGTTCGAAGACTGTGGCAAGGGCACTCAGAAGTAAGGGTGCTCAGAATCAACTTCTTGCCCGAGCCGTCCACAAAACATGGAAGCACTCCACTCAGGCTCAGAGTAAGGAGATAAAGGAGCTTCGCACATCTATTCAAAAAACTCCAGCTCCGGACTTCTCTACCATACTGACGGACACCTTAGCCACTCAGAGAGCCGAGTTTGAAAGGCAACAAAAGCTGATGGAAGCTGCACAGACAAAACTTTTTGAAGATTATAAAGCGAATCCACGCCCCATGCCGAATCCATATCTTCCCTAACTCGTGCCTCACAACTCGACTCCGTAATATTCGTAAGGCCTTGGAACAATAGATGGATCTGAAGTTGCAAACTATTCAGACTTTAGTGGAGAATTCCCATAAGAAATATGGAGAAGAGCTTACTGAAGAGCGGAATGAATTCCACGAAAGCCTCACAAAACTGCAGGCAGCCTTGGATAAGCTGGCCTCTGATTACGACAGTCTGAATAAGAAGGTGCAGGTATCTACCCTCGGCCCATTTGCTGATGCCAAAAAGGGAGAAAGGAAAAGGATACCAAAGGCACCAAGAGGAATCAGGTCAGTTAAGGGAGCAACCCCGACTCAACAATTTGCTCCTACTGGAACCCCAGGTCAGGCCCAGGGTGTCTCAGCAGCAGGAGCTGTAGTACCTGCTGAGACCGGCCCAAGCGGCTCAGGACCAAGAGATTCAGCAACCCAGAATCCCAGCGAAATTATTAAGGAGGTTGCTGAATACGCAGAGGAGGACTCTGATGAGGAGGAAACTCCTCTACCTCCTCCGGTGGCAGGTAAAGGAAAGAAGATTATGAAACTCCCAAACCCCACCTAAGAAAGGAACCAAAACGTTTATATCTCCTGAGGAAAAAGCTCAGATTGAAGCAGATGAAAAGCTTGCAAGGGAGATAGCTGAGGCAGAGGCTGCTAACAAGCCTAAGAAAGCGCCTGCCAAAGGAAAAACCAAGGCTCAAGGGGGAAGGAAGCCTGGATCGAGGCAACCCCCTAGGAAACTGAAGATCAGCGACGAAGCTGATAAGGAGAAAGAGAAAGAACAACAAAGAAGAACAAAGAAATTGGTCGAAGAAGGTGGAACAAAATCAAAATCACAAACACCTGCTAATTTAGAAGAAGAGCAAGAGCATATTCCATCTTATGCCCCTTCAAAAGCTCAAGAGCAAGAAGTGAAGGAAATATGGGATCAGATGGAAAGATATATGGACAGAGGAGCTGAAGCCAAACAGATCAGTGAAGCAAGAGAGAAGCTCAGACTCGTTGACCTAGAAGCTCTAAGGCTCAAGACTGAGAAAGAGGCAAGAGAAAGGGTTCTGAGAAGGCTGAGATTCCCTACAAATACAGAAGACTCAGGAAGCCTACTGATCTCAAGATTCACCGATGGCCCAGAATCGATACATGGATGCCATGGGAGCGGACTTAGAGGTGGGAGACACTTAAAACAGATTTTATTAAGAGGTACTACATCTGGAGATAGTGGCCTGACATGCATAAGGCGACAGATTTTGCTCAGTGGCTTCTGAAGAGCGACCATGAGATATATGCAAGAGTTCAGAAGGCCCTAGCTGAAAACATAGATGTTAGAGTCCTAGCTCCTAGACCTCTGCCCCCTCCACTGAAGCTTGATGGATCTTTACTTGTTGGTGTTATAGAAGGAGAGGTCAGAAGTGTTGTTCAAGTCCATGATCTTGATGAGACTCATCCTGCTGATATGTTGTTGATACAGAAGCTCAGAAGAGACACATTCAGAATGTATGGATTGCCACCACCCCGAAGAGAAGTCTAGAGACTTTAAAGCGCGGATGCGAAGCAGTCAGAAATAGTTGTTAGCTTCTTGTATCTTGTTTTTCTTTTCTCTAGAATAGCAACTTATGTACTGTACTGAATTTTATGATATATAAAACATCATTGATGTTCGGCCCTGACAATACCTTATTGTCTTCATGGCCTTGTTATTTATGCTTAACACTCAGAATCACCTAAGTGATTACTGACTCACACACTCAATGAATATATTCTTGTGTCTGTCTGTTTTTACTTAGCTTGATAGTTTCTTTCTTGATTGATAGATTGATAAGGGAGATTGTTGTTAGAAAAGGGGAAATTGCTGTTAGATTTCTGTATAGGTTCTGATATTTCTTCCTTGTACTCCCTCAGTAGTCTAGAACTTGAAGAACAACTCCACTGATTCTACTTGTAATGTAAGGAGTCTGTTTCTGACAGTTTGTAGTATTAGGTTTTGGCATCATCAAATATTGGGAAATTGTTGGGAGACGATTCAGTAGCCTAGTGCTCAGTAGATTTGAAGATCCCAAAACCCTACTTTGACTGATGATCCATTCAGTTGTATTTGTTTATTCCCGTTTCGAGAGTTTCGCACTCGCAGACATCCTTCCTACATGGTTCAGGCGTTTAGTTTTGTCCGCTGGTTCTTCAGCAGACTATCAGCCTCAGTACCATAAGAAGAAGGCTCAGTAGTACTCGACTCAGCAGGAGCAGTATACTGAAAGGAGTTAGTAGAACTGAACTCAGTAGGAGTAGTTCACTGAACTCAGAGTTGATCTTCAGTAGAGCTGAACTCAACAGGAGTACTTTCTTCAGCCTCGACCAATGACAAGCGGCCAGCTGTCCACTTTCTGATTAAAGCTCCAGGTCAACATCTTTCCAGAAATGGAGGGAAAGGACTCTGTCACCATACTTTGAAAGAGCTGTTAGCTACCCAAAAGAGAGAGACACATTGATCGTCGTCTCCAACGGATCTATCCATGTCTCTGCTCTATAAATAGATGGAAGATTTCAAATCAAAGCTCACGACACATACAAGAACACACGAGCATTTACGAGCAACTAAGAATCGACTTAAGCTTTCCGAAAGAACTTCAAAGAGTTATTTCAAGCGAAAGGCGACATACTTGCTCAAAGGGAACCGAGCTGAATCAGATCATAAGCCTCTAGTATCCAAGCGACTGAATATGAACCCAGAGTTTATACTTAACCGTTCGTCGCTCTAGAAGCCACTTTCTCGTTTCCTTCCCTCTAACCTAAGCTCAGCAGACCATATATATAGCTTAGAACGAAGGAGTTCATCCCTGAACTGTTCTTTATTGTAAAGAACTCCTTCATAGTTGGAGAGTTTGTCAAACACTTACGTTTGATACCTTGTAAACTGAGACTTGCTCAGTTTAAATCTCAAGACCAGTGTTTGTCCAGTACACAAACTGACTGAGACTAACTCAATATAATAAAATAGCCTCCTGATCTTTTCGGGACAGCGGACGTAGGATTGTTGGATCCGAACCACTTAAAAAATCTCTGTGTTCTGCGTGCTCTGTTTTACTGTTGCATTGATTACTGTTCATACTGAAAATATCTTTCGAAATCATTCAACTGTGTTTCAGCAAAGCTTAAAAGATTGCACTAACATACTGAAATAGTTTTCTTAAAAGCATTTTCTAACTCAACTGAATTTGCGCCTACCCATTTCCGCACTCTACTGAACTTCGCTGAACGGTACATCGATTCCGACCTAAGTCGCCTAGCGTGCCTTAGTGAAGTCACCACTCGCCACGCGATTCGTAACGGCCTTATCGGTCTATTGAACCCGTTCGCACGTCATCTTCCCCGAAAAGGACTCGTTCTCGCGTTTTAAGTTGAGAAAGTTTTCAGGTGTATTCACCCCCCCTCTACACGTGAACGTTTAACTCGGGACCAACAAATTTGATGTGCTACTTTTATTTATCAATTAATAGGTGCAGCCAATTAATTAAAGATAAATAATATTAATAAATAATGCAAAAGACATTAATCTATTGATAATGATTTCTAAGAGACAATAAATAATTGGGCAACTAATACAAAAAATACAGTCGGACCTCAAATCAATTAATCATTCATGCTCAGCCCAGTGTAAAATCAGTTAATAAACACAAATTCATTACCCATTTTATCCCAATTTGAGCATGGGCTTGTATTTTAGACTTAGTCGATCCCCGTATTTATGATAGAAATATTTGTTAATTAATTAAGCCAACTGATAGCTTAAATTAATCATCTTATTATATTCCTCAGTAGTACCACTCGATGTTATTAACACACCTGAACTTAATCAATCGACTGGCTTTAGTGTGCTAATCCATACGAGTTCGTCATGGGATATTATCAACCCATTTTACAAACAATTATATGTTTGCAAAATGTAAACAACCAGCTCTAGCCACGAATAACTACTAACAGTCAAGATACGTAGATCTGGTCACGATGACGTTCACCATAGTATGTGTAGGGTATGAGATTCAGTGATATAAAGATTTGAAGATCCCAAAACCCCTTAGCTGAATGATAAACCTTGATAATGTAATAGCTTAGTTGAGTTCAGCATGTTAGGAACTCAGTAGGCTAGCTAGAGTTCAGTAGCTGATAGGTTCAGTAGAACATCTTTTGTCAGCAGGATGAACTCTGCACCCAAGACTCAGTTGGGTAGCTCAGAACCCACTGAATCAATAAAGAAATTCGAGTCAAGTACTTAATATCTAAGAAGAATGTCAGCAGAAGACAACTCAGTACAAATGTCTGTGGAATCAGAGGAAGTCAACTCAACATTTGCTTTGGAGTTTGAACAAGCCTCACACGTTAATGATTCAGAGTTTATCAAATGGATGTAAAGTCAGCGTTCCTGAATGGCATTCTGAAAGAAGAAGTCTATATGGAACAACCTCCTAGCTTTCAGCAGGGACATCAGGTGTATAGACTCATAAAAGCTCTGTACGGGTTAAAACAAACACATATGGCTTGGTACGATACCCTGTCTGAGTTTCTTCTTCATAAAGATTTTCGAAAGGGAACCGTGGATCTCACTTTATTCAAAGATTCATCTAGGCGACGACATTCTACTTGTGCGATCTACGTAGATGACATAATCTTCGGTTCAAAGAATATCATCATGTGTCAGTTGTTCGAGAAAATGATAAAGGACAAATTCGAGATGTCAATGATGAGAGATATGAACTACTTCCTTGGATTCCAAGTCGAACAATCAAAAAAGGGAACATTCATCAATCAAGGTAAATACAGTCGAGACTACATCAAAAAGCTCGATTGTGCATCCAAAGAAACCGGTACCAAGATCCCGATGAACACGAATATGAAAATAGATCTTGACAAAGAGGGAGTATCGTAGAACGCATCGAATTTCGTGTTATTATTGGGTTCACTATTATATCTTACTCGCTAGCGCACTCGATATAACTTATGTTGTAGGTGTCTGCGCCGATTTCGTGGAGAATCCTAAGCGAGCCACGTCGACTCAAAGAAAGAAGATTCTCCACTATCTCGTAGGAACACCCGACTTGGGGTTATGATATCCAGCAGATCATAATATTGAACTAACTAGTTACTCCGATGCCGACCACGAAGATCGGGAGGATTGACCGAAAATCAACCTCAGTGAACTTGTCGGCCTCGTCGCAAGCTCATTTCATGGTTCTCCAAGAAGTAGCATTCAATAGCAACATCAACTACTAAAGTTGAATACATGGTTGTCGGAAGTTGTTTCGCCCAAATCCTTTAGCCGAGACAACAACTACGGGACTATGACATCATTCAAAATGAAGTGCCAAAATACTCGCGACAAGATCGGCCATATGTAATTACTCGGAACCCCGTTCTACACACAAGATGCAAGCACGTGGACATCAGACACCATTTCATTCGCGATCATGTCAAAAGAAAGATATCAGAATGGTGAAAATCCATACGGACTGTCAAAGGGCTGACATACTAACCAAACCTCTAGCTGAAACCAGATTAGAAGAACTTTCAGTAGAGCTAGGTCTACTGGACCTTAGTTATTCAAGTCAGTAAGCGGTTTCAGAAGAAATGATCACTTAGTAGAGTCGATCACAGTAGAGTAAGAGCATTCAGTAAGGGGGAATGTCTACTCTTAGTACTGCAGACGTTCAGTACACAAAGATTCAGTAACCAACTAAACGAGGTATGAGCTGACTACAATGTTCAACTGAGAGGTTTGCGTATCTCTTTCAGTAGTCAACTCAGCACATACTTTTAAAGGTGTTTGTCATAAAGAAGCTCAGCATCTCACTTAATTCTCAATAGAATGTCATTCATTAAATTCATTTTCATTAAATACACGACATTCCATGCAACTTAGTTGAACTCTGCTTTGCATTTAATGCGAGTGGTATCACCTTACTCATAAACAACTAATTTCGTTTGAGATTTGACTAAGGTAGCATGGTCATCATTACTCTTTTTAATTTTATAATATCATGACCGTCCACTTAAAAGCGGGATTTAATCTCAAACGTCGATTGATAAAACTTTTCACATTCAAAACAATCTAATATCGATGCTTATCTTCTTCACCCCGCTATTTTCGCCATATTCATTTTCTGCAAAACTTTAAGAACCTCTGAGATCATTTTGCATATCTACTTGCCTTCATATAAACTCAAATATTTTCTTACGATAACTCTTACTTCTTAAGCACTTTTTTTACTACCTCTAGTTTCAAGTGCTAACTATTGTTTTTGCAGATATAGTCATGTCGAATCTACAAGTTATTGCTCCGACTGACATAGTCGAGATCCTAGAGAAGGGAAGAGTTTGGTTCGAGCCTGTGATGGAGTTCGACGCCAGTTTCCTAGACTTCTTGGACAATATTTATGATGCCCTGCGTGCATCCAGGCTGGAGTTGTTTCTGTCAGAAACCCTCTTACTTCCTGCCTCACCAGATAGCTGAGTTGTATCTCAACTTGGCAGAGCAAGATGAAGATGTGGTTGGAACGTTCCACGTTCATGACATCAAGGATCCAACCACAGCCGTTCCTATACTGAGGAAGATCCCATTGAAGCAATCACTGATCAGCAGCTTCAGACTTCCGTCAAAGGGGATTAATCCTGCCGGGTACAAGGACGACATCCTCAATGAGTACGTGACCCTGTTCTGTGGGAAGACAACCACTTTCAGAGCTGCTTTCCCCAAGAGTAGCATGCTCCCCGCTCGTAGCCTCGGCCTACATAGTAACTCAAATCCCGATCACGGGCCAAGCTCATTTGATCAAGTATAGCGCCCTAAACTCCGCGATGATGATGGCCATATACGACAAAGCGCAAATTAATTGGGTCGAGGTATTCATCAAAGAGTTTCGTGCACAAAGTGTGCCAAGTTTGATAAGACAGCTCGTAGACTGAGTGCCAAAGGTAAGTTGTTGTATGGCATGAAGCTGTCTGTCGTGATAGAGGAGGTGTGTGGATCTGATCCTATCACCTACGCTGACAAGGAGTACTTTAATAAGAAGAAGCTCATATTCCACAACCGCGCCGGTGCTCTTCAAAGAATCAGGCGTCGCTAATGAAGAGGGTAAGGAGAAGAGGAAAGCCTAAACCCCTGTGAAGAAGAGTACTACTCCTCAGAAGAAGCCGAAGAAGGCTTCTGAGACAGCAGTAGTAGTACACGTGCTCGTGGATTAAGAGTCCCGAGCCGGGAGAGAAAGCACACTCTACTAAAAAGCCCGAATCCGACAAGGCGCCGATTCAACGTACAAAGCGTATTCGATGGATCGGGGACCGCGCCTAAACATATTTCTACCCCACCTCCCCTCTCTCAAGTCGACATCGCTCCACTCGGCGTCCATCCATTAGGCCGAGAAGCATCGCCTCCGATCAATTTAGAGGAGATGGACACCGATACTAAAGCCGAGGATCTCTGGGCTTGACATTCCGATGCTTCAAATCGGAGCAACCCAAGAGATCTCGAAGCTATTCCCGAAATCTCCAAATATTCAAACTTGGTAGATATAGCCACCGTGGCTAGGCTTCGATGCTTTACGTGATTCAAGGACCGGATTTCTCTTGAGAATCTCGATCCGACTCCAAGTCCCTCGAAACATCTTAATTCCAACGAGCTAGAGTTTCGTCAAGAATTGGCTACTCGTGAGCCTACCGACATAAGCTCCATAGATGATCTAAGGGCGGGTATGCTAGCCTTGCTTGAAGAGCGACATCCTTCAAAGAACCGTCCCTATTGTCGGGTCTTCGTGTCCCTCACACCCCGATAACCAAGACCCACCCAGCTGATGCAGCCCCGAGAAGCCCGCCGAGGGATCTAAACAGCGAAGGAGGGAGCCCACCTTCATCCGAAAAACATATCAGCTCCTCTCCTCCTCCCCGGCTTGGGGTCGCCGCGGTACCTCGAGCTCGCTGATCCAAAGACACCGTGCTTCCGGGATCAACCTATGAGGTCAGCTCACAAGAACCGCCGAAAGTCAAAGTTAGTGGCCAAAGAAATTCCGAAGCGGGGGACTCAGAATAGGCCCCTTGCCAGAAATGTGCACAAAATCTGGAACAAGGCTACTAAAGCTCAGTGCGAGGAACTCAGAGAACTAAAAGCTTCTATTCAGAATATCTCTTCACCACCGGTCCCTGACTTCTCTGCTATCCTCAAGAATGCCTTATCCGCAAAGAAAGTTGAATTTGACGCTCAGCAAGAATAGGTTCAGGAGCTACTGAAGTTTGCCCACACCACTCTTCTTGATTCTTTCAAGGCAATCGGCCGTACCATTAGATTTCCTCCCTCACTCGAACAAAGACTTTCATCTCTTTCAGAAAGAGTGTGAAGGGAAGATCGATGCCAAGTTGAAGAACATTGAAGACTCAGTAGCTTCCTCTCACCGAAAGTATGGTGATGATTTCATTACTGAGAGGAATGATCTACATCTAAAATTTGAAGGTCTTCAGAAGACCTTGGAGGAGCTCAGAAATTCTTTCCATTCGCTCAACTCCGAGGTAGTTCCCGATTCCCACCCCGCGCATATTGGATGATGCCAAAAAGGGAGAAAAGGTTCAAGAAAGAAATCACTCTAAGTGCTAAGCCTAAGGGGGAAGCTCAAGGAACAAGGGTCATTGCCCAGGGTGTCTCAGCAGGAGATGCAGAGGCTGAGACAGGCCCAAGTGGCTCAGAACCCTAAGACGGGAGGAGAAACTGACATGTTTGAACCCTCTCATAAAATCATAGAGGACATGACTAAGAGTCTCGAGGAGTCAGATGATGATGACTCAAGCCTCCGCCAGTATCTGGGAAAGGGAAGAAAGTGCCGAAAGTTCCCACTCGTAAACCCAAGTCCCTCAAAAGATACATCAACCTAGCAGAGCAGGCACAGATCGAAGCTGGTGAAAAACTTGCCAGAGAGCTCGATGAGGCTGAGGCAACCAACAAAGCTAATAAGGCACCGACCAAGGAAAGAACCAACGTTCCTGCAAGGAAACCCACTTAGAGGCTAGTCGCTAGGAAGCTTACTCTCCGTGACGATGCGGACATAGAACAAGAAAAGGAGAGGGAAGCTAAATAGAAAAAGAGTGGTGAATCCTAGCAAACTCAGAAGAAGAGAGCTGAGCTTACAATAGAAGAGATGATAAATTTCATCATCATTGCCATTGATAAAAGAGCTGAGTTTCAGCACTTAGAAGAGTTTAGAAGGCAAGAGGTTTTAGCCAAGGAGAAGGCGACTGAGAAGGCTAGTAAAGCTGAGAGACTAAAGCCTAGGCCACCTCCACCAAAGGACAGGGACAACCCAACCACTTCAAAATTCTTCAGAAGAGGCCGCAGACCCAATGATCAGAAGATTCTTAGATGGCCTCGTATCGATCAGTGGATGCCTTGGGAGAGGACTCAGGCATGGGAGACTATCAAAGCAGAATTTATCAGGCGATATTATGTCTGGCAGTTTTGGCCTGACACTCCGAAGAATGAAGCCTTTGCTGAATGGATTCAGAAATGTGATAATGAGATCTACATTATAGTTGAGAAAGCCATTGAAGCCGACGTTGATATAAGAACTCTGGCTTTCAGGACTCTGCCTCCACCTCAAAAATTACACAAATCTCTTTACACAGGCGTGATAGAAGGCAAAGTCAGGACTACAGCCTTAGCTCTTAATCTTGGACTTGATGATCCTGAAGATATGTCCAAGATTCAGAAGCTGAGATGAGATACCTTCAAGATGTATGGACTTCCTCTGCCCGAAGACAAATAGAAGGATTTCAAGGCAAGGATTCAGTGCTTCAAATCTAATAGGAAGTAGTCTTGATAGATCTCTCTGTAACTCCTAGTGTAGGAAGTGATGTAAATGTACTAAAATTCTCATATCTATCAATACATCTGTTACTTGGCCTGACAATCTCTTATTGTCTCCATGGCCTGTTTTTTCTTATCTTTAAGACTCAGAATCACCTAAGTTATTACTGACTCACACACTCATTGATTATCCCGTGTATTCGCATTTCAACTTAGCTTAGAAGACTTGAAGATACTCTCCATTTGTTCTCATTGTAATACTTGTAAGGAGTTTGTATATGCCTACTCTTTAGATTCTTAGATTGTGTTAGTAGCTAATAGTGATAGGTTTTGGCATCATCAAATAGGGGGAAATTGATGGGATGTGATTTAGTAGTTGATTTGACTGATCCCAAAACCCTATGTTGATTGATGAACCATTCCCCTGTAAAAGCTAATCACCTGTGTCTCTGAGTGTTTCAGGCTCAGTAGACTAGCCTTCAGTATGGTTCCGACTCAGAAGTTTTGTCTGTTGTCCTTCGCAGATTATCCGCCGCAAAGACCATGGAGTGAAGATTCGAAGGTGCTGGACACAAGCAGAGCAAAGATATTGAAAGGTGTTCGGGAGTCGGTAGAACCGGACTCGCAGAGCAAGCCATCGAACTCGTAGTCCTGACCTTTAGTAGAGTTGAACTTAGATGGAGTATACTTCTGAACCTATGGGTCGGACTCAGCAACGGCCTGTCAGTTTCCTTAACTGACAGAAGACTTCAATGTCATTTCGCAGAATGGTCCGAGGTCGCATAACCGAGAGAAGTCGCTTCCGTATCAACCTTGAAGTCCGCAAGTATCTCAACCACTTTATCGTACCTCGACCAATGACTAGCAGCCGATAGAAAAGTATTCGCTAAAAGTCGCAAGTCAACCACTTTCCCGAAAAAGATAGTGGACTCTGCGGAAATTCAAAAGAGCCATTAGCTACCCAAATAAAGTGAGACGTGGACAGTTCGTCTCCAATGGATCTATCCATAGCTCAAGTCTATAAATAGAGGGAAATCATTTTTTTAGTACGAGACGAGACACAACACAGCGACATACAAACAGAGCATCAAGCTAAAAAGAACACAAGCTATACACGACGAAGTTCAGAGCAAAACCTTAGCGTGAAAAGCATTCATCTACTCTCAGGGAACAAAAGCTTACATAGAACTCAAGCCTCTAGCATCCAAGTGAAGAACACGAACATAGAGAGATTATTCCTCATTGTTCTTCATTCTAGAAGCCTTTCTTGTTCCATTTCCGTCTAACATAAGCTCAACTGTTTTTATCTATAGCTTAGACCGAAGGAGTTCAATTTATTGAACCTTTCTTAGTGTTAAGAACTACTTCATCGTTGGAGATACATTCAACGATGTTGCTCTGTATAATTACAAGACGGTGTTTGTCCAGTGTAAAAACTGACTAAGACTAACTCAGTATAATAAAAAAGCCTCATGCCTTGTTCAGGACAGTGGACGTAGGATCTTGCGTATCCGAACCACTTTAAATGTCTCTGTGTTTAAAACTGTTGCATTGATTTAACTGTTCATACTGAAAATCTTTTAGAAAATCATTCAACTGAGTTTAAGTAACAAGCTTAACTGACTGCACTAATCTACTGAAACAGTTTTTATAAGCAAATGTTTTCAAACCAAACTGAATTGGACCTACACTTTCCGCACGCTATTGAATACTGCTGAACGCGTCTGAATTCTGACATCGCCGCCCACCGTAGCTCAAGCACTTTCGGGCCTCTCGTCCACGCGATCTAGAATAGCTTCCCTGGTCTACTGAACTTATTCAGTAGACAATCTCCGTTATCGGACTGTTCGCATTCAAGTTTGAGAAAAAGGTTTTCAGGTGTATTCAA
The DNA here is from genome assembly GCA_028984105.1 of Lavandula angustifolia. Classification (NCBI taxonomy): domain Eukaryota; kingdom Viridiplantae; phylum Streptophyta; class Magnoliopsida; order Lamiales; family Lamiaceae; genus Lavandula; species Lavandula angustifolia. Next base: position 10,941,321 of record CM054808.1, read on the forward strand.
CCCCCCTCTACACCTGAACGTTTGACTCGTGACCAACAAAATAAATTTTAAAATGAGAGATTCTAATTTTAACTAAATATATATCTTTTATTTAAATCCTACATGAGATGCCAATATAATCTTTTACATATGTATTTATAGTAAACGGATCTTTTATTAACACCTCCTTTATAAAAGAATTGTGAACAAATGTCTACTTTCCATTTAATAGATGTACGGTAAAGATTGTAGAAGAGATATCTAAATTAAAAATCTTTATTTATTTTCATTAAGGTATAAATGTAATTTTAGCATTTTTTTCTTTATTAATATATCTTATATCATCTTTCTGAATTGTTTCCTAATTCTTCTGCCCATTCGTATTTGTCAAAAACAAGTTATTTATTATTTTATTTTAGAAAGTATAAATATGTATTTTTAAATTTACTATGTGACAAGTCAATATTTTTGTTACATAGATCTATTGAAATTTTAACTTTTTAAATTAAAATATATAATGTTCTTATTGAAAATAAAATACTCTACTTTTTACATCATTATTGAAAAAGGGAAGTTTCTTAAGAAAAGATAAAATTTATTAATTTTGAATATCTTTAGTTTTCAATAAGATACTAGATTCAGAATTATTTTTTAATTAACAATAATTTAGGAATTAGTTTTTCTATGGTAACATTTTGAGAATAAATTTTTTGAAAGTAATATTTTGAAAATTTGGCCGACAATTAAATGCATAAAATGGAGTTGCTACGACTGCTACTTCACGAGCAAACAAGGAAAGAGAACTAAAACAAGAAGAGAGCAGTCAAACAAGCAATCCGAAAAGCTTAAGTCTTCCGCAAGAACTCGAAGATCTATCTCCGGCGAAAGACTACATCCTAGCTCATAAGGGAACCAAGTTGAACCTATATACAAGCCTCTAGTATCCAAACGACGCAACACGAACCCATAGCTATAACTCAGTTGTTCGTCGTTCTAGAAGCTACATTCTCATTCCATATCCCTCTAACCCTAAGCTCAACCAATCATATCCATAGCTTAGACGAAGGAGTTCATATTTGAACCTAATCCTTATTGTAGAAGGACTCCTTCACTGTTGGAGAGTTTGTCAAACACTTTAGTTTGATAACCGTTGTAAACTGAGACTTGCTCAGTATAAATTCCAAGACGCGGCTTTGTCTTGTGTACAAGCTGACTGAGACTAACTCAGTATAATAAATAGCCTCCTGACCTTTCGGGACAGTGGACGTAGGATCCTGTGTATCCGAACCACTTTAAAAATTTGTGTCTCTTAACTGTTCTCTTATTTAACGTTACATTGATTTTAACCGTTCATACCGAAATTTATCCTTTAAAATCATACAACTAAGTCTCAAGCATACCGAACCGTTTTTTCGCCGAATTGAGACCGTCTTGATAAAACGTTTTCCACTCAACCGATTTGGGCCTACACACTTCCGCACCACCGAACTCTATCTCGCCGATACCGAATTCGACTCAACCGCCCAGCGTATCTCGCAGATTCGTACTCTTTGCCAAACACGATTCGTAACGGCCTATTTGGTCTGCTGAATTCTTTCAGTACGGCACTTTCCTAAACAGGACTGTTCGTGTTCAAAGTTGAGAAAATCAGATTCAGGTGTATTCACCCCCCCCCCCCTCTACACCTGAACGTGCTCTCGGGACCAACAAAATGGGAATTTCATTCGAAATTATAAGATTGACAATTTAAAAGATTTTTTCCTTTTATATATATGTATTCGATTGAGTACTATTTTTTTAAGAATAATATTTATGTAATTAGTATGTGGAAGAGATTCTAACTTTATCAAAATATATATCTTTTTATTTAAAACCTACGTGAGATGCCAATAGATTCTCTTACATATATATTTCTTGGAAATGAATCTTTTATGAACATTCTTTAATGAAAGATTGTGAACAAATCTCTACCTTCCATTTTATAGAGGTAGGGTAAAGATTGTAGAAGAGATATATAAATTAGAAATCTTTATTTAATTTTATTAAGAGTATAAATGTATTTTAGCATTTCTTTTCCTTTATTAATATATCTGATTTAATCTTTCTAAATTGTTTCCTAATTCTTCTGCCCAATCGCGCGTATTTGTCAAAAACAAGTTATTTAATTTATTTTATTTTACAAAGTATGAATATGTATTTTTAAATTGAGGTACACTCGTGTGCAACGGATGTTTGGTACATTCGGGTCAAAGATGATTCGATTTTGACCCAATAAGATCTGAGTTTACTTGTATTAAAAATAATATAATAATAAATATACAATAAAATTGTACTCTCTCTCTCATTTCTCTCGCTCATTTATGCCTCTCTCCGCCTATCCGCCTCCCGTCTCTCTCTCTCTCTCTCTCTCTCTCTCTCTCTCTCTCTCTCTCTCGCCTCTACGTATCCGCTCTCTGTCTCCTCTCTCTCGCTCCGATCTCTCTCGCTTTCGCTTTCCACATCAAATCTTCGCAACGAATGTATGAGTGCCTCCTCCGTCTACCTCTCGATCTCTCCACCTTTGCTTTCTACCTCGGATCTTCACAATGAATGTATGAAACGTCGCGCCGGGGTAATGCTTCACCAAATCTGTGTGTTTGCCTCTCTCTCTCTCTCTCTCTCTCTCTCTCTCTCTCTCTCTCTCTCTCTCTCTCTCTCTCTCTCTCTCTCTCTCTCTCCTTATCCCTCGGACAAGTGGTGGCGTAACTAGCGCATTCGTTATGAGTTTATAAGATTTCTTGAGTAGAATTGTGCTTGTCCGTTATGAAGTGGTTCACCAAACAAGTTCCTTGTTATTTTACAAGATTCTTTTACATATTTTCATCGAATTTCATACATGTAGATTGTAACTTCTCTTGTTTGGTCTGTTTTGGTATCCATGCGTCCAAGAAATGACACTTTTATTCACAATAATTAATACTCTAAGATGTTTGTTGCAATTAACACAGCTATTCATTGAAAATGACACTATATGAACATGTGTCACTCTCTTTCAAGACAATTGACACTTTTATTCATTACGATTGCCACTTTCAGATAAATAACACGTTTGTTCGTTGAAATCGATACATTTATTCAGTACAACACACTCTATGAGAATCTGACACTCTCTTCTGAGATAATTGTCACTTTGGTTTATTACGATTAACACTTTCTGATAAATAATTGTTGGTTCTGAGATAAACGTTCAGGTGTAGGGGGGGGTGAATACACTTGAAATCTCAACTTAAAACGCGAACAGTCCAATTCAGGAGAGTGTCTTGCTGAATAAATTCAGTAGACCAGGAAAGTTGTTTTGTATCGCGTGGACAGAGTGACTGACTATACTGAGGCCTGCTAGCTGACTAATGTCGAATTCGCACCGTTCAGCAAGAGTTCGCAGCGCGCGGAATAGTGTAGGCCCGATTCACCGAGTTGAAAACATTTTTATTAAAACTGCTTTCAATAGTTTAGTGCACTCGCTTTAAGCTTTGCTTTGAAACTCGTTGAATTATTTTGTAAAACGGTTTTTATTATGAACAGCTTAAATCAATGCAACAAGAAAAAGAACCCAACGATTTTAAAGTGGTTCTGGATATCAAACAATCCTACGTCCATTGTCCCGAAAAGATCAGGGGGCTATTTTATTATACTTAGTTAGTCTCTGTTGGTTTTGCATTGGACAAACACTGGCCTTGAGGATTATACTGAGCAAGTCCCAATTTACAAGGATCAAACTATAAAGTTTGACAAACTCTCAGACGATGAAGGAGTTCTTAATAATAAGAACAGTTCAAGATATGAACTCCTTCGGTTCTAAGCTATAGATATTTCAGTGGAGCTTAGGTTAGAGGGAAGGGAATGAGAAATGGCTTCTAGAGTGATGAACAATGAGGAATAAAACTCTCTGGGCTCGTGTTGGATCACTTGGATACTAGAGGCTTTGATTCTATTCAGCTTGGTTCCCTAGAGCAAAGATGTCGCCTTTCGCTTTGAGTATTTCTCTGAAGTTCTTGCGGAAAGCTTTGTAACTTGTTCGTGCATTGCTCGTAATCGCTATGTGTTGTTCTTTTTTATTTTCCCTCTATTTATAGAGGTGAACTATGGATAGATCCGTTGGAGACGAACAATATACGTGCCACTCTCTTTGGGTAGCTAACAGCGCTTTTAAAGAATCACGCAGAGTCTTTTCCTCCATTTCCGGAAAGTTTGTTGACTTATAGCATTTACCAGAATATGGACAGCTGGCTGCTCATCATTGATCGAGGTGTAGAAAGTAGTTGAGACACACAGACTTCAAGGCAGATACTGAAGTTGACTTCTCGGATGTGAACAACCTTGGACGACTCTACTGATTTAACAAAAAGATTATCTGACAATCAAGGAGACTGTCAGGCCGTTGCTGAGTCTGACCTGGGTTTCAGTAGTATACTCCTGCTGAGTCCAACTCTACTGAAGGTCGACTCTGAGTTCATTGAACTGCTCCGTTCAGTATGCTTCTCCTGCTGAGTCCAGCACTACTGAATCTGAACACCTCTCAGTATGCTACTCTTGTTGAGTCCGACACTACTGAGTCTTCACTCCATGGTACTGAGGCGGATAGTCTACTAAGGGATCCGCAGACAGAACTCTGAGCCTGGACCATGCTGAAGGAAAGTCTACTTAGTTTCAAACTCTCAAAGACTAAGGCGTTACTATTACAATGAAATGGTTCACTATTCAAATTAGGGTTTTGGGATCTGCAAATCTTCTAAACAATCTACTGCTGAATCATCTCCCAACAATTTCACCCTATTTGATGATGCCAAAACCTAACACTACAAACTATCAGATATATACTTCTTACAAATATTACAATTAGAATAAGTGGAGTTGTACATCAAGTTCTAATCTACTGAGGGATAAGAGATACAGATATAATTCTAACAATAATTTCCCCCATAACTAGAATCTATCAATCTAAGAAAAAATAGACAAACACAGAATGATCAGTGAGTGTGTGAGTCATTAATCACTTAGGTGATTCTGAGTGTTAAGTTAAATAGACAGGCCATAGAGACAATAAGGCCTTTTGAACCATATTATAGATCTCCATGTCGCATTTGAATAGCCAGTCAGCAAAGGCTTGGTTCTTGTGAGATTGAGGCCAGTATCTCCAAACATAATATCTTTTAATAAACTCGGCCTTTAGTGTCTCCCACTCGCCGAGTCTTTTCCCACGGCATCCACTTGTCCACCCGAGGGCATCTCGTGAATCTTCCCGATTGTTTGGTCTCCAACCTCTTCCCGTACTTGTAAGGAATTTCAGGTGTCTTTTGGTGGAGGTGGTCTCGGGCTTCACCCTTCCTGCTTCACTGGCTGCCTCAGCAGCCTTCTCCTTAGCCAAGGCTTCTTGCTACCTGAACTCTTCAATCTGATAATATTGAGCTCTTTTGTCCAAGGCTATGATACTGAAATTGATCATCTCGTCTATTGTTAGTTCAGCCATTTTCCTTTCTTGCTGCTGTTTCTGAGACTCAGTTTCTTGCCGCTTAGTCTCGCTCGCCTTCTTCGCCTTGCTCAGCTTCTTTCTCCTTCTCCTTTTCTCTATCAGCCTCATCGCGGAGGAGGCCTTTTAGCTGGTTTCCTTTCTGACACCTTGGTCTTGGTCTTGGCCTTAGCCGGAGCCTTCTTCGACTTTTTTGCAGCTTCAGCCTCAGCTAGTTCCCTTGCTAACTTCTTGTCAGCTTCTATTTGGGCTTGCTCAGCTGGACTGGTGTACCTTTTCGTCCCTTTCTTCAGTGGGGTGGGAATCTTTAAAGGCTTCTTCCCCTTACCCGCCACTGGTGGAGGCGGAGGAGGCTCTTCCTCCTCTTCTGAGTCCTCCTCCAGGAAATCAACAACATCTTTAATATGCTCAGAAGATGTTTGGGTTGCTGATTCCTTGGGTTCCTTAGGTCCTGAGCCACTTGGGCCAGTCTCAGCGTGCTCTACATCTCCGGCGCAAGAGACACCCTAGGCCTGACCCTTTTCCGTTCCTGAGGGGTCAGTGGGAGCTGATTGGCTTTGAGTTGCTCCAGATGCTGACTTCTTCCCCCTCACTGCCCTTTCCCCCTTTTTGGTATCATCTACTACGCCTGGGGTTTGGACGGAACCACCTTGCTGTTCAAGGCTGAGTACGCAGCAGCTAGCCTATCTAAGGCTTTCAGCACACTCTTGAAACTCAGGTGGAGATCGTTCCTCTCTATAATCAGATCATCACCATACTTACGGTGAGAGGAATTGAACATCTCCTGAATCGACTTCAGCTTGGCATCTATCTTCTCCTCGCAGGTCTGTTGAATCGATGTTATTCTTAGATCATGGGCCTGAGTCAGCGTGGAGATATTGTCCAAGTGTGCTAACTGAGCGGCCTTGAATGTATCCAGAAGTGAAGTCTGGGCAGCTGTCTGTGATGCCTGCTGTCGTTCGAACTCAGCTCGTTGAGTGGCTAGTGAGTCTGTGAGAATGGCAGTGAAATCAGGAGCGGTGTATTCTGAATGGATGTCCTCAGCTCCTTGATTTCCTCACTTTGAGCTGTAGTGGCCTTTTTCCAACTCCGATGGACGGCCTTCGCCAAGAGGCGGTTCTGAGCCCCTTGACTCGTCAGAGCCTTGGCCACAGTTCGAGATCGTCGGCCTTTGGAGCTGGGCACGCAACCTCAAAAGTAGACTCCAAAGAAAAGTCGTTCGCTCCACAAAGACGAGGGGTTCTAGCTACCGACTGACCTGGAGGGAGGGAGCTGACAGGTAGATCAGCTGAGGGTTGAGCTCCCACCTCCAGTTGAGTACCCTCAGCAGGCTTCTCAAGGTCTGCATCACGGGGTGGGTCCTGATCATTGGGATCTGAACCCTCTGAAGGCGCGGTTGCTGAAGGCATGCAGTCATTAAGAAGTGCCAGCATTGCCATCTTCGAGCGAGCTGATATCCGCAGGCTCGGAGTAGCCTATCTGCTGGCGGATTTCTAGCTCCTCGGTATTCAGTCGTTCGTTAGACTTGTATTGGATCAGACGATTTAGAGAGATTCAGTCCTGGAACCTTATCAGCATCTGAAGCCTGGCCTTCTGAGCTATGGTCACCAAGTCAGAGTGACTTGTGATTTCTAGTATGGCCTCAGAGACTTCTCGGGTGGCTCTATCCTGAAGAGCTTCTGCCTCATACCCGATTGTCTCAGCTTCAGTGTTGGTCTCAATGTCGTCTACTTCAATTGGTGACATGGTTTTTCTCAGCAGATGGAATGCTGCTGAGTGGAGGAACTTCGAGCGGGGACTAAAATATAGGAGTTGTAGGCTCAGGTTCGGTCCCCTGTTCCATCAGGGCTTCCTTCTCACTCGAGACCGCTTTCTCTCGCTGAGACAGCCCTTCTCCACGTAGACTGTCTTCTCAGACGAGTCAGAATCTTCTCTCAGTCTGAAGAGATGAATAATTACTGCCTTCTCAGTAGATATTTTATGTTTCTTCTGAGGTATCTTCTGAGAGGTCTTCTGAGGGTTAGACCCCTTCTTTGTAGGTGTGGAAGTCTTCCTCTTCCCTTTCCCTACTTCAGTTGGCCCTGCCCCAATCTGCTGAAGGGCCGCAGCTTTGTTGTGAAAACGGATCTTCTTGGGATTGAAGTATCCCTTGTTCATGTATGTGATGCTGTCGTCTCCACAAATGTCCTCAATCATCACGGACAGCATCATCCCGTACGGCAATTTCCCTTGGCACTCATGGTCAATCTGAGTGTCAGCTTCAGCTCGCTGCTACCTCGGTGCTAGACCGAACTCGAACTCGAACTCCTCAGCCTTCAATTCTGAAAATATATGATCAGGAGAAACAATATCAAGATCAGAATATCTAAGCAATGTAGTAAAGGGAGTCCAATGTCCGTCTGACAGTGCTCTCAAAATTTTGAGATTCATCTCTCGGTTGGAGAACGTCTTTCCCAGCCCATTGATAGTGTTCAACAGATCCGTAAATCTGACGTTAAGATCTTCAATTGTGTCCCCGGGCATGAGAGACAGTGTCTCCAGCTTCTGGAGTTCCAGCGCTAACTTGTTAGCTTTAATCTTCTGAGTCCCCCGACTCCGTAGCGCTAGAGCATCCTAGAGTTCTTTGGCGGACTTGCAGTCCTGAACTCTTCCGAGATATGAGTTGCTCAAGGTGGTCAATATGGCATTTATGGCAACCCGGTCAAGGTTATGAAGTTTCTTCTCTTCTGGTGTGAAGAGGCTTCTGTCCTTATGGACCTTCTTCCTGGTCACCATTCCTGCTCCTTGTGCTGGATCCTGGAGATCAACACTGTCGATCATGGGTACAACAGGTCCGTCTTCCAAGACCACTGTCATGCTGTCGTGGAGGGAAGTCATATGAGCTTCCATTCTGACTCGCCATACCCCGTAGTTCTCAACTCGAGAACATGGGTACCATCCCGATTCTTGACATATCAGACATGTTAGGTAATAATATGAATGAAGAATGATATGCAGTGAAAACGCTTTCAGGATCCGTTCAAGTAGACCAGTTTCAGATAACAAGAGTCTTAGAGAACTCTTACTCTGATACCAATTGTTGGTCCCGAGATAAACGTTCAGGAGTAGAGGGGGGGGAGAGTGAATACACTTGAAAACTTTCTCAACTTATACTAGATCTTACAGAGCCTACTCATGTACAACACAATTTGGATCTGATCATAGAAAATAAAACACGAACAATATAATTCAGGAGAGTGTCTTGCTGAATAAATTTAGTAGACCAGGTAAGCTGTTCTGGATCGTGTGGAATGAGTGACTGACTATACTGAGGCCTGCTCACTGACTTATGTCAGAATTCAGTATCGTTCAGTAAGAGTTCAGTAGCGTGCGGAATAGGGTAGGCCCGATTCAGTTGAGTTGAAAACGTTTTATTAAAACTGTTTCAGTAGTTTAGTGCACTCGCTTAAGCTTTACCGAAACTCGTTGAATTATTTTGTAAAATGGTTTTCGCATGAACAAGCTAAATCAATGCAACAAGAAAAAGAACACAACCGATTTTAAAGTGGTTCAGATATCAATCAATTCTACGTCCACTGTCCCGAAAAGATCAGGAGGCTATTTTATTATACTGAGTTAGTCTCAGTTGGTTTGGGCACTAGACAAACACTGACCTTGAGGATTATATTGAGAAAGTCCCAATTTACAGGGATCAAACTATAAAGTTTGACAAACTCCCCAACGATGAAGGTGTTCTTAACAATAAGAACAGTTCAAGATATGAACTCCTTCGGTTCTAAGCTATAGATATTTCAGTGGAGCTTAGATTAGAGGGAAGGGAATGAAAAATGGTTTCTAGAGAGATGAACAATGAGGAATAAATTCTCTAAGCTCGTGTTCGATCACTTGGGTACTAGAGGCTTTGATTCTATTCAGCTTGGTTCCCTAGAGCAAAGATGTCACATTTCGGTTTGAGTATTTCTCTGAAGTTCTTATGGAAAGCTTTCTAACTTGTTCGTGTATTGCTCGTAATCGCTTTGTGTTGTTCTTTTTTATTTTCACTCTATTTATAGAGGTGAACTGTGGATAGATCCATTGGAGACGAACGATCCACGTATCACTCTCTTTCGGTACCTAACGACTCTTTTAAGGAATCACGCAGAGTCTTTTTCTCCATTTCCGGAAAGTTGTTGACTTGCAGCTTTTACCACAACTTGGATAGCTGGCTGCTCGTCATTGGTCGAGGCATAGAAAGTAGTTGAGACACAAAGACTTCAAGGCAGATACTGAAGCTGATTTCTCTAATGGGAACAACCTCAGACGACTCTACTGATTTAATAAGAAGATTATTTGACAATCAAGGAGACTGTCAGGCCGTTGCTGAGTCTGACCTGGGGTTCTGTCGTATACTCCTGCTGAGTCCAACTTTACTGAAGGTCGGCTTTGAGTTCAGTGACCTGCTCCTGCTGATTCCAGTTCTACTGACTCCATTCAGTATGTTGTTCCTACTGAATCTGAACACCTCTAAGTATGCTGCTCCTACTGAGTCTAGCACTACTGAGTCTTCACTCCATGGTATTGAGGCGGATAGTCTACTGAGGGATCAGTAGACAGAACTCTGAGCCTGGACCATGTTGAAGGAAAGTCTCCTGAGTCCGAAACTCGCTGAGACTAAGGCGTTAGTATTACAACGAAATGGTTGAGAACGAAGTGTTGAATTGATTGATATAGAGTAGCCGATGTAACAGTAAGAAACAAGATCATAAACAAAGGTAGAGAACGAAGGCAAACAAGAGAGATAGAATCGAGAGAAGAGAGATAGAATCGAGATAGAATCTGCAAACATAGGAATATTTATAGGGCGCCTATCGCGTGACCTACAATTAACATAATCTATTGAATTAATTAAACTAAACTTCTACTAATAATGAAATTAAACTGTAATTAGGGATAACATGTGGGCTGTTGGATGACGCCCACGTCCGCCACTTTATTGCTCATCGGTTCATCTCAGCCACTCGCGAGATCAACGGTCCTCTTCTTTTCGCCCAATTCAACATAAGCCTCGATCTCCTTTTCACAGTCAAGCCCTAATCTTTCCACTTCACTCGTTCCTTCAACACTTTTCTTCTCCATCGATTCCATTTCTCCATTCACCTCTTCTTTTCTTCCGTCAATCTTTCGGGGTGTGACACGTTAATAGTGAATACATATGTTTTTCTTATATTAAACAACAATGCAAACAACCTGACGTTGTTGTCTAAATGCTCGTGTCTTTGGTGTGTTTTTGGTGAATCTGCAAATTAGTAGTTTTCATTATGCGTGAATATTAAAACTGATGAATTAATTTATGTTTGTCTTGTTTACGTATGATAACTTCTACTTATTTAACCAATTTATGTGGGGTCTTGCAAATGTATATTAAACTACAATCATTATTATTTTGATGCATTTAAAGTTGCTTTTTTGCATTTTTTTTTGTGGTATGTGTACATGCATGCGTGAAATGCATATCTATTTATATCAATGTTAATGCATTTTAAGTGTAAACGGTTGCATTAAGCTTTATGCATTAAGTAACTATTAAGTAACTCTGATAGGTGCCATCTTCCCCTGAATGTCCCCCAATGGCTGAGTTAGGTAGCTCATGTATGATGTCATTCCTTAAATTCCCATAGTTCCCTACCACTATTCTACCCTGCTTTCTTAGCAAGTCCCCCTGATAAGTGTATTCAGGGTAAGAAGTAGAGTCAACCAGTTTGGTTGTGACCACATTAGTTAGGTGTGAATCTTCAGCATAGCTCTCCACAACTCTTTTAACCCACAAGGGTATAGCACTTGTAATAGCTAAGCATTGATTTGTATCCCTTCTTGAGAGGGCATCTGCATCAATGTTCTCCATTTCTTTTTTGTAGTGTATAGAATAGACATAGCCCAAAAGTTTAGGAATCCACTTTTGTTGCAAAGGGGTAGTTATCTTCTGATCTAGCAGATGCTTTAAGGTCTCCCCGATCCGTTTTAATAATAAAATGATTTCCCCGCAGATATATCCCTTCCATTTTTGCACAAAGAAAAACTATAGCTAGAAATTCCTTCTCATAGATGGATAGGGACTAATTTTTCTGATTCAAAACTTTGCTCAAGAATGCAATAGGTCTCCCATCCTGCATCAGAACAACCCTTATACCAGTACCACAGGCATCAATCTCTAGTACGAAATCTTTAGTGAAATCAGGTAGGGCTAGTATAGGAGCAAAGAACCATAGCCTCTTTCAAATTCCCGAATGCCTCCTCTCGCTTCCTTTCCCCGCACAAAAGCTCCTTTTCTCGCAAGTTAGTTAGAGGCTTGCCGAGAATTCCATACCCCTTAATGAATTTCCTGTAATATCCTCGTCAAGCCCGTAAATCCCCTCACCCTTTAAGATTATTAGGGACCTTCCATTCCAACATAGCTGCAACTTTCTCTGGATCTGTTGCAACTCCATTCTGGGATATTATATGACCAAGATAAGATACAGACTTCTTTCCAAACTCACATTTACTCATCTTAGCATATAATTTGTTTTCCCTCAATATATCCAGTACCTCCCTCACATGATGTAAGTGTTCCTCCCAAGTATGACTGTAGACTAATATATCATCAAATAATACTAGTACATTTTTCCTCAAATTTCCTTGAAAAACCTGGTTCATTAGAGATTGGAAAGTAGCTGGAGCATTACACAGCCCAAAGGGCATAACCAAATACTCATAATGCCCATTATGGGTTCTAAAAGCAGTTAAATATATAGAGGCAGGATCCATTAATATCTGGAAATACCAGATCTTAAATCAATCTTGCTAAAGTATTTAGCCCCATAAAGCTCATCAAGCAGTTCATCAATAATTGGAATAGGGTAATCATGCTTAACAGTCATGTTATTTAAATACCCGTAATCCACACCGTTGGTCCGAGACGAAAAGTCGTGTAGAGGGGGGGGGGGTGAATACACCCGAGCTCGTTTCTTTTTCGGGGAAGGTCACCGAAGCCGATGTTTGCAACCGATGAACAAGTGCTGGGTTAAAGTGAGTCGCCTTCGAGCTCTTCTACCGACCGATGTCGCATTACAAAACTCCGGCCGGAGACCGTAGTGCGGATAAGTGTTAGGCCCGGATTCGTCTCTTTTGAAAACGCGTTTTAGCAAGTTAAATCTTTTGGCCGTGCACTTTATAAAATACGTTTTATGCAAGCTTATGATTTTCAAGTCGCTTGAATGCTATGTAATAAAACAAGAAAAGAACACAAGCGATTTAACGTGGTTCGGATACGCAAGATCCTACGTCCACGGTCCCGAACAAGGCAGGAGAACTTGTTGATTATTCCCGAGCAAGCCTCGCAGGGATACTGCGCACCGGACAGCTTCCTCTAAGTTATAGTCCTTAGCGACTTTACAATCCAAACCTAAGTTTAGAAGGGAGGGAATATTCTCCAACCGAGAAGGAGTTCTTACAACAAGAACAATTCACTAAATGTGAACTCCTTCGGATGTAAGCTATGAATTTAGCAATGAGCTTAGTCTAGAGAAGAAAGGGATCAAAGAGCTCTAGAGAGATGAAATACAAGAAGTGTTCTATGAAAACTAGTTCGTCTCCCGGGATAAGCTTGAAGGTTCTAGAGCGTTGTGAGCTTCGAATGATTTCCCTTGATTTCGCGTATATTCCTTTCTCTCGTGAAATCTTCAAATCCTTCTCTATTTATAGTTGTGAGTTGTGGCATATGTCCGTTGGAGACGACGATGCCACGTGTCACAAGCGTCCAAAGAAAACGGCCACTTTTCAACATTGTTGCAAAGCAGGCGCTTAATGCACCGTTCATGAGAGCAAACTTTACCGTGTAGAGTAGGTAAGCGTTGTCGGCTTCTCATTGGTCGAGGTTTGTAGTTGGTGAGTGTCGAGTTGACCGTTCAAACTACCTCGTATGTCTTCTCGCTGAACATTTGAAGGGACTTTAAGTGCCGGGTCGCTTTCTCGTCTGATACAGTAGACCGGAAAGTCTCGTGCCTTCTTCTGCCGAGTCGTCCGACCGATAAAGTGAGCTTCGATTGTCGGGCTGGTCGATCGCGAAGGTATACGCTTGCACCGGTTCTTTCTACCGATGACCATCGCCTTGTAGAGAATGCTTCTACCGAGGTCCGGGCCACCGATGCGGGATCTTTAACCGAGTTTGATATCACCGCCGACGAAGAATGCAAGCGATTACACCGATGACGTGGGGTTCTCAAAAGTATCTTCATCGAAGATCGCTTCAACAACTACCCCGCACGGACTTAGACAAAATAATAAGCATTACATCAAGTCTAACCTATACATCGCCTAATCCTATCGACACACTAATCTACTGATATCAGCTCGGTTTTGGGATCTTCAATTCCATAGTACTACTATGATTTCCCCTAATTTCTTTTAACCCTAGAACAACTGAGTATCAATCTACCGACTCATATCCAACAATTTCCCCCTAATTGATGATGTCAAAACCTCTATACTCTAACATCTATCAAAGATACTCGTCCTACCGACAACAATTTCCCCCTTCAAACGCTTTGAGGAAAAACTCGATAATCATAAACGAACTTCAAGGGCGAGAGAATGGCAAGATCGGAGAAACCGATGTGAGTGTGTGTCGATCACTTAGTGATCGCTTGTGTAAACATAAAGTAAAAGGCCGAAAGACAATGAGTAATTGTCTAGCAAGCGCAGGAACCGATATATATATCAAGAATTACAGTAGTTCCTAATGCTATTACAAAAGATGAGAAAGAGAAAATCACCGCTGCCGCTTCTTGAACTTCGCGTCTTCTTCTTGAAGTCGCTGGATTTCTCCTCGGGAGGATCCGTGTAATAGTATTTATACACTCTAGCTCGAATCTCCCGGATCTCCAAGTTATCATCCGGCCTTTCGTGGAGCAGGCTCGACCGTAGGCGGCTTCCTCCACTTCTCTTTCTATGTCCTTAGTGCTCAGCAGCCCATTAGCAAGTCTCGGCGGTGGAATACGTCTGAAAGTCAGGGCACGGAAGGTTATATTCTCGTGATTCCATGACTTGCTTCAGCCGCTCACCGAATTCAACATCAAATCTCGTAACCAACTCCTCAAAGAGCTGATCGGCCGAGCAAGCGAGCGGGTAAATGCGCCATACGTAGTAGCCTTTGATAAAAACTTCTTTCAATCTCTCCCAATGTTCATTCATATCAGCCGGCACCCACTTATCCACATGCCGAATCGGTTGTTGCTTGATGTAGGGGCCCCCGATGAACTTAGATCCTCTCGGGATCTACCTTCTGGATCACCGGGTTTAAAGGATAATCTTCGCACTTTCTCCGGATCGCCCATCCTTTTCTTTTCTGAGCGCGGCTGCTCTCTTGTCTCCATGTCTCGCTAGATAGTCCAACCGAGCACCGCCTCCCACGTTGCTTGATCTTCTCGCTATCTCGCGCAGCGTATGAGTCGTAGAGGGTTGACTCTACGCAAGAGCCGGGGTATCGCTTGTTGAAGAAGCCTTGGCGTGTTCTTCTTGAGCTTTCTTCTTATGCTCTTCAACTCGTCCCGATTACCTTCTTCTTACCTCGCCTCTTACAACCCTTGCCCTTAGGCTTTTTGGCCGCCTCACCGCTTCTTCTAATCTCCGCTCATGATCAAGTTTGTCCCGCACTGTTGGGCGACTCGAGGTCGAAGGCCTCCCGCTCCGCTTTTGATTTAAATTTTCGAACCGGGGAGGAAGGAGGAGATTCAAGAGCGCCTCCTTCCCCGCCCCTGCGGCACTGTTGTGACTCTTCTTCTTCCGCCGGCTCGTCTAAGAACCGAGCGATCTCTTGTATATGTGCAGCAGAAGAGGAGATGGGGGTGGCTTGTAATGGAAATTCAAGGAGAAGTACCTCGTCGCATTGTCTTTTGCCCGAGCGGCCGAGACTTCTTCGCCCGAGTAGAGGGTCCTTCCTCCCGTGTCTTTTCCCTTTGAGTCCGTGAGGGTCCTTCACCGTGGAGGGTCCTTCCTCCCCGTACCTTCGCTAAGAAGCGGTACATCACCGTCCCCATCACTCCTTCATCCATTCTCTCACTTCCTTCTCCCTTACTACCTTCCCCCTTACTACCTTCCCCTTTTTGGCATCGCAATAAGTCCAAGGAAGGTACGGAGTTCTTTCACTTCTTCACCACTTTGGCAATAGAAACTTTGACTTCATCAACGTCGTATCGAAGTGAGATACCACACCGGTGTAGCCATGCCATCCAGCTTCTTGCTCTTGCTCGAATTTCGTAGGCCGAGCGGCCGATTCTTTGCGAAGGTGCAAAGCAGAGCCGCATCATGGGATTCGCTCATCTCTTTCCGAATCGTCTTGAGAGCCTCAACCTTGTTGTTTAATGGTTGTTTGGAGAGAGGTGGTAGCCAGCTTTATTACGCTCATCCATCTGGAGCTTGAATGCTTTCGAGGGCCGAGTCAGCTCTTGTGAGAAAGATAGGCGCTGAGCTTCAAGAAGCTGCTGACTCTGAGCTTGCAGATCAATCTTCTGGGTAGCTAGAGCCTGCTCGATCATCTTCTTCTGATCAGGCTAAGAAGGAGCCTCTTGTGGTTTGAAGACGTCGGCAGAAAGTTTGTTCAGGCGTTCAGTCTGCGCCTTTGTATACTTCTCCCATTTAATGTGTACATCTTTGGCGAGAAGGCGATTTTTCTCTCCTTGGCGTCTGATCGCCTTGTTGACTACCTTTGAGGACACGGAACCTATTGGTTGTATCTGATAGGAGCTTGTTCCGAGCCACTTTTCGGAGAACGTGAGAAGCTGCTCCCTTGAGTACTTGGGGGCATTAGGAGCCTCACCAGATGTAGCAGGTGGTGGTGATGAGCTCTTCTCACGGGGAGTTTGTCCCTCAGCAGAATCTCCCATTTCTGCATCCTTGGGTGCCTCGTCCTTCTCCTTATCATCATCGCCCTTATCAGTAGGAGGAGAAGGGGGCGGGGGAGTGTTGCCTGGAGCGGATTCCCTCTGGCTTAGCAAGTAGAGCATAGCAGCTCGTGAATCTTCAAAACAACCCAGATCAGCGGGCTCGCCAAAGCCTATGGCATTCTGCAGCTCTCGCTCCTCGGCCAACAACTCGGCCCCGCATCGATTCTTTGAAAAGTCTATGAGAAAGTCCCAAAGCAGGGAATCTCAGTAGCATATGAGCGCGTGCCCCGATGGCAATCTCTATCAAGTCCGCGTGCCCGGCGATTTCGGGTATCGCTCGTGAATTTCAACAGTAGCACGGGCACGAGTGGAATCGGTGGTGTTCCACTCAGATGGCTCCTCGCCGGTATTCTCGCCGTCCGACCGGGTTTCCTGAGCCGATTATCTTAACCTTATCCTTCGTAGTAGCTCCTTCTATTCCAAGATTCGAATCCCGGATCTCGCTCGGGAGGAGGTGAAGCGGAGTTGACGCTAGTATGGCCGCTGGCCGAGCAACAAGGACCTCAGCAAGTCGAGTCTTGGCCAATCTCCTCTTCTTTGGCACTTGTACCGATGGGGGCGTAGCCGACGCCGCTCTCTTAGGCTCAGCGGCCCCTTGCCTATGGATTTCTCGCTCCACCTTCGTCCGGAATTTGATAGATTTCTTGTCAAAGTACTTGGAGTCCTCAAAAGCCGAAGTTCTCAAAAGCCGAGTTCCTTCCGAACCATGCTTTCTATCGTAACGTACATCTTTGTTCCGAATAGAAGTTTACCCACACCGGCTATCCTCCTCTCGCCAGTGGGTAATGTGGTGAACTTCGAGCTCGTGCCTTCATCTCGAGTAGTATAATACTCGACCCAGCTTTACTTCAATCCCATCGTCTATTGCCATCATCACCGAATCCTTGGTTTGGACAGCTTGATCATACGATCCACCGAACTTGTCGAATGTGCGATACCACGTAAGCTAGACCTATGTACCGAGGTAGCAACAGCATTCCTCGGGAGAGCCGTTTTAAACACCACATCCTTGCGTCCACGTAATTTCGCATATATGCGTTGATCTCCTTCTCCTTGTATCCAATCTGAGAAATGCCGGAGTTGGGAAGATCGAATGAAAGACCTAGAGCATCTTGAATACTAAAGGTATGAACAAACCGACTCCCACTCGCCTTGGTCGACTTCCTTCCGATAAGAGAAGGACAATTCCTCTCCTCCCAACGCTAGAGATTTCCAGCTGAAATAAACTTCAGTGACTTGCCGAGGGAGATAAGCACGGGGTGCTTCGAAACCAAGATCTCCAACCCCCGAACGCTCCAAAGCGTCAAACACGGGTTCAAGGAAAGAGGTCTCCACTTGGCGGAAGGCCAAAGTAGGCTCAAACAAAATCCTGGAAGCCACAATCTCCTCAATGTTATCTCGGTGTTTGAACGTTTCGCCATTGAAATCTCGCAAAACAACATATTAGCACTTGAAAATAGAGTAAGTTAGTAGTTGCTAGCGTATATCTCGATACATTACCGTGTATAAGAGCTTTAAGAGATGCGAAAGCAAAGTTGTTTAAGAGATTTGGATAAGAAAACAGATTTGCGAGATAAGCTCTTGAGAATATGAAAAATGGCGAAAAGTGAGGAGTTGATGGAAGATGAAAGATTTTGTATATTAAGCTTGTTCTTTAGTTTGAATCGCACGGTTCAAATTTAATCTTTCAAAATCAAGGGGCGGCTAAGATTAAATGTTATAAATAGGAATGATTACAATAGCCGCCAATATTATAGATATACGTAATAAAGGTAATGGAGAAGACATGCATTAAATGCGCGACAGAGAGCATTAATTACGCAGGCGAGGGGTCCTGCTGACCTTTCCTTGAACCTTAAACATAATAAATGGCAAGGAATAAATGCTCCTTAACAACTGAATGTAAGCGACCGATGCATTAAATGCGGCATGCTTCGAACAAATTAAGTAACGATACTACGCAAACCTCTTCAATCGAACTTATCACTGGTTACCATCATTTATCAGGAGGATGGTTGTGCTGATGACCATGTTCCCCCTTGCTGTGTACAGTATGTCTCTCCTAACTGAGTCACTGTACTAAGTTTTCTGACCTGTCGTGCTGATTCCATACTGATTCCAATTGTTGCTAAGTATATCATTATCGCAGTCGGCTTCTACCGACTTGTCTCGCAGGGATCTAGCGGACCTAGCTCAACCGATAGTTCTCCGAACCTCGTTCTCGCCTAGTGGTTTGGTCAGCATATCTCGCCTCTTTGCTTGTCGGGATGGATTTTCTCCATCCCGATGTCCTTCTTTTTTTGACATGGTCTCCGATGAAGTGGTGTCGGATATCCACGTGCTTGCATCTCGGTATGTAGAATTGGGTTCCGAAGTTATAGCTATTGCACCGGTGGAGTCACGGTAGATGGGCACTTCATCCCGAAGTTATACCATAATCTCTCAATTGTTGTCGAAGCCAAAGGATCTCGGGCACAAAGAACTTCCTCGCAGCCCATGTACTCGCCTTCGTAGTGGACGTAGCTACCGAGTGCTGTTTCTTTGAAAACCACGATATCGCCTTGCTGCCTAGGAACCGACATGTTCCGAAGTTGATTTTCGATCTATCCCGCATCCCGCATAATCGGCATCGAATAACTCCGTCGCATTAGATTATCATCGCCAGGATACCATAACCCAAAGATCGTGTGTTCCTTTTAGATATCGCAGAATCTTCTTCGCCGAGTCTAGATGACTTCGCTTGGGATTCGCCCGAAATCTTGCGCATACACCTACAACATAAGTTATGTCGCCGGCTAGTCGTTAAATAAAGTAAAGAACCAATAATAGCTCTATAATCGTAGAGTTAACGTAAGCTCCCTCTTTGTCTAGATCGATTTTAAAGTTCGTGTTCATGGGGATCTTGACCGGCTTGTTGGAATCACACCGAATCTTTTGAGAAGATCTCGAGTGTATTTGGCTTGATTGATGAAGATTCCTTCACCGATTGTTTTACTTGAAATCCAAGGAAATAATTCATCTCTCCCATCATGGACATCTCGAATTTCTCCTTCATCATCTTCTCGAACCGCCGACATATGACTTCATTTCGCGCCGAAAATGATGTCGTCCACGTAGATTTGCACCCGTAGAATGTCATCTTCCGACTTTATGCTGAATAGGGTGCGATCTATCGTCCCCTTTTGAAAACCTTTCTCAAGTAGAAAGTCTCGATAGGGTATCATACCAAGCCCCGGGTGCTTGTTTTAACCCATACGTAGCTTTCCTAAGTCTCGTACACTGATGTCCCCGCCGAAAGCCGGGCGGTTGTTCCACGTAGACTTCTTCCTTCGCACGCCGTTCGTAAAAGCCGACTTCACATCCATCCGATATACCTTAAATCCCCGATGTGTTGCATAATCTAGGAAAAAGACGAATGGCTTCCAATCACGCGACCGGAGCAAATGTTTCATCAAAGTCGGTTCCTCTCGCCCGAATGTATCCTTTAGCAACTAGTCGAGCTTTATTTCCGACAATGACGTTGTTTTCATCTCGCTTGTTCCCCGAAGACCCACTTAGTTCCAATCACGTGCCGATGTCTAGTTCCGTCGAAAAGCTCCCAAACTTCATTTCTCGACGAACCGGTTCAGCTCTTCTTGCATAGCAATGACCCGGCCAAGATCTTTAAGTGCGTCCTCTATCGACCGAGGTTCTTCGTAGACGTAAAAACAAGAGTAAAGTGAGCTTTCTCCTTGACTTAATCTTGATCTCGTCCTTATAGTTGCCGATGGATCTCCAATGATAAGATCTCGAAGAATGAGCATCGAGCCACGAACGCCCGAGTCGGGCTTCTTCTTCCGATACTACTTCGCACGCCGGTAGGTGTATTAGGCATTTCAGTAGTATTGTTCTCGTGACCGTAGTAATTCAAGAAGAAGGTTAGGATCTATTGAATTTCCGTGTTCAGGGGCATTTAGCTCGGGAACATTAATCGTTCCCCCCGAGTTTATATTCTTAGTAGAGGTCTCGGTAACCACAGGGGCTTCCTCATCGACCGAAGTTACCCGTTGTTGATTCTCGTTCGATAGAATCAACTAGGTTAGCTACATTGCTTGTTGGCCGAGTCCGAATTTCTTCATCTTCCGACTCATCATCCCAACAATGCCGGATCTTTTCAGCTTTGTCATTTAGTCCGAGATCCCGTAGCTTGCCGCCGACATCCTCGTGTTTGACTTTGTAACTTTCTCGTTCTCGCAAACAAATTCATCAAAAACAACATGAGGGCTTTCCTCCACGCAAAGAGTTCGATAGTTAAAAACTCGAAGGCTTTATCGACTCGGAGTATCCTAAGAATACTCCTTGATCGATTTGCTATCAAAGACCTTCAACCGATCTTTCCCATTGTTATGGATAAAGCAAGGACAAACCGAAAACATGAAAATGAGAAATAGAAGGAATTCTCCCTTTCCACGCTTCGTAAGGCGTCTTCATGTGTTGCCGTGTGTCGGTAGTGAGCGATTCCCGAGTGTAACAAAGCGGTGTCGGTAGCATCAGCCCAAAACTTTGAGGGTAGTCCGGAATCTGCGAGGAGCGTTCTTGCTGCTTCTTTGAGTGTTCTGTTCTTACGTTCAGCAAGTCCGTTCTACTAAGGGGTGCGCGCAACTGATGTCTCGTGCTGAATTCCCTCTTTATCGCAAGTATGTCTTAACTACCGAGTTTAGAAACTCTGTTCCTCCGTCTCGAGCGTATCTTCTTAATCTTGATGTTCTTTTCCACACTGAGTTTCTTCAGTAGATTAGGTAACTCAGTTTGAACATCAGATTTGTTGGCGATGAAGATGACCCAAGTATATCTCCAGTAGTCATCTATGACGACGAGGGCATACTTCTTGCCTCTTATAGTCACTGGAGAGACTGGCCCGAATAAGTCCATGTGAAGCAGCTGAAGGATTCCATCAGTGGAAGGTGACGGAATAGGTGGATTGCTCCTCTTTGTTTGCTTTCCCTTCAGGCATGCTTCACAATTTCTGTCTTTGATAAACGATTCGT
The DNA here is from genome assembly GCA_028984105.1 of Lavandula angustifolia. Taxonomy (NCBI): domain Eukaryota; kingdom Viridiplantae; phylum Streptophyta; class Magnoliopsida; order Lamiales; family Lamiaceae; genus Lavandula; species Lavandula angustifolia. The sequence continues at coordinate 10,962,791 of CM054808.1, forward strand.
TGGGCAGTCCTCTGACTTTAGAGTTCTTAACTAGCTTGTTCATGGTCTTGAAGTTCAGGTGGCTGAGTCTCTTGTGCCATAGCCAACCTGACTTGTCACCTGATTTGGTGTGTGCGAGCAAGCAAGCCTCGTGTTCTCGCGGTTTTCCAATTTGCAACATAGATGTTCTTCTTCCGCGATCCCGACAACATTGTTTTCCCCGTAGATTTGTCAACAATATCACGTAAAACCGGCGCAAAGATTACTCGTTAAGATTATCACGAAATTGACCGACTAAAAAGGAGATTATGTTGAAGTCCTTCAACATATGTTACTCTTGAACCGTGGCGGCCCCCAATGTTCGGCGTTCCGTATCCCCTTGTGTAGCCTTTGGAGTTGTCACCGAATTCACTCGGGACCATCTTCTTGTACGTAGTTGGTCGGCAGGCTCTTCCGGTAAGTCATGTGTCTCGAGCGCCGCCGTCCACTATCCACGGGTCCTTATGCACCCGCAAAACGAGGCATTTTTAGGTACCCTTTGGTCCAGTTGGGTCCTTACAGGTTAGTGGGTGATTTCGGAACCCGGATCTGTCTCGGGACCTTAGAAGTTCTAGACTTCTTCTTCCGAACCTTATCGGCCTTTCTTCACCACAGGACTTGGAGATACTGACTTTCGCTGATAATTTTGGGTTCAGCGCTTTCTTCTTCTCGAGTCTTAGCGCTTCTCCCGACCCCGGGCTCATAGTAGTACGAGCCGTACCGAGCCGGGTGCTCATACAGTGGCTCCTTGTAATCGTTACCGCCCATCCGACCTTCTTGGTTCCCCCCGAATTTGATCGCGGTGTCCCGGGCCGGAACCTTTGGTCACCGCTTGTTGCTACTCGGTTGAGGTGTAATCATTTTCTCGTTTGTTTTTCGCCCGAGATGTGGTGTCAGCGGCTTGCACCTTTCCTCCGACCAACCTATCGCCCGTGGTTGCTGAGCTTTTGGAGGTAGAAGCTTCGTGGATATAGCCAAGGCCTTCTTTCACGCAATTTGGCCGTTGTGCTCTAAGCATGCTTTCAAGCTTCTCCTTCGCTCCCGGTATTGTTCGGCTCATCAAACCTCTCCCGGACCTCGTCACTCTTTCTCGAGTGAGTCATAGTCATTCTCGCACGTCGTGAGCTTCGACCGAGCTTGGCTATTTCAGTCTCTTTCTCGAATGTCCTTGGTCGAACCGAGATCTCGAGTCTCTTGAAGCCGAGACTTAGTCATAAGAGATTCAATCTCTTCCTTGAGTCTCGCAACTAGATCCACCGACTCGGTAGAGAGACCCGACAATCGAAGAAAGTCTCCGATTCTCGGCCTTTACTCGTTCAAGTTCTTGGATGGTTCTCGCTGAACTCTCGCTCACGTGAATCTGTTCCTCTAGCAGATCGTCGTAGGCTTGTACCACATCTAGAGGATCATCTCGTGACCGAGCACGTGTCTTGTGTCTGTGTGTGAAGAAGAGGTAATAATGCGTTTAGAATTTACCTCGGCCTCTTCTCCGGCCATCGAAACGGTATTCGGTCGACTCATCGAAGATTGTCTTTGTGACCTCAACTGCGACGAACGCGGCTTCGTCTTCGAAGAATACATGAATGTATCCTCCTCAATTGAGTTGTCGGATATCTCTCCGGCTATATAGGCCTGCCGTCTCTCGGCGAATTTCTTTCTCCCGGCTCGCCGTTCGCTCTTTGAGCACCGAGAGTTCGGGACAATCGTACTGATAGTGTCCCTCCTTCTTGCGGTTAGCAGTGTAGATGTTCTCGCTGCTCTTACCAAATTGAGTCTTTAGACGGACCGGCAACAGACTCCGATTTCCCGCATTCAGTAGAAGGATTAGATTCTTCTTTCTTATGATAGTCTTTCTTACCCGAGGAAGAATCTCGGTTGTATTTCCTCGCCTTTCCGACTCTCTCCTTTTCCCTCGATATTTGAGAGCCATCGGTGCTAGCCGGTCGTGGGCCTCGAAGTCTCGAGAAGACTTTGCTACCGATGTGGCCACAACTTTGCTTAAGGAAATAGGCTTGGCTCCGTATTGCTGATTGTTGCCTTGAAGGCGTGGTCGAACCGTGTGTCGTCCGGAGCGCTTAAGCACTTTTGGGGTAGGCTATGCTCGAATTCCTCCGATTTTAATTCTGAAAATATAACTTCAGGAGTTAGAGCATTTAGATCAGAGCGACGTAAATAAGTAGCAAATGGAAGCCACTTCTGTCGGGGCAACGCTCTCAAGATCTTGGTGTTCATCTCCTTGTTGGTGAACGACCTCCCAGCCCATTGATGACATTGACTTGATTGGTGAATCTGACACTCAGCTCGTCAATGGTTTCGGTGAGGCTCCATTGCAAAGGCGTCGAACTTCGAAGCTCTAGCTCGAGCTTGTTTTCTTTGATCCGAGGGGTTCCATGGCTCGAGATGACCAAGGCGTCCCATAGCTCTTTCGCCGTTTTGCAATCTTGTACCCTTCCGAGATGTGAGTCACTGAGCGTAGTCAGTATGGCATTACGTGCAACTCGGTCAAGGTTGTGCAACTTCTTTTCTTCAGGCGTGAAGGCAGATTTGTCTTTGGGAACCTTAGCACCAGTTTGTGCTTCCACGCCTCCTCCAGCAGCAAATACTACGCTGTCGATCATGGGAATGATCGGTCCTGACTCTAGGACATCTGACATGCTGTCGTGGAGTGACGTTAGGTGTGCCTCCATACGTACGCGCCATACCGTGTAGTTCTCTATTGAGAACATCGGTACCATCCTAATACATGGACATATCGACATTGTAAGAGTAAGAGTATAAGGATGCTGAAAAGATGCTTATGCAAAGTGAAAACGGTTTTCAGGATCAGTTCGAGAGGACCAAGATTTCGTAACCGGCGATCAGTTGAACACCGTGCGCTCTGATACCAATTGTTGGTCCGGAGACGAAAAGTCGTGTAGAGGGGGGGGGTGAATACACCCGAACTCGCTTTCTTTTTCTCGGTGAAGGTCACTGAAGCCGATGTTTGCAATCGATGAACAGCGCCAAGTAAGCCTTCGATCACTGGGGTCAAAGTGAGTCGCCTTCGAGCTCTTCTACCGATCGATGTCGGTATTACGAAACTCAGTCGGAGACTGTAGTGCGGATAAGTGTTAGGCCCGGATTCGTCTCTTTTGAAAACGCGTTTTAGCAAGTTAAATCTTTTGGTTGTGCACTTTATAAAATACGTTTTATGCAAGCTTATGATTTTCAAGTCAGTTGAATGCTATGCAATAAAACAGTAAAAGAACACAAGCGATTTAACGTGGTTCGGATACGCAAGATCCTACGTCCACGGTCCCGAACAAGGCGGGAGAACTTGTTGATTATTCTCGAGCAAGCCTCGAGCGGGGATACGTGCGCCGGACGGTTCCCTCTAAGTTATAGTCCTTAGCGACTTTACAATCCAAACCTAAGTTTAGAAGGGAGGGAATATTCTCCAACTGAGAAGGAGTTCTTACAACAAGAACAATTCACTAAATGTGAACTCCTTCGGATCTAAGCTATGAATTTAGCAATGAGCTTAGTCTAGAGAAGAAAGGGATCAAAGAGCTCTAGAGAGATGAACTACAAGAAGTGTTCTATGAAAACTAGTTCGTCTCTGGATAAGCTTGAAGGTTCTAGAGCGTTGTGAGCTTGAATGATTTCCCTTGATTTCGCGTATATTCCTTTCTCTGTGAAATCTTCAAATCCTTCTCTATTTATAGTTGTGAGTTGTGGCATATGTCCGTTGGAGACGACGATGCCACGTGTTACAAGCGTCCAAAGAAAACGGCCACTTTTCAACTTTGTTGCGACGCAGGCGCTTAATGCACTGTTCATGAGAGCAGCTTTACTGTGTAGAGTAGGTAAGCGTTGTCGGCTTCTCATTGGTCGAGGTTTGTAGTTGGTGAGTGTCAGAGTTGACCGTTCAAACTACCTCGTATGTCTTCTGCTGAACATTTGAAGGGACTTTAAGTGCTGGGTGGCTTTCTGTCGGATACAGTAGACTGGAAAGTCTGTCTTCTTCGGCTGAGTCGTCGGACTGATAAAGTGAGCTTCGATAGTCAGTTGGTCGACTGCGAAGGTATACTGCTTGCCTTTGGTTCTTCTACCGATGACCATCGGCCTTGTAGAGAATGCTTCTGCCGAGGTCCGGGCGGCTGATGCGGGATCTTTAACCGAGTTTGATATCACCGGCGACGAAGAATGCAAGCGATTACACCGATGACGTGGGGTTCGAAAAGTATCTTCATCAGAAGATCAGTTCAACAACTACCCCGTACAGGACTTAGACAAAATAATAAGCATTACATCAAGTCTAACCTATACATCAGCTAATCCTATCGGCACACTAATCTACTCATTTCAGCTCGGTTTTGGGATCTTCAATTCCATAGTAATACTATGATTTCCCCCAATTTCTTTTAACCCTAGAACAGCTGAGTATCAATCTACTGACTCATATCCAACACACACACATCCTCCAAGAGCCATCCTTCTTCTTAACCAATAACACAGGAGAAGAGAATGGACTTTTACTAGGTTGGATCTCTCTAGATTCCAATAACTCATTCACAGTCTTCTCAATTTCTGCCTTTTGTGCATGAGAGACTCTGTATGGATATTGTTGCTTGGGTACACGCCCTGGCTGCAGTATTATCTTGTTCTCCACCCCTCTGCTGGGTGGCAGCCCTTTAGGTGATTCAAACAGATCTTGATATGAATTCAACAAGGGCTCCATAAGGGGATTGTTCTGATCCCTTCCTTCTTCCATAGCCAGCAAGAGAAATTCTTCTGGTGAAGTTGAACTGTTCTGTAGTAGCTGATAAACTGCAGCTGCAGTTGTAGGTAATGGAGTTCCCCTGCCCTTAGTAGTATTAATATAAACCCTCCTTCCCTCATGCATAACAGAAAAAAAAAAAACTTGTCCTCATAATCCAATATAATTGGAGATCCCCTTTTTAGCCAATCACTCCCAAGTATTAAATCATATCCAGCAGTAGGTAGGAGCCTAATGTCATGAGTGAAGTCATGATCCGGCATCCTCCACTTAAAACCCTTTAATTTTTTATCACTCACCATCACACTACCATTTGCCACCAACACCTTTAAGGGCCTGGCCAACTCATAGGTTTTTCTTAGTTTCTGGGATAGGTCAGAGTTTAAGAAGCTAAGTGAGCTTCCTGTGTCAACCAATATCCTGAGTTTTCTGCCCTCAGTGCTTCCTATCAACCTCATTATACTTTTACCCGATTCCTCTTCCATTGAATCCAAGGTAACCATAGCCATTCCCAACTCATCACTAGTATCACCATAATCTTCCTCTTCAGATTCCACTTCCATATTATTCAAGAACTCACCCTGTTCTTCCACAGACATCACCATGAAATTAATTTTATTGTTGCATCTCTGGCCAGGGGTGAATTGTTCATCACAATTATAGCAAGGACCCTTTGCTCTTCTTTGGTCCATCTCTAGGGGAGTAAGTAGCTTGAAGTTTGGTTTAGGATTCTGTGGTGGCTTCTGAACAGCCTTCTGAACTGCTTTATATTCTGTTTTCTAGAAAATTTTAGGCTCCTGTTTCTTGTGTTGGTTGTTGATAGTCACTCCTCTAGTGAATTCCTTTAATTTCCTCAAGAGTGATTCATTTAAATGCACTTGTTGTCTGCCCAAATGTATGGCTGAATCAAGAGTGTTAGGGTGTAGCATATCCAATCCTGCTTGTATGTCTCTGTCCAATCCACTCACAAAACCTGCAACCCAAGAATCTTTATCAAACTCCCCACATCTACTATACACAATAAAAGCCTTGAGTTCCTCAAACCTTGATGCATATTCATCATAAGTACCAGTATGCCTTAGTTTATGCAATTCTCCAATGGCTTTACTGGCCTGCAGATCCTGAAACCTGGAGGAAATCAGTCTCACAAATTGCTCCCAGCCTAATTCCTCCCCCTTTAGTAGTAGATTATCATACCACTCTAGTGCCTTTCCTTCAAAATGCATGGAGGCAAAGGCAACTTTCTGCTCCTCAGGAATGTTCACCATAGAAAAGTAGCTGTGGCATCTCATAAGCCATGATCTGGATTTATTACCACAAATTTGGGGAAGTTTATTTTGGCAACAGTGGGTAGGACACCAGCTGTGTTACCAGTGTTGCTAGTGTAAGGCCTTGAGAAACTTCCCTTGGGAGCAGCCCCCATCAACCCTTGAAAAGTATGTTGGTTACTAGACCCTATCTAAACCCGCTTCCCAACATAGATGTCCTAACTTCCTCAGTAAACTTAGGTAGATCCACATGTATTCCACCCCCCCCCTAGAACCTTCCATGTAGACAGATCCACTACCCTCATATTAGTTCTTACCCTTAGAGTCTCTGACAACTCTTGAGAGCTTTCTGCGCCTCTCTTTCTCCTTCTGGTATTTCACGGCAAGCAGCGCGTATTTCTTGGCTAGATTTCCTTCTTGTATATCACTGAGTGAAGGTTCAGCCTTGCTGGACGCTGTAGCTGCTGTGCTGACTGATGCTTTGAAAGCATGGTCGATTTTGGTGTCAGTTTCAGCTCGCTACTTCCTTTGAGGTAAGCCAAACTCGAATTCTTCTGCTTTAAGTTCTGAAAAGATATGGTCAGGAGTAACAATATCTAAATCAGAATGATGTAATAAGGTAGCAAAAGGAGTCCAGTGACCGTCTGGCAGTGCCCTCAAAATCTTGAGATTCATGTCTCGGTTTGAGAATATCTTTCCCAGCCCGTTGGTAGAATTCATCAGATCCGTGAATCTGATGTTGAGATCTTCAATGGTGTCACCAGGCATGAGCGACAATCTCTCCAGCTTTTGGAGTTCAAGCGCAATTTTATTTGCTTTGATCTTCTGAGTCCCCCGACTCAGTAGCGCTAGAGCGTCCCAGAGTTCCTTCGCGGACTTGCAGCCTCCGAACTCTTTCGAGGTACGTGTCATTCAGAGTGGTCAGTATGGCGTTTCTGGCGACGCGGTCCAGGTTGTGTAGCTTCTTCTCCTCCGGGGTGAAGAGACTTATGTCTTTAGAAATCTTGTCACCAGTCACCATCCCTCCTCCTTGTTCTGCTATCTGGGTTATGACGCTATCAATCATAGGAATGATAGGTCCGTCTTCCAGAACTTCCGTCATGCTGTCGTGGAGGGAGGTCAAATGTGCCTCCATTCTGACCCGCCATACGCCATAGTTCTCTACTGAGAACATGGGTACCATTCTGATCCCTGACATATCAGACATATTTAATAATGATGTGAATGAAGAATGATATGCAGTGAAAACGTTTTTCAGATCCGTTCAAATAGACCAGTTTCAGAATAACAAGAGTCTTATAGAACTCCTGCTCTGATACCAATTGTTAGTCCCGAGAGCACGTTCAGGTGTATAGGGGGGGGGTGAATACACCTGAAACTTGATTTCTCAACTTAAACACGCACAGTCCTTTTCAGGATTATGTCGTACTGAACAAATTCAGCAGACCGGATAAGCTGTTCTGAATCGTGTAGGCAAAGTGACTGACTCTACTGAGATCTGCTAGCTGACTGAGAGTCAGAATTCAGTATCTTGCAGATAGAGTTCAGTGGTGCGGAATAATGTAGGCCCAAATTCAGTTGAGTGAGAAAAACGTTTTTATCAAAACAGTTTCAGTAGATTAGTGCATTCTGTTAAGTTTGCTGAAACTCAGTTGAATGATTTAAAGAAGGTTTTTCAGTATGAACAGTAAATCAATGCAACAGTTAAGAACAGAACACAAGACACAGAGATTTTTAAAGTGGTTCGGACACAAAAATCCTACGTTGTTGGATATGAGTCAATAGATTGATACTCAGCTGTTCTAGGGTTAAAAGAAATTGGGGGAAATCATAGTAGTACTATGGAATTGAAGATCCCAAAACCGAGCTGATATCAGTAGATTAGTGTGTCGATAGGATTAGCTGATGTATAGGTTAGACTTGATGTAATGCTTATTATTTTGTCTAAGTCCTGTACGGGGTAGTTGTTGAACTGATCTTCTGCTGAAGATACTTTTCAGAACCCCACGTCATCAGTGTAATCGCTTGCATTCTTCGTCAGCAGCTGATATCAAACTCAGTTAAAGATCCCGCATCAGCTGACTGGACCTCAGTAGAAGCATTCTCTACAAGCCGATGGTCTTCGGTAGAAGAACCAAGGTCAAGCGGTATACCTTCGCGATCCAACCAACCGACTATCGAAGCTCACTTTATCGGTCGGACGACTCAGCCGAAGAAGAAAGACTTTCGAGTACTGTATCCGACAGAAAGCGACCCAGCACTTAAAGTCCCTTCAAATGTTCAGCAGAAGACATACGAGGTAGTTTGAACGGTCAACTCTGACACTCACCAACTACAAACCTCGACCAATGAGAAGCCGACAATGCTTACATACTCTACACAGTAAAGCTGCTCTCATGAACAGTACATTAACTGCCCTGCTGCAACAAAGTTGAATAGTGGCCGTTTTCTTTGGACGCTTGTGACACGTGGCATCATCGTCTCCAACGGACATATGCCACAACTCACAACTATAAATAGAGAAGGATTTGAAGATTTCAAAAAGAGGAATATACGCGAAATCAAGGGAAATCATTCAAGCTCACAACGCTCTAGAATCTTCAAGCTTATCCAGAGACGAACTAGTTTTCATAGAACACTTCTTGTAGTTCATCTCTCTAGAGCACTTTGATCCCTTTCTTCTCTAGACTAAGCTCATTGCTAGATTCATAGCTTAGATCCGAACGAGTTCACATTTAGTGAATTGTTCTTGTTGTAAGAACTCCTTCTCAGTTGGAGAATATTCCCTCCCTTCTAAACTTAGGTTTGGATTGTAAAGTCGCTAAGGACTATAACTTAGAGGGAACTGTCCAGGTGCACAAGTATCCCCGCCGAGGCTTGCTCGGAATAATCAACAAGTTCTCTCGCCTTGTTCGGGACCGTGGACGTAGGATCTTGCGTATCCGAACCACGTTAAATCGCTTATGTTCATTTACTGTTTTATTGCATAGCATTCAACTGACTTGAAAATCATAAGTTTGCATAAAACGTATTTTATAAAGTGCACAGCCAAAAGATTTAACTTGTAAAAACGCATTTTCAAAAGAGACGACTCCGGGCCTAACACTTATCCGCACTACAGTCTCCAACTGAGTTTCATAATACTGACATCAGTCAGTAGAAGAGCTCAGAAGCTGACTTACTTTGACCCCAGTGATTCAAGGCTTACTTGGCACTGTTCATCAGTTGCAAACATCAGCTTCAGCTGACCTTCACTGAGAAAAAGAAACAGAGCTCAGGTGTATTCACCCCCCCCCTCTACACCTGACTTTTCGTCTCCGGACCAACATACGTCAACTCTGAGTGCACTGAACTACTCCAGCTGAGTTCAGTTCAACTGACTTTCAATATACTGCTCCTGCTGAGTCCAGTATTACTGAGTCTTCTACTTCTGGTGTTGAGGCGGATAAGCTACTGAATGCCTGAGCCAGAGCAGAGGGTCTGCTGAGTCTGAAACCTCGGAGACAAAAAACATATTACAACTTAAAAGTTCACCAATCAATATAGGGTTTTGGGATCTTCAAATCTTCAAACTATTTCAGAGCACAAGGCTACTGAGTAAATGTCAACACAGAAGACTGAGTCATTTCCCACTATATCTAATACCGCTGAGGATAGAATCATCACCCAACATGGTGTGTTTTTGGTGAATCTGCGAATTAGTAGGGATGATTTATAGGGATTGAGATTGTATTATAGGGATGATTTAGCCCTATGAAATGGCTGTACTTAGTTAACCTATCCACCACCACCAGAATTATTGTTTTCCCTTGTGACTTAGGTAACCCTTCAACAAAATCCATTGAGATGTGTGTCCATGCCTGGGTTGGTATGGCCAGAGTTTGAATTAACCCAGGATTTGAACATCTCTCGGTCTTGCTCTCAGAACATACTGGGCATGAACTTACCCAGTCTATCACTTCTCTCTTTAATCCCTTCCAGAAGAAGTACCTTCTAACTCTCTGATAGGTGCCATCTTCCCCTGAATGTCCCCCAATGGCTGAGTTATGTAGCTCCTGTATGATGTCATTCCTTAAATTCCCATAGTTCCCTACCACTATTCTGCCCTGCTTTCTTAGCAAGTCCCCCTGATAAGTGTATTCAGGGTAAGAAGTAGAGTCAACCAGTTTGGCTGTGACCACATTAGTTAGGTGTGAATCTTCAGCATAGCTCTCCACAACTCTTTTAACCCACAAGGGTATAGCACTTGTAATAGCTAAGCATTGATTTGTATCCCTTCTTGAGAGGGCATCTGCAGCAATGTTCTCCTTTCCTTTTTTGTAGTGTATAGAATAGTCATATCCCAAAATGAAACACATCAAACAAAAAATGTTGTTATTTAAAAATTAATAAAATTATATTTGAATTTTTTATTTAAAGTATTTTTTTATTTTACAAAAGAAAATGAAATATTTTATTTTAAACTAAATTCAATTCGAATATTAATAATACAATAAACTACTTCTTACAAATAAGTATTTTATTTTGGCGTAGTTGTTTTTAATTATAAAATATAATATTTTAGCTATTTTTTTATGACTAAAAATTGAAATTTCATTCGAAAATATAAGATTGACAATTTAAAAGATTTTTTCCTTTTGTATATATGTATTAGATTGAGAATTATTTTTTTAAGAATAATATTTTGGGAATTAGTATGTGGAAGAGATTCTAATTTTTACTAAATATATCTTTTTATTTAAATCCTACGTGAGACGCCAATATATTATTTTACATATATATTTATAGTAAATGGATCTTTTACTATCATCTTCTTAATGAAAGAATTGTGAACAAATCTCTACCTTCCATTTTATAGATGTATGGTAAAGCTTGTTGAAGAGATATCTAAATTAAAAATCTTTATTTATTTTCATTAAGGGTATAAATATCATTTTAGCATTTTTTTTCCTTTATTAATCTATCTGATTTCATCTTTCTAAATTGTTTCCTAATTCTTCTGCCCATTCGTATTTGTCAAAAACAAGTTATTTATTTTATTTTATATTACACAGTATAAATACGTATTTGTCAAGAAATATTTTATTTTCAACTAAATTCAGCTCGAATATTCATAATACAATAAACTAAGTTTTACAAATAAGTATTTTATTTTGTCGTTGTTATTTTAAATTAAAAATACAATATTCTAGCTATTTTTGTTATGACTGAAAATGTAAATTAAATTTCATTGGAAAATATAAGATTGACAATTTAAAAGATTTTTTCCTTTTATATATATGTATTAGACTGAGAATTAATATTTTTGGAATTAGTTTGTGGAAGATAGTATTTTTTAGAATTATTTTTTTGAAAAATTTTATGATGGCAATTTGCTCTTTAAATATCACATGATTTTAAAGTATATACAGTGTTACATCCCATAACAATAATATATATGCCTTTCATAAAATAGACCGTGTTTGATTTTCTTTAACTGTAGCCTGATATCCTTCTAATTAAAAATCTAATGTCTATATACTAGTTATTACGAAATGAATTTGTTGAAGGAAAAAAAAAACATAAAACCAAATTTGTATTTTTTGAGCGTGCTTACCACCAATTATAAATAGACCATTTTATCATTCTACTTCCAATAACCTTCTACTTAAACAGAGAAAAGTACTAAACATGGCAACCAAATCCGTTTACGTTGTATTCGCGCTTATGTTACTTATGGCGGTTGCAGTTGCCACTTCAGCCGAAAATTGGAAGCCGATTACGAATCCGAACGCTAAGCAGGTTGTTGATATTGCGAAAACTGCGCTGACGGAACACAACAAAGGCTTGGAAATACAGTTAATTCTGAGGTATGTGGTGAAGGGAGAGATTCAGGCCGGGGTTTCCGGAACCATTTACAGGCTCGTGATAGCCGCCATCAACTCCCCCGGTCCCTCCGATGAAAAAGCCTACACCGCCGTTGTTCAACAAGGACCGGATAAGCAATTCCTAAGGCTCTTGTCTTTCGTAAATCCTTAAGGACCTTACTTCTTGTTGCTGAATGAAATAAATGAAATAGTTTTATTAAAATTATATATTCTTAATTTGTATAGTATTATACATTATACACATTTCAATTAACCAACAAGAACCAACATAATTGTGATTAAGGAATAGATATAATTTGAAACGACTTACGTTCTGTTTCAACTTTCAATGTTTGCAAAAACTGCTTATTAATTATTATAACCACTATTTATTTATTTTCATTTGAAATATAAGAAAAGAAGCAGCTTTTAAACAACCCCATGCATGAAAATACGGGTTAAACAAAACTTCACCTCAATGGAGCTCAATTTAATTAAATTCTCACCTTTATTCTTGTTTTTATATTATGACATTAGATTAATAATATCATCAAATATTTGTTCCTTGGAGTAAATTGGTATAATTACTGACAATTTCAACATCTCAATGCCGAGATGGATCCCATTTTTTGAGGACATTTATTTATTATATTTTCTAGTGTTTAATTTCTAAAGTTTCAAGAAAACGAGTCATTAATGAAATCACGTCCCTTTAGAATCACTGTTTTATCTCTAATTTAGATGGAATTTCGGATAAAAATCTTAATTGGATAACCGCACATATTAACAAAATTTGAAATATATCGTTTTAAGTTAATAAATTAAGAAAAATAATACATTTTAAATAGAATGGAGTCATTTTTTATATTTTTCCATTTATTTGTCATTCCAGTGATGAAGATATATATATATATATATAGGGGAGGGATCTTATGAGAACTATAACTTTAAATAAGGACTAAGAACTTTTTTCAGCCCTAGATTTATTTCAATCTATGGTTGTTCTTAAGTAGATATAAATTGATTATATTAAATCTACTAAATATTAAGAGGATAATTTTGTAATTTTCTTTGTTTAGTTTTAGTAACATATCTTTCCAATACATTTTATATTTCGATTGTAATTGTTTTAAGAGAGGGAATTTATTCTGCAGTTTTCTTCTCCATAGAAGTAGACAAACGAAAGTTCTTAGTCGCTTCATTTCTTACTGATTGAAAATAAAGATTATCTTAAGCTTTCAACTTTCTGAAATTCGATGTCGTCTGTGGTTTCAATGCATTCTTTGGGTATTTTCACCCTCTATATTTTCGTAATAACCAAATTTTCTCACCGTTATGCAACACACCACCGACCGGAGTAGAGTTATGATCTGTAATAGTTTAGATTTAACCGATGAAGTGTTGAATTGATTGATATAGAGTAGCCGATGTAACAGTAAGAAACAAGATCATAAACAAAGGTAGAGAACGAAGGCAAACAAGAGAGATAGAATCAAGAGAAGAGAGGCGAGAGATAAAAATTTTCTGCATATCATAAAATTTGCGAACATAGGAATATTTATAGGGCGCCTATCGCGTGACCTACAATTAACATAATCTATTGAATTAATTAAACTAAACTGCTACTAATAATGAAATTAAACTGTAATTAGGGATAACACGTGGGCTGTTGGATGACGCCCACGTCCGCCACTTTATTGCTCATCGGTTCATCTCAGCCACTCGCGAGATCAACGGTCCTCTTCTTTTCGCCCAATTCAACATAAGCCTCGATCTCCTTTTCACAGTCAAGCCCTAATCTTTCCACTTCACTCGTTCCTTCAACACTTTTCTTCTCCGTCGATTCCATTTCTCCGTTCACCTCTTCTTTTCTTCCGTCAATCTTTCGGGGTGTGACACGTTAATAGTGAATCCATATGTTTTTCTTATATTAAACAACAATGCAAACAACCCGACGTTGTTGTCTAAATGCTCGTGTCTTTGGTGTGTTTTTGGTGAATCTGCGAATTAGTAGGGATGAGTTATAGGGATTGAGATTGCTTTATAGGGATGATTTAGCCCTATGAAATGGCTGTACTTAGTTAACCTATCCACCACCACCAGAATTACTGTTTTCCCTTGTGACTTAGGTAACCCTTCAACAAAATCCATTGAGATGTGTGTCCATGTGCGGGTTGGTATGGCCGGAGGTTGAATTAACCCGTGGATTTGAACATCTCTCGGTCTTGCTCTCGGAAACGGATCGGGCATGAACTTAGCCAGTCTATCACTTCTCTCTTTAATCCCTTCCAGAAGAAGTACCTTCTAACTCTCTGATAGGTGCCATCTTCCCCTGAATGTCCCCCAATGGCTGAGTTATGTAGCTCCTGTATGATGTCATTCCTTAAATTCCCATAGTTCCCTACCACTATTCTGCCCTGCTTTCTTAGCAAGTCCCCCTGATAAGGGTATTCAGGGTAAGAAGTAGAGTCAACCAGTTTGGTTGTTACCACATTAGTTAGGTGTGAATCTTCAGCATAGCTCTCCACAACTCTTTTAACCCACAAGGGTATATCACTTGTAATAGCTAAGCATTGATTTGTATCCCTTCTTGAGAGGTATCTGCATCAATGTTCTCCTTTCCTTTTTTGTAGTGTATAGAATAGACATATCCCAAAAGTTTAGGAATCCACTTTTGTTGCAAAGGGGTAGTTATCTTCTGATCTAGCAGATGCTTTAAGGCCTGCTGATCTGTTTTAATAATAAAATGATTTCCCTGCAGATATCCCTTCCATTTTTGCACAGCAAAAAGTATAGCTAGAAATTCCTTCTCATAGATAGATTGGGACTAATTTTTCTGATTCAAAACTTTGCTCAAGAATGCAATAGGTCTCCCATCCTGCATCAGAACAGCCCTTATACCAGTACCACAGGCATCAGTCTCTAGTACTAAATCTTTAGTGAAATCAGGTAGGGCTAGTATAGGAGCAGGAACCATAGCCTCTTTCAAATTCTGGAATGCCTCCTCCGCTTCCTTTCCCCAGACAAAAGCTCCTTTTCTCAGTAAGTTAGTTAGAGGCTTGCTGAGAATTCCATACCCCTTAATGAATTTCCTGTAATATCCTGTCAAGCCCAGAAATCCCCTCAGCCCTTTAAGATTATTAGGGACCTTCCATTCCAACATAGCTGCAACTTTCTCTGGATCTTTTGCAACTCCATTCTGGGATATTATATGACCAAGATAAGATACAGACTTCTTTCCAAACTCACATTTACTCATCTTAGCATATAATTTGTTTTCCCTCAATATATCCAATACCTCCCTCACATGATGTAGGTGTTCCTCCCAAGTATGACTGTAGACTAGTATATCATCAAAGAATACTAGTACATTTTTCCTCAACTTTCCTTGAAAAACCTTGGTTCATTAGTCACTAATGTTGGTTTCTTTCTGTTAGTCAAATTATTTTCGTTTGCAATGGCAACTAAATACCACCCAACCACTATGTACCAAATCAATCTTTATAATTTTTAATGCATTAACAACGCTAATTTTACAACTGCCAGTTCCTTTTTTTTAATTAATATCTTAAATTGCATTATAAAACTTTAATGCATCCTTGCATGTTTGCCAATGCATAGGATATAATTACTTGATGCATTGTGAAATTGATATTATTCATTATCCACTACTGACGTATAGGTGTTCTTCCAATGACACCAAATTCATTTGATTTTATATTAATACCTTAAATTGTACCATAAAAATTTAGTGCATCCTTATTTGTTTTCCAATTCATCGGTACATGAAGAAAATTAGATAACTCAGAATATCAATAATGAAAATAATAATCTTTACCATATCAATGTTTTAGAAAAAAACTCAAAAACTCAAACCATCCTTATTTTTTACAATAATATCAACCATAAACAAATTTTGAATAAAGAAAAAAGAAAAAAGAGAAAAAAACAACTAATTTTCAAATGTTTATTGCGGAAACCATTCCACTTTAATCAAGGAGCTGCTTCTCTGAATCAAGCTGTTGTTTGATCCATATGGTTGCATAGTAAAATTCGGATTCCCCAATATTATTTTCTATGAGCTTGTTTTGCTTGAAATTCACGAACTTAGCACAATATTTAATCCTCAATATTCTCAACAGCTTAGTGCTTCGCTGTGAAATTCATGTCTTCCAATTTGCATCTTCACCCATAAATGTTTCCATATGCACCTAAAATGAATGTTCAACATTGTTATTTGTTTATGCATCAACAAAGAAAATATTAACCGTAGTAACTACTTATTCTGTATGAATTTCGCATAAGTAAGTGCTAGACACAAATTTGATATTGTCATAAAGCAAAAATGTATATATTAATTACAAAGAAATATATTCTTCTATATTAATATTATTCCATGTTAATGTTGTTGCATAAATGTACACTAATGCATTATTACGTGTTCAATGCATCTGCGTTGTGCATCAATAAAAAATATATTCTTCTTTTCTTTGCATGCTAGTGTTTTGTTGTTTTTATAAAAGAGAAACGTACCTGAATCTATTTTGTTGTGTTTATCTCCCCAGTTAATCTGTAATACGATTTTTTTGCATTTTATGACTGTATTGGCAAATTTTATTTCCTTCAAGCTCATCAAGGAATGGTAAAGCACATTGATCTGCACATGAAGTAATGATAATTTTAATAATATTTTTAGTGCACGATAAGAAAAAAAAAACGTAACAAATTGCTGACCAATTCATTTGGTATAACTCCATATTTATCATTTGAGCTCTCATCATCATCAGTGTTTTGGCTATCTACAATAAAAGTTGTTCGCTTACGCAAATCAATTCAAATCATGTAGTATCGTCTATCTTCTACAATAGGAAATATAAACTGCAAAACACCAAAATAGTCAATATTACAATAAATAGAATATATTGACTAACGAAAATAATATGTGTACCAACTCAATTTGATAGACATTTCCTATTTGATGACGTTCCAATATAGCGGTCAATCTATCATGAAATACTTCCTTAATCTTCTTGTTTCCCCATCTTCTGTCACGACTCACTATTCTTTCCATCTACAATTAATACCATTTTCAAAATAATGTTACAATGTTTGCAAAAAGAATTTAAAATTATGAATTAATGGAAAAATGATTGTTAATACAATTGTAAAAAACTGCAACGAATATGTTAGGAATCAAGATTAACTAGATAAAATTCAATGCATTAATTTTATGTCAATTATGCATTAAATGATAGATACTTAACAGATATTAGTGTCACCAAAAAACCGTTGTGGCGACTCTCGTAACTTCAAATTTTCTTCATCATTTAGAATTACACTCCATGCATCTACGACAAAATCAGTGACATGTGATCCTTGTCTTAGACTTCGAATTTCATTCCTTCTCAGCTCAGTACCATTCCAGTTGAAGATCATTCTATACATAATTATACAAAAAATAATTAAAAAAATAAATATATTCCACAAAAAACCAGTGACAATACATTAAAAAAAATTACTTATCATCATCATACAATAAGAAACAAAAAGCACCAAGTTGTTTTTCAAATTTTTTCAATTTCCTGGATGCATCAACCGTCCTAGATATGTAAGGAGAACATTCAGCAGTTGGTTTTTTCAGAGCTACTCGATTCCGATATGTCATAACATGTGATGACTTGGTCATTCTTGATACCTAATTAGAAGATATAAAAATCAATTTGAAATATAACATTCGAATCTGAAATAAAAACTTGGATATTTTTTTACACTTGTTTAGCTTTGTTTGACAAAATTACTTTCACAATTGCCGTCACAACGAATATGTTTAGCTTTGTTTGACAAAATTACTTTCACAAAATTACTTCATCCAATTGTTTCCCAAGCTGGATTTATGTAACTTGTACTCCCTCCGTCCCATTATTAATGTCTCATTTACCTTTTTTGGTTGTCTCATTATTTATGTCTCATACCAAATAAGAAAATAAATGAGTGGACCACAATCAATCTAAGCAAGTGGACCCCACTCCTTTATACTTTTTCATCACAACTTTACACCTTTACCTCCACTATCTTAATTACCGTGTCCAGTCCCAATGGGACATAAATAATGGGACGGAGGGAGTATTTTGCATAACCTATAATATAAATAATGTGCTATAAATTAAAAAAATAATATTATTATAAAAAAAATCATACCTTTTTGAAACAATATAACTAGAAAATAAAAGAATTTAACTAATCATATTTAAAGTGCATAATTGAGTATGCATTAATGCATTATACTGCAAAATAAAACAATATAAAAAACAAACATTTACCTCCTTTTCCATGAAGTTAGATGCATCTACATTTGTTTGTATCAGCTCACCAACTTCCGCACCAGCTACTTCATTGGCAGCAAGATTGTTTTTGCCAATAATTTCAATGTTTGGAACAACCTAAAATGTAATTCAAGGAAAAATGGTTAGAAGAATTAAAGAAAATTGACTTTAAAAGTATGACATATGTCCACCACGTTAATCATGATTTTGTCGGTTGTGTCTTGTTGTATTCATTCAACAAACCTTCATTTTCATTGGCAAACATTTGTGTAAATCCAAAGCTAAAAGGTGGCATGTAATGACCATCAGGCACATATTTGTCGACTACCAGTTTGATCGTATCTTAACGTCATCTCTTCCCCAATACTTCTCTTCTTCCATTTCCAAATCATCGTTCAGACTGTTAAATGCTTCATTTTGTGTTGGAGCACTACTTCTGCAACCAATCAACAGATGTATTGAAAGAAGAATTGGAAGCAATACTAATTGGTGCATTTTCAATAAAATTCATCAACTCAACAATGTTTGAAGCAATTTTTTAGCCTTTTCCATCACCATCTCAGAGTATCTACCCACACTATCATCATCAGCTAGGACTTTGTCAACTTCGGTAGCAACTTAATTTTGTTCTCTTTTCGCACCGTGATCGTGGATTTCAATTGCAGAACATACTAAACCTCCACCAAACCCACTAGATTTTAACTCTGCATCTTGTCTGCTTTTCAAGCCTGTGTTGTCCCAGTTAATTAGTAACGGGTAACTCCTTGTGACGAAATTCTTAAACAAAGAAACTCTATCTACATAAAATATCTGCACAAATAATAAGGATTAGTAAACTGAAAACATAGAATCTAAATGTTGTTTTTCTATGAATGAAAAATTATTTAAATGCACAGCCAATTAAAAATAAGATGGCAAGTACGTGCAAAAACAATGTCGGACCAAGAAATGGTTTTGATTTGTTTTCTGACCAAACTCTTTTGTTGTCAACAAGGCTCCTCAACACAAATTCAGACTAATTCCATTATCTAACATTATCTGTATCGATCAATCATTCTGAAATGCATGGAGAAATGTGTCCATGTGTAGTCCCCTGACTTAAGGAAGATGTTAATAAAATGAGAAAGTGCCTTCTGAACATCGTGCCACCATATTCTTCCTTCAACATGACCTCAATGACATTTTATGGAATAATTCTATTTTGTTGACATCGGAGCAGATGCTCGTGATTTGATGGATCCATTTGTCAACAACTTCACATGTTCTAGTTAAATTCTTTTTCTCAATCACACGTCCTCCAATTGGGAACCCAAACACTCTCTGCACATCTTTCTCCTCTACTTGAATTCTTCTTTGCGAAGAAAGAACTAGCTCACATTTTCCTTCATCGAAGCTATTAACCACCAAATAACTAATTTGTGATGCCAACTTATTAATCCTTAAATCCATGAGAGGTCCAAAACCCAAAATCCTAACATCTTGTCTTTGGATCTCATTCATTTTCTGTATTGCTTCAAGTAGTGCAGAAGGACTGCATCTACTGATCAATCTTGGGTTGTCGTTTGCCTTGGGGTTTGTATTTTCTTTACCAGCTTCAACAAACTTACTAGTACTTCTCATGATTCGCTCTTTTGGTTTCTCTACAAAATCATCATCTTCTTCTTCAGGTGTAGAAACATCTGCGTTCTTTCGCTTACTTAAGTTGTCATTCTAGGTTTTTAACCGTACTACACACCAAAGAGTATAATATCTTAAACAAACTGACAGTTTTGTTAATGTATCACACATGAAATAATAATGCATTTACCCACGTATAATCATTGCATAAAAAAAGGATAAATTAGCCAAATAGAGAAAGTTAATAAGGCCATATGCATACATTGTGTCAAAGCATCTAAGATTGTTAAATGTTAGTTGAATTAATTTCAAACCATAATTAAAAGAACATCGACACACTTACTATCCTTATTCATTTACATTTGTCACTTAATGCATAAAGTTTAATGTGTAAAGTATGGGTGTTATTCCAATGTGTAAAGTTTAATGTGTAATGCATATATAAGTTTAGTCACTTGTGAAATCGACATTGTTCATTATCCAGTAGTGAAGTATGGGTGTTATTCCAAGGTCACCAAATTCATTTAATTTGGTATTAATACCTAAAGTGGTACAATAAAAATTTAATGCATTCTAAAATGTTTTTCAATGCATCGGCCCATGAAGAAAATTGAAAACTCATAATATCAATAATGAAAACAAAAATCTCTACTAAATCAATGTTTGAGAAAGAAAATCGGAAGAAACAATGCATCGGATATAATTTTAAACATTAATCATTTCAAAACATTAAATGATTTCAGAAGAAACTATAGATGAAGCATTTGTAACACCTAAATTTTAGGATATCGAAGCAACAGACTAAACTCAAAACTATGCATAAAAAAGCAATTACATGAATCACAGATGAAAAATCACAAATTTCATATATAAAAATACCTTCACGGTAGTGGTTGCCAATAATCATTTCAAAATACTAATTATCTCAACCTTGGTCCCGGTAAAAATCAATAGTGCATATGCAGAAAAAGTGTAGAAGCGAGAGCGGCACAAAGGAAAAAAATTGACTGCCCGAATTACGTAGAAGTGGAAGAAAGATATTAATTTTACACATAAATGCATACTTAAAAACCGTTATGAAAAAACTGCCGATAAACCTAGATTTTGACATGATCTTTTCTATATATAAGATTTATATATTTTAATGTGGGACAATATAACCTTTCTGACATTAAGAATTATATACATATGCATAATCTATGATTAAATCCAACCGTTTATTTATCCAAAATCAATGAATCATAATAGTTCTTAGTTTATATATATATTAGTTCCTATGGAATCCTACCATATATATATATATATATATATATATATATATATATATATATGGGAGATCATATGAGAACACTCTTTATTGTGAAAAATAGGAACAGTTTATAACCGTTTGATCAAGTAATTCAACGCTCCAGATCATGCCATCACTTAAAATTCCGAAATGCACCTTTAAGGCAAAAAGTTTGCACTGAGGTTATTTTTGTAATCTTGCACAATCTATTATTTTTTTTATCTTCTTTCCTTTGCTGTAAACGTTATTTTCATTAATTTTCTTCCATGTTTTAATATCATCAAGTTTCGCCCCAGATTTTACGAGAACAATCGTTAATTGTGCATAATTTCACTAATTATCGTCCTAGATCTAAGTTTCGTCCCAGATTTCCTTAATAATTTTATCTTTTCGTTATTTATCATTAATTGTGCATATTTTCCCTATTAATTGTGCATATTTTTCCCATTAAATGTGTGCATATTTTCCCTAGTAATTGTACATTTTTTTCTCATTAATTGTGCATATTTTTTCTCATAATTGTGCATTTCTTTTTTTGCAAAATTGTGCATATATTTATAAATTAAAATAATCAACAAATCACATCCAAATCCGAAGCAGTTTCGAATGAAACACAAACTTCGAACGTGCCTCCTTCTTTGAGGATTTAATTGACTCATTTAAGGAAGTTGGGACTCAATTACCTTCAGGCCAAAAATTTTGACTCAAGAAGAATCAAAATCGAGGAATTTTGAGGAGAATCAAAATCGGTCATCCGAACTTGCACAGTCCCCAAACTGCTCTTGGACACAAACACCAACTTCGAACTTGAATCAAATCGGTCAAAATTTCGAACTTGAACAGTTTGAGGAGGATTTGATTCACAATTTTGAAAATAATCAACTCTTGGAATCAAAATCGGTCAAAATTCACAATTTTGAGAAGAATCGGTCAAAATTCACAATTTTTAAAAGATCAATCAAATTGAATTACATCAGATTCAAATAAACTAAGCAATTCGCATGAACTCGAAGAGGAGACTTTTATTTCCTATCATTAGCGCAGTGAAAGGAGAATATGGTACATCGTGGCGAGAGGAAAATCCAGAAGAAAACATCAGAATAAACCACTTACTAGTTCCGTTAATTAACAACAAGAATTGCATAAAATTCGAAGAAATCGTATCGATGGACGATAAGGAAAAATCTGGAACGGCTGCGGTTTTCGTGAGTAGGGTTACGCATTGCAAGAGAATAAATAAAAGGATTTGGAACCTTTTGGGTAGACGTTGTTTCTTTTAATAATAGAATTTTACCAATGTAGCCTTTGTGCAGATTTTTATCACTAAATTGTGCATTTCGCGAATTATAATACAAAAAACAATCTGGACCATCTATTTTCAAGATCTAAAGGATAAGAATTGTTCTTATTTCTCACTCTAAGGGGTGTTCCTATTTGAACCTCCCATATATATATATATATATATATATATATATATATATATATATATATATCTTTCATCAATATCTAACAATTTCGAGATATCTTATATATATATGTAGAAAGCGAATCTCAATTTCAAATCAATTTTAATTTGAATTCAATTGAATCCAATTGAGATTTTCCTTAAATTGGAGGTAAATTTTACTATTTTTTTTTATTTATCTACTCATATACATCTACATTAAAAAAATCCCAATTTACTCAATTTCAATTCAATTGGATTTAATCTAATCTAATTTATTCCTCTCTCAAATTCACTCTCAATTGAACGCAGTTTCAAGTTAATGTCATTTTATTTCTATCAATGTTAATATTTAGAATTTCAAATTCAATTACAATTCCTTCAATTGGACATAAAGAAAGAAATAATCTTTATATTTTTTAAATAAATTTCCTTTATATAATTATATCTATGTTTTTTTCTATATATTTATCACTAATGAAAAATAATAAAGAAACCAATTCCTTCAAATGGGTTATGGAATTAAAATTGATATATCTATGGAATTAAAGGTTAATTAATTTCAAATCAATTGCTAATCTAATTTTGCAACTCAATTACCATCCTTTCAATAGAGGGTTTGAGTGGACATTACACATAATAATTATGAGCACTATAGATATTCTCAAATCCAAACTTATGTAATTGGAATTCAATTGCAACCATTTCAATTGAAGGTAAATGGAAAGAACAATACAACAATTTCAAAATTTATATTTACCACTAAAAAATTAAAATTTTCGTTAGTTTTTATTGAATTAGCTACCAAGTCCTTTGTTCATAAAAGACTGCAGATTGATGTCTTCATAGAAGGTAAACAAGATATCTTCTAATGTCTTGGTTTTGGAACTCTAAGCATGACTCTTTTGATTAAAAAAGAAACATAGAGGTCCAACACTGGAGACAAAGTCTTCTTTAGTCTTTTCATTACAAAAGACTAGAGAATGCAGCACCTCAAGCTTGAAGACATAAGGTGTTTTAAATTTGTAGCAGATTCAACTTTCTTGGCTGGTTAAAGAGTTAAAAGTTTGGGTTTTTTTCTTTTTAAAATTACAGATTATACCAGCCATCATGGAAAAATGGCTAGTCAATGCAGATAGGAACATATTCATTCAGCAAGACAATGCACGCCCACACATAAAGGATTATGATCCAGAATTTAGAGTTGCAGCTTCACAGAATGGCTTTGATATGAGGTTGGTGCATCAACCACCCAACTCACCTAACAATAATGTCAATGTCCTCGGGTGGTTCACAACAATACATAGCATCCAAACAGAATCAGAATGCTATATAATGGATGATTTAGTTAATGCAGTTTGCAAAAGCTTGGTAGATCTGACACCAATGATATTGAAGAAGGTATTTATCTCACTACAAGATTGCATGATGGAGATTATGAGAGTGAAGGGACATAATTGCTATAAGATTCCTCATTTGAAGAAAGACATATTAATTAGACAGAATGCACTTCCTTAGAATTTGGAAGTTTCATTTGAATTGGTTAGTTCTCCCTCCTTCTCCTATTGAGAACCCTCAGCAGGCTTCTTAGTTCCTGCATCACTAGGCGGTTCCTGGTCGTCGGGACCTGCTGAACCTTCCATAGGGTCGGCTGCTGAAGAAGGATATTGATCTTCAAGCAAGGCCAGTATAGCCGCCCTAAGGTCGTCGAATGAGCTAAGATCAACAGGCTTTTCGTAGCCTATCTGCTATCGTAGCTGCAGCTCGTCGGCATTCTGTAATTCCAAGGACTTGAATCGGATCAACTACTCTAGAGTGATCCAGTATCGGAATCTATATAACATCTGAAGTCTTGCCCTGTTGGCTATATCGACCAAGTCAGAGTGACTGGCGATTTCAGGAATGAACTCAGACACTTCTTGGGGTGCTCTGGATTGAAGCAAAGAAAGGTCAAACCCAAGCGTCTGGGCTTCAGTGTCAGTCTCCATCTCCTCAATGTCAATGGGAGACTCAACTTTCTCAACAGAAGGCAAGCTGCTGAGCGGTGGGATGTCCAGTGGAGAAAGGGGAGTAGGAGTAGCGACTTGAGGTGAAGTCCCTTTTTCCACTTAATCTTCTTTGTCTGCTGAGGCTTCCTTCTTAGCTGACTTTGCCTTGTCTTCTGAATCAGCCTTCTCTGCTGACTCAGTGTCCTCATCTCTCGACTGGAGGACAGTAAGGGCTACTACTATGGCTTGCTTAGAAGCCTTCTTCTTCTTCGGGGTAGCACCCTTCTTCACTGGGGTCATGGAGGAAATCCTAAATAAATATTATTCTTGCCTCATAATTCTACCATTATTTCTATCTCAACAATAAACAATATAATTATAATATGATATAAATAAACACATTCAAAGTTCAAAATAAATTTACATGACAAAAATGATTTAATGACAAATATGATAGATGCTTTAATTTTCATTTAAATTTCTAGGGCGCAACTTATAGAACTAAAATACTTGATAACATACATGATTAGATGTGCAATGCATTTTATATTGAAAATTTTGGGACGTTAAAATCTTAATCGGCTCATCTAATAGGGCTTCATAGCACAGTGCAGACTCAGGATGATCACCTGCAGTAGATTGTGTATTGTATGTGCATGGTGGAGAGGGTTCATAATTTGCATAGGAGTTTACCTCATCCTCTTCTCCACCCATGTGATACTGCGATGAATGAGACTTCACTATCAGATGAGTCCATGAAGTTCTATGGCTCTTCAGAATCATTTGAGAGCTCTCCAGCAATGAATGCTTGGTGCTTCTTGGCAAACTTCTCTCTTCGAGCTTGTCGCACCGCTCTTTTAGTTTCACTCAGCTCTGGACACTCATACTGGTAGTTCCCATCCTTCTTGCAGTTGTAACATGAAGAGGGTTTGCTTGATTTAATTCTGACTTTTCAGGCTTGGAAGCAGATTCTTCATTCCCGCATTCAGAGAGTTTTTGGTTATGATCTCCTTTTGAAGGTGAATCATACTTATCTCGGGATTTTTGGTAGGATTTCTTCAGCTTAATCCTCCTATCCTTCTCTCTCTGGTACTTAAGGGCCAGCAGAGCATATCGTTCAGCCAAGGTTCCTTCAGTAGGAATCGAGACTGAGCTTGTCGACGTTGTCAGATTGCTCACTACTGCTTGTGGAGTACTGACATATGCCTTTAGAGCTTGATCATGTGAGGTGTCAGCTCCATCCCTTATCTTGTGAGGTAGACTGAACTCTAACTCCTCTGCCTTTCATTAAGAAAATATAGGGTCAGTAGAAACAGAATCAAGGTCAAAGTGTCGAAGATACGTGGCGAATGAACTCCAACGTCCTTCAAGCAATGCCCGTAGTATCTTCAAGTTAATCTCACTGTTCGAGAGCATCTTCCCTAGCCCGTTGATTGAGTTCATTATCTTTGTGAATCTGTCGTCAGATCTTCAATCTTCTCAATAGGCATGAGGGTGAGTCTCTCAAGCTTCTAGAGCTCCAGCGTTAATTTGTTATTCTTGATCTGAGTCCCCAAATTAAGTAATGACAGTGCATCCTAGAGTTCCTTCGCGGACTTGCAGTCCTGAACCCTGCCTAAATAAGAGTCACTTAGAGTTGTTAGAATAGCATTACGAGCAACTCTATCTAGATTATGAAGCTTCTTCTCTTCCGGCGTGTAATTAGATTTTTTCTTGGCGACCTTTTCCCCTGTCTCGGCTCCACCTTCCTCAATGAATTTGACATTGTTTATCATATGAATGATAGGACCGATTTCCAGCACATCAGACATGCTGTCGTGTAGTGAGGTTAGATGCGCCTCCATTCTTACGCGCCATACATCATAGTTCTCTACTGAGAACATGGGTACCATCCGGATCCCTGACATATCAGACATAGCTAGATTATGGGTTAAGGATGAATGTAGAGATGTTATGCTGTGAAAAAACATTTTCAAAGGATCAGTTCGAGTAGACCAATTTCAGAAAACAAGAGTCAAAAGAACTCCTGCTCTGATACCAATTGTTGGTCCCGAGACAAATGTTCAAGTGTAGAGGGGGGGGGGGTGAAAACACCTGAAAACCTTTTCCAAACTCATACACGAACAGTTCGATTTACAGAAGATGTCTACTGAATGAATTCAGTAGACCAAGCAAGTTGTTCTTGATCTTGTCGACATAATGACAGAGAGTGTTGAGTTCTGCTAGTTGACTTAGGGTCATAATTCAGTAGCGTTCAACAGCTGTTCAGTAGCGTGCAGAGTGTGTAGGCCTGATTAAGCTTGTTTTGAAAACGTTTGTTTATCAATTCAGTTTCAGTATATTAGTGCGACGTTTTAAGCTTTTACTGAATTGCTGTTGTATGATTCTGTAAAGATAATTTTTCAGTATGAACAGTTATCAATGCAATAGTTTAACGACACAGCAATTTTAAAGTGGTTCGGATACGCAAGAGCCTACATCCACTGATCCTGTAGAAAGAAGGACACTATTTTATTATACTGAGTTAGTCTCAGTTAGTTTGTGCGCAGGACAAACGCAACTTGTGAATATACTGAGCAAGTCTCAGTTTACAGGGTCAAACAAAAGTTTGAATGTATCTCCAACGATGAAGGAGCGAGTTCTTAACACTTAAGAACAGTTCAATAAATGAACTCCTTCGGTTCTAAGCTATGGATATTACAGTTGAGCTTAGGTTAGAGGGTGGAACGAGGATGGATTCTAGAGCAAAGAACAAGGAGGAATAATCACTCTATGTTAGTGTTCTTCACTTGAATATTCGCTAAGTATTCTAGAGCTTTGAGTTCGTTGAATGCTTGAGTTCCCTTGGTAGGTTGCTTGTATGATCGTGTAGTGCGAATTGAGTGACCACGACCTTCCCTCTATTTATAGACGTGAGTTGGAGACGAACTGTCCACGTGTCACTCTATGTAGGTAGCAAACGGCTTCTTTTTGGAATTCTGTAGAGTCCTCTATCTTTGCGGAAAGTGGTTGGCTTGCAGCTTTTGTCGAAGACTTTGCCAGCTGGCTGCTTGTTATTGGTCGAGGTACAAAAAGTGGTTGAGACTTATTCAGACTTCAAGGTTGATACTGAAGCTGACCTTTCTCAGATGTACGACATCGGACACTCTATTGAAAAGACTTTGAAGTCCACTGTCAGTTAAAGCAACTGACAGGACCGTTGCTGAGTCTGACCAAAAGGTTCAATATGTTGCTCCTGCTGAGTCCAACACATTGGCCCAGCGCCAAGACTCTGAGTTAAGTAAACTGCTCCTGTTGAGTCTAGTTCTACTGACTCCTAAACACCTTTCAGTATGCTGCTCCTACTGAGTCCAGCCATACTGAATCTTCACTCAATGGCACTACGGCTGATAGTCTACTGAGAGACAGGATACGGAACTTCTGAACCGGAACCATACTGAAGGCGAGTCTACTGAGTCTGAAACACTCAAAGACAAAGGTGTTAACTTTTACAATGGAATGGTTCATCGATCAGAACAGGGTTTTGGGATCAGACAAATCAACTACTGAATCATCTCCCAACATAAATGCTCAAATATTTGTATATTTATGAAGGTTTAGTGGGTTTAATTAGTACTATTATTGATGTTTTGGTCATTTATAAGCACAAGGAAACTTTTTATTTATAATCTGTACATTTAGAGAAAAACAACTACACATTAAAGGACAACATTTTGCACTATTTATTGTTCTAGTGTTTGGATGCATGGTTTTACTATTAGAAATACTTAATATGCACATTTAAGGAAAAAGAACTGCACTTTTAAGGTCAATATTATGCACTATACATTGTCTTAGTGTTTAGAAGATTTTTTATGCTTTTAGAAATACTTAAATATGCACAATTATGGAGAAACAACTACACATTTAAGGACAACATTATGCAATGTTCTTTGATCTAGTGTTTAAAAGATTGTTTATGCTTTTAGAAATCCATAAATCTGCATAGTTAGAGAAAAACAACTGCACGTTAAAGATCAACATTATGCACTATTCATTAATTTAATATTTAGAAGATTGTTGTATCTTTTATAAAATCATTGTATAGTTAGGGAAAAACAATTGCACGTTTAAGGACAACATTATGAACTATTCATCATTTTAGTGTTTAGAATATTGTTATTTCTTTTAGTAATCCATAGATATGCACAGTTAAGGAAAAACACCAACACGTTTAAGAACAAAATTATGCACAAGTTATTTTTTTTTAATTAGAAGTTTGTTTTTTCTATAAGAAATAATATAAATTAATATGCACAATCAGGGAAAAACAAATGCACACTTACAGATAATTTTATGCATTATTCCTTGATTTTTTTTAAGGTAATATCTGATTGGTCTTTTACACAATATTTGCAGGAAAGTATTATGCAGAGCTCCTTGAAGACAAATAAGATTTACTAAAGAATGTGGATGCCAAAAATGTACATAACCAATAAAACAAATGTTGAGAGTAATTGGGTGGCAATTGGATCCATGCGACCCGGCTACATGTGATTAAGGAATTATTTAAAGAAAATGCTTTATAGGAAATAATTGAGCTAAATATCGAACTTATGATATTTTCTATCCACGAGAAAATGAGAAATAATTAATCTGTCCATGAGATGGCATATCGATCAAGGTGCTAAGCATTTGCCAAAAAATCATGAGTTCAAATCTCACCGAACCTGCTACATGAAGTTTATTCTATGCGTACCAATAGATAGCAGATAAGGGTTACTCAACATTATGAAAAAAAAATTTAAAAAAAAAAACCAACTCTCGTCATAAAAAGAATAATTAATCTAAGATATTAGTTGAGCTTCTTCTTTCTTCATATATTAATTTTGGATTCTGTTATCATTATTATTGCAAACGTTGTAATACTAATACCTTTCTATAGGTCATGACATGAAAGATTTTAAATCAAATTGGTGGCAATATATAACAAATAAAAAATAAATTTCGAAAAAATGAATTACTAATATATTTGCTTAACAAAAAAGTAAAATTATGAGAGAACATGATTATGAAGAAATAAATATTACTTGCGCGAAAATGAGGCCGGAAACTAAATTCCCACTGTAAATAATGTTTTGAGAATCTAAAATCCGAGGAAAACAGAGTCCTTTAATTGAGTTTCGAAAATTACACAAAGTGAATATAGTATGCATAAAAATGTAGTTTATTAATTTCTATTATCAACAATTATTATTGCTCAATTCATAAACACATCTAAAATTCCAATAATATTTATTATACTTGATCAAACAATATTTTTGTTATTATTGTGACTTAATAATAAATATTCTATATTCCCTTCTATATATTAAAATTAAATAACAACTTTCAATTATATTTATTAATAATAAGATTCATAATAATAAAGATATAATAATAATTATAATATTATATTTAATAATATAAATAATAAATAATACGAACGATAAAATTTTTAATAATTGAATACTACTAATAATTTTTGTGAGAATATTATTCTTATTACATCTTGAATTTCAGAACCAAATCACTTAAATTTCCTAATTCTACGGTTTCTACGAGAAGAGTCCTTACCAATTAAATGCACTCAAAGTAGAACACCAAATGTGGACCTGAGAATTATGTAGAAGAGAATTTACTCTCGTTAAAAAATATCATCCTTACTTTTAGAGTAATTTTTTAATGCAGCTAAAAGCATGGAATGTTGGAAAATCCGGTTATATATATATAATTTTTTTGAGTAATTTTTTAAGGTTGGAATGAGAACGCCAACCTAGAAATGAGAACTAATAGGTCCATTGATTTATTCTAATCTATGGTTGTTATTAAATGAGGATTAAATTGATTAAATTAAACGTAATACATGCTGAAAGGTTATTAATGTAATTTCCGTTGCATATGTTAAGTAACATATTTTTAGAAATTGGCATCGAATTGATTATTGTGTATTTACTTTTTAATTTCCTTGTTTAATTAATTTCCTAAAATAAATTCAATTATTGATATGCATTACATGATTAATGGTGATGACTGATGCATTAATTAATAAAATTCATTGCAATTAATAATAATATTCAATCAAAAAAGATTCAAATTTCAGATTTATTTCAAATTGTATTGAACTAATTAATTAGTTCGAATTAAATGAAGTATTATTTAGTATAAATTTAGGCAATAATTACGATATGTTTATGCATTATTTCGCATAGTTTGATGCATAATCGTAATTGCTATATGCATTATTTATTACATATTGATTTATCAATTAGAATACACAAATGCATAAAATATGTTACTGTAATATTATGAAGCATATGATTCATATGTGTAATATTATGATGCATATGAAATATTATGATGCATATGACGCCTATGTGTAATATTATGATGCATATGAAATATTGTTGAAATGTATTAAATTGTAAGTTAATCTTAATGCATTTAAACTAACAAAGTTATTCATTAAAAAGGAAGTGTTTTTTTTTAATCATAGTTAATTCCTTTTTAATAATAATTAAAGTAAAAAAAAATAATTCTCTTCCTTATTATTTTAATAATGATATCTAACTAAAATATTTAATTAGTATAATTCATTAATTTTGAATAATGTTTGATTGAAGATACTACTCATCTTTCCTAATTTAAATGTGTAATAATATGGCACATAATTGATTTTTACACAATCACCCTTACACAATTAAAGAAAATTAAAAAAATCTTAATTAATCTCTTGATCTGACCATTCATTCTTATAAGATCGATGGTGCATAGTGGTTCTTAGTTCTCATATAAAGTTTGGTTTTCATGTGAACCCTATTGTTGGGAGATGATTCAGTCTTCTCACAATCAGTTAAGACATAACTCAGTAGCCCTGTGCTCTGAATATTTACTGAAGATTTGAAGATCCCAAAACCCTATCTTGACTGATGAATCATTCAGTTGTAACATGTTCTGTTCTGTCTCTGAGGTTTCAGACTCAGTAGACAATCTTCATCTAGTTCAGGCGCTCAGTAGATTACATGCCTCAGTACCAGAAAGTAGAAGACTCAGTGATACTGGACTCGGCGGGAGCGAGATATGCGAAAGGAGTCGATGGGCCCGAACTCGGCGGGAGTAGTTCACTGAATGCAGAGTTGATCTTCAGTAGAGCCGACTCAGCAGGAGCATGCTACTGAATAAAGATCAGACTCAGGAACGGCTGGACAATCTTCTGACTGTCACAATCTCTAAAGTCAAATCAGCAGAGTCAATACGAGGAAGAGAGAAGTCAGCTTCAGATCTTCTTGAAGTCTGTTCTATCTCACCTACTTTCCTGAACCTCGACCAATGACAAGCAACCAGCTGTCCATATTCTGATTAAAGCTGCAAGTCAACAACTTTCCAGAAATGGAGGGAAAGGACACTGCAACCATACTTTTAAAGAGTCGTTAGCTACCCAAAAGAGAGAGACACAAGGATCGTCGTCTCCAACGGATCTATCCTTGCCTCTACTCTATAAATAGAGGGATACAATTCAAATTGAAGCTCACGAGCATACGAGTGAACCAACGAACACATAAGCGAACTGAAAACACAGAGCATTCAAAGAGCAACTCACAAACGTCTTAAGTCTTCCGCAAGTAGTTCAAAGAAGTAATCTCCGGCGAAAGACGACATTCCTGCTCATAGGGAACTAAGCTGAACCAGAATTATACAACCTCTAGTATCCAAGCGACTGAACACGAACCCAAGTCTATACTTAGCCGTTCGTCGCTCTAGAAGCCACTTTCTCGTTCCCTATCCCTCTAACCTAAGATCAGCTGTTCATATCTATAGCTTAGACGAAGGAGTTCATAGTCGAACTGATCCTTATTGTAAAGGACTCCATCATAGTTGGAGGGTTTTTCAAACACATAGTTTGATACCTTGTAAACTGAGACTTGCTCAGTATAAATCTCAAGAGCAGTGTTTGTCCAGTGTACAAACCGACTGAGACTATCTCAGTATAATACATAGCCTCCTGATCTTTCGGGACAGTGGACGTAGGATTGTTGGATCCGAACCACTTTAAAAATCGCATGTGTTATGTGTTCGTTATTTACTGTTGCATTGATTACTGTGCATATTGAAAATATCTTTAAAATCATTCAACTGAGTTTCATCAAGCTTAATCGACTACACTAACGTACTGAAACTGTTTTGATAAAAATGTTTTCCTAACTCAACTGAATTTAGGCCTACACATTTCCGCACTACTGAACTTTATCTGAACGGTACTGAATTCTGACTTTAGTCAGCTTGCAGGCCTCAGTAAAGTCAGTCACTCTGCCACGCGATTCAGAAAAACTTATTTGGTCTGCTGAATTAGTTCACTACGACACACTCCTGAAAAGGACTGTTCCTGTTTGAAGTTGAGAAATCGGTTTTCAGGTGTATTCACCCCCCCCTCTACACCTGATCGAAGGAGTTCATCTCTGAACTGTTCTTTCTTGTAAAGAACTCCTTCATAGTTGGAGAGTTTGTCAAACAACTTCAGTTTGATACTTGTAAACTAAGACTTGCTCAGTATAATCTTCAAGACCAGTGTTTGTCCAGTGCACAAACCGACTGCGACTAACTCAGTATAATAAAATAGCCTCCTGATCTTTTTGGGACAGTGGAGAGAGGATTGTTGATATCCGAACCACTTTAAAATCGATGTGTTCTGTGTGCTCTGTTTTACTGTTGCATTGATTTTTGTTCATACTAAAAATATCTTTCAAATCATTCAACTGAGTTTCAGCAAAACTTAAAAGATTGCACTAATATACTGAAACAGTTTTAATAAAAACGTTTTCTAACTCAACTGAATTGGGCCTACACATATCCGCACTCTACTGAACTCCTACTGAACGGTACTGAATTCTGACATCAGTCAGCTAGCAGGCCTCAGTATAGTCAGTCACTCTGCCACGCGATTCAGAACAGCTTATTTAGTCTACTGAACTTGTTCAGCAATGCACTCTCCTGTAAAGGACTGTTCACGTTTTAAGTTGAGAAAGTTTTCAGGTGTATTCTTTCCCCCCCCCCCTCTACACCTGAACGTTTATCTCGAGACCAACAATTATTATCTTATATATTTACTTATTTGAACTTAATATTATAACTAGACTAAAGCTGAAATCTCATATTTGCAGGTTTCTTTATATCAAATGGTTGGTTTCCAGATGATTTGTAGTCTTGACTCTTGGGCTTTTATCATTTTGTGAGAGTGTTGGAGAATGAACATTAAATTTTATCTTACTGTTTAAAACTTAAGACAAATTTGTTGTTTCATTATTATATATTTAGATAGTTTTTGGAGATGTTGAATGTAATTTGCTTGATGGGTTGTGTTTTATTTTCTGTATCAGCATGTTCTACTAATGATCTTAGATACTTTTGTTGTAGGATTTGCTTGTTTTCTACATCGACTTTGTTTTAAGGCAGATCTTTTCGGTATACCGTTTGCTTCGGTATAACGTTATATTTTCGGTATACCGCCTGTTTGGGTATGTCATCTATTCCGGTATACCGAAGTACGGTAAAGTATACCAAAAGAGCGGTATGGCAACGATATGAGGATTGCTTATATCGAACTTTTGGTATACCGAATTACGATAACAATATGCATTTTCCCATACCGACCATTTTCAATACGGTATGCGGTATGGGAAATATCTTACGGTATATCATACCGAACACCCCTAGTTAATCGGATTGGTGGGTTGGCCTAGCTCGTGGGCTTAGCAGTTGGGCCTTGGATAATGGGATTGGTGGGCTGGCCCAGCTAATGGTTCAATGTACTAGCCTAGCTTGTCCTTGAACTTGGATCTTGACAATTGGCTAATGGGATTGGTGGGCTTGCCTAGCTCGTAGGTCAATGTATTGACCCAGCTTGATGCACCTATATTATTTTTGGAAATCTCTGGAATGAGACTCTAGGGTTCACCATCTCTCCATCACTCTTCTCACTATTCCACTACCTAGCTAATTTACTGCTACAACAATTAATCACCTAGGTGGAAGAGCATATAAATAGGCAGTCTGCATTTGCTGTAACGCCTCAATTTTCATAACTTAACTAGGGATGCTACATCATACTTAACATGCATATTTCAATTTTTTCAAAATATTATTATGGAAAAAAATCATGACAAAACTCATGTTAATTTCATACTCAGCGGAAGTCTTAAACACAAATTTACTAAGTCTAACATTTCAAAAAGAAATAAAAGTTCATAAACTAAAAGTAATAATTTAAATACGATAAATTATCCTCGTGACCATCACCACCAACACCTCTACGCATCGGCCGAGCCATTTTCTGAAAATGTTAGTGATAGGGATGAGTACGACTACTCAGTGGGGAAATACATTTATCTAGATAAACGATACCGAATTTAAACATGATAACATAGACATGGTAACATAGCATTGTTGGTCCAAAGACCCATAGACATAGCCGCCCGTAGGCTTGACCCGAAGGTCCCTCGTTGATATAGGCCCGTCGACCTTATATCCCTCGTTCATAGTTTCATTGATCCTGTACTATAGTCACATTAAAAACTCAAGTAAATGATATAATAAAGATAAACATCAAGAATACCCCACCTTAACCTTGACTTGAAAAAAAATAATGGATATCTGTTGGTCCGGAGACGAAAAGTCAGGTGTAGAGGGGGGGGGGGTGAATACACCTGAGCTCTGTTTCTTTTTCTCAGTGAAGGTCAGCTGAAGCTGATGTTTGCAACTGATGAACAGTGCCAAGTAAGCCTTCGATCACTGGGGTCAAAGTGAGTCGGCTTCGAGCTCTTCTACGGACCGATGTCGGTATTACGAAACTCGGTCGGAGACGTAGTGCGGATAAGTGTTAGGCCCGAGTCGTCTCTTTTGAAAACGCGTTTTTGCAAGTTAAATCTTTTGGTCGTGCACTTTATAAAATACGTTTTATGCAAACTTATGATTTTCAAGTCGGTTGAATGCAATGCAATAAAACAGTAAATGAACACAAGCGATTTAACGTGGTTCGGATACGCAAGATCCTACGTCCACGGTCCTGAACAAGGCAGGAGAACTTGTTGATTATTCTGAGCAAGCCTCAGCAGGGATACTGTGCACTAGACAGTTCCCTCTAAGTTATAGTCCTTAGCGACTTTACAATCCAAACCTAAGTTTAGAAGGGAGGGAATATTCTCCAACTGAGAAGGAGTTCTTACAACAAGAACAATTCACTAAATGTGAACTCCTTCGGATCTAAGCTATGAATCTAGCAATGAGCTTAGTCTAGAGAAGATGGGGATCAAAGTGCTCTAGAGAGATGAACTACAAGAAGTGTTCTATGAAAACTAGTTCGTCTCTGGATAAGCTTGAAGGTTCTAGAGCGTTGTGAGCTTGAATAATATCCCTTGATTTCGCGTATATTCCTCTTGTCGAAATCTTCAAATCCTTCTCTATTTATAGTTGTGAGTTGTGACATATGTCCGTTTGAGACGACGATGCCACGTGTCACAAGCGTCCAAAGAAAACGGCCACTATTCAACTTTGTTGCAGCAGGGCAGTTAATGCACTGTTCATGAGAGCAGCTTTACTGTGTAGAGTAGGTAAGCGTTGTCGGCTTCTCATTGGTCGAGGTTTGTAGTTGGTGAGTGTCAGAGTTGACCGTTCAAACTACCTCGTATGTCTTCTGCTGAACATTTTGAAGGGACTTTTAGTCTTTGGGTCGCTTTCTTATCGGATACGGTACTCGAAAGTCTGTCTTCTTCTACCGAGTCGTCGACCGATAAAGTGAGCTTCGATAGTCGGTTGGTCGACTGCGAAGGTATACTACTTGCACTTGGTTCTTCTACCGATGACCATCGGCTTGTAGAGAATGCTTCTGCCGAGGTCCGGTCGGCTCGATGCGGGATCTTCAACTCGAGTTTGATATCAGCTGGCCGACGAAGAATGCAAGCGATTACACCGATGACGTGGGGTTACGAAAAGTATCTTCAGCGAAGATCGGTTCAACGACTACCCCGTCACGGGGACTTAGACAAAAATAATAAGCATTACATCAAGTCTAACCTATACATCGGCTAATCCTATCGACACACTAATCTACTGATATCAGCTCGGTTTTGGGATCTTCAATTCCATAGTACTACTATGATTTCCCCAATTTCTTTTAACCCTAGAACAACGAGTATCAATCTACTGACTCATATCCAACAATTTCCCCCTAATTGATGATGCCAAAACCTCTATACTCTAATATCTATTAAAGATACTGGTCCTACGACAACAATTTCCCCCCTTAAAGCATCTGAGGAAAAACTGATAATAGTAAATGAACTTCAGCAGGCGAGAGCATGGCAAGATCAGAGAAACTGATGTGAGTGTGTGTCAGATCACTTAGTGATCAGTTGTGTAAACACAAAGTAAAAAGCTGAAAGACAATGAGTAATTGTCTAGCAAGCAGAGGAACTGATATATATATCAAGAATTACAGAGTTCCTATGCTATTACAAAAGATGAGGAGAGAAAAATCACTGCTGCTGCTTCTTGAACTTCTGCGTTTTCTTCTTGAAGTCAGTGGATTTTTCCTCGGGAGGATCCAGGTAATAGTATTTATACACTCTAGCTCGAATCTCCTGGATCTCCAAGTTATCATCTGGCCTTTCTGGGAGCAGACTCAGACTGTAGGCGGCTTCCTCCACTTCTCTTTCTATGTCCTTAGTGCTCAGCAGTCCATTAGCAAGTCTCGGCGGTGGAATACGTCGGAAAGCTGGGGCACGGAAGGTTACATTCTGTGATTCCATGACTTGCTTCAGCCGTCCACGAATTCAACATTAAATCTCGTAATCAACTCCTCAAAGAGCTGATCGGCTGGGCAGTCAAGTGGGTAAATGCGCCATACGTAGTAGCCTTTGATAAAAGTTTCTTTCAATCTCTCCCAATGTTCATTCATATCAGCCGGCACCCACTTATCCACATGCTGAATCGGTTGTTGCTTGATGTGGGGGCCCCTGATGAACTTAGATCCTCTCGGGATCTGCCTTCTTGGATCGGCCGGCCGGTTTATCGAGATAGGCTTTTCATTCTTGCCGGGTCGGCCCATCCTTTTCTTCTCACGGAGAGCGATCGCTTCTCTAGTGTCTCCTCGTCCGAGACTCGGTCCTTGCGGCGTCGCCTCCCGTGTCGTTTGATCTTACGCTATCCGCTCAGGTGTAAGAGTAGATATGGGAATACTCTGAGCAGTAGCTTTGATTTCAGTCGGAAGAGCCTTAGCAAATTCTTCTTGGGCTTTCTTCTTTTGCTCTTCGACTGTATTAATGACCTTTCTCTTTCCTTTGCCCCCGACAGCTTTGCCCTTAGGCTTTTTCTTTGCCGTTGCCTCCTCTAGCCGACGCTCCCGGTCCGGCTTGTCTTGCGGCTCTTGGGCTATTCCCGAGGTCGAATGCCTCTTGCTCCGCTTTTGATTTAAACTTCTTGATCGGGGAGGAAGGAGTAGTGGATTCGATAGCGATTTCCTTCCCAGACCTCTGCGGCGGCTTTTGAGACTCTTCTTCTTCATTGGCTCTTCAAGGAATTGAGCGATTTCGTCTATGTGCACAGTCGAAGAGGAGATGGGGGTGGCTTGTAGTGGGAAATCAAGGAGAAGGACCTCGATAGATGTACCTTTACGAGTAGTTGGTCCCGCCTCCGGAGCCTGTTCCCCCCGAATCTCTGCGGTGAGGGCTCTGCTGCCGAGGAGGGTCCCGCCTCCCGAGCCTCGTCCCTCAAGGATCCGGACGTCGGCGTATCCGTATCGGGTTCATCTTTCACAATATCTTCCCCCTTTTTGGCATCAACAATATTCGCCGGGGAGGTGCGGATAGCTTTTACGTCCCGCTCCAGTTGTGCACAGTAATCTTTGATCCGGGTAACCGTGTCATCAAAATCACCGACCAAGTTACGGTAGTTTTCCCAGTCTTTCTCCCGATCGGCTCTAGATTTCTTCAATCGAGCGGCCGACTCCTAACGGAGTTTCAAGCAGAGCTTGATCATTTGATTCCGTCATTTCTTTACGAATGGCTTTTAAGGCCTCACTTGTTGCTTGATGGCCGTTTGAAGAGAGGTGGTTGCTATCTTGTTTCTCTCATCAATGAAGCCTTGAATTGTTTTCATGGCTTGAGTCACTTGCTCCGAGAAAGTTTTATGCTTGAGTGGCAAGCAATTGCCGACTCTGTCTTTGTTAAATCGGCCTTTTGAGCACTTAGGGCCTCGCTCAACTATCTCCTTGAAATCCGGTCGAGAAGCCTCTTTAGGGGTGGAGATGTCGGCGGCCAACTTACTTAGAGCTTCGTTCGAGCCTTGGTGTACTTCTCCCATTTAAAATGAACATCTTTGGCTAGGAGTCGATTTTTCTCACCTTGGCGTTTGATAGCCCTGTTGACAGAACGTGAGGACACGGAACCGATGGGTTGTATCTGATAAGAGCTGGTTCCGAGCCTCTGCTCAGAGAACGAGATCAACTGCTCCCTACTGTACTTCGGAGCAGTTGTAGCCTCACCCGATGTGACTATGGGTGGTGTTGGGCTCTTCTCTTGGGGAGTTTGTCCCTCTGCAGATTCTCCCTGGTCTGCTTCCTTGGGTTGGCCATCCATCTCCTCATCTTGATCATCATTATCACCTTTATCAGAAGGTGGAGATGGGGGCGGAGCTGTTTCAGTCGGAGCTCTCAAGCTCAGTAAATAGAGCATTGCAGCCCTCAAATCTTCGAAAGACGCCACATCAGCTGGCTCTCCAAATCCAATCTTGGCTTGGAGCTCTTGCTCCTCTGTCAGTAGCTCATCTGGTGACTGTTGGGATTTGGCAAAGTCAATAAGAATGTCCCAGTGCAGAAACCTTAAGAGCATCTGAGCTCTTGTCCTTACTGCTATTTCAACCAGATCTGCGTGCTCAGCAATTTCTGGTATCTCTAGTCGAATCTCAGGCTGCGGCACGCGATCGAGTGGTGTCGGTTCTTGTCCACTCAGCGGTAGGTTCGGGTGACGGTTCCCTCTTGTCGGACTCTGTTCCCTCAGAGCTGATCACTTGGAGTTTGTCCTTGATCGTCGCTCCCTCGATTCCAGTATCTAAATCGAGTAGTTGCTCCTCTTGAGTAGGAGGAGCTGGCTCAATAATGGTAAGTGGCTGAGCCACTGTGACCTCAGCAGGTCGATTCTTAGCCAACCTCCTCTTCTTTGGCACTTGGACGGTTGGGGGCGGAAGCGAGATGCCGCTCTCTTCGGTTCGAGTGGCCCCTTGCCAATTGACTTTTCTCGCTCCAGCCTTTTGTCATAAATTTGATAGACTTCTTGTCAAAGTACTTGGAGTCCTCAAAGGCCG
This sequence comes from Lavandula angustifolia, assembly GCA_028984105.1. Taxonomy (NCBI): domain Eukaryota; kingdom Viridiplantae; phylum Streptophyta; class Magnoliopsida; order Lamiales; family Lamiaceae; genus Lavandula; species Lavandula angustifolia. Next base: position 11,002,711 of record CM054808.1, read on the forward strand.
AGTTCTCAACAGTCGAGTTCCTCCGAACTATGCATTCTATCGAAACGGACATCTTTGTTCCGAATAGAAGTTTACCCACACTGGCTATCCTTCTCTCGCCAGTGGGTAATGTGGTGAACTTCTGAGCCTGTGCCTTCATCTGAGTAGTATAATACTCGGCCCAGTTCACTTCAACCCCATCGTCTATTGCCTTCATCTGAATCCTAGGTTTGGACAGTTGATCATATGATCCAGCTGAACTTGTCAGAATGTGCGATACCACGTAAGATAGACCTCTGTACTGAGGTAGCAACATATTCCTCGGTAAAGCTGTTTTGAACGCCACATCCTTGCGTTTACAGAATTTCTGCACATATGCATTGATCTCCTTCTCCTTGTATCCAATCGGAGAAATGCCGGAGTTGGGAAGATCGAAAGAGAGAGCTAGAGCATCTTGAATATCGAAGGTAAGAACAGCTGACTCCCACTCATCTTGATCGACTTCCTTCGATAAGAGAAGGACGATTCCTCTCCTCCCGACGCTAGAGATTTCCAGTTGAAATAAACTTCAGCGACCTGTCGAGGGAGAAAAGCACAGGGGTGCTTCGAAACCAGCATCTCCAACCCTGAACGCTCCAAAGCGTCAAACACGGGTTCAAGGAAAGAGATCTCCACTTGGCGGAAGGCCAAGGTAGGTTCAAACAGAATCTCGGAGGCTACAATCTCCTCAATGTTGTGCCGGAGTTTGAACGTTCGCCATTGAAATCTGCAAAACAACATATTAGCACTTGAAAATAGAGTAAGTTAGTAGTTGCTAGCAGACATCTGATACATTACCGTGAAATGGAGCTTGAAAAGAGATATAACAATGCAGTTAGAATGAGGATGTAAGAAGGAAACTGAATCGCTATGAAAAAGCTCTAAGATATGAGAATGGCGAAAGTGAGGAGTTGATAGAAGATGAAAGATTTTGTATATTGAGTTTGATCTTTAGTTTGAATCGCACGGTTCAAATTTAATCTTTCAAAATCAAGGGGCGGCTAAGATTAAATGTTATAAAAGAATGATTACAATAGCCGCCAAAAATATAGATATACGTAATAAAGCTAATGGAGAAGACATGCATTAAATGCGCGACAGAGATCATTAATTACGCAGGCGAGGAGTCCTGCTGACCTTTCCTCAAACCTTAAACATAATAAATGGTAAGGAATAAATGCTCCTAGGCAACCGAATGCAAGCGGCCGATGCATTAAATGCGGCATGCTTCGAACAAATTAAGTAACGATACTACGCAAACCTCTTCAAATGAACTTATCACCGGTTACCATCATTTATCGGGAGGATGGTTGTGCGATGACCATGTTCTCCCTTATTGTGTACGAGTGTGCATCTCCCAACCGAGTCACTGTGCTAAGTTTTCTCGACTTCGTCATGCCGATTCCATACTGATACACATTGTTGTTAAGTATATTATTATCGGTAGTCGGCTTCTACTCGACTTGTCTCGGTAGGGATCTAGCGGACCTAGCTCAACCGATAGTTCTCCCGAACCTCGTTCTCGGCTAGTGGTTTGGTCGGTATATACGCCCTTTGCTTGTCGGTATGGATTTTCTCCATCCCGATGTCCTTCTTTTCGACATGGTCTCCGATGAAGTGGTGTCGAATGTCCACGTGCTTGCATCCGGTATGTAGAACTGGGTTTTGAGTTATAGCTATTGCCTTGGTGGAGTCACGGTAGATGGGCACTTCATCCCGAGTTATACCATAATCTCTCAATTGTTGTCGAAGCCAAAGGATGCGGGCACGGCAACTTCCTGCGGCCATGTACTCGGCTTCGGTAGTGGACGTAGCTACCGAGTGCTTTGTTTCTTTGAAAACCACGATATCGACTTGCTTTGCCTAGGAACCGACATGTTCGGGAAGTTGATTTTCGATCTATCCCGCATCCTGCGTAATCGGCATCGAGAATAACCTCGTCGGTATTAGATTATCATCGCCGGGATACCATAACCCAGCCTCGGGTGTTCCTCTTAGATATCGCGAGAATCTTCTTCGCCGAGTCTAGATGACTTCGCTTGGGATTCGCCCGAAATCTTGCGCATACACCTACAAGCATAAGTTATGTCGGGTCGGCTAGCTGTTAAATAAAGTAAAGAACCAATAATAGCTCTATAATCAGTAGAGTTAACAGAAGCTCCCTCTTTGTCTAGATCGATTTTAAAGTTCGTGTTCATGGGGATCTTGACTGGTTTGCTGGAATCACAGCCGAATCTTTTGAGAAGATCTCGAGTGTATTTGGCTTGATTGATGAAGATTCCTTCAGCTGATTGTTTTACTTGAAATCCAAGGAAATAATTCATCTCTCCCATCATGGACATCTCGAATTTCTCTTTCATCATCTTCTCGAACTGGCGACATATAACTTCGTTTCTGCACGGTGAAAATGATGTCGTCCACGTAGATTTGCACCGGTAGAATGTCATCTTCCGACTTTATGCTGAATAGGGTGCGATCTATCGTCCCCTTTTGAAAACCTTTACAAGTAGAAAGTCCGATAGGGTATCATACCAAGCCCCGGGTGCTTGTTTTAACCCATACGAGCTTTCCTAAGTCTCGTACACTGATGTCCCTGCTTGAAAGCCGGGCGGTTGTTCCACGTAGACTTCTTCCTTCGCATGCGCCGTTCGGAAAAGCTGACTTCACATCCATCCGATATACCTTAAATCTCGATGTGTTGCATAAGCTAGGAAAAGACGAATGGCTTCCAATCCGGCGACCGGAGCAAATGTTTCATCAAAGTCAATTCCCTCTCGCCCGATCCGTATCCTTTAGCAACTAGTCGAGCTTTATTTCGACAATGACGTTGTTTTCATCTCGCTTGTTCTTGAAGACCCACTTAGTTCCAATCACGTGCCGATGTCTAGGTCTCGTCGACAAGCTCCCAAACTTCATTTCGACGAACCGGTTCAGCTCTTCTTGCATAGCAATGACCCGGTCGGCAAGATCTTTAAGTGCGTCCTCTATCGATCGAGGTTCTTACGTAGACAGAAAAAACAAGAGTAAAGTGAGCTTTCTCCTTGATTTAATCTTGATCTCGTCCTTATAGTTGCTGATGGATCTCCAATGATAAGATCCGAAGAATGAGCATCGAGCCACGAACGCCCGAGTCGGGCTTCTTCTTCGATACCACTTCGCACGCCGTAGGTGTATTAGGCATTTCGGTAGTACTTGTTTTGTGACCGTAGTAATTCAAGTAAGAAGGTTAGGATCTACCGAGTTTCCGGGTTCGGGGGCATTCGGCTTAGGAACATTAATCGTTCCCCCCGAGTTTATATTCTCGGTAGAGGTCTCGGTTACCACGGGGGCTTCCTCATCGACCGAAGTTACCTGTTGTTGATTCTGTTCGATAGAATCAACTAGGTTAGCTACATTGCTTGTTGGGCCGAGTCCGAATTTCTTCATCTTCCGACTCATCATCCCAACAATGCTTTGGATCTTTTCAGCTTTGTCATTTAGTTCGAGATCCCGTAGCTTGCTACCGACATCCTCGTGCTTGACTTTGTATCTTTCCCTGTTCTCGGTAACAAATTCATCAAAAACAATATGAGGGCTTTCCTCCACGCAAAGAGTTCGATAGTTAAAAACTCGAAGGCTTTATCGACTCGGGAGTATCCTAAGAATACTCCTTGATCGATTTGCTATCAAAGACCTTCAACCGATCTTTCCCATTGTTGTGGATAAAGCAAGGACAGCCAGAAAACATGAAAATGAGAAATAGAAGGAATTCTCCCTTTCCATAGTTCGTATGGCGTCTTCATGTGTTGTTGTGTCGGTAGTGATCGATTCCGAGTGTAACAAAGGCGGTGTCGGTAGCATCAACCCAAAACTTTGAGGGTAGTCCAGAATCTGCGAGGAGCGTTCTTCTCGCTTCTTTGAGAGTTCTCGTTCTTACGTTCGAGCAAGTCCGTTCTGCCGAGGGTGCGCGGCACTGATGTCTCGTGCTGAATTCCCTCTTTATCGCAGTATATCTTAACTACCGAGTTTAGAAACTCTGTTCCTCGTCTCGAGCGTATCTTCTTAATCTTGATGTTCTTTTCCACACCGAGTTTCTTCGATAGATTAGGTAACTCGGTCGAACATCGATTTGTTGGCGATGAAGATGACCCAAGTATATCTCGAGAAGTCGTCTATGACGACGAGGGCATACTTCTTGCCTCTTATAGTCACCGGAGAGACGGCCCGAATAAGTCCATGTGAAGTACGGTGAAGGATTCCATCGGTGGAAGGTGACGGAATAGGTGGATTGCTACTCTTTGTTTGCTTTCCCTTCGGGCACGCTTCACAATTTCTCGTCTTTGATAAACGATTCGTTGGGCGGTCCTCGACTTTAGAGTTCTTGACGAGCTTGTTCATGGTCTTGAAGTTCAGGTGGCCGAGTCTCTTGTGCCAAAGCCGCCGACTTGTTACCCGATTTAGTACGTGTGCAAGCAAGCAAGCCTCGGGTTCAACAGTATTCCGGTTGCAACATAGATGTTCTTCCTCCGCGAACCCGATAACACCGTTTTCCCTGTAGATTTGTCAACAATATCACGAAAACCGGCGTCAAAGATTACTCGTTAAGATTATCACGAATTGATCGATCGAAAGGAGATTATGTTGAAGTCCTTCAACATATGTTACTCTTGAACCGTGGCAGTCCCAATGTTCGGCGTTCCGTATCCCCTTGTGTAGCCTTTGGAATTGTCACCGAATTCATCACGGGACCATCTTCTTGTACGTAGTTGGTCGGCGAGCTCTTCCGGTAGGTCATGTGTCTCGAGCGGCCGTCCACTATCCACGGGTCCTTATGCACCTGCAAAACAGAGGCATTTTTAGGTACCCTTTGGTTCGGTTGGGTCCTTACGGGTTAGTGGGTGATTTCGGAACCCGGATCTGTCTCGGGACCTTAGAAGTTCCGAGACTTCTTTTTCGAACCTTATCGGCTTTCTTCTCCACAGGACTTGGAGATACCGACTTTCGCTCATAATTTTGGGTTCATGCGCTTTCTTCTTCCGAGTCTTAGCGCTTCTCCCGACCCCCGGGCTCATAGTAGTACGAGCCGTACCGAGCCGGGTGCTCATACAGATGGCTCCTTGTCTTGTTCTACCCATCCGACCTTCTTGATTCCCCCCGAATTTGATCGCGGTGTCCCGGGGTTGGAACCTTTGGTCATCGCTTGTTGCTACTCGGCCGAGGTGTAATTATTTTCTCGTTTGTTTTTCGCCCGAGGTGTGGTGTCGGCAGCTTGCACCTTTCCTCCGACGAACCTATCGCCCGGGGTTGCTTTGAGCTTTTGGAGGTAGAAGCTTCGTGGGTATAGCCTAGACCTTCTTTCACGAAGTTGACCGTTGTGCTCTAAGCATGCTTTCAAGCTTCTCCTTAGCTCCCGGTATTGTTCGGTCATCAATCCTCTCCGGACTTCGTCACTCTTCGAGTAGCTAGTCTTCGCACGTCCTGAGCTTCGGCCGAGCTTGGCTATTTTAGTCTCTTTCTCGAATTGTCCTTGGTCGAACCGAGATCCGAGTCTCTTGAAGCCGAGACTTAGTCATGAGAGATTCAATCTCTTCCTTGAGTCTCGCAACTAGATCCACTGACTCAGTAGAGACCCGACAATCGAGAGAAAGTCTCGATTCTCGGCCTTTACCTGTTCAAGTTCTCCGGATGGTTCTGTCGAACTCTCTGCTCAGCGAATCCGTTCCTCTAGCGAATCATCGTAGGCTTGTACCACATCTAGAGGATCATCCGTGACCGAGCACGTGTCTTGTGTGCTATGTGAAGAAGAGGTAATAATGCGTTTAGAATTTACCTCGGCCTCTTCTCCGGCCATCGACGCATTCGGCCGACTCATCGAGAACCGTCTCTGCGACCTCAACTGCGACGAACGCGGCTTCATCTTCGAAGAATACATGAATGTATCCTCCTCAATTGAGTTGTCGGATATCTCTCCGGCTATATAGGCCTGCCGTCTCTCGGCGAACTTCTTTCTCTCGGCTCGCCGTTCGCTCTTTGAGCAGCCGAGAGTTCGGGACAATCGTGCGATAGTGTCCCTCCTTCTTGCGGTTGTAGCGGGTAGATGTTCTGCTTGCTCTTACCAACGAGTCTTTAGATGGACCGGCGCAGACTCCGATTTCCCGCATTCGGTAGAAGGATTAGATTCTTCTTTCTTATGATAGTCTTTCTTACCCGAGGAAGAATCTCGGTTGTATTTCCTCGGCTTTCGACTCTCTCCTTTTCCCTCTCGATATTTGAGAGCCATCGCGTGCTAGGCGATCGGGGCCCGAGGTCTCGAAGACTTTACTACGATGTGGCCACAGCTTTGCTTGAGGAAATAGGCTTGGCTCCGGTATTGCTTGATCGTTGCCTTGAAGGCGTGGTCGAACCGTGTGTCACTGGAGCGCTTAAGCACTTTTGGGGTAGGCTATGCTCGAATTCCTCCGATTTTAATTACGAAAATATAACATCGGGAGTTAGAGCATTTAGATCGGAGCGACGTAAATAAGTAGCAAATGGAAGCCACTGCGTCGGGGCAACGCTCTCAAGATCTTGGTGTTCATCTCCTTGTTGGTGAACGACCTCCCCAACCCATTGATAACATTGACTTGATTGGTGAATCTGACACTCAGCTCGTCAATGGTTTCAGTAGGCTCCATTGCAAAGGCGTCGAACTTCTGAAGCTCTAGCTCGAGCTTGTTCTCTTTGATCTGAGGGGTTCCATGGCTCAGTACAGCCAAGGCGTCCCATAGCTCTTTCGCCGTTTTGCAATCTTGTACCCTTCCGAGATGTGAGTCACTGAGCGTAGTCAGTATGGCATTACGTGCAACTCGGTCAAGGTTGTGCAACTTCTTTTCTTCAGGCGTGAAGGCAGATTTGTCTTTGGGAACCTTAGCACCAGTTTGTGCTCCCACGCCTCCTCCAGCAGCAAATACTACGCTGTCGATCATGGGAATGATCGGTCCTGACTCTAGGACATCTGACATGCTGTCGTGGAGTGACGTTAGGTGTGCCTCCATACGTACGCGCCATACCGTGTAGTTCTCTATTGAGAACATCGGCACCATCCTAATACCTGACATATCAGACATTGTAAGAGTAAGAGTATAAGGATGCTGAGAAGATGTTTATGCAGTGAAAACGGTTTTCAGGATCAGTTCGAGAGGACCAGTATTTCAGAACCGGCGATCAGTTGAACACCGAATGCTCTGATACCAATTGTTGGTCCGGAGACGAAAAGTCAGGTGTAGAGGGGGGGTGAATACACCTGAGCTCTGTTTCTTTTTCTCAGTGAAGGTCAGTGAAGGCGATGTTTGCAATCGATGAACGGTGCCAAGTAAGCCTTCGATCACTTGGGGTCAAAGTGAGTCGGCTTCGAGCTCTTCTACCGACCGATGTCGGATTACGAAACTCCGGTCGGAGACCGTAGTGCGGATAAGTGTTAGGCCCGGAGTCGTCTCTTTTGAAAACGCGTTTTTGCAAGTTAAATCTTTTGGTCGTGCACTTTATAAAATACGTTTTATGCAAACTTATGATTTTCAAGTCGGTTGAATGCAATGCAATAAAACAAGAAATGAACACAAGCGATTTAACGTGGTTCGGATACGCAAGATCCTACGTCCACGGTCCTGAACAAGGCAGGAGAACTTGTTGATTATTCTGAGCAAGCCTCAGCAGGGATACTGTGCACTGGACAGTTCCCTCTAAGTTATAGTCCTTAGCGACTTTACAATCCAAACCTAAGTTTAGAAGGGAGGGAATATTCTCCAACTGAGAAGGAGTTCTTACAACAAGAACAATTCACTAAATGTGAACTCCTTCGGATCTAAGCTATGAATCTAGCAATGAGCTTAGTCTAGAGAAGATAGGGATCAAAGTGCTCTAGAGAGATGAACTACAAGAAGTGTTCTATGAAAACTAGTTCGTCTCTGGATAAGCTTGAAGGTTCTAGAGCGTTGTGAGCTTGAATAATATCCCTTGATTTCGCGTATATTCCTCTTGTCGAAATCTTCAAATCCTTCTCTATTTATAGTTGTGAGTTGTGACATATGTCCGTTGGAGACGACGATGCCACGTGTCACAAGCGTCCAAAGAAAACGGCCACTATTCAACTTTGTTGCAGCAGGGCAGTTAATGCACTGTTCATGAGAGCAGCTTTACTGTGTAGAGTAGGTAAGCGTTGTCGGCTTCTCATTGGTCGAGGTTTGTAGTTGGTGAGTGTCAGAGTTGACCGTTCAAACTACCTCGTATGTCTTCTGCTGAACATTTTGAAGGGACTTTTAGTCTTTGGGTCGCTTTCTATCGGATACGATACTCGAAAGTCTGTCTTCTTCGGTCGAGTCGTCCGACCGATAAAGTGAGCTTCGATAGTCGGTTGGTCGATCGCGAAGGTATACTGCTTGCACTTGGTTCTTCTACCGATGACCATCGGCTTGTAGAGAATGCTTCTACCGAGGTCCGGCACGGATGCGGGATCTTCAACTGAGTTTGATATCAGCTGCTGACGAAGAATGCAAGCGATTACACTGATGACGTGGGGTTCTGAAAAGTATCTTCAGCTGAAGATCAGTTCAACAGCTACCCCGTACAGGACTTAGACAAAAATAATAAGCATTACATCAAGTCTAACCTATACATCAGCTAATCCTATCGACACACTAATCTACTGATATCAGCTCGGTTTTGGGATCTTCAATTCCATAGTACTACTATGATTTCCCCCAATTTCTTTTAACCCTAGAACAGCTGAGTATCAATCTACTGACTCATATCCAACAATATCAATATTTAAGTTCCGCGCGCTGATCCTATACATGGAAAATTATCTTAATGACTCTACATGGAATGTCATGCATGCATCAACAATTTTCAGTAATTCAATACACATAGATCAGAAATAATCAAACAAATGTATATTATACATAATCTACTTATTAACATGAAATTTTAATGGTTTCATATAGTAATAAACTTAAGTATATTAAACATAATCTTACTTTTATTGACAATTCATTCGTGCATTGAGTAATTCGACAATTAATGAAATAAATTACTAAAATAATAAAAGTGTTGTCCTAAATATTATAAATCTCTAACATTAACAATAAATTACCTATTCCATTACAAAATAACTTAACATGTTCAAAAATTCATTCAGTAATAACATGAAAACTTTTGTTTTTTCAATATATATGTACATTGACAAAGAATTTGGCACACAAAGAAATAAATTAACAAATAAATAGCAAATGTATCCTAAAAATTCTATATTTTTAACATGAATGACCTAACATATATTATATCCCATTAAATTCAACATGGTCTAAAATAACATAAAGAAAACATGAAAAACAATTTTCCTATCAAGCTCATGAACATGCTGTGAAAAACTGACAGGTTACGAATAACAATTCTAAACAAATACTTAGCTTAATTGAAAAATTCTAAAAACATATTAGAGTATACTAGACATAACTAGGAAGACGATCCTAAATTTTCACAATGATATAATGACGGGAAGATGTGTAAATAATTCTTGAAACAGTTCATATGTATGCTGGCAGAATTTCGAAAATCTCATGTAAAACTATATTATGGACGACTAAGGGTGTATTTATAGGCTTAGAATAAATTCATGCGTAAAACTATATTATGGACGACTAAGGGTGTACTTTGAATCTTTGATGCGTTGCGTAAGCTAGGAATAAACGAATGGCTTCCAATCTGGCGACTGGAGCGAATGTTTCATCAAAGTCGATTCCTTCTGCTTGACAGTATCCTTTGGCAACTAGTCTAGCTTTGTTTCTGACAATGACCTTGTTTGCATCACGCTTGTTCTTGAAGACCTACTTAGTACCAATCACATGTTGATGTCTCGGTCTGTCAACAAGCTCCCAAACTTCGTTTCTAACGAACTGGTTCAGCTCTTCTTGCATGACGATGATCCAGTCAGCATCGTTGAGTGTGTCCTCTATTGACTGAGGTTCTTCTGTAGACAAGAAACAAGAATAGAGTGAGCTTTCTCCTTGACTTAATCTAGATCTTGTCCTTATAGTTGCTGATGGATCTCCTATAATAAGATCTGAAGGATGAGCGTTGAGCCATGAAGGTTTGAGTCTGGCTTCTTCTTCTGATACTACTTCTGCACAGTCAGTAGGTGTGTTAGGCATTTCAGTTGTACTGTTCTATGATTGCAGTAGTTCAGTAAGAAGCTTAGGATCTACTGAGTTTCCAGGTTCAGGGGCATTTAGCTCAGGAACTGTTTTTGTTCCCCCTGAGTTTATATTCTCAGTAGAGGTCTTAGTTACCACTGGGGCTTCCTCATCGACCGTTGTTACCTGTTGTTGATTCTGTTCAGTAGAATCAACCAGGTCAGCTACATCGCCTGTTGGCTGAGTCTGAATTTCTTCATCGTCTGACTCATCATCCTAACAATGCTGGATCTTTTCAGCTTTGTCGTTTAGTGCGAGATCATGTAGCTTGCTACTGACATCTTCAGTATTTGTCTTTGTAGTTTTCCTGTCCTCAGTAACAAACTCATCAAAAACAACATGAGGGCTTTCCTCCACGCAAAGAGTCTGATGGTTAAAGACTCTAAAGGCTTTACTGAGTCGAGAGTATCCTAAGAATACTCCTTGATCAGATTTGCTATCAAAGACCTTCAACTGATCTTTCCCATTATTGTGGATAAAGCAAGGACAGCCAAAGATATGAAAATGAGAAATAGAAGGAATTCTCCCTTTCTATAATTCGTAGGGTGTCTTCATGTGTTGCTGTGTAAGTAGTGAGCGATTCTAAGTGTAGCAGGCTGTGTCATTAGCATCTGCCCAGAACCTTTAGGGTAGTCCAGAGTCTGCTAGGAGCGTTCTTGCTGCTTCTTTAAGTGTTCTGTTTTTACGTTCAGCAAGTCCGTTCTGCTGAGGGGTGTGAGCTGCTGATGTTTCGTGCTTAATTCCCTCCTTTTCGCAGTACTCTTTAACTACTTAGTTGAGAAATTTTGTTCCTCTGTCTGAGCGAATTCTCTGTATCTTGATGTCCTTTTCCACATTGAGCTTTTTCAGCAGTTTGGACAACTCAGTCATGACATCAGATTTGTTGGCTATGAAGATGACCCATGTATATCTCGAGTAGTCGTCAATAACGAAGAGGGCATACTTCTTGCCTCTTGTAGTCACTGGAGAGACTGGCCCGAATAAGTCCATGTGTAGCAGCTGAAGGATTCCATCAGTGGAAGGTGACGGAATAGGTGGATTTCTACTCTTTGTCTGCTTTCCCTTCAAACATGCCTCACAATTCCTGTCTTTGATAAACGATTCGTTGGGCAGTCCTCTGACTTTAGGGTTCTTGGCTAGCTTGTTCATAGTCTTGAAGTTCAGGTGGCTGAGTCTCTTGTGCCACAGCCATCCTGCCTTGTCACTGGATTTCGTTTGTGCGAGTAAGCAAGCCTCAGGTTCTACGGTTTTCCAGTTTGCAACGTATATATTCTTCCTCCGCGAACCTGATAACACTATTTTTCCTATAGATTTATCAACAATATCACAAAAACCAGCGTCAAAGATAACTCAATTCAGATTGTCAATGAATTGACTGACAAAAAGGAGATTATGTTGAAGCCCTTCAACATATGTTACTCTTGGAACTGAGGCAGTCCCAATATTCAGTGTTACGTATCCCCTTGTGTAGCCTTTAGAGTTGTCACCAAACTCAATTCTGGGACCATCTTCCTGTATGTAGTTGGTCAGTAGGCTCTTTTGATAAGTCATGTGTCTCGAGCAGCCGCTTTCCACAATCCAAGGGTCCTTATGCACCTGCAAAACAGAAATATTTTTAGGTACCCTTTGGTTCAGTTGGGTCCTTACATGTTAGTGGGTGATTTCGGAACCCAGATTTGTATAGGGACCTTAGAAGTCTGAGACTTCTTCTTCTGAACCTTGTCAGCTTTCTTCTCCACAGGACTTGGAGATACTGATTTTCTTGCGGTTTTTGGTTCAGGAGCTTTCTTCTTCTGATGCTTTGTGTTTCTCCTGACCCTGGACTCATAGTAGTACGAACCATACTGAGCTGGATGTTCATATAGTGGTTCATTTGTCTTGCTCTGCCCACTCGACCTCCTTGGTTCCCCCCCGAGTTTGATCGTGGTGTCCTGGGGCTGGAACCTCTGGTCAGTAGTTTCTTGTTGCTCAGCTGAGGTGCTATTATCTTCTGTTTGTTCTTCACCTGAGGTGTTGAGTCAGTAGCCTAAACCTTTCCTCTGACGAACCTATCAGCCAGCATTTCTGAGCTTTTTGACGTTGAAGTGGAAGCTTCTTGAGTATAGCCAAGTCCTTCTTTCATGGTTATTGGCCTTTGAGCTCTAAGCATGCTTTCCAACTTCTCCTTAGCTCCTATGTACTGTTCAGTCACCAGTCCTCGCCAAACTTCATCACTTCTTCGAAGTGACTCATAATCCTTTTCAACTTATGCGACCTTCTGACTGAGTCGGGCTATCTCAGTATGTTTCTCAGAATTGTCCTTGGTCAGAACTGATATCTGAGTTTCTTGAAGCTGAGACTTAGTCATAAGAGATTTAATCTCTTCCTTGAGTCTCACAACAAGATTCTCAGACTCAGTAGAGACCTGACAATCAAAAGAAAGTCTTTGATTCTCAGTCTTTACCTGTTCCAGTTCCTGAATGGTTCTGCTGAACTCTCTGCTCAGCTGCATCTGCTCCTCTAGTAGATCATCATATGCTTGTACCACGTCTAGAAGCTCATCTGTGACCGAGCACTTGTCGTGTGTGCTGTGTGAAGAAGAGGTTATATTAAGTTTAGAATTTACCTCAGCCTCTTCTCCTGCCATCAGACAGTATTCTGCAATTGACTCAGGATTTGTTTCTCCGATCTCAACGGCGACGAAGGCAGCTTCGTCCTCAGAGGAGTACATGAACGTATCTTCCTCGATTAAGTCATCAGATATCTCTCTGGCAATATAAGCCTGCCTCCTACGGGCAAATTTCTCGCGTTTGGTCTGTCCTTCTGCTCTTTAAGCAGTTGAGAGTTCGGGACTTTCGTACTGATAGTGTCCCTCCTTCTTGCAGTTGTAATAGACAGATGATCTGCTGCTTTTTCCAGCTGAGACTTTGGATGGACTCGCAGCAGGTTGTGTGTTCCTGCAGTCAGTAGAAGGTTTAGATTCTTCCCTTTTTCGAAAATCTTTCTTACCTGAGGGAGAATCTCTGTTGTATTTCTTAAGCTTTCTGACTCTCTCATTTTCTCTTTGATATTTGAGAGCTATAAGCGCAAGTTGGTCAGTAGCAGATGTCTCAGAGGACTTTGTTTCTGCTGCAGCTACTGCCTTGATGGAAGAAATGGGTTTGACTCCAGTTTTGCTGACTGTTGCTTTGAAAGCATGGTCAATCTGAGTGTCAGCTGGAGCACCGGAACATCGTTGGGGTAGACTGTGCTCAAATTCCTCTGTTTTTAATTCTGAAAAGATAACATCAGGAGTTAGAGCATTAAGATCAGAGCGACGTAAATAAGTAGCAAATGGAAGCCACTTCTGTCGAGGTAGCGCTCTTAGGATCTTTGTGTTCATCTCTTTGTTGGTGAACGTCCTCCCAAGTCTGTTGATCACATTGATCTGGTTAGTAAATCTGACACTTAGCTCGTCAATGGTTTCATTGGACTCCATGGCAAATGTATCGAACTTCTGAAGCTCTAATTCAAGCTTATTCTCTTTGATCTGCGGGGTTCCTTGGCTCAGTACAGCCAGGGCATCCCATAGTTCCTTTGCCGTCTTGCAGTCTTACACCCTCCCGAGGTGAGAATCACTGAGTGTAGTCAGGATTGCATTGCGCGCAACTCGGTCGAGGTTGTGCAGCTTTTTCTCTTCTGGTGTGAAGGCAAATTTTTCTTTGGCGACCTCAGCACCAGTCTGTACTCCTACACCTCCCACAGTGGTAAATTATATGCTGTCGATCATGGGAATGATGGGTCCTGTCTCAAGGACGTCCGTCATGCTGTCATGCAGCGATGTGAGGTGTGCCTCCATTCTCACACGCCAAACCGTATAGTTCTCTACTGAGAACATCGGTACCATCCGAATACCTAAGATATCAGTCATTACGGGTAAGAATATAAGGATGAATGAAGAGATGCTTGTGCAGTGAAAAACGTTTTCAGGATCTGTTCGAGAAGACCAGTAGTTACAGAACCGATGATCAGAAGAACACCGTTGCTCTGATACCAATTGTTGGTCCGAAACGATAGTCAGGTGTAGAAGGGGGGGAGGGTGAATACACCCGAGCACAGTTTCGTTTCTCATAACATGAAGGACAGCTGAGCTGTAAGTTGCAACTGACGAACAGTGCCAAATAGTAACCTTCGATCGCGGGTCAGAAGTGTGCCAACTACTGAGCTCTCCTACTGACTTTTGTCAGTACTTGAAACTCAGTCGGAGACTTAGTGCGGCTAAGAGTGTGGGGCCCGGAGATTCGTCTCAGTTTGAAAACGTGATTTTCACAAGTCAAGTAGTTTTGGCTAGTGCGCTTTTAAGAATACATTTTATGCAAAGATATGATTTTGTAACAGTTTGTATGCAATGCAATAAAACAGTAGATAACACAAGCAATTTTTAACGTGGTTCGGATACGCAAGATCCTACGTCCACGGTCCTGCCGAACAGGAATTCTTGTTGATTTATCTGAGCAAGTCTCAGCAAGGAATCTGTGCACTGGACAGACCCTTCTAAGTTATAGTCCTTAGCGACTTTACAATTCAAACGTAAGTTTGAAGAGGAGGGGATAATCTCCAACTAGGAAGGAGTTCTTACAGTAAGAACAATCACTAAAAGTGAACTCCTTCGAATTTCTAAGTGTTGGGTTATGAGTCAGTAGATGGTATTCAGCTTTTAGTGGTTAAAATAATATTAGGGCAAATCATAGTAGTACTATGGAATTGAAGATCCCAAAATCCAGCTGATATCAGTAGTGTAGTGTCTTGATAGGACTAGATGATGTATAGGCTAGAATGTTTTTATTATTTATCTTTTTGTCTAAGTCCTGTACGGGGTAAATTGTTGGATTGATCTTCTGACGAAGTTACTTTCCAGAACCCCACGTCATCAGTGTAATTGCTTGCCTTCTTCTGTCATCAGCTGAGCCTCACTTTCAGTAGAAGACACCTCATCAGCTGACAGACATCAGCAGAAGAACTCTATGCAAGCTCAGTACCTTCGCAGTCATTAGCTGACAATACTTAAGAGAATATCTCTTGTCAGCCGACTCAGACGAAGAAGACAGAGACTGCTTAAAGTCTAGTGTATCCGACAGAAAACGACTCAGCCGCTAAAATCATTTTGAAAGTCAGCAGAAGACATACGAGGATTAGAGAGAGTCAACTCTGATGTCTGACACAATCTCACCTACCACAAACCTCGACCAATGAGAAGCCGACAACGCTTTATCTGCTCTGACCAACTAAAGTTGCTCTCATGTACAGTGTCCAACAACTCTGCTGCAACAATTCGAATTTATGGCCGTTTTCTTTGGAAGCTTGTGACACGTGGCATCGTCTTCTCCAACGGACATATGCCTGCTCACAACTATAAATAGAGAAGAAATCCGAGCTTCAAGCTTTCGAACAACTCTAGCGCATTCAAGATCAATCCAGTGAAGAACTTGTCCAATAGAATATCATTAGTTCTTCTATCTAGAGTTCTTTAAATCCCTCTTCTCTAGCTAAGCTCATTGCCAAATTTTTAGCTTAGAAATTCGAAGGAGTTTAGTTTTAGTGATTGTTCTTACTGTAAAGTCGCTAAGGACTATAACTTAGAAGGGTTTGTCCAGTGCACAGATTCCTTGCTGAGACTTGCTCAAATAAATCAATAAGAACTCCTGTTCGGCAGGACCGTGGACGTAGGATCTTGTATATCCGAACCACGTTAAAAATTGCTTGTGTTATTTACTGTTTTATTGCATTACATACAAACTGATTAAAAATCATATCTTTGCATAAAACGTATTCTCAAAGCGCACCAGCCAAAAATTACTTGATTTGTGAAAATCACGTTTTCAAACTGAGACGAATCTCCGGGCCCCGCACTCTTATCCGCACAACGTCTCCGACTGAGTTTCAAGTACTGACAAAATTCAGTAGGAGAGCTCAGTAGTTGGCACACTTCTGACCCGCGATCGAAGGTTACTATTCGGCACTGTTCATCAGTTGCAACCTACAGCTCAACTGTCCTTCGCATTTTGAGAAAAAGAAACTGTGATCAGCTGTATTCACCCCCCCCCCTCTACACTTGACTATCGTCTCCGGACCAACAATTGGTATCAGAGCGACGGTGTTCTTCTGATCATCGGTTCTGTAACTACTTGTCTTCTCGAACAGATCCTGAAAATGTTTTTCACTGCACAAGCATCTCTTCATACATCCTTATACTCTTACCCATAATGTCTGATATGTTAGGTATTCGAATGGTACCGATGTTCTCAATAGAGAACTACACGGTATGGCGTGTGAGAATGGAGGCACACCTCACATCGCTGCATGACAGCATGACGGACGTCCTTGAGACAGGACCCATCATTCCCATGATCGATAGTGTACAATTTGCCGCTGTGGGAGGTGTAGGAGCGCAGACTGGCGCTAAGGTCGCTAAAGAAAAATCCGTCTTCACACCAGAAGAGAAAAAGCTGCACAACCTCGACCGAGTTACGCGTAATGCAATCCTGACTACGCTCAGTGATTCTCACCTCAGGAGGGTGCAAGACTACAAAACGGCGAAAGAACTTTGGGATGCCCTGGCTGTACTGGGCCAAGGAACCCCGCAGATAAAAGAGAACAAGCTCGAATTAGAGCTACAAAAGTTCGACGCGCTTGCCATGGAGCCCAGTGAGACCATTAACGAGCTAAGCGTCAGATTCACAAAACAAGTCAATGTGATCAACTGGCTGGGGAGGATGTTCACCAACAAAGAGATGAACACCAAGATCTTAAGAGCGCTACCTCAACAGAAGTGGCTTCCATTTGCTGCTTATGTACGTCGCTCTGATCTTAATGCTCTAACTCCTTACGTTATCTTTTCAGAATTAAAAACAGAGGAATTTGAGCACAGCCTACCCCAACGATGTTCCAGTGCTCCAGCTGACACTCAGATTGACCATGCTTTCAAAGCAACAGTCAGCAAAACTGGAATCAAACCCATTTCTTCCAGCAAGGCAGTAGCTGCAGCAGAAACAAACTCCTCTGAGACATCTGCTACTGACCCACTTGCGCTTATGGCTCTCAAATATCAAAGAGAAAAGGAGAGAGTCAGAAAGCTGAAGAAATATAACAGAGATTCTCCCTCACGTAAGAAAGATTTTCTAAAAAGGGAAGAATCTAAACCTTCTAGTGACTGCAGGAACACAGAACCTGCTGCGAATCCATCCAAAGACTCGGCTAGAAAAAGTAGCAGATCATCTGTCTTTTACAACTGCAAGAAGGAGGGACACTATCAGTACGAATGTCCCGAGCTCTCTGCTGCTCAAAGAGCAGAACGACAGGCCAGACGCGAGAAATTTGCCCGTAGGAGGTAGGCCTACATAGCCGGAGAGATATCCGATGACTTAATCGAGGAAGATACATTCATGTATTCTTCTGAAGACGAAGCTGGATTTGTTGCCTTTGAGATCGGAGAAACAGATCCTGAAGAAAATGCAGAATATTGTCTGATGGCCGGAGAAGAGGCTGAGGTAAATTTTAAACTTAATTTAACCTCTTCTTCTCACAGCACACACGACACGTACTCGGACATTGATGAGCCTCTAGATGTGGTACAAGCCTACGATGATCTACTAGAGGGGCAGATTCAGCTGAGCAGAGAGTTCAGCAAAACCATTCAGGAACTGGAAAAGGTAAAGGCTGAGAATCAGAGACTTTCTTCTGATTGTCAGGTTTCTACTGAGTCTGAGAATCTTGTTGTGAGACTCAACGAAGAGATTAAATCTCTTATGATTAAGTCTCAGCTTCAAGAATCTCAGATATCAGTTCTGACCAAGGACATTTCTGAGAAAGATACTGAGATAGCCTGACTCAGTCAGAAGGTCGCAGAAGTTGAAAAGGATTATGAGTCACTTCGAAGAAGTGATGAAGTTTGGCGAGAACTGATGACTGAACAGTACCTAGGAGCTAAGGAGAAGTTGGAAAGTATGCTTAGAGCGCAAAGGTCGACGGTCATGAAAGAAGGACTTGGCTATACTCATGAAGCTTCCACTTCAAAGAGCTCAGAACTGTTGGCTGATAGGTTCGTCAGAGGTAAAGTTCAGACTACCGACTCAACACCTCAGACGAAGAATAAACAGAAGATAGTTGCACCTCAGCCAAGCAACAAGAAACAACTAACCAAGGGTTCCAGCCCCAGGACACCACGATCAAACTCAGGGGAAACCAAGAAGGTCAGGTGGGCAGAACAATACAATGAACCACTGTATGAGCTTCCGGCTCAGTATGGTTCGTACTACTATGAGCCCAGGGTCAGGAGGAGCGCAAAGCCTCAGACGAAGAAAGCTCCTAAACCTAAAATCATCAGAAAGTCAGTATCTCCGAGTCCTGTAGAAAAGAAAGCTGATAAGGTTCAGAAGAAGAAGTCTCAGACTTCTAAGGTCCCTAGGCAGATCTGGGTTCCGAAATCACCCACTAGCATGTAAGGACCCAACTGAACCAAAGGGTACCTAAAAATGTTTCTGTTTTGCAGGTGCATAAGGACCCTTGCATAGTGGACAGCGGCTACTCGAGACACATGACTTATCTTTGACGCTGACCAACTACATACAGGAAGATGTCCCAGAATTGAGTTTAGTGCTCTAAAGGCTATACAAGGGGATACGGAACACTGAATATTGGGACTGCCTCAATTCCAAGAGTAACATATGTTGAAGGACTTCAACATAATCTTCTTTCTGTCAGTCAATTATGTGACAATCTGAATAGAGTTATCTTTGACGCTGGTTTCTATGATATTGTTGATAAATCTACAAGGAAAACAGTGTTATCAGGTTCGCGGAGTAAGAATATATACGTTGCAAACTGGAAAACCGTAGAAACTGAGGCTTGCATACTCGCACAGACTAAATCTAGTGACAAGGCAGGATGGCTGTGGCACAAGAGACTCAGCCACCTGAACTTCAGGACTATGAACAAGCTAGCCAAGAACTCTAAAGTCAAAGGACTGCCCAACGAATCGTTTATCAAAGACAGAAATTGTGAAGCATGTTTGAAGGGAAAGCAGACAAAGAGTAGCAATCCACCTATTCCATCACCTTCCACTGATGGAATCCTTCAGCTGCTACACATGGACTTATTCGGGCCAGTTTCTCCAGTGACTATAAGAGGCAAGAATTATGCCCTCGTTGTTATTGGCGACTATTCGAGATATACATGGGTCATCTTCATAGCCAACAAATCTGATGTCCAGACTGAGTTGTCCAAACTGCTGAAAAAGCTCAGTATGGAAAAGGACATCAAGATACAGAGAATTCGCTCAGACAGAGGAACATAATTTCTCAACTTAGTAGTTAAAGAGTACTGCGAAAAGGAGGGAATTAAGCACGAGACATCAGTAGCTCGCACCCCTCAGCAGAACGGACTTGCTGAACGCAAAAACAGAACACTTAAAGAAGCAACAAGAACGCTCGAAGGTTACTATTTGGCATTGTTCATCAGTTGCAACCTATAGCTCAGCTATCCTTCGTGTTCTGAGAAAAAGAAACTGTGATCAGGTGTATTCACCCCCCCCCCCTCTACACCTGACTATCATCTCCGAACCAACACTAAGCTATAGATTTGGCAATGAGCTTAGCTAGAGAAGAGGGTTCTAAAGAACTCTAGAGAGAAGAACTAATGATTTTCTATTGGGCAAGTTCTTCTCTGGATTGATCTTGAATGAGCTAAAGTTGTTCGAAAGCTTGAGCGTTTTTCCCTTGATATCCCGTGCGTGAAGCTCAGATTTCTTCCTATTTATAGTTGTGAAATAGGCATATGTCTGTTGGAGACGACGATGCCACGTGTCACAACCTTCCATAGAAAACGACCATATTTTTGAAATGTTGCAGCAGAGCAGTTGACACTGTACATGAGAGCAGCTTTAGTTGGTCAGAGCAGATAAAGTGTTGTCGGCTTCTCATTGGTCGAGGTTTGTGGTAGGTGAGATTGTGTCAGACATCGGAGTTGACTCTCCCTAATCCTCGTATGTCTTCTGCTGACTTTCGAAATGACTTTAGCGGTGCGGGTCGTTTTTATCGTCGGATCCGATGAGACTTAGGACAGTCTCTGTCTTCTTCGTCTGAGTCGGTTGACAAAGGATATGGCTCCTGAGTAGGGTCAGCTGATGACTGCGAAGGTACTGAGCTTGCATAGAGTTCTTCTGCTGATGTCTGTCAGCTAATGAGGTGTCTTCTAGTGAAGGTGAGGATCACCTGATGACAGAAGAATGCAAGCTATTACATAGAAGACGTGGGGTTCTGGAAAGTAACTTCGACAGAAGATCAATCCAACATTTTACCCCGTGCAGGACTTAGACACAAAGATAAACAAAATAAAAATAGTCTTAACCTATACATCAGCTAATCCTATCAAGACACTACACTACTGATATCAGATGGGTTTTGGGATCTTCAATTCCATAGTACTACTATGATTTCCCCCAATATTATTTTAACCACTAACAGCTGAATACCATCTACTGACTCATAACCCAACAATTCCCCCCTAATTGATGATGCCAAAACCTCTATAAAATATAGAGAAAGGATACTAAACTACTGACATAGATAGACTTTAGTAAACTGAATCAGTTAGCCTTAAGAGTTCAGCAGTGAGAGATAGGCAAAACACAGATTAAACGGTTACGTGAGTGTGTGTCAGATCACTTCAGTGATCAGTTGTGATAACGAAAACACAACCAAGGGCCGTAAGACAATGAGTAATTGTCTGGCTAGAACTAGGAACTGATATATATAGACATGAAGATTACAAGGTTCTTATCTCTATTACAAAATAAATGATAAGAAGATCATTGCTGACGTCTGAATCTCTTGGTTCTGCTCCTGAAATCTGCAGACCTATCAGCTGGAGGTTCCAAACCATAGTATTTATAGATCCTTGCGCGCAGAGTTTGAATTTCCTCAAGATCAGCAGGTAGATCAGAACTAAGGTTATGATGATAAGCAGCTACCTCGATCTCATCTTCTATATCCTTCGTGCATAGCACGCCACGAGTAGTCCTCGGAGGAGGGATGCGTCTGAATGCTGGAGCTCTGAGGGGTATCTTCTCTCTTTCCATTATCAGTTGAAGCTGATCTCTGAGCTGGGCATTGTATTGATGAAGGAACTCATCGAATATCTGATCAACTGGTATCCCAGATGGATAGAAACCCCACACATAGTATCCCTTGATAAATTCCTCCTTAAGTTCCTCCCATTGCTCATTCAGCTCTGCTGGCACCCATCTGTCTACATGACGAGTAGGAGCTTTCTTAATATAAGGTGCTCTGGGCGCTCCTCTCCTATAATACTTAGAAGACCTCGGCATCTGCCTTTTCCAATCCACTACTGGCTCGCTGGCTATCTTATCTGTCAGTTCAATGATCTTAGCCAGGTCGGCCAATTTTTTCTTCTCTCTGAGACCCGTTGATCTAGCATCTCCTCTTCGGAGATTTAATCCCTTCAGCGTGGCCTCCCGGGTGGCTCGTCCTCGGCCTCTTGCTCAGGTGTAAGAGTGGGAGTGTAAGAACTCTGAGCTAAGGGCGGGACTTCGCAGAGGAAGCTTTGGCAAGCTCCTCCCCGAGCCTTCTTCTTCCGTTCATCCAAAGAGTTGCTTGGCTTTTTCTTTGGCAATTTTGCCAACAGGCTTCCTGGGCTTCTTTGCCTTTTTAATTTCTGCCTCGAGTTGCTGCTCGTAGTTCAGTTGATCTTGCAGCTTCTGAGCAACTCGCTGATCGAACGCCTCCTACTCCGCTTTGGAATTAAACTCAGGCGTCGGGGAAGATGGAGCAGTGGCTTCAGTTGTAATCTCCTTCCCCGGCCTTTGCGGTGGCAGTGGCTCGTCCTCCTGATCGAGAAATCGAGCAATTTCTTCGATGTGCTTTGGTGATGAAGCGATTCTTGGCTCGGCTCGCGATGGTTGTTGTTTGGACTTCTGGGACTTGGACATTTTCGGGAGGGGGTACTCCAGAACTGGTTCCAGCCTGAATAGCTAAACCTTCCCCCTGATTTCCTTCCCCTTTATTAATAACTTGGACTTCTGGGCTTTTCTCCACCTCAGCCTGTTCCTTCTCAGCCTGTTCATCTTTCTCGGCTTCTTCCCCCTTTTTGGCATCATCAGCCAGGGAGAGGCGAGTGCGGATGGTTGTCACCTCCTTGTCCAAATTGAAGCATAGATTCTTGATGAGGGTGGCGGTGGATTCGAAGTCTTTGACTGCATCGTAGTATTGCTCCCATTCCTTCTCCTGATCAGCTCTAAATTGTTTGAGTTGGGCTGCGGACTCCTGTCTGAGTTTTAGCAGAGACTGATCATGAGATTCTGTCATCTCCTTCTGAATTTCTTTGAGGGCCTCCGCCTGTTGTTGTAAGGCTTTCTGAAGGCTGGAGAAGGCCACTCTATTCCTTTCGTCCATGGTGGCTTGGACTGCCGCAAGGCCCTGAGTCAGCTGCTCAGAGAATGACTTCTGCTAAGAGATAAGGAGCTGCTGACTCTAAGCGGCTAAGTCCGCCTTCTGAGCTGCAATGGCGGTCTCAACTACCTCCTGAATGTTGACAGAAGGAGTAGGAGTTTCGGAGACCTTCTGCATCCCTTGAGCGAGTCGGTCAACTTTCTCAGTCTGGGCCTTAGTGTACTAAGCCCATTTGAGATAAACGTCTTTTGCAAGGAGACGATTCTTGTCTCCCTGCCGCCGGATGGCTTTGTTAAATGACTTAGAGGTCACGGAACCTATAAGTTTGATCTGATAACAGCTGGTTCCGAGCCTTTGCTCAGATGTCGCAATCTGTTGCGCTCGACTCGGCTTCGAGGCAACTGGGGCATCACCGATGTGGAGGGTGGTGGTGATCGGCCCTGTTCGCGGGGAGTGTTACCCTCAGCAGATCCTCCCAAATCTGCATCCTTGGGTGGCGCTTGATCCATGTCGTCATCATCATTCTTATCATTGTTGTCGTCATGATGTGATGGAGGCGAAGGGCTATTGTCTGGTGCTGAGGATCGCAAGCTTAAGAGATAAAGCATTGCAGCACGCAGATCCTTGAAGGAGGCTAGATCAGCTGGTTCCTCGAACCCTATTGCTGATTGCAAGCTCTGCTCTTCGGTAAGTAGGGACAGAGCTGACTGAGTCCTGATCAGATCTTCAAGGATATCCCAGCTAAGGAATCTCAGCAGCATCAGTATCCTAGCCCTTATAGCAATATCCACCAAATCCTCATGCTCAGCGATCTCAGGGATCTGAGCACTAACTTCTCCTGTGGCTCGGAGATGGGTGGAATGCATGGTTGTCCACTCTGAGGAGGTTTCCTCAGTCGGTACTCCAGTGTCCGACTGAGTCTCTTCGGAGCTGATCCGCTGGACTTTCTCCTTCAACGTGGCACCTTTGATGCCGGTGTCCGCGTCTTGAATGGGTTCCTCCTGAGTGGGTGGAGGAGAGGCAGGTTTTGCTGGTTTTGCTGGTACCTCAGAAGGTCCACTCTTAGTGAGCCTCTTCCTCTTAGGCGGGTCGGCGCGAGGGGGCAAGTCGGAAGTGACTCTTTTCTGCTCAGGCGGCCCTCGCCCGATGGATTTCTCAGCAGCGGCTC
Organism: Lavandula angustifolia; assembly: GCA_028984105.1. Classification (NCBI taxonomy): domain Eukaryota; kingdom Viridiplantae; phylum Streptophyta; class Magnoliopsida; order Lamiales; family Lamiaceae; genus Lavandula; species Lavandula angustifolia. The sequence goes on from CM054808.1 coordinate 11,026,524, forward strand.
TTATCTTGAACTTTATGAGCTTGCTGTCGAAGTATCTCGCATCAGCAAAGGCTGAGCGATCCGATACTGATTCTTCGATTAGTACGGATAACTTTGTCCCGTACAGCAGCTTTCCCACACTTATAAGTCTTCTCTCACCAGTGGGCATTGCTGCGAACTTCTGAGCCTGAGCTTTAAGCTCGGCTACATACTAGTCAGTCCAGTTAACTCTGACTCCATCATCTATTATCATCATCAGCTGTATGCGGGGCTTGGATAGCTGATCATATGAACCGGCTGAGCTCGTACGAATGTGGGAAACAATATACGCGAGCTCTCGGTACTCTGGTAGTAGCAGATTCTTTGGCAGAGCTGTCTTGAAGACTACGTCGTCCCTGCCACAGAACTTCTGGACATAGGAGTTAATTTCCTTCTCCTTATATCCACTTGGAGAGACTCCGTGCGCTGGGAGATCAAAGGTCAGCTCCACGGCGGTTCTAATATTGATGACGTGTTCACTGGCATCCCAAGATTGAGGGAAAACTTCCTTCATGTATGAGAAACTGGATTCCTCCACCCCTGTATCTTCTTGGGTTCTCCAGTTGTAATAAACTTCTGCAACTTGTCTAGGCAAATATGCTCTGGGTTGCTTCGAGACAAGAAGCTCCAGGCCGGAAGTCTCGAGAGCCGTGAAGACGGGCTCAAGATATGGAAGATCAGCTTGGTGTAGCGCCATCGTCGGCTTGAACTGGATTCGGGACTTGATGATATCATCGATTTGCGATGGGGTCATTACCGTCGCCATGAATATCTGCGAAAAACTCGTTAGCACTTGAAAATAGAGTAAGTCAGTATGAGTTTAAGCAGGATTCAAGAAATTATCGAATAATGGAGAGCTTTGAGAAAACAATTGCAGAGCAGTTAAGGTTTTGAGAAACTGAACGCAGAGAAAAAAAAGCTCTATAGATTCGAAAATGGCGAGAAGTGTGGTTAGAGATATAAGCAAGAGATTTTATAAGATTTGCATATCATGCGGTTTCAATCGAACGGCTGAAATTTAATCTCACATTTAAAATGACGGTTGTGATTTGATGTTATAAAAGGAATGATTACACAAGCCGCCTCTAACCTAGACCCACGTAGAAATATGTGCAGTTAAGGTAAGTTGAGAAGACATGCATTAAATGCGCTGCAGGCAGCATTAAAGTCTAAGTCTGTTAAATGAAAACGGTTTCCTACTGACTCATCCTTAAAAGATTAATGGTGGGAAATAAATGCTCATTAGCTACTGAGTGCAAGCGACTGATATAATAAATGCGAGCATGCTTCTGATAAAATTAAGTATATTAAGACTACGCAAACCTCTTCAGCTGAACTTTTACGATCAGCTGGTTACCGTTAAGACTTAGGAGGACAGTTGATGTGCTGATGACCACATTCCCCCTTACGTATGCAGGTTTGATTCTCCCGATCGAATCATTGTGCGAGTCTTTGACCTGTCATACTGATTTCTTCTACTGACTCTACTCAGTAGGTTCCAGTAGACCTAGCTCAACTGATAATTCTCTAAATCTGTTCTCAGCTAGTGGTTTGGTCAGTATATCTGCCCTTTGCTTGTCAGTATGGATTTTCTCCATTCTGATATCCTTCTTCTCGACATGGTCTCTGATGAAGTGGTGTCGAATATCCACGTGCTAGCATCTCGTATGGAGAACTGGATTCTGAGTTATAGCAATAGCACTGGTGGAGTCACAGTAGATAGGCACTTCATCTTGAGATATACCATAATCTCGCAGTTGTTGTCGAAGCCAAAGGATCTGGGCACAGCAACTTCTAGCAGCCATGTACTCAACTTCAGTAGTGGACGTTGCCACTGAATGTTGTTTCTTTGAAAACCAAGATATTAGCTTGCTTCCTAGGAACTGACACGTTCCAGAAGTTGACTTTCAATCTATCCTGCATCCTGCATAATTAGCATCAGAATAACCTGTCAGTATTAGATTATCATCAGCAGGATACCATAACCCTGCGTCAGGTGTTCCTTTTAGATATCGCAGAATCTTCTTTGCTGAGTCTAGATGACTTCGCTTGGGATCCGCTTGAAATCTTGCACATACACCTACAGCATAAGTTATATCAGGTCGGCTAGTTGTTAAGTATAATAAAGAACCAATAATAGCTCTATAATCAGTAGAGTTAACAGAAGCTCCCTCTTTATCTAGATCGATTTTGAAATTCGTATTCATGGGGATTTTGACTGGCTTGCTTGAGTCGCAGCCGAATCTTTTAAGAAGATCTCGAGTGTATTTGGCTTGATTGATGAAAATTCTTTCAGGTGATTGCTTTACTTGAAATCCAAGGAAATAGTTCATCTCCCCCATCATGGACATCTCGAATTTCTCCTTCATCATTTTCTCGAATTGTTGACATATAGTCACGTGTCACAACCTTCCATAGAAAACGGCCATATTTTTGAAATGTTGCAGCAGAGCAGTTGACACTGTACATGAGAGCAGCTTTAGTTGGTCAGAGCAGATAAAGCGTTGTCGGCTTCTCATTGGTCGAGGTTTGTGGTAGGTGAGATTGTGTCAGACATCGGAGTTGACTCTCCCTAATCCTCGTATGTCTTCTGCTGACTTTCGAAATGACTTTAGCGGCTGGGTCGTTTTCTGTCGGATACAGTAGACTTAGGACAGTCTCTATCTTCTTCGTCTGAGTCGGCTGACAAAGGATATGGCTCCTGAGTAGGGTCAGCTGATGACTGCGAAGGTACTAAGCTTGCATAGAGTTCTTCTGCTGATGTCTGTCAGCTGATGAGGTGTCTTCTACTGAAGGTGAGGATCACCTGATGACAGATGAATGCAAGCTATTACATAGAAGACGTGGGGTTCTGGAAAGTAACTTCGACAGAAGATCAATCCAACATTTTACCCCGTGCAGGACTTAAACACAAAGATAAACAAAATAAAAACAGTCTTAACCTATACATCAGCTAATCCTATCAGGACACTACACTACTGATATCAGCTGGGTTTTGGGATCTTCAATTCCATAGTACTACTATGATTTCCCCCAATATTATTTTAACTACTAACACCTGAATACCATCTACTGACTCATAACCCAACAAATACATTTTAGAATAAGAATTTTCGGGGTGTTACATTTGCATTTCACCACACAACAACTCAAGCATTCTCTGCATTAGCATTCTAAAGTTCCTATGTTGTCCAGAAGCTCTTGTCCTCGCCCTTGTCCAGTTCGTCGGAGCTTGACGATCTTGCGGTGCTGCAATCTTCGAGACAAACATTATTTCATCTTTGGAGACGATATGTCTGAACCGCACCGGGGCATATTTCGTCTTGCGGAGAGAAGACCTCTCGACTCGACGACTATTTTCATTCTATTTTGTTTCTTGTACTACTGATTGTTTGAGTTTGTAATAGTAGCTTCTTTTTACAACATGGAATACAGGGATAGTATACCCCTTTAGAGAAAACTAATAGACTTCTCGAAGCCAAAAACAACAAAACTCGAGGCATCGCATCCATAGACATTCTTGAACTCGTAGAGCCAAGAAAAAACCAATACACTGTATATGTGTGTGTTTAACTCTCCATTATTTTAAATACAAAATTATATATATCCCAGTTGATATATATATATAAAGTTTTAAATAGATCAACTTGCAACAAATGTTTCCATTAGCTGTTTAAAAGCCATATAAGCATGACGATGTTATTGGTTAAGGAAGAATATAGATGAATGTTTCCACGTATGAAGCAATTTCAAGTTGATTGTATTTAAATCCACCAAACTCTGTTACAAGATTTGTAGCCACCAATCCTTATTTACAACGTCAGAAACTATATTTAGAAATTTAGTTGCAACTTGATTGCAGTGACATAGTATGATTAAAGATTATTATTCATTAAGTTAATTCCTAAACGACCATATTGTAAACAAATAAATAAATAAATAAATGACTTAAGAGTTGTATGATCGAGAAAACGGTCACATGATCCGTCGATTGTAACATATATGTATGAGTCGAGCTTTTTTTTGTCATCCAAAAACGTAATATTAAGCGGGTCAAAACTCACTTAATGCAAAATCGTATTTTAACACACTTATTATTTGTTATAATAAGTTCATATATAGTATCGATTAGTTCATATATAGTATTAATTAGTTCGAACACTAAACAAATGTCTAAAATCGCATTTAAAACTTAATTCTCATTCATCAGAACTCGACTTGAAAATAGAAGTACATAATTATCTTCTACTAACATAAATCAACATATATATGCTGTAATAAACAAATAACCAAAAGTGAACAAAAATGGTGATTCTGTGTTCAGCTGTAGGCTCTTAATCACCTGGGAACTTGTGAACTCATATTGTCTCAAGCTTCAAACAGAATTAAATAATTACACTTGCATAAGGATTGATTTTAACTACTAAAGAATCTAGAAATAAATAGAAAATAAAACTTTCTAGAAATTGCAAAATAAACAATTGTTTTCCACCGTTAAAAGCTTGGAAAGAAGAGAAATAAAAAGATGCCTAATTAAAGTCTGTCACATGCTTCACTAATTATAATTGTGTTTCAAACCTATGTCTTTCATAAATTGCCAACAAAATATGATAATATAAAACTAAACTTAAACAAAGATTAGAAAGGTACTTGTTAAAGTTAGTAACTGCTTATTGATTCTCTTTCTAATTATATGATTTGTAGTTATTAGGATTTGTATATAATTATGTTAATTTTCCTGTAATTTCTCTTGTAGTTATACCTCCTCTAATTTAGCTTAGCTATTGATTGTTGTATATTCTTTATATAAAGGAATCAAATCAAGAAGTCCAAGTGTGGGTTTCTAAAATCAATTCTATTGTTCTCTTTCAATCTTTTTTATGGTATCAGAGCTGAGCGATTAACCTTCCGCTATGACTTCTGCTGCTAATGGCTCAGCCACATCTAGTGGTATCCTTCCATCTTCTTCCTTCTCAACATTAATCACTGTAAAGATGGATCGGGAGAACTATATGGTGTGGAAGGCTCAATTTCTTCCATATCTACGCAGTCATCAATTGATGGGCTTTGTGGATGGGTCGATCGTCGCTCCCGCCGAGACGGTCACCCAAACTGTGGAATCTCGGCAAGTTAGGGTTTCTAATCCTGAATACATCACCTGGTTACAAAAGGATCAAGGAATCCTAAGTACGATTCTGTCATCTCTCTCCGCAGAAGTGCTTCCTCAAGTCATGTTGTTGAATACAATTGCCAAAGTGTGGCAAACTCTTGAACGCATGTATTCATCTTGCTCTAAGGCTCGGGTCATGCAAGTGCGGCGACAATTGGCGACCGCAAAGAAGGGAAATATGACGGCATCACAATATTTCAATACAGTGAAGCTAATACCCTAGCCACAGTTGGCAAGCCCATGAGCGATGATGAGATTGTCTCATATTTGCTTGCTGGGCTGGATTTGAATTATGATTCTCTGGTGACATCCTTGACAACCAGGATCGAGCCCGTATCCTTGAATGATGTGTTTGCTCATTTGCAAGCCTACGACATGCGGCTCGAGCTCAATGATTCATCATTTCAGATCCAAGGTGCTGCAGCCAATGTTGTTTCTCGCGGTAACACTAGTGGTTAGGGCAGCAAGAAGAACAAAAAGAATGGAGTTTATCATAATGGAGGTGCGCAATCGACTTCAAACCAAGGTGCATCCCGTGGAAATAACAATCACAACTTTGGATATAGATATGGGCGTGGTAGTGGCAATGGTGGCAATCGACCAGTGTGTCAGATCTACGGCAAGGTTGGGCATGTGGCACTGATACAGTCGTTTCAATCACTCATATCAGGCTAATGATTCCATGTTGGCTGCTGCTGCGAACTTCACACCATCCTATACTGTTGATTCTTATTGGTATACATATACTGGAGCTACTAATCTTATAACAAGCGACCTTGATCGGTTGACTACAAAGGAGAAATATATTGGAAATGACCAAGTACAAGTGGCCAATGGTGCAGGTATGTCAATTGATCACATTGGTCACTCCAAATTCTCTACTCCTAATCGTGATCTTTATCTCAATAATATACTTTATGTTCCAACCTCTTCCAAAAATTTGCTATCAGTCCGTATATTTACTAGTGATAATGATGTATTTCTCCAATTTCATCCTGAATATTTTCTTGTTAAGGATCAAGAAATGGAGAAAACTCTTTTGCGCGGGGATGTGAGCGTGGTTTATATCCTTTTCCATCGTGTCACAAGCCCACAACTTCCAAATCAGCCTTTGTTGTTTCTCCAACGTCTGTTCAATGGCATCGTCGCTTGGGTCATCCATCCACTCCTATAGTTAAAAAAGTTCTTCAAGATATTCAGCTTCCATGATCAATAAATTCAAATAAACAAGCAGTTTGTGATGCTTGTCAACAAGACAAAAGCCATCAGTTGCCTTATTTTGTGTCTAATAAAATTTCATCATCTCCACTTGAGCTTGTTTTCTCAAATGTATGGGGACCACCACCTAAATCTGTAGGTGGTTTTAAGTATTATGTCAGTTTTATTGGTGATTTCAGCAAATTCACGTGGGTATATCTTTTAAAGAACAAGTCTGAAGTGTTTGCTGTTTTTCTACAATTTCAGTCTCTTGTTGAACGCTTTCTTAATAAACGAATTCTTTGTGTGCAAACTGACTGGGGGGGGGGATGTAAGAAACTCAATTCATTTTTTCGCCGTGTTGAAATTGCTCATGTCTCTTGTCCTTATGCTCATCAGCAAAATGGAGCAGCCGAGCATAAACATAAACACATTGTTGAAGTTGGATTATCTCTTCTTGCACAAGCATCTATGCCTCTTAAATTCTGGGATGAAGCTTTTCTTACTGCATGTTTTCTCATTAACCGTACACCTAGTAAAGTCATCAACTTTGCTATTCCTCTTACTCGTCTTCTTAGGCTGCAACCGGATTATGTTTTTTTCAAGATTTTTGGTTGTGCATGTTGGCCGCATCTCAGACCGTTTACCAAAAACAAACTTGAGTTCCGCTCTAAACAATGTGTGTTTTTAGGTTATTGTTCTATACACAAAGGGTACAAGTGTCTTCATATTTCTTCGGGTAGAGTTTATATTTCCCGTGATGTTGTGTTTGATGAGGATGTTTTTCCTTTTGCTCATGAAGTGCCTCACCGTGCTTCAGGCTCACAAAATTCTTCAACGTTATTACCTTGGTCATTCTCACCATTTTCTAATCCCTCACATTCTGAACCTCAGAGTGACTATGTAGTCAATGAACATATTTCTAATGACATACAGGCTACTGATTTTGAGTTTGTGCAGCAAAATTCTGATGTTACAGGAAATGATGTTGTAGGATCTCCTTCTACTTCAGATTCTACTTCAACCGCTAGTATTTCTACTTCGGACTCTTCTAGGGCTTGTGTTGAACCGGTTGTAGTACAAGCCTCCACACATTCGATGCAGACTCGGGCTAAAAATAATATCCGATGGGTTAAGGAGCGCACTGATGGTACTGTTACTTATTCTAAAGATGGTCGTCGTGCGCTTAGTGCTATTGTGTCACATCCTTTACTGAAGCTCTCAAAGATGAAAATTGGCGTCGGGCAATGGATGACGAATACAATGCATTATTGCGTAACAATACATGGCAGCTTGTTCCTCCTCATCCACAAAAAATGTTATTGATTGTCGTTGGGTGTTCAAGGTGAAGAGGAAAGCTGATGCTTCAGTAGAAAGATTTAAGGCACGTCTCGTCGCAAAGGGTTTTAAGCAACAACATGGTGTTGATTATGAGGACACTTTTAGTCCAGTTGAAAAACCAGCAACCATCTGACTTGTGTTGTCAATAGCTATTTCTTGTGGATGGTGCCTTACGCAACTAGATGTCCAGAATGCCTTTTTGCATGGTTTCTTAAAGTGGAGGTATATATGAAGCAACCGTCGGGATATGAACGAGAAGACAGTCCATGCCATGTTTTCAAGTTGGTGAAGGCACTCTATGGTTTGAAACAAGCGCCTCGAGCGTGGTACTCGAGGTTGAGCAGCAAGTTGCAGGAGTTGGGTTTTCCACCTTCACGAGCTGAAACTTCGCTATTTATTTATAATGATAACGGTACCATGGCTTATATGCTACTTTATGTGGATGATATTATTTTTGCTAGCTCCTCGACATCGTTTGCTAGTGAAACTCTTCAACATCTTCAAGTAGATTTTGCAATTAAGAATCTTGGTGACTTGCTTTTTTTTTCTTGGCATTGAAGTGGTTCGTACACCGTCCGGTCTTAAACTTTCTCAAAAAACGATATGTTCTTGATCTGCTTAAGCGTGCCAATATGGAGGGATGCAAGTCTGTGACTACACCTTTGTGTGCTACGACAAAGTTATCTCGGACTGAGGGGGAGATTTTAGATGCAGCTGAGGCAACCCGCTATCGAAGTATCGTTGGTGCACTACAGTATTTGACTCTTACTCGTCCTGATATTGCATTCTCAGTTAACAAGGTGTGCCAGTTTCTAAGTGCGCCTACAACCCAACATTGGTCAGCAGTGAAACGCATTCTTCGATACCTCAAGCACACGATGTCAATTGGTTTTATTATTCATAAGTCCTCGTCTATGTTGATCAGTGCTTTCTTAGATGCCAATTGGGCAGGTTGTCCGGATGATCGTCGTTCAACTGGTGGATATGCAATGTTCTTTGGAAAAGATTTGATTTCTTGGAGTTCACGTAAACAAGCCATAGTGCCAGGGTCAAGTACTGAGTCTGAGTATAAGGCATTGGCAAATGCAACTGCAGAAATAATATGGCTACAATCTTTGCTAGGGGAGCTTGGCATTGTTCAAGATCGACCCCCTTGTTTATGGTGTGATAACTTGGGTGCCACATATCTTACTGCAAATCCTATATTTCGTGCTCGTACAAAACATATAGAAATTGATTTTCATTTTGTTCGTGAACGGGTGGCTCTTAAGGCATTGGAAATAAGGTTCATTTCTTCTAAAGATCAAATTGCAGATGGTTTCACGAAACCTTTGCCGCTGCGGTAGTTTTGAGAAATTCGGCGCAATCTCAATCTCATTGGTTGTGATTGAGGGAGGGTGTTAAAGTTAATAACTGCTCATGGATTCTCTTCCTAATTATATGATTTGCAGTTATTAGAATTTGTATATAATTATGTTAATTTTCCTGGTTATAGCTCCTCTAATTTATCTTAGCTATTGATTGTTGTATATTCTTTATATAAACGAATCAAATCAATAAGTCCAAGTGTGGATTTCTAAAATCAATTCTCTTGTTCTCTTTCAATCTTTTTTAGTCTGCACATGAAGGGAGGTTGTCTTGGATTCCATCGCAAAAATCTACTCTCTTTATTTCTGTTTTTTCTTTTTCTTTTTGAACCTTTTACGTTTTGAGAAATTAGATGAGACAATAAATTAAATTAGTTTAGAATTTGACTTAATTTACGATACCCTCGACTGAATTTTGAATGAGATTTGAACTGGAGTCCTTCATAATATCTAAACGAGACTTAATCAAATGAATTCAGTCCAAATCAAATCGGTTTTGAGAAAATTAAATTTTGGACTCAATTCCATTTTTTCAATCAGTTTGATCGAACCAGATCGAAAAAGACTTAAAGAAATAAATTAATACTCCCTTCATCCCACTGATCTTGCAATATTTTCTTTTTCGGGCCGTCTCACTAATCTTGCAATGTTTCCTAAAATAGAAAAAAAATGAGTCGACCACAATCATCCTAAACAAGTGGACCTCATTTTTTTTATTTTACACCACTATTGTACACCTTTATCCTACTATTTTAAAATCCGCACCCAATCCCAAATGTTGCAAGATGAGTGGGACGAGGGAGTACTATATAGAAACAGCAAATGATGAATTTATTGCATATTAATCACTACTAAGTCGATTAAATTTGACTAATTATTTACTCTATCAATTTGAAGTATTTTCTTTTGTTTTTAAAAGATGTTATCGATTAGAAGAGAAAATAAAAAAAGGCATAACGGCTGGTTGATCAAACAAGTGGGATCGATATTTTCCCTATCGACCCAAAAATTTTGGTTTCTTTTACAAGAAAACTGTAAAGAAAAACTGAACCGGCTATTGAGTAACCTTAATTCGAACTAGTAATTTTTAAGAATAATACAAATTTATACTATATTAAGTCATCCTCACTCATCCTTAATTAGGTACTAAGTCTAACATATGTTGTCTCTAATGACGGTTTACTATGGCAATTAAACTCTTGTTTATGTTCGTCTTTCTAGGCTCAATTTCTACTTTTTACACCTCTAGCTTCAAATTCCGAAGGTCTAAAAGATTGTTAGGCCACGCTTTCACGGTTCATATTAGTACTGGAAATCAGAATCAAACGAGCTTTTACCCTTCTGTTCCGACGAAAAATATTATATCAAATAAGAAAAAAGAAAAGAATCTGACTATCATATGATAAAATAATTACTGTCACATAACAAAGAAAACTGTCCTTACGAATAAAAAAATATGACTAATCAATACATAGCATATGCTTAGAAGATTATCAAATATCTTTCTTGGAGTCTGAAGAAACTCGTTAAATAAATCAATTCGTCGCGGCCTCGAAAGGAATCCTGGCTGGCCATTGGATCAACGTCATGTGCCCCGGGATGCACGCTGAGTGTTCACTTTTTTTTTTACTTCATGATTATTTTTCATTTTCATGAAATTTGCTCATTTATAAATAACATACAATACTAAAATAGTCATCTACCATTAATGTTCACATGGTTAGTCTCTTGTGGTTTGCATTTTATGTTTGGTACCATATTACACAAAAGCATAATTACCTTGTGCTCAATTCAAATAGTGATTATAAGTTTTACTCGTAAAAAAGAACTGAAGATGTATAAATAACCTTCTTTAGAAAACATTCACTAAATAGTACTCCCTCCGTCCCACCCATCTTGACACATTTCTTTTCGGCACGGGAATTAAGAAAGTGGAGATGATAAAGTATGAGAGAAGGATAAAATAGGAGAGAGAAATGAAAAAGTAGGAGAGAGAAATGAAAAAAATGAAAAAGTAGGAGAGATAAATGAAAAAGTAGGAGGATAATTATTTCCTTTTTTGGAAACGTGTCAAGATGGGTGGGACGTCCCGAAAAGGAATACGCGTCAAGATGGGTGGGACGGAGGGAGTAGTAGTTACTAATGCTTAACTTTTTCACTTTTTAGACTACACATATTTGAGTTTCAATTATTTTCAAACAATGTGTTTTTTGAAAGAATACCAATATCGATTGTACCAGGGACTTATGCAGAATTTTCAATAAGGGGGGCATAACTTCGTATTCTTGGTTTACTTCAAAACTATGTATTTAAGTATAAAAAGAAGATACCTTAAAAAAAATATTGACATGAATTTGCAGGATAAATAGAAAACTAACTTTTAAAATTGATAGTAAAAATAACCAAACAAACTATAGTAAACTGCTTAAGTCGCAATGTTTGGTGGAGAAAAAGAGATTAAGACATAACTCTTGCCATTTTTTTTAGAATGATTTGTGCAATATAGACTTTATAGAAAGTAATTAAGGAAAACAATGTATGAACATCAAGACTTTAAGGATAATAAACTTTGTCGAATATTGTATAAAATTTATACAATATAGAAAGTATTAGTTACATTAATCCAACTAATAAACTTTGTCGAATATTGTATAAATTTTTGATAGAATTTCAGTTTTATGGCCAATATATATAATAAATACATATGTGGGTGTATTAAATATCATACAACATATTATGATTATATTAATTTTGACTATACTAAATAATTATGTCCAAAAAGAAAGGGTGGCAATTGCCACCCCATGCTCCTATGTAAATCCGCCCTGGATTGTACCATAACGTTTTCAACGCACAGAATACACCAAGCCTGGTATCGATACTGGGAGTAGGTAAAACTCGATCACAAAATCGCAACTCCACCAAATATAACGTTTTAAATTAATCTCTTGCACACATTTTTTTTGTCAATTATTTCGTGAGAGATTAGATGTGTGGCCCAACCTTTTTAACTATAATTAAATGTAATTATTGAGTTGCTTATAAAATGAATAAATATATTGGGATTTGAATACAATTAGAAAACCTATCAGGTAATTTTGACCAATCATCAGATTATTGGAATCTCATGCCTCCAGCCATTGGATGCCTTCTATGCACGTGTTTAAGATCTTAATTCTGCGAAAAGAGAAAAAAATATATATATTAGTCATTAGTAAATAGTACCTCAAAAACTAAAATTAGTATAAATAGTACATTTAGCAGCACACCATGTTAAAATGCCAACTAATTAGAAATCAGACTTTGTTGGTTTTTAAAGTGTTAACATGCTTTATGTTAATAATTCCTGGACATATGTGAGAAATTTATTAAATTAAGATTCCTTTTACTCTCTTTCTGATGATACTTTTCATGATATTATTGTCAGGAAAGGAACAGAAGTTGAATACATAATACTATTCCTAATTAGGAATAAATTGTGAGATAAGTGCTATTTTTTATTAGGACTTTTGAAAGACATTGTAAACTAGACTTGAACAATTGTGTTAAGACGTATATGCCCGTCAAAATTCATAATACAATTGAGACTATATTCAAATATGGGTATCATGTGCTCGACCCCTTCAACAATTTGGTTAAAAAAAGTCACAGTTTACAAATTCGAACACAACTAAAAAATAGACGGGGAGGGGGTCAGTTTCGCCCACTCCAGCTAACCAAATGTGTTTTACGAAGAAAAAAAATGTACAAGGTCTAAAATTAAATTAATTCTAATTAGAAGAGATTAAAGTAAATTATTAAACTAATTGAAGTTAGACTTCATTTTTTAACTTTTGTTCCTACTATATTTCGTTTTGTTAATTGAAATTTAGTTTATAATAAATGATTTAAGTTAATAGCAACAACAAAGTAATCCTTATTTCATAATTTGATTGAATGTAATTAAGTTTCATTATTTTCTTTGCCTATTTCTTTGAAGGCAAAAACTTGTGTGCATCATGTTGCACATGCAACATGATCCAATTACTCAATTTTGACCCGTATTTGACCCGTTGACCCGCATTGACCCGTGTTTGACCCGCTGATGCCAGCATGACATCATTAATTTTTTAATTATTTTTTATTATTTTTTATACTTTTTTTACGTTTTTTTACGTTTTTTTACGTTTTTTTTTACTTTTTTTTCCCTTTATTTTAAGGACGGACGTGTCACTCTTTGCATACGAAAGTGTTAATCGTAACAAACAAAAGTATCAATCGCAACAAACAAAGTTTTTTTCATTTTTTTTTCATTTTTATTCCCTTTATTTTAAGGACGGACGTGTCATTCTTTGCTTATGAAAGTGTCAATCGTAACAAACAAAAGTGTCACTCGTAACAAATAATTTTTTTATTTTTTTCCAATTTTTTTGATAAGGAAGGCGTGTCATTTGTAATGAATAAATGTGTCATTTGTTACTTATCCAAAGTATCAATCGTAACAAACAAAAGTGTTATTTGTATTTGAATAAAGTGTCATTTATATCATTTATTGAATATGAATTATTTTTTAAAAAAATGCGATTTGTTTCGAAAAAAAATGTCATTTGTTTATGAAAAAAGTGTCAATTACAACGAAGGAAAGTGTCATTTATCTTAAAGTGTCAATCGCACTGAAGTAAATTGGCACTCAGAATTAAGGAACGTGTCACTTTCATCTACTAATCAATATGAAGCATAATAACCAGAAATATTACCTAAAGTGTCAATCGTAATAAACAAAAGTGTCAATTGTCTCGAATAAATGTGTCATTGTTTAGAACAAACGAACAAAAGTGTCATTGTTTAGAACAAACGACACTTTTGTATACAAAGAGTGACACTCTCGTCCTTATAATAAAGGGGGGGAGGGGGGAATTGTATTTCAAAACGAAAAAACGAAAAAAGTATCGTGTCATTCTTTGTATTTGCGAAAAGACGAAAAAAAATGAAAAAACGAAAAAGACGAAAAAAAGGCGAAAAAAGATGAAAAAACAAAAAAGACGAAAAAGGCGAAAATTCACGAAAAAGACGAAAAAAAACGAAAAAGGCGAAAAAGAGGAAAAAAAGTGAAAAAATGAAAAAAGACGAGAAACGAAAAAAGCGAAAAAAAAAACGAAAAAGTAAAAAAAATGAAAAAATGCGAAAAAGACGGAAAAAACGAAAAAATGAAAAAAGACCAAAAAACGAAAAAGGCGAAAAAACAAAAAGACGAAAAAAAAGGAAAAAACAGAAAAGATGAAAAAAAGACAAAAAAAATTAAAAAAACGAAAAAAGAAAAAAAAGCAAAAAAGCAAAAAAAAAAAGAAAAAAAATAAATACGAAAAAAAAAACAGATTAGCACATGAGTCAAAGCGTGTCAATGGGTCAAACATGGGTTAAAATTGGACAATTGGATCATGTTGCATGTGCAACATGATGCACACTAGTCCATCTCTTCTTTGAATGCATGATTAATTTCTTTTTTTAACAGTTTAAACCTTGAGTTTTTTACTAGTTCATGAGTGAACAATTATAAATGAGTATGTATGATATGTTAGAATTATAATTATTATGATGTGTTATTATATAGTAGTATATATATTAAATGGATAACAGTCACTAAAAATTCTGCCCTCTATAATAAAATCCAACTCTCATCTCAGAACACAGTATATGGATCCACTTGTTAGTATTACACTGAATTTATAGAATCCTTTAAAGTTGATCTGCAAAATAATATTGACTGACAAAAATAGATAAGATGAGGATTGAGTTGTAACGTAACTGCTCATCAGTGACATCACTCCACTAATATTATACTACTAACAATATATATCACGTTAAATAAATCACTTTACTTGTTCTCTACTGCAAATTAAGGTCGGTCTCTCTTCTACGTGTCGATTTTTGTGCTTTCCGTTTCTGGCAAATATTATGTTTATTGCATCAACGTTATGACCGGATACTTTTCTTTCTAATATTGATCAAAGTTTATGTTGGAAATATATATATATATATATATATATATATATATATATATATATATATTCATGGGTTATTGTGTAATACATATAAGTAAGGGATTTATATGAAATAAGTTATAAATTTATATATGATGAATGAGAAGCGGTTAAGGCAGAGAAATCATTCATCAGAAAAACTGTACGTAATATTTATCTGATTCTCATTCTTCTCTACATTGGAAAGTTCAATCATTTGGATTGTGTAAACAAACCATAATCTTTGTAATTATTGGTGATCTGGAATATCACATTTAAAATAAGAATTCATTTACTATTTGATTCCGCTGCAGGTATGTATTCTATCACTAATATCCGTCAGTTTAAAAAAAAAATAGAAGAACAAATACTTGTCATTGCAATTAATATTACTTACAACTTGTGATATTTAGTTCGCTTTCTCTCACATTAATCGAGAGGTGAACAAATATACAATGTTATTGGTTGATTTGTAGGGTGCTGAAGATGCATGCATGATTCTACCACAACACAAGATATCTTTTATCATTGATTATGATTGAAGATTCAGATTTTCATGTACGCAGTTTTAGTTCTTATCCATACCCACATAATGAATGATGTATTTTTGTGTTTAAGCGCAGATTGGAATTCCGCCTACATCTGATGGTGTTTAGTTTAAAAAAACTAATAAAATGCGTCAGTTATCAGACAAAAAAAAATGTGTTTAAATTTATTAATTAACTCTGGTATCCATGGATTGAAAAATATATTTTATGTAGTTCAGTAGTTGGATGGAATACGTCCAATTGGTGCTATTGCTTACCAATTAAATGGTGATTAATTGGTATTGAAATTAGGTATTAGCGAGGAAGACTATTGGCGACGAAAAATTGGCAAGAAAATAACATTCCTTGCAAATATATTATTTCGTCGCTAAAAGTGTACCTTTAACGACATAATACGCCTCGCTAAAAATCAATTTTCCTGTAGTGTCCATATTTAATAAAAACTACTTAAAATAATTAATTTTTAGGGTTAACAAATTCCGACTAGTTAAGATATAATTTTAAATAACACAAGTGTCGCTATTTTATTGAAGAATCATTTTTAGGGTTAACAAATTCAAACTAGTTAGGATATAATTTTTAATAAACCTGAAAGAATTAAACATGTGATAATTATAAGTAGCGAAAACACAGAATGCAACAATATGGTATACATGGAACCAAACTTTCCTATTATAACTAGATCTTTATTTTTCAAAAAAATGTACTTTAACATATAATATCATTGTTGGCCAGAATTTCAAATAGTGTGAATACATTGCTTGATGCTTGTTATGAAATAGAAGATTTTATTTAAATATGATCAATATGTGCACATATAGTGTGTACATCTACAGAAGAGGCACTTTGATTCTTCACTCCCCACCCGGCCCCGCCCCCCTCCCTACCCCCACATTGATAAAACCCTATTTAAAGACAAGCCTGTGAATTGCACACTCTCATACACTAGTCTTCCTCACTCAAATATTCTTACAAAACTACAAACCTAGTACTGTGTCCTAACTCCATCAGTTCATCTCATCTCCTTTGTCCTTAAAACTTCACTCTGAACAATACAATCAAGAGCGCCTCATCTCTATATCTTTTATCGTGTCTCAATCTACGTATTACATACAATGTCTAGCCGGAGATCAAGATCAAGACACTCGGGATCTTCAAGGATCACTGATGATCAAATCAACGAACTAGTCTCCAGGCTGCAACAACTTTTACCCGAGATGCAAAATAGACGCTCAGACAAGGTACATGTATTGTTCATCTACACATTTTCTCTGGCTTAACATATGCTACCTTTCTCCTTACATTTGCATTAATAATGACATACTTTACCCATAATTATATAACATGTAATGGAACTCATGATAGCATATCATCTTGATTTCTAGAAACAAATTGCAAATTTCTCTTGTTACAATAGCTAACTCGAGCCAGTAAGCCAAGATCATGTGAATTAATCATGATTTATATAACCAAGGATTATCATAATACTTTAAAAAAATTAATTCCTCAAATCATCACAAGAGTCAAGACCCACAGTTTTGAGATTTTCATTGCTTTGAGATAACCTTGGAATTGTGTAATCATAATCATAATAAAAAATAAAATGTCATAACCTTGAACATGAAAAGTAACCACCCCACCATTTTAATACATTCTATATAATAGTATATGTCAGACCAAACTCAATGCATGTGCAAGGCAAAATAAAATACTACCTATCAAAATATCACAAATTTAATTAATACTCGATGCAAATAAATTTTATTTAATAATTGATTGAAATTTAAGAGAATCTCAAAATTACTTTGCAGAAGTCAGCAACCAAAGTGTTGCAGGAGACATGCAACTACATTAGAAGCTTGCACAGAGAAGTGGATGACTTGAGTGAGAGGCTGTCTGAATTGCTTGAAAACACAGATACAAATCAAGCAGCTCTTATCAGAAGCTTACTTATGCAGTAGATCTATCGTATCTTTTACTTCTTCTTTTTTTAATGTCTTTTCTCAATTTTGAATTTTGTTATTTTCTATTGCAATTCTATGTATTTTGGCTCTAGACTTTTCATGGTACGTAGACGAGGATTTAATACAATAAAAATGATTTTTCAGATTGTCTTCTTATATTATTTCGTCCAAGTTATACAAATTCTTAATTAATATTCTCTCCGTCCTCCTATTACCGTCTTAATTTCCTTACTTTCATAATCGGATTGTCCTGCTATTACTATCATCTTTCCTAAAATGGCAAAAGTTACTCTTAAACATAAAATGAAACGGATCCCCTTAATCACTACTCAACCTCACATTCTTATACTCTTCAAAAATCTATCTCATACACGATTTCAGTTCGCACCGAACTCAGAAATTTATGATTTTTAACTTGTTGGGAGATGATTTAGTAGCTTCCCAAATTATTGAGAGATAACTCAGTAGCCTAGTACTCAGTAGATTTAAAGATCCCAAAACCCTACTTTGACTGATGAACCATTCTGTTGTAATTTGTTGTTCTGTCTCTGAGAGTTTCAGACTCAGTAGACACTCTTGATTATGGTTCAAGCGTTCAGTTTTGTCCGCTGGTTCTTCAACAGACTATCAGCCTCAGTACTAGAAGAAGAAGACTCAGTAGTACTGGACTCAGTAGGAGCAGTATACTGAAAGGAGATAGTAGAACTAAACTCAGCAGGAGTAGTTCACTGAACTCATAGTTGATCTTCAGTAGAGCTGAACTCAGCAGGAGTATGCTACTGAACATAGATTAGACTCAACAACGGCTAGACAGTCTTCTGACTGTCAGGATATCTCATAGGTCTAGACAGCAGAGTCATACGAGGTATAGAGAAGTCACCTTCAGATCCACCTTGAAGTCTGTTTTGTCTCACCTACTTTCCTCAGCCTCGACCAATGACGAGCGGCCAACTGTCTAATTCCTAATTAAAGCTGTAGGTCCACAACTTTCCAGAAAATGGAGGGAAATGACTCTACCACCATACTTTGAAAGAGCCGTTAGCTACCCAAAAGAGAGAGACACATGGATCGTCGTCTCCAACGGATCTATCCATGTCTCTGCTCTATAAATAGAGGGAAGATTTCAAATTGAAGCTCACAACCGAACGACCTAGAAAATGAAGAACACACGAGCATTCACGAGCAACTCAGAAACGACTTAAGCTTTCCGAAAGAATTTCATTGAGTAATCTCCAGCGAAAGGCGACATAGCTGTTCATAGGGAACCAAGCTGAATCAGAACATAAAGTCTCTAGTATCCAAGCGACTGAATACGAACCCAAGTCCATACTTAACTGTTCGTCGCTCTAGAAGCCACCTTCTTGTTCCCTCTAACCTAAGCTCAACAGTCTATATCCATAGCTTAGAACGAAGGAGTTCATCTTTGAACTGATCCTTATTGTAAAGGACTCCTTCATAGTTGGAGAGTTTGTCAAGCACTTTAGTTTGATATCTTGTAAACTGAGACTTGCTCAGTATAAATCTCAAGACCAGTGTTTGTCCAGTGCACAAACCGACCGAGACTAACTCAGTATAATAAAATAGCCTCTTGATCTTTTTGGGACAGTGGACGTAGGATTGCTGGATCCGAACCACTTTAAAATTGCTTTTGAATAGTGTTTTTACTGTTGCATTGATTACTGTTCATACTGAAAATATTTCTAAAATCATTCAACTGTGTTTCAGCAAAGCTTAACTGATCGCACTAATATACTGAAACTGTTTTCTTAAAACGTTTTGTAACTCAACTGAATTTAGGCCTACACATTTCCGCACTTACTGAACTTCAGCTGAACGGTACTGAATTCTGACCTTAGTGAAGTCAGTCACTCTGCCACGCGATTCAGAACAACTTATTTGGTCTACTGAACTTGTTCAGTACGGCATCTCCTGAAAATGACTGTTCGTGTTTTAAGTTGAGAAATTATTTTCAGGTGTATTCACCCCCCCCCCCCCCTCTACACCTGAATATTTAATCTCGGGACCAACAATTGGTATCAGAGCAGGAGTTCTCTAAGACTCTTATTTTCTGAAACTGGTCTACTTGAACGGATCCAGAAAATGTTTTCACTGCATATCATTCTTCATTCATATCACTATTTTCAATGTCTGATATGTCAGGAATCATGATGGTACCCATGTTCTCAGTAGAGAACTGCGGGGTATGGCTAGTCAGAATGGAGGCACATCTGACTTGCCTCCATTACAACATGACAGAGGTACTGGAGGACGGACCTATCGTTCCCAAGATTGATAGTGTCGAAACTCAGGACCCAACACAAGGAGGAGGAATGGTGACTAGGAAGAAGATTCCCAAAGACAGAAGTCTCTTCACCCCTGCGGAGAAGAAGCTTCACAACTTAGACCGGGTCGCCAGAAATGCCATACTGACCACCCTGAGTGATTCTTATCTCGGGAGAGTTCAGGACTGCAAGTCCGTGAAGGAATTATGGGATGCTCTAGCGCTACTGAGTCGGGGGACTCAAAAGATCAAAGCGAACAAACTGGCGATGGAACATCAGAAGCTGGAGAGACTGTCTCTCATGTCTGGTGATACTATTGAAGATCTTAACGTCAGATTCATAGATCTGATGAACACCATCATCGGGCTGGGAAAGACGTTTTCCAACCGAGAAATGAATCTCAAAATATTGAGAGCACTGCCGGACGGTCATTGGACTCCCTTTACTACTTTACTGAGACATTCTGATTTAGATATTGTTACTCCTGACCATATCTTTTCAGAGTTAAAAGCTGAGGAGTTCGAGTTTGGCCTACCCCAAAGGAAGCAACGAGCTGAAGCTGACACCCAAGTCGACCATGCTTTCAAAGCATCAGTCAGCACAGCGGCTCCCGCGTCTAGCAAGGCAGAACCTTCACTCAGCGATCTACAAGAACGAAACCTGGCTAAGAAATACATACTGCTTGCCGTGAAATATCAGAAGGAGAAGGAGAGGCGCAGAAAACTCTTAAGAGTCGTCAGAGACTCCAAGGGTAAGTCTGAATATACACCCAAGCGCACTCCTGACTCGCATAATGCAGGAAACAGGAAGATTCAGCTCAGTCGAAAGACAGCAAGAGCAAAGAAGAGAGAGTCACCACCAGCTACAACTGCAAAAAGCCAGGACATTATCAGTATGACTGTCCTGAGCTCAGTACTGCTGAGAGAGCAGCACGCAAAGCTCGAAGGGAGAAGTTCATTAAGAACCGTCAAGCATATATAGCTGGTGAACTATCAGACGACTCAGATGAAGTTGACTCCTTCATGGATTCATCAAACAATGAAGCGGCATTCATGGCCGTAGAGCTTGAAGAAGATGCTGAAAAGTGTCTTATGGCAGGAGAAGAGGATGAGGTAAACTCTCACGCTCCATTTAACTCCTTTTCACACTGCACACTCGACACTATATCAGGTGCAGATGAGAATCTGAACGTCTTGATTACCTACGAAGAATTGTTAGACGAGCAGATTCAGATGAGCCTACAGCTCAGTAAGACTCTTCAGGAGTTGGATACCCTGAAAGTGGAGAATCAGAGACTTTCTCAGGAGAGTCAGGTTGCTACTGAGTCAGAAGGACTTGTGTTGAGACTCGGGGAGGAGATAAACTCTCTGATGGCCAAGTCTCAACATCAAGAAGATCAGATCTCAGTACTGACCAATGACTTGACTCAGAAAGATACTGAACTTAGTCTACTGAAGCAAGAGTTGTCAGGACTTCAGACCGAACATGAAACGCTTAAGAAAAGTGATGATGTCTGGAGGAATCTGATGACAGAGCGGTACATGGGCGCTGAAAAGAAGCTTGAGGCCATGCTAGCCAACAACAAGCCTAAGCACTGCAAGGAGGGACTTGGATTCAGTCATGGAGCCTCCTCATCTGCCCCCGTATGCTCAGAGAACCGGCTAGCTGATAGATTTGTTCAAGGGGAGACCATCAATGCAAAGATTTTGAAGATGAAGGCACCTCATCCCAGCTATCAGCATTCTGACAAGAAGATTAGATCAAATCACCCCAGTTCAGTCAATGGGGAACCAACAGAGTTAAATGGGCTAATCAGTATGGACCTCCACAGCTGACACATGCAGCTCAGTATGGGTCATATTATTATGATCCTATAGTCAGGAGAGGACCTAAAAGTCAGAAGAAGAAGAAGAAGAAGAAGAAGAAGAAGAAAGCCGTGCAGAAGGCAAAGGTCAGCAGTCCACCTATTCAGAAGATCAGGACTCCTGAACCTGTGAAGCCTTAGAAGTCAGCATCGACCAGTCCAGTGGTCAAATATGTTGATCAAAGTGGGAAGAAATTGTCTGAGACCACCAGGGTCGTAACACAGATCTGGGTTTCCAAAACAAACATCTAAGGACCCAAAATCAAAAATAAAGGGTACCTAAATATAATTCTGTTTTGCAGGTGCACAAGGACCCTTGTTATGTGGACAGCGGATGCTCAAGACATATGACATACCAAAAGGACCTACTGAAGAATTACACTACTGAAGAAGGACCCCGAATTGACTTTGGAGATAACACAAAAGGCTATACCAGAGGCTATGGAACACTCAGCATTGGAAACGCAATAGCTCCAAGAGTATCATATGTTGAAGGACTTCTGCATAATCTTCTCTCTGTTAGTCAATTTAGTGATAACTCGAATAGAGTGATTTTTTACGCTGGTTTATGTGATGTCATTGATAAATAAACAGGGAAAACAGTGTTATCAGGTTTGCGCAAAAAGAATATCTACGTAGCTGACTGGAACTCAGCTGAACCTGAAGCTTGTTTGTTGGCGAAGAATGACAACAGAATGGGGTGGCTCTGGCACAGAAGACTCAGCCATCTCAATTTCAAGACGTTCAACAAGCTAGCTAGAAACGCTCTAGCAAGAGGACTGCCGAATGAAGTATTCTGCAAAGACACACTCAGTGTGAAGCATGTCTGAAGGGAAAGCAAACAAAGAAACAAAATTCACCTGTTCCATCGCCTTCCACTGATGGAATCCTTCAGCGCTACATATGGATTTATTCGGTCCAGTCTCTCCAATGACAATCAGAGGCAAAAAGAATGCTTTAGTGGTCATTGATGACAACTCGCGCTACACATGGGTCATATTTATTGACAACAAGTCTGACGTCAAAACAAAGTTACCAACGCTTCTGAAAAAGCTCAGTATCGAGAAGAAGACCAAGATTATAAAGATACGTTCAGATAGAGGAACTGAGTTCCTGAATTCGATGGTGGAGGAGTTTTGCAAAGCTGAAGGCATAGAGCATGAGACGCTTGCCGCGCGCACACCTCAACAAAATGGGGTTGCTGAAAGGAAGAATAGAACACTCAAAGATGCAGCAAGAACCCTGCTCGGAGACTCAGGACTCCCAACCAAATTCTGGGCAGAAGCAACTGACACTACATGTTACGCTCAGAACAGATCTCTACTGACTAAGCAGCATAAGAAGACACCATATGAACTATGGAACGGAAGGAAGCCTTTCATATCTTATTTCCATATTTTTGGGTGTTCGTGCTTTATCCACAATAATGGGAAGGATCACTTAAAGACTATTGATAGCAAGTCAAACCAGGGAGTCTTCTTAGGATACTCCCGGGTCAGCAAAGCCTTTAGAGTTTTTAACTATCGGACCCTTTGCGTGGAGGAAAGCCCTCATGTTGTTTTTAAGGAGTTTGCTACTGAAGACAGGAGCAGGAACTCTAAATCAGAATCTGAGGACATCAGTAAGCAGCTACAGGATCTGAGCCTGAAAGATAAAGTTGAAAAGATCCAGCTATGTTGGGATGATGATTCAGAAGAGGAACCGAAGATAAGACAAGCCGAATCTCGGCCCAAGGCGAGAAGTAGGCCGAACAAATTGACTCTACTGAACAGAGTCAATCCCAGGTAACTCAGTTCGATGAAGAAACCCAAGTGGTAACTGAGACCTCTTCTGAGGATAATAATTCAGGGGGAACGAATGAAGTTCCTGAGCTAAATGCCCCTGAACCTGGTGACTCAGTAGACCCAACTCTAGTAACTGGATTACTTCAATCTCAGAACAGTACAACTGAAATGCCTAACTCACCTACTATCTGTGTTGAACAAATTTCAGATGAAGAGTTGAAACATCGTCGATCGTGGCTGGACGCTCACACTTCTGACCTGATTATTGGAGATCCTTCAGCAAGCGTAAAGACAAGATCCAGATTCTATCAGGGCGCATTATATTCTTGCTTCTTATCTACTGAAGAACCTCAGTCAGTAGAGGACGCACTCAAAGATGCTGATTAGATCATAGCTATGTAGGAGGAGCTGAACCAGTTCACGAGAAACGAAGTATGAGAGCTTGTTGACAGACCCCGGTGTCAACATGTGATTGGAACTAAATGGGTCTTCAAGAACAAGAGAGATGAAAACAACGTTATAGTAAGGAACAAAGCAAGAATCGTGGCTAAAGGCTACTATCAAGCCGAAGGGATAGATTTCGACGAAACTTTTGCTCCAGTTGCAAAATTGGAAGCAATCACAATATTCCTAGCCTACGCAACACATCAGCGATTCAGAGTTTATCAAATGGATGTGAAGTCTGCGTTCCTGAACGGCATGCTGAAAGAAGAAGTCTATGTAGAACAGCCTCCCGGCTTTCAGTAGGGACATCAGGTCTGAGACTCGAAAAGGCTGCAGACGGGTTAAAACAAGCACCCAGGGCTTGGTACGATACCCTGTCTGAGTTTCTTCTTCAAAAAGGTTTTCAGAAGGGCATAGTAGACCTCACACTATTCAACATTCGACTGGAAGACGACATTTTACTTGTGCATATCTACGTAGATGACATAATCTTCGGATCGAAAGAACGTCATCATGTGTCAACAATTTGAGAAAATGATGAAGGATAAGTTCGAGATGTCAATGATGGGAGACATGAACTATTTCCTCGGCTTTCAAGTCAAACAATATTAGAAGGGAACATTCATCAATCAAGGCAAATACACTCGATACCTCATTAAGAAGTTCGGTTGCACATCCGGCAAACCATTCAAGATTCCGATGAACACGAATATGAAAATTGATCTTGATAAAGAGGGAGTATCAGTAGACCATACTGAATTTTGTGCTATTATTGGTTCATTATTATATCTAACTGGTACCCGACCTAACATAACTTATGTTGTAGGTGTCTGCGCTCGATTTCAGGCGAATCCCAAGCATAGTCACATGGACTCAGCAAAGAAGATTCTCCGCTATCTCAGAGGAACACCTGACATGGGTTTATGGTATCCAGCAGATGATAATATTGAACTAACCGGTTACTCTGATGTTGATTATGCAGGATGTAGAATTGACCGAAAGTCAACTTCTGGAACTTGTCAGTTCCTTGGCAGTAAGCTGATTTCATGGTTTTCAAAGAAACAGCATTCAGTAGCAACATCAACTACTGAAGCTGAATATATGGCTGCCGAAAGTTGTTGCGCCCAAATCCTTTGGCTGAGACAGCAGCTACGCGACTATGATGTCATTCAGAATGAAGTGCCAATCTTCTGCGACAGCTCCAGTGCAATTGCAATCACTCAGAACCCTGTACTTCATACTAGATGCAAGCACGTGGACATCAGACACCACTTCATTCGCGATCATGTCGAAAAGAAGAATATCAGGATGGAGAAGATCCATACTGACCATCAAAGGGCAGATATTCTGACCAAGCCTCTAGCTGAAGCCAGATTCAGAGAACTTTCAGTTGAGCTAGGTCTGTTGGACCCTATTGACTCTAGTCAGTAAGTGGATTCAGGAGAGGAGCATTCAGCAAGGGGGGATGTTCACTTTCAGTACTGAATAAATTCAGTACGTAGAGACTCAGCAACCATCTACATGAGGTATCAGTTGACTACGATGTTCAGCTGACAGGTTTGCATATCAGTAGCCAATGAAATATTCTGTGCATTTATGATTTAGATTCAGCTTCGTATTCAATGCCTTAGAAAATTGTCATTTAATATAACGGTTTACATTTAATACACGACATTCTATGTACAGCATGCTAAACTCTGTAGTGCATTAAATGCATGTCTTTTCAAGTTACTTCTTTGGCTATTTACAACTGTAATTTGACTTAGGCGGCTAAATTGATCATTGCCTATTTTATAACATTAAATCCTAGCCGTCCATCTTATAAAGCAAATCTAAACTGAACCGTGGATTTATAACTGTTCATCTTCTTTAACATATAAAAACACGTTCAAAGTTTAGAAACCGCCATTTTACTCTGCAAATTTTCACAACCGTAGAATTTCTGAGAAAAGCTTTTGTCTACTTGCATACTTCTACTCCAATCTCTCATAAACATCTTTGGTAAACTTTAATGATTATTCAGCATCGTATATGATCTTTATAATATTTTTCGTTCGATACTGATTTTTTTCGTTTGCAGATTATTAAAACATGGCAGGAAGGGACGTAAGTGTTCCACTGGATATGCAGGAGATCCTAGAGAAGGATCGGGTATGGTGCGAACCAATGTTGGAGTTCGACTCGTGCGATCTTGATTTCATGGAGGAGATCTTCGACGCGCTGAGGACGTCAGGTCTGGAGGGTTTTCTTTCTTGGAAGCCATCGTACTTCCTCCCGCGATAACTCGATGAGTTATATCTGAACTCAGAATCCGTTGAAGGAGATATCTGATGTCGGTTCGTCACACATCAGATTGGAGACCCCACCCGAGTTGTGCCGGAGATAAAGCTGATGTCTATCAAGAAAGCTCTTCAGAGAAGCTTTCAACTTCCGAGCGAGGGATTCAACACCGTAGGATATAAAGATGACATCATGGATGAGTACATGGAAGTATTCTACGGGAAGCCAACCACCTTCAGAGCCGCCTTCCCAAAGAATGCTATGCTCCCCAAGTTCAGAGCACTTGCCTATATCGTCACTCAAATACTGATGAGTCAGGCCGGCTCATTTGATCAAGTATCGAGGTCAAAGATTCAGCTGATGATGGCTATATACGATCAGGCGAAGATCAATTGGACTGAGTACTTTCTAAAGGGGTTCATGACTCAGGCAGCCAAATTCAACAGATCAACCAACTGCCTAGCCGTGAAGGGTAAACTCCTCTACAAACTGAAGCTATCAGTGATGATAGAAGATCTATGTGGAGCTGACCACGTAATCTACGCTGACAAGATATATTTCAATCCAAAGAAAGTGAGGTTCCAGAGCAGGGCAGCGGCCCTTCAGCAAATTGGCTCAGGGCCTGCTGAGCCCAAGCCTAGCTCTCAAAAGACCTCCACTCCATCAAAGAAGAGGTCGTCTCCCAAGACTGCTCCCAAGACACCGACCAAGAAGCCGAAGAAAGTGAGTGAGGTCGTAGTTGTACCTCCTCTGCAACTCAGGGACGAGGCTGAGTCCTCTGAGAAACTAGTGTCAGTGGGGAAGGCCGTCTCTACTGAACAAGGAGAAGCAGTGGACCAAGGGGTAGAAGCTGATCCAGTCTCTCCTACTCAAATCCCCTTGGATATCCCACCACTCAGCAACATCCCATCTGCTGAAAAACAACCATCTCCGATAGAGGTTGAGGACTCGGAGACTGCTTCAGAGTCAGAGTCCATTGGGATGGAGGCTTCAGCATTACAATCGAGAGCCTCCCGAGAGATTTCAGAGGTAATCCCGGAGATAGCCAGCCATATAGATTTGATCATATTGGCGAGGCAGGCTAGGCTCCACACTCTGATTCTGTTCCAAGAGTGGTCAACACTGAACAAGTTGATCCAGCACCACTCCTGCGAACAACTCCGTGAGGAGGAGTTGATGATTAGGGAGAAGATATGCTACTCAGAGCCTGCATACATATGCTACCTAAAGGATCTGAGGGCGGCCATGCTCACTCTGCTGAACGACCATCAACCTATTTCAGCGACGGCTCCCTCAGATGGGTCTGATCCTGACGATCAGGACCCACCCCGTGATTCAGGCCCTGAGAAGCCTGATGAGGGAACTCAACTGGAGAAGGATGCTCCTGCTACATCTGTTGAACCACCTCTCAGCATCCTTCTTCTAGGCCAGTCGGCGGCTGGTACCTTTAAGTCAGCGGACCCTGTACAACTGTTGTTGGGGTCTGCGTTCGAGGTAGCGCCCAGCCCGAAGAGCCGACGATCGAAGACAGTGGTTAGGGCACCGAGCGCTCGGATGAGTGGTTTTTATACCATCTCATCGTCTTCTTTTTAGTCTTATTTACATTGTTTTCCATTCATTTTTAGCTTTTGTTTTGCTTGGAATCGTATACTTTCGATGGTTTTTGGTTTTGTAGGTTTCTCACGCATTTTAAACATATTTGGTGGTATTTGGCACCAAAATGAAAGAAACCATGACCATTGATGCATTTTTGGCAAAGATGGAGTTTCTTGGATGAAGAATGGAGAGGATTTGAAGCCGGATGTTGAAGAAATCGTGTTTCGGAGCTCATGTAACAAGGCACTTGGAAAATCATGTTTCAGGCGGATCTAACGATCTTAGAATCCGATCTCCACCGTCCACATCGTAGTTCTATGTGTTAGGAACATCGTGGCAAAGTCTCGTGGCGATCCAACGGCTAACGAAGGAGATATCGCATTTTTCCCAAAACGCGACAGTGCAGAAAAAAGCATTCCGGCAGAAGACGTCGGACCGCGGTCCGAATTTGTACTGGACCGCGGTCCGGTACGTTCTGACTCAAAAAATTGAAAAAATTTGGGGGGTCGGACCGCGGTCCGCATTTGTGCTGGACCGCGGTCCGCGTCGTCTGCAGCCCAAAAACCTGATTTTTTCGGCCCGAAACCTATATAAACCCTTCCGGACTTCTTTCCTTCGCACCACACACCATATTTTCGACTTCTTCCACCCTCCAAGGCAGAGAAACACCCAAGGCATCCGTCCGTTGAAGATTCAAGACGAAGATTGAAGACCACAACCCGAGAACCAAGCGCGAGGATCAATCCGCTAGATTCTAGGTTGTATTATTCCTTCTCAGTTTTGTTTAGGGTTTTTGATACTTGAATTCTATGGATTATTTTTGCATCTTTTGTGATTATTTTCCTATGAATATGAGTGGCTAAATCCCCTTGTGTGAGGGTTTAGCAGGATCTATGTTTTTGATGAATTGATTCAAACCCAAGTTTTTCAATGAATGAATTGTTTTGTTTCTTAATTGTTGAGCCTTCTTTTGATTTCTCTATGATTCTTTAATGTGATTGGCCATCATCTTAGATAATTATAGAGAATATAGGTAATAGATAATACGGCGCATAATACCCAGTTATTTATTTAGACCTGCAATTAAGTGTCTAGATTGTCACCATTGGTTTGGGATAGTTTAGATGGCTCCTTAAATCCTTGAGCATGATACGATCCTTAGGTTCATGATATGATCACTTGATTGACCCTTAGCATTATAAATTAGAGATCTCCCGCCATTATACGGAATCCCTAGAGCCTTAGTGGATGAACCAACAAAAGAAATTCATAAATGCTAGCTAGAGAATGGGAATGAATCGATCATCTTAGGCATAGTGATTGCTAAACCTCCGCACTCTTCATCAGACTTGAAAACAAACTCATTACCCACTTTGCTTCGTTTTTATTTGTTTTCTTTCTTTCTTACATTTTAATTTCGTAGTTTTAAATAAACCAAACCCAGTTTAGGACCAAGTAGATAGTGAAATAATTAGGATAATTAGAACCCAGCTGAGTCCTTGTGAGATCGACCTCGGGAGTTGCTAGATTAGGTATTACACCGATTCGTGCACTTGCGAGAAATTATAATTTGTTCATCAAGTTTTTGGCGCCGTTGCCGGGGAACTCGGTCGTTTTGATTATTCTTTTTACTAGTTGTTTACTTGTTAAGATTTTATTTTCTATTTTTTTATTTATTTATTTTGGTTGCTAACTCTCTTTCATTTATTTTTGTGTGTTTCGAGCCTATCTCTAGTGACCTTTACAGGTTTTATGAATTTTAGAACACACAACTGAAATGGGAGGGACCATATGGAACAATGGGAACTGTTATCGGATGTCAAGCCTCCAAGATACTTTACAAGATTTCATTCGATCTGCTAATAACTGCAAGACACGTCTTCGTTCTATAACGGGAGACGCATGCATAGCCTGTGGAAGCTACCTGCATCAAAATGAGCCGTGTCCTTTTTCTTTCTATAATGGACATATGGAGGAGTCTTTCGAGGGTACTTACATGAGGACTGAAGTGATTGATCAAGCTAGGATAACAAGTCTCAAGGAAAATTTGCGGGACTTCCCGCAAGCTTGCAAAAAGGTCGACGAGATCGGTTACCTCATCGGGAGAAATATTGAATCATATGCAAAGAACATTGAGACTCATGTTGGGAATATAGTCAAGGATATACGTGAGATAAGGAGTCAACAATGGGAGCTTCCTCGTACATATGGAGCCCGCAAAAGTCATCCCATCCTTGACAAGTAGTAATGTGAATAAAAATCCAGATTATATCTTTGATGATTTTCCACTTTGTGCAGGAAAGGATAAGGAAATACCTGAAGAAGAGGTGGATGGAGATCCCAAGAAAGAGGAAGAAAATTTGGTAACTACGGAGAAAGTTGAAAAGGGGAATGAAGAAATAATCAAACCATATAGACCTCCTGTTCCATTCTTGGATCGTCTTAAGGACGTTAAACATGATAGCCAATTTTCTTCGCTTGTTCTATCTGTCCATTCTCATGATGAGTTTAATGATAATGACTGCACTCACACTTTAGAGCAGAAATTTCATTTGCAGGGATTCACCAAGGATAAAACAAAAGCAGCATTTACACAAGACACTAAAGAGGGAGTATGTGAGGAGGAGGAGATAAGATTGAAGATTTCTTCAACAAAGATTTTGGAAGATGATATCAAATCTGTTAAGAAGCTTGAAAGAAGACTCAATCCCGTGATGCAGGATGAAGTAAGAAATAGCGAACCAATGTTCGTACATACTTGGTTGACGACCACATGGAGGATATGTACAGACTACCGGGAGATGAAGTTTTTTATCAAACATGATCCATTTCCTCTTTTATTTATTGATAAAATGCAAGGAAGTCTAACTGGGCGTAAACATTATTGTTTTCTAAATGGCCTTTCAGGTTTTTATCAGGTTCCTATAGTGCAACAGTCGACTCAATGAGGAGCAACTTGGGGAGATTGTGAGGGGGCCAGCCCGGGATTTTCATCTGAGATGGGTAGCTACACATAACAGAATCATGTTTTACTCTCAAGGAAGATTCGTTTACCCAATTTTCTTTGTTTCACTCTATTTTCGTGCTATGGACTAGCTCGTAGATAGGTTTGGGGGGGTATGTCGAATCTTGAACCCTATTGATTTGGTCTTTATAATTATGATTCTGATGATTCTCCATGTACTTGATATTTGAACTACTATGACTTATGTTATTTGATGATTATGCATTTCTTGCCTTAAAATTTTTCTTTGCTGAAGCATTGTTGAATTGAATTTGAGCATGATAAAATTTTTGAACATGTAGGATGTAAAAGTATGGTAGTCCAAAGCCTTTGTGAGAATTTGAGCCTATTGTAAACTGACGAAATCCTATGTCGGTCTCAATTTTCTTTCATGTGTGATACTCGCTTTAGGGAGAACATTTAGAACTTGTTTTGAGTCTGTTTGAAGTTTATTGAACACTTTTCGTATATGGCATTGATATGATCTTAGGCACTATCTCGTTCTTTAGCCAGAGCCAAATATGATTCCTACCTCGAACATCAACCTAGTAAACCCCTTTGAGCTTAATGTATCATTTTTATTCATGTACCTCCACTTAAATTGCCTAGCCTATTTAGCCTTAACCGAGGATCTAGTAGTGTTGTTAGTGTTGTGGGAGGAAATGGAGGCTTGTGAGGGTTTGGTGATCAAGGGACAAATATTTGCTAAAAAGTGAGATTGGTGTGAATTGATTTTGATTATATCCAGCCTGGTACCGAACTTGATGACACTGTATTATACTGAAATCTTTATCTAATTAATGGTAGAGAGTTGGCAGGTAAACAATCGGATAGAATATGGGAGACTTGTGCATGTACTCCTAACTTTGATTGAAATGAGTTTATTGATGACATATGTAGAGTTGGGAGATTAAAAAAAAAAAAAAGGTGATGAAGATGAAAAGGGAGTTTATTTTGGAAAAAGTGAGAACTTTGAGAGTCTTGATTTGTTTGATTATGAGTAATTCAAAGGTGGTTGGTTTTAGAGGTTTATTTTGATATATCATCAATTGGTTGCTCTACTAGATCCTTAATTGTTCGTACATTATGAGTCACTTTTCCTATATCTTCCCTACCTTTTTATTACATGCCTTAGCCCCATTACAACCAAAATAAGACCTTCGAGATCTTTGCCATGAATTGTGTTCATTATGAGTAGAATTAGACAATCTGCAAGCTTATGAAGACGCTCTCCTAGGGTTGAGTTTGAGTGATGATTTTACCCTTATACACTTGAGTGTTTGAGTGATACAGATTTCTGAAGAGGGTCTACTCTACTTCTATGTTCTATTTTGTTTTGAAGGTGGCATCAAGCTTGAATGATTTTCGCATGCTAATGATGTGTTCTTCTAAAAAAACTGAATTAGGCTTGAATTGTTATGCTAATCTTTTTAATATTTAGTCATAGTCTTTCTTTTATCTTGTTTCTTTGCTTGAGGACAAGCAAAAGCTTAGGTTTGGGGGGATTTGATGAGTGGTTTTTATACCATCTCATCGTCTTCTTTTTAGTCTTATTTACATTGTTTTCCATTCATTTTTAGCTTTTGTTTTGCTTGGAATCGTATACTTTCGATGGTTTTTGGTTTTGTAGATTTCTCACGCATTTTAAACATATTTGGTGGTATTTGGCACAAAAATGAAAGAAACCATGACCATTGATGCATTTTTGGCAAAGATGGAGTTTCTTGGATGAAGAATGGAGAGGATTTGAAGCCGGATGTTGAAGAAATCGTGTTTCGGAGCTCATGTAACAAAGCACTTGGAAAGTCATGTGGCAGGCGGATCTAACGATCTTAGAATCCGATCTCCACCATCCACATCGTAGTTCTATGTGTTAGGAACATCGTGGCAAAGTTTCGTGGCGATCCAACGGCTAACGAAGGAGATATCGCGTTTTTCCCAAAACGCGACAGTGTAGAAAAAAAGCATTCCGGCAGAAGACGTCGGACCGCGGTCCGAATTTGTACTGGACCGCGGTCCGGTACGTTCTGACTCAAAAAATTGAAAAAATCCGGGGGGTCGGACCGCGGTCCGTATTTGTGCTGGACCGCGGTCCGCGTCGTCTGCAGCCCAAAAACCTGATTTTTTCGGCCCAAAACCTATATAAACCCTTCCGGACTTCTTTCCTTCGCACCACACACCATATTTTCGACTTCTTCCACCCTCCAAGGTAGAGAAACACCCAAGGCATCCCTCCGTTGAAGATTCAAGACGAAGATTGAAGACCACAACCCGAGAACCAAGCGCGAGGATCAATCCGCTAGATTCTAGGTTGTATTATTCCTTCTCAGTTTTGTTTAGGGTTTTTGATACTTGAATTCTATGGATTATTTTTGCATCTTTTGTGATTATTTTCCTATGAATATGAGTGGCTAAATCCCCTTGTGTGAGGGTTTAGCAGGATCTATGTTTTTGATGAATTGATTCAAACCCAAGTTTTTCAATGAATGAATTGTTTTGTTTCTTAATTGTTGAGCCTTCTTTTGATTTCTCTATGATTCTTTAATGTGATTGGCCATCATCTTAGATAATTATAGAGAATATAGGTAATAGATAATACGGCGCATCATACCCGGTTATTTATTTAGACCTGCAATTAAGTGTCTAGATTGTCACTATTGGTTTGGGATAGTTTAGATGGTTCCTTAAATCCTTGAGCATGATACGATGATATGATCACTTGATTGACCCTTAGGATTATAAATTAGAGATCTTCCGCCATCATACGGAATCCCTAGAGCCTTAGTGGATGAACCAACAAAACAAATTCATAAATGCTAGCTAGAGAATGGGAATGAATCGATCATCTTAGGCATAGTGATTGCTAAACCTCCACACTCTTCATCAGACTTGAAAACAAACCCATTACCCACTTTGCTTCGTTTTTATTTGTTTTCTTTCTTTCTTGCATTTTAATTTCGTAGTTTTAAATAAACCAAACTCAGTTTAGGACCAAGTAGATAGTGAAATAATTAGGATAATTAGAACCCAACTGAGTCCTTGTGAGATCGACCTCGGGAGTTGCTAGATTAGGTATTACACCGATTCGTGCACTTGCGAGAAATTATAATTTGTTCATCACGCTCAGAACAAACTCCTTGCTCGCGCCGTCCACAAGACGTGGTGGCAGTCCACAGAGGCTCAGAGTGCTGAGATAAAAGGGCTCAGAACGACGATTCAAAATACGCCTGCCCCTGACTTCTCTACAATACTGACCAATGCACTTGCCACTCAGAGAGCCAACTTCAAAGAGCAACAGAAGCTGATGGAAGCTGCCCAGGCCAAACTTCTTGAAGAATACAAGGCAGCCCAGTCAGCTCACACTGAATCTGTATTAGGGATGGCAAAAGGACCTCGGACCCGTCGGACCCGACCTGGACCCGCACGTAATGGGGTCGGGTAATACCCGCCCCGTACGAGCGTGGGACGGTTTCGGACCCGACCCGTACCGGGTCCGGGGCGGTTCCGGTTCCTGCTGCGGACCCGCCCCGCCCTATTTAGACCCACCCGTGTAGATCCGTATAGACCCGCCCCGCCCCGCCCGGACCCGCCCCGTAACAAATTAGAATTTAGAAGTGTAAAATTGTCACTTGTGAGATTCGAACCCGCATTAATAATTTCTTTATATGCACTTATGCCGTTTAAGTTAATGTTCACATTTGTTAAAATTTTACATGTATAGTTATATATAATAATATGACATACTAAAATAAAAAAATTAATACATCTAACAAAAAATTAGCTTATAAAATATAATATTAATTTTCTAGACTTCAATATACTATATTCAAATTGTAATTACGGACATGTATTTCGAAAATGAAATTAACATTTTTATTTCCAAAATTTAAATTTAAAACTATTTTTTATTTCTAATTTTATATTCTTTAATTGAAATGGATTATAAGTATAAATACAATTACAACAAGTGAAAATAAATCTAACGATTGAAAATACATCTAACGACCCAATTGATAAAATATCCACGTATAACAATTGATAAAATATTCATTCCCAATTATTTTGTCTAGATGCACAAACCCGCCCCGCCCCGTACGGGATCGGTTCCGGGGCCAAAGGAGCAGACTCGTACGGGTCCACGGGGCGGGGTGGGTCCACGGGGCGGGGTGGGTCCGCGGGTCAGTTGTGCGGGGCGGGTCTGGGTAGTATGATACCCGGACCCCACTTGCCTTTTTGCCATCCCTAATCTGTATCTTCCCTGACTCAGGCCTCCGAGCTCAGACTCCAGACTATTCAGAAGGCCATGGAAGATAAAGTGGATCAGAAGTTGCAAGCTATCCAGACTGTGGTGGAGACCTCTCAGAAGAAGTACAATGAAGAACTCACTGATGAGAGGAATGAGCTCCACGAGAGGCTTGTCAAATTGCAAGATGCCTTAGACAAACTTGCATCAGCTTACACCAGTCTAGATAAGAAGGTACAGATACCAACCCTTGGCTTATTTGTTGATGCCAAAAAGGGGGAAGGTAAGGAAAAGGTTCCCAAAGCACCAAGGGGAGTAAGGACAGTGGCAGGAGCATCTCAGACTCAGCAATCAGCTCCCACTGCTCCCACTGCTCAGCAAGAATAGGGTGAGGCCCAGTGTGTCTCAGCAGCAGGGGCTGTAGTGCCTGCTGACACTAGCCCAAGTGGCTCAGGACCCAAAGAATCTGCTACTCAGGCAACTCAGACTCCTATTGATAATATTAAGGAAATTGCTGAGTATGCAGAGGAGGACTCAGAAGAGGAAGAAGTCCCTCTACCTCCTCCAGTTCAGGGAAAGGGAAAGAAGATTCTGAAGCTTCCCACTCCACCCAAAAAGAAAGGATCTAAAAGGTTCATATCTCCTGAGGAAGAGGCTGAGATTGCCCCTGATGAGAAGCTGGCAAGGGAGATAGCCGAGGCAGAGGCTGCTAATAAGCCCAAGAAACAACCTGCCAAAGGCAGAACTAAAGTTCAGAGGGGTAAGAAGCCTGGGACAAGGCTACCCCCAAGGAACCTCAAGCTCAGTGATGAAGCTGACAAAGAAAAGGAAAGAGAACAACAACAGCAGGAGTAGCAAACTGGTCAGCAGGGTACTTCTAAAGAGAAATCTTCAACACCTACTGATTCAGAAGAAGATCAAGAGCACGTGCCATCTTATGTTCCCTCTAAGGCTCAAGAGCAAGAGATGCAAGAAATTTGGGATCAGATGGAAAGGTACTTAGACAGAGGAGCTGAAGCCAGATAGATTAGTGCAGCAAGAGAAAGGCTCAAACTCACTGATCTAGAGGCTCTGAGGATCAAGGCTGAGAAGGAAGCTAGCCAGAAGGTTCTTGAGAATGCTGATATTCCATACAAGTATAGAAGACTTAGGAAGCCCACAGACCTCAAAATCCATAGATGGCCCAGGGTTGATACTTGGATGCCATAGGAACGGACTCAGAGGTGGGAGACGCTCAAGGCTGACTACATTAAGAGATTCTATTTCTGGAGGTATTGGCCTGACATGCACAAATCTATTGCCTTTGCTGAGTGGCTTCTGAAGAGTGATCTAGAGATTTATGCAAGAGTTCAGAAGGCCTTAGCTGAAAACGTTGATGTTAGGGTCCCAGCTCCAAGACCTCTGCCTCCCCCACTGAAGCTTGATGATTCTCTACACATTGGGGTGATTGAAGGAGAAATCAATAGTGCTGCTCAAGCCAAGAATCTAGATGAGGCTGATCCTGCTGACATGACTGAGATACTGAAGCTGAGAAGAGTTACTTACCGAATGTATGGGCTGCCGCTTCCTGAGGAAAAATCAAAAGACTTCAAAGATCGGATTCAGCAGTTCAAGAGATGATAGTTGTTAGCTTCTGTGTATCTTTGTCTTTCTTTTCCTTAGAATAGCAAGCTTGATGTATTGTACTGATATTTCTTCATATATATAACATCATTGTTGTTCGGCCCTGACAATTCCTTGTTGTCTACATGGCCTTGTTTCTTTTATGCTTAACACTCATAATCACCCAAGTGATTACTGACTCACACACTCACTGGATATTTATATTTTTTATCTGTCAGTTTTTACTTAGCTTGTTAGATTATGATCTTATAGATTTAGGGGAAACTGTTGTTAGAAAGGGGGAAATTGCAGTTAGACTTCTGTATAGGTTCTGATATTTCTTCCCTAAATTCCCTCAGTAGTCTAGAACTTGAAGAACAACTCCACTGATTCTACTTGTAATATTTGTAAGGAGCTCTGTTTCTGATAGTTTATAGTGTTAGGTTTTGGCATCATCAAATAGGGGAAAATTGTTGGGAGATGATTCAGTAGCTCCACAAATTATTGGGAGATAACTCAGTAGCCTAGTGCTCAGTAGATTTGAAGATCCCAAAACCCTACTTTGACTGATGAACCATTCTGTTGTAATTTGTTTTTCTGTCTCTGAGAGTTTCAGACTCAGTAGACACTCTTCATTATGGTTCAGGCGCTCAGTTCTGTCCGCTGGTTCTTCAACAGACTATCAGCCTCAGTACCAGAAGAAGAAGACTCAGTAGTCTTGGACTCGAGCAGAGCAAAGATATGCGAAAGGAGTTAGTGGAACTGAACTCAGTAGGAGTAGTTCACTAAACTCAGAGTTGATCATCAGTAGAGCTGAACTCAGCAGGAGTTTGCTACTGAACATAAATTAGACTCAGGAACGGCTAGACAGTCTTCTGACTGTCAGGATATCTCATAAGTCTAGACAATAGAGTCATACGAAGTATAGAGAAGTCATCTTCAGATCCACCTTGAAGTCTGTTTTGTCTCACCTACTTTCTTCAGCGTCGACCAATGACGAGCGGCCAACTGTCTAATTCCTAATTAAAGCTGCAAGTCCACAACTTTCCAGAAATGGAGGGAAAGGACTCTGCCACCATACTTTGAAAGAGCCGTTAGCTACCCGAAAGAGAGAGACACATGGATCGTCGTCTCCAACGGATCTATCCATGTCTATGCTCTATAAATAGAGGGAAGATTTCAAATTGAAGCTCACAACCGAACGACCTAGAAAACGAAGAACACACGAGCATTCATGAGCAACTCAGAAACGACTTAAGCTTTCCGCAAGAACTTCATTGAGTAATCTCCAGCGAAAGGCGACATACCAGCTCATAGGGAACCAAGCTGAATCATAACATAAAGCCTCTAGTATCCAAGCGACAGAATACGAACCCAAGTCCATACTTAACTGTTCGTCGCTCTAGAAGCCACCTTCTTGTTCCCTATCCCTCTAACCTAAGCTCAGCAGTCTATATCCATAGCTTAGAACGAAGGAGTTCATCTTTGAACTGATCCTTATTGTAAAGGACTCCTTCATAGTTGGAGAGTTTGTCAAACACTTTAGTTTGATATCTGGTAAACTGAGACTTGCTCAGTATAAATCTCAAGACCAGTGTTTGTACTAAAATATTTATGTTATGTGTTGGAGAGTTTGTCAAACACTTTAGTTCTGTGTTTTTACTGTTGCATTGATTACTGTTCATACTGAAAATATTTCTAAAATCATTCAACAGTGTTTCAACAAAGCTTAACTGATCGCACTAATATACTGAAACTGTTTTCTTAAAAACGTTTTCTAACTCAACTGAATTTGGGCCTACACATTTCCGCACTTACTGAACTTCAGCTGAACGGTACTGAATTCTAACCTTAGTCAGCTAGCAGGCCTCAGTGAAGTCAGTCACTCTGCCACGCGATTCAAAACAGCTTATTTGGCCTACTGAACTTGTTCAGTACGACATCCTCCTGAAAAGGACTGTTCACGTTTTAATTTGAGAAATTATTTTCAAGTGTATTCCCCCCCCCCCCCCTACACCTGAACGTTTAATCTCGGGACCAACATAACTTTTAGATATTTTAGATTATTTTTTCAAATACAATATGAAAAAAATTATGAAAAAATAAATCGATTGTCTTTACTAGGCTCCCAAAAATTTGGATGAGTCTCATCTTTTTCCACCAATCACTCCTCGAAAACCGTGCAATTTCTTAATGCAATCAAAACTTATAAAATAGACACTAAAACAAAGTTTTTTAATCTCCGTGCCGAAACCAAAGGAGACAGTAATAGCAGAACAGATGGAATATATATGTATATAACATAATGTAAAAAGAACTTATTGGGTGTTTGTAAGAGGATTTTGAAATAGAATTTGATATAAACTTTATATAGTGTTTATAATAAATAAATAGATTTTTATATTTAAAATGTTAGATTTCTCAAATCCCTATCCACGAACGGATTGATTTAGCGAACACTCAAAAGAATTAGTGTACATGGTCATTGATATTTATAAATAATATGCGTTGGTGAAATGAAAAATGAGACAAAAATGGCTAGGAAAGGGTTTTTGACCGATACAATTTATATCTTTTTTTTAAATGATGAGGTTCCACACCATTATACAACCGTAATCCTTCGGCCCACTCCATAGACCCAACATAATTCATAAAAACCCACATTAACAAATCCAACATGATACTTTCGGTTCAAATCGGATAATGGATTACACATTCTAACTAATAATATAATATTCCTCGTCCCGTCCGACTTATCTTATTTCTTTTCGATGCAGCAGATTAAGATGGGTGAATGATTGTGTATAGATGAGTGGATGATTATTTGTATAGAGGTAGGCCCCACAAACAAAAAATGAAATTTGTGTATCAATTATTTTCTATTTTAATAAACAAGACAAATCAAGCGGAACAATAATAATAATAAAAAAAAAACAACAACAAGAAGGGGGACGGAAGGAGTAAAAAAAGTGGACCAATTGGTCATGCTTTAGAAATTTCTCTAAATTTGGAAAAATATTAATTGCTGTCATTTTCTATTTTATAAAAATCTGTAGTGATCAAATGATTCAAATCAACGTAAAACTGTTTTAGAGTCTGATAATCATAAATGAATCACTTTTACTAATATGCCTTTTTGAGAGCTATTAACTGGTCCGGATGCTACATTTACATTTATCAATAAACAAGCGACATGCTTTAAAGTAGGGTTTTAAATGAATCGAATTAAATGTTATTGTATTTAATTTATATTTGATTTGATATTTAAATATTCGTATTCAATTAATTTTTAAATATTAAATTTGATTCGTATTCGATTTTATAATAATATTCAAATTATTAAATTCACTTTGTTTCTTTTGTGTTTAACAATATTATATTATATTTTCTCCGTTGCAATTATAATGTCCACTTTGCTTTTTGCACGTTTTTAAGAAGGATTGTTAGTTGTGAGTAGAGATGTGTAAATGTATAGATCCTACAAAAAAAAGTTAGATGGAATAATTTGCTAAAAAGATAAATTGAACATTATATCTCGGACAACCTAAAATGAAAATTTGAACATTATAATTGGAACGAAGGAAGTATATGATGATTCAAAATTGATTCGTGTTCAACTCAAAATTTTATGAAATTGATAAGCTTATGTACAAAACTCATGGTGATCTAAATTCATTTATGGACTTATATATTAATTAATTTTACCATAAAAATAGTATATATATAGTGAGTGGATAATATGAGAACATGCATTTAACGTGAAAACTGCGAACCATGCATAATCACTATATATTTTATGCATAATTCTTATGTTAGTTATGCAAAAGAACCTGTAATTTTACATTTTGCATAATCATTTTATGTATTTGCATAAAATATATTAGAATTATGCATGATTCTTAATTCTCATATTAAATATGGTTCTCACCAAATCCGAAATGAATCGTTAAAAACACTATTTTAATAAAAGGAGTTATTTTATCATTTAATTATTTCTTAATGATCATTTTGGTCAATTTCACCTTAGGTTAATCTTTTACTAAAACTTTCCCCACCGCTGTTGAAACAATCATACGAGAGAAGGCATCGTTGGTGACAGAGATGAGAGAAACTACGCGCAAGTGACGAGATGAATTTTTTTTCTCAACTTCGTGTTCAATTTTGGTGTCACGGAGCTTGGGAATTGGAGTTTTCAAGCATAGTTCTTCTTCTTCATCAATTTCGAGTTCTTAATCAATTTGGTAAATTGGGGGCTTGATGGAGACGAGCTGAATGTAATTCTTCGAGTTGAATTTCGGATTTACGGATATTGGGAGCTGGAGATTACGAGCATAGCTCTTCTTCCTCCATTCTTCATTATGGAGATTGGGGGCTGAGTTCTCTAGCTTGAAGAATTCTCGATGCCTCTTTTTCTTCACTTCTCCATTGCGAATGAGTTAATTTGTTTGAAGATGTGTACTTCGTAACTTAGGAAAGTGAAATTGAGGTACTGCATTTTGTTTATCTTATCCCTTGTTTCTTCAAACTTCATTAGTTCAATCTTTCAAATACCCGTTCGTAAGACAGTCACAAGTTAATGTAAAACGGAGAATACTACATTATATATGTAATGTGAATGCGGTCTTATTAGCTCTTCAATCTGCTTTAGTTTCATTCTGATTTTGATTTGGCATTTGACATTTTCGTTTTAGTTATAAGAAACCTTTCCACCATTCTGATTATATGCACTATGTCATAAATTGGTTCAATTTTTCATTTTGTATTAGATGGGAGTGATGAATCGTCCTATCTTGATGATTATATTTTGGAGAATCCGTCATGTGTCATAGCCCTGTTCTACTCCGTTTGTTGGTCAAAATCATCGAATTTAAGTTTAATTTCTCTTAGAGGAAGGCCTCACTTTCGTATTTTGCTTTAAGCCCCTCAAAATTTGAATCGTCCCTTTCTTTTGATGTTTGATTTAGATGCTAAGGAGAATACGAGTTAAATTAAAGCAAAGTTGGATAATAAAACTGTAAACTGTGCTGAAATTCTGCACATAAAACGAAGTTTAAAAAGATATGTAACATGCACGGGTACTGTTACACCCTTGAAGGGGGCGTGCCAAGATGTATCGAGCGTGGACACATCTCGGCCGAAGAAGGGTCGAGTATGCGGAGAATCTCGACTAATGCATGTGTCGGCATAGGTCGACACGGTCCGGGTAGGCTGGACAGGGATTTGAGCTGGACTGATGAAGAAGGCATCAGGCCAAGGTGTCAAGGCATGCGGCCGAGACAAGCTGTGGGAAAATCGAGCTATATGGGCGAGATCAGGGGCGGAGCTACGGCAATGCTAAGTGGTGCTATAGCACCCCTTTGATTTTCGATAAATACCAAATCTGTATGCAAAATTTTGTAAATGAGATCTAGCACAGCTGGTTAGCACCTCTTTAAATTTCTTGACCACTCGAGTTTGATCCCTTCTAGCAACAAATTTTGCTTTCTAATTTTTTTCTCTTCATTTAGCACCCGTCTCTTTGAATTTCTAGCTCCGCCACTGGGCGAGATTATCCGAGGAAAGAAAATGGGAAAGTAGGCTCTTTGGGCAAGAGGTGTCAAGGGAGCTGGGCGAGTCGTGCGAGTCTACCGAGGCAGCTCGACGAACTTGCCCGAAGGAAGTTGGCGCGCGATGCGCGGGCATCAACACGAGTTGTGCAAAGCGGCCGGCCGAGTCTTAGACTCTTGACCGGATAAACAAGATCGTCTCACCGTGGCATGCGGCCTCGGGCGAGACTCGTAAGCAGGCATGGGAAGCCATCCGCCGAGTTTGGGGTGCAAGGACGAACGAAGAACAAAGGGGCGTGCGGAGAAGATGTTCAAGGTACGAGGGCTTGGATGCGTGGACGAAATGAATCGACGCGTGAGAGTGTGTGCGCGGGGTGCCGAGAGAGTTCGGCCGTGTCGACAGGTGTTTGTTGGCAAGGGAGTACGGATGCGCATGGAAAAGTGTCCCGTCGAACGGCTTGGGCGGACAACTTGGCTCTGAGAGGTCCGTCGGCGGACGTTGCAAAAGTGTGCAACGAGAACGCGGGTGCGCGGCCTGCCGAAGCATGCGGGCAAGCGGTCTGCCATGTTGTGCAGCCGCCGGAGT
Organism: Lavandula angustifolia; assembly: GCA_028984105.1. Classification (NCBI taxonomy): domain Eukaryota; kingdom Viridiplantae; phylum Streptophyta; class Magnoliopsida; order Lamiales; family Lamiaceae; genus Lavandula; species Lavandula angustifolia. Next base: position 11,069,359 of record CM054808.1, read on the forward strand.
GAAATGAAATGCCAAAGAACACGCGCGGGCGTGTCGGCTAAGGATCTTGGCGTGTGGGTGCTTGAAGGACGAGATGAACGGCATGCGTGCTATACTTATCAAATATATATAGACAAGGAATCCTAGTCCATGCGGGACTTGGATATGATCCTTCTTTGCTGCTTGCATCAAAAAGGGAAGCTTCAAGGTAGGAAGGATCTTGCAGTTATGGACGGAATGTGGAAATCCTAATCCGAATAGGAAAAGGAAGGATCTTGGAGATAGAGATGGCTTGGGAAGTCCTATTCCAAGTGGGTGAAGAAGACTAGAAGATAAAGAGAGAATTTGAAGATTGGGATAGGATAGGTGTGTCTATCCATTCCATGTCGTATTCTAGTCTACTTACGAATCCTAAGATGTAGGGGATTGTCCCATCTATAAATAGGGGCCGTGTGTGACTCCTTAAAGACAGATTAGTCTTGAGAATTAAAGTAGGGTAAGCTCTAAGACCGTGCAGTGCGTGCACAAGGACAAGGTGTCCTGGCCGCTAGGAAAGGCCCATGTGCCAAGTAGTAAGGCCGAACCAGCCAAGCAGGCTGGTTCCGTCGTTTGTTGGCGAGCCTGCGCGTGCGCGAGCCTTGGCCATGGGTGGTCGTGATTAGGAAGCCTTAGGGCTGCACAAAGGTGATGTGTGCAGCCTAAGTTTAGGCAAACGTGTGTGTGCGGGAGCCTTGGCCTTGCAGGGTCGGTTGTATCAAGCCGTAGACAAACATACGTGTGTGCAGATTGACTTAGCCGTCTAGGTGGGATGGTGCCATCACAAGGTCGTAAAACTTAAGGTAGAAGTTGACCCTATGACAGGTACCAACAACACGGTTACAACATAAAAAACAAGTATTCTAGTTGTCGACAGTGGCGTAGCCCCACTGCCTCCACTGAAATTTCAAATATAATTCGCACGGCTACTATTTAACTTGTGAAGAAGTGGTAGAGTAACAATGGTGTTTTTATAAACATCTTGTGTAGTGGGAGGTCAAAGGTTCAATCCTTGATCTCTACAATTTTTCATTTTATTATAATATAAAAGTTACTTTTTTTATTTTACATTTTCTAATATGTAAAATTGTACCAAAAAAACATTAGCAATATTAAAAATTGTTGTTGAGGTAGTCTTTCACAAATGATAAACGTTTAGAAACTCTTTGATAGTTGGCCCCCACTGAGCGGAAAACCTAGCTACGCCACTGGTTGTCGATCAGTTGCAATATTAATTTATATACATCTATCAAAACAACACACACATATACTTCAACGAAGCAAAATGCTAGTTGCCCACATTCATCTTTGTTTTGCTTCACAACTCCCTCGTAATATTCATTCGCCTTTTCCGTAGAGTTTCGCTTCCGCCTTCATCGTAGAATTTTGCTTCCATGTAATGTAGTATATATCCTACACAAATATACATAAGCACCCAGAAGCATTCTGCCTTAATCCCCAATGTGCATACAAAATTGAATTAAAAGTGCAACATTTTTATCTAGAAAATACATAAAAAAAAATTAACAAAAATGTGTATATAGTAGATGTTACTTACCAATTCAAAGTAGTTCAATACCAGCATTCTGATAAGTCATTTTTGTATCTAATTACTTTTGGTCAAAAAATCATTTAATTGGGCAATCAAAGCACTTCAAGGGCGAATTTGTAGGTTTAAGATGCTGACGTGACACGTGATTGGAATGCAAGGTGTCATACAAATTTAGGTGAAAAAGGCGAGGGAATATGTTGATCAAGATGGAGATAGATAACGAAAGATATGGAACCAAATCCATTCAAATCTTACCTTCCATATCTAGTGGGTTTTGACCTAGATCTATAAGAATCAAGAGCAGCCATATATAAAGGGACTAAGAGGCGCAGGAAATTCATTCTTTACATCCGCTCACAACATCAAAAACCACGTTGTCCGCTCATACTTCCTTTCAATCATCTCCGCTTTATCTTCCTGCGCTGATTTTTATTCCTCCCGAAAAGTTCAAGATTATTTCATCATTCCGTTTCAATTTTAGCACTTTAGTTTCGAGAGTTTGGAGAGGAGAAACACATTTAATTTCAGTTTTTATGTTCGAAGTTGAAGACACTTTCGTTTCCTGCATTTTAATGTTGTTGAGAGATCGAAGACATAGATCGGTACTCTTATTTTAATTTCAGTTTAAGTATTTCAATTTCGAATTTCCATTTGAGTTATTTACGGTTACATTCTTTTAATTTCGGTGCATGTCAGTTGTAGGGTTACGAATGTATTTTGTTTTGTAATGCGAAGTGTCTTGCTTGCACAATCAGTACGTTTGCATGAGTAGCTAATTTTTTAGTGGCCCGGTGGAATGTGAAACACACACTTGAATAGTATGTGAGGCTTAGGCGCTTAAAATTAATCAGAGGGGTTTCGGATTAATTATGGTTTATTTGATCTGATATTCAGGATTGATCACCATAAGTTGCGCAGTCTGTAGCTAACTTAGTACTTCCATCATTTCTTATGGAATAAGGTTATGAAAGTAGTAAAATTATTCATCGAATAATTGAATTAAACCGGTAGGAGATGATTAGATGTCCAACATACGAGTAGGTTCATAAACTAGATTTCCTTAGATCGATAAAGTTGTCTAGTTATTAAATCTATTAATTGTACAACAACGTAGGTTGTAACTAGATTAGAGAAGTAGTTGGTGCGATGCTTAATATGGCGGCTACCGACTAAGTAACTGGGAATAAGGGTCGTGTCAATTTAATTATGGCGGTCTATAACTAGTTGATTCCTAGATTTAATTAATGTTTTGTGTCGAGGATCGGAAATATGTGTTTGTGGAATATTCTGATGGACCCATCTCTTACTTGCCTAATTAATACATTATTTACTCTTTTAAGTTTTATTCAATTCGTAGTTTAGTCAATCCCAAAATTTGCGCGATTGCTAACCAAAACCCAAAGATAAGTAGGAAAAATAATGACTAATCTCCGTTCTGTGTTCGATACCCTATTGCTATACTGATTTGAATCTTAACTTATGTTGGATTTATTGGGTGCAATACAGACATTCACTCTACAAATTTAAAAAATTAAAATCCCTAAAAATTACTACAAATAAAAATACAAAAGATCAATTCCAGCAAGCAATCTCCGCTTAATAAAAGTGTATAAGCAAATAGTTAAATGTAGATCCACATGTTTAGGAATGTGCATCATAGAAACAACAATCTATATGTCAGATCATTGTACTTGTGGCTAAAGAGCTGAATCGTGATATAAGATTTACATAGATGTGTTTGATTTATGTTACAGATGGCTACCTTTCTCCATGGAAAATGAATTTTGTTAATTTTGCAGGACTCTGTTATGATACAAATGAGAGTGTGCTGAAACATGCAATCGAGGAATTTGGTTAAATAATAATTGAAGGTATGCCATTACAGTTTTCTAGAGTTCTTTTGGACTGAAAATGAAGGTAGATCATTAGTGTAGCCACAGTACAACAAACAAACAAATAGTGCATACAATTATTAACAATAGAGCAGGATCAATACAATATAAGTGCATGAAATTTTCCCCGATTCAGCCCCAATTCACACAATTTAAGCAATTGTAACGATTTAAATAAGCTACAATACTATCAAATATTTGTAACAACCTTGAGGAGCTATATTTATAACAAACTAATCCCATCAACTTAACTACACAGATCAAAATGACAAAATTCATCCATAATATCCACATTTAACAAACACATATCAGGAAATTGCATAAACAAAAAATTGAAATTGCAACAATACATTCATGAGAGTTCATAAAAACCAATCAAAATTTAAATAAATAACTAAAAATTATAAGATGTGATTCTCAGTTCTAGCAATTAAATTGTTTAATCAAGAGAAACCCCAAATATGCAATTCAACAACACAAGAAAAACCTCAATTATGTCACAAATTTGTGCTGTTAAGCCCAAAAGACTACAATATACAATGGCTTATGCTGAAAATCCCCAAATTGAATATTAAAGTGTTGGTACGGAGACGAGTGTCAGGTCTAGAGGGGGGGGGGGGGGTGAATACACCTGAGTACAAGTTCTTTTTCTCAAACGCGAAGGACAGTTGAGCTGTAAGTTGCAACTGATGAACAGTGTCAAATAGTAACCTTCTGATCGCGGGTCAGAGTGAGTCAACTACTGAGTTTCTCCTACTGACTTTTGTCAGTATTTGATTCTCAACCGGAGATTTAGTGCGGATAAGTGTGTAGGGCCCGATAGACTTCGTCTCGATTTGAAAATGTGTTTTTCGCAAACCAAATAATTTTGGCTAGTGCACTTTCAAGTACGTTTTATGCAAAGTATGAGTTTGTAAGATAGTTTGAATGCAGTACGATAAAACAGTAAATGACACAAGCGATTTTTAACGTGGTTCGGATACGCAAGATCCTACGTCTATGGTCCTGCTGAACAGGAGGTCTTGTTGATTAATCTGAGCAAGCCTCAGCAAAGTATCTGTGCACTAGACAGACCCTTCTAAGTTATAGTCCTTAGCGACTTTACAAATCAAACCAAAGTTTGAAGGGGAGGGGATGTTCTCCAACTATGAAGGAGTTCTTATAATAAGAACAGTCACGAAATGTGAACTCCTACGAAGGTTCTAAGCTATGGATATAAACAATTGAGCTTAGATAAAGAAGAGGGATCTAAAGAAGGAAACTCTAGAGAGAAGAACCAGAAATATTCTAATGAGCAAGTTCTTCGCTGAATCTTCGTGAAAGGCGCTAGAGTGTTTCGAAATCTTGAGCGTGTAATCCCTTTGATATCCCGTGCGTGGAGCTCGAAAAGGCTTCTCTATTTATAGTTGTGACCCAGGCATTTGTCCGTTTGAGAGGACGATGCCACGTGTCACAAACGTCCAAGGAAAACGGCCATATATTCGAAATGTTATCGCAGAGTAGTTGGTCACTGTGCATGAGAGCAGCTTTAGTTGGTCAGAGCAGGTAGAGCTTAGACTACTTCTCATTGGTCGAGGTTTATGGTAGGTGAGACTTGTCAGACATCAGTCTTCATCTGAGTTGACTCTCACTCATCCTCGTATGATCTACTGCTGACTTTCGAATGATGTTAAAACTCGGGTCGTTTCCTGTAGGATACAGTAGACCCGATACGATCTCTGTCTTCTTCGTCTGAGTCTGCTGATAACGAATCTTCTACTGAGTGAAATCAGCTGATGACTCTGAAGGTACGGAGCTTTGATACTGTGTTCTTCTACTAATGTGGGTCAGCTGAAGAGAAATCTTCTACTGATCGAAGTTAGTTGATGACCTGTGAACACAAGCTCTTACAATGATGACGTAGGGTTCTGAAAAGTAACTTCCTACTGAAGATCAGACCAACACTTACCCCTTACAGGACTTAGACAAAATCGATAATAGAAAATACAATCAGTCTAGCCTATTACATCATCTAGTCTTATCGACACTACACTAAGGATACAAGACGGGTTTCGGGATCTTCAATTCCATAGTATCAAATCACTATAATTTCCCCCATTACCGATAAACAAAAAGTCCTAATACAAGAACTATTGTTAAAATAATGCTAAGTACCATCTAAGTGGTTTATTAAGATTAACCACTGACTCATAACCCAACAAAAAGTCACAAAATTGAAGAATTAACGATCCCAGAATGAATTAATGAGCATCGGTGTATACTAATTTTGGTGTTTTCTTGTGATTTGGATCTCATCAACTAAACTATGAGAGAGGATTTAATTACAAAAAGTGCAGGATTTTATTAGATCCAGAAAAAGTGCAGGATTAAATTAAAGACATTGTGCATTAAAAAAAAAAGGTAAAAGTGTGGGATTTTATTAGAGAGAGTGCATTACTCTATTAGAGAAAGTGTAGGATTTTATTACAAAAACTGTAGGGTTTTATTGAAAAAACTGTGCAGAAAAAAACAAGTAAAAGTACATGTTTTTATTCACATTCACATTCACATTCGAACATTAGAATTTCGAATACAATATAATTTTCTTAGATAACTTGAAAATGTATGTTTTAATTTTGACATATTTAAAAGTTGGAGACTATGATTGTTTAGGCAATTTGGTTCTTTATTTTTTTTTTTAGTTATTTGATTTTCAAATTATACAATTTTAAATTAATTGATCATTCCATTAAATTTTCGATTAGTCAACATTTTTAAATAAAAAAATAAAAAATAAAAGGACAATTTCGGTATAAATTAAACCAGGGAAAAAACATCCAGCTTATGGAACATTTGATTTGTTTTTTACATTAGGATAAAATCCATGAAACACGACTGGAAAAAAAAAATTCACCTTAGATTTTCACTGTAGATTTTCACCGCAACACCTCTTCTCCTCCCGGACGCCCCTGAGCGCCCGTGCTCGCCGCTCGCCGTGGATTAGCTAGGTCATCCCCTTTCTAATCCCATTATTTACTCTTCGCTGAAAAGGGCCTCTCTCTCTCTCTTAATGTTTGATTTCTCCTTTTTGCATCGTGTGTTTTTATTCTGTGTGTTTCCGCTCTCTGCCCATCTCCCACCTTTATCTTTCCCAACTGGAATCAAAAGTTTCGAGTTCGATAGCGATGGAAGAAATTTTACGCCCATCCAAAGGTTTTAAAGCCACTCCAATCCCACACCCACGAGCCAAGAACAATTTGGATTTCTGTTACCGACGCAACTGATTCGTCAAGTGAAGGCAAACGGGAGCTTTTTCTTTGGCGGCACATAAAGAAATATGTGAGTGAGATAAGGATAGTGGCAACGGTTGTTGAAAATTATTCAATCGTGTTTTATCGATTTTGTATTAATTTAAAAAAAACAAATCAAGTCTTTCATAAGTGTTTTGGTCCTCGTTTAGATTATATCAAAATTGTTATTTTTATTTATTTATTTAAAAAAAATATTGACTAGCCATTGATTAACCTAAAATTTTATAAAATAACCTATTTATCCAAAATTATATAGTTTGGAGACCAAATAATTAAAAAAATTATATAGTTTGGAGACCAAAATTAATTTTTTTTAATGACGAGAGTAACCCGCAGCCGCTACCGAAGTGCGTACTGGGTAAATCCTGCCAAGACTAACCATACGTGAAAAACACAAATAGCGGTTTTAGTGGGATTTGAACCCATGATCTTTCGGTCCCAAGCCACCCACCTTCACCACTACGTCATCTCAAGGGGACGCTTGTTATGTTCTTTAATTGATATAGAATTACGGATGGCTTAAAGTTTTCACGTCTTGATTAAAAAAATTTAAAAAAATGTAAAAGTTAAAATTTATACAATTTTTTTATTTTTCTTACTTTTTAGAAATCAGTTTTGAAAAATAATGTTACACGGAAACTCTTATGCCAAATTTAATTGTTCGTGAATTACAAACTCTCATAACTCTTTGTTAATTTGTTAATAAAATTATGATTTTTTTTGCCTATATATTTTATAAGGATAACTGAGACATCATAAATCAGCAAAAGTAAAATCTTACTCAATTGCGCTCATAGTATTTGAGACGCACGCGCAACTAATTTTGACGGAGATGAACTTTCAGGTAACATTTTTAAGAATATAGTGTTAAATACAAAAACTGCTAATACAACTTAAAGTAGTTAGTCGGAAAATAAAAACGGAAAGTTCGAAGAAGCAAACTTGTTGAGTTGAGGAACCCTCTTTTCACAAGACGAAATATGCCCCGGGTAGTACTCTAGGATCAGGCTTATCGTCCCCAAAGATGAAACGACGACATCTCGAAGTACTGCAGCACTGCAGAACAATGAGCTCCGACGAACTGGACTTTCAGAGAGGCCATAATCTAGATAACTTAAAAGGTAGTATGAAGATGCAGAGAGAGTATGAATGTTGGCGTGTAAAATGCTTTGTTGACTTGCCTATCTATAGGCTCTTCCATCCAGGTGAAAGGCTGCTGGATTAATGCACCTGCTATTAACTCAGGCATGTCATGGGATGTGTGGGTAGAGGAGTGGATGAGAGGGAACTCTAAGGCCTCATTCCAAAGGCTTCTGGAATAGGAGTATTACAACAAGTCTTGCGGGCCACCACAAGAAACCCAAATGAGCCCATTAACCAAAGTCCAACTACCAAGGCCCATCGAACAAGCCCAAGAACCACCCAAATGATGAATTGTCAATATCCAAGTCCAAATCCAAGTTCAAGGACATAGACTCGAATCTCCGAGCCCGAAGCGGGGCGCAGTGCGGCACGGCGCGCCGCGTGTGAGACGTTCAGCGAAAAGGCTCACGTGCATGATCATGCGTGGTCTAAGTCCACCACATGTCATTCTGTTATCTCCTATGAAGTGATAAAGTCTTAAATACCACATCAAACTACATTCATTAATCAAGGTGGGACATTGATTAATGCACTTTAATTAATCAACACTCGAAAACTGAATATGATAAGTTACACCTACATTAGGTAACAACTTAGTTTTGTCCCACAAACTTCGAGCCGCTATTTCTCACTCACCAAAAATCGAAATCGAGAACTTAAAAACACTACAATCATCTACTCGAAATGTAGATCAATGCTATAAATTTCAATTAAAAAATCAGATACATTTCAAGGCTAAAAAATATGGTCAAAGATGGTTGACTTTTTAACCAAGTCAACAAGCATTTAATGCTTGATTTATTTCCATATTTTCTTTAATTTTCCATGATTTTCCAACAATCCCCACATGAGTGAAAATAGTCAAATGCATGCATGCAAACATATAGCTTTGTCCTCAAGAAATAATAAAGCATCAAGGTAGGTGGCTTGTGGCCATGAACCTTCCTTAGTCAGTGTTGTCAAGCATACTGATGGACTAGTGGACACGCTACCTTGAACTATTCCTCCATAGTGTATATTGAGATTATAGCACTAACGCAATAAAGTCTCAACCTCGTCTGTTCTCACGTTTGTGTCATTTACATGCCATTGACATCCTCTTTGGATTCATAAGTATTATATAGAAGCGACCACCGCTTCTTACTTGCATAGGTGATTCTTACTTGAGTATCCTGACATACTCTACCTTCTCTCGACATCCAAGAATCACTAAAAGTAAAAGACTTAAATCACCACTTGACAGATCACCAACACTCTTGAGCTCTTTAGGGAATAGACTATTTGATTGTGATATCAATAGACTTATAAAACTTAGTTTTCCCATTGAACCTAGTTCTTGGGATCTCCAATCTTCAAGGATGGGTATTCACTATAATTGTCTTTAAGTTGTGAATTTAACTCGCATTCCCTCTACAAGCTTATACATTTGATCTTGATGCAAGCTCTTGGTAAGCAGATTCGTTAGTTTATCTATTGACCTAACATAGTCTACAGAGATAACCCACTCATGATCAAATGTCTACGGTATTATGTGGCCGACGAATATGTCTCGACTTACCATTATACAACCCACTCTTGACCCTTCCAATAGTCGTATGGCTATTGCAGTGAATCATCACAGGTGACACGGGTTTTGTCCAATATGGAATATCTTCTAGAAAATTACAGAGCCATTCGGCCTCCTCACCGGCCTTATCTAAAGTAATAAACTCGGATTCCATGGTGGATCGGGCTATGCACATTTTTTTTGTGGATCTCCATGACACAGCTCCTCCCAAGATAGTGAACACATAACCACTAGTAGCAACGAGTCTTTAGTATCGGATATCCAATTGGCATCACAATACCCTTCAAGTACCAGGGGATGTCTAGAGTAATGTAGCCCAAAGTTAAGAATGTACTTCAAGTACCTTAGAACTCTTACGAGAGCTTTCCAATGCTCCCTACTCGGATTACTTGTATACCCACTCAGTTTGTTCACCGGACAAGCTAGATCAGGCCTTATACAGTTCGTGATGTACATAAGACAACAAATGATCCTAGCTTAATCCTCTTGAGCAACAGGAACACCTCTATTCTTGCTCAAGTGAACATGTACCTCTAGAGGAGTCTTGACAGGTGCATTGTTAAAAACATTAAACATTTTAAGTACCTTCTCAATAGAATGAGATTGAGACAGAACAATCCCATTGAGAGTTCTTTGGATCTTCACTCCAAGAATTACATCAGGCACTCACATATCCTTCATATCGAAAACTCTCTTAAGGATATGCTTGGTGTCATTTATGACTTGACTATTTTGTCAGATAATCAACATATCATCTTACATAAAGACAAATAATTACAAACCCATTCTTTGTATTCTTTATGTAAACACACTTATCACATTCGTTAATTTTAAAACCATTAGATAACATGGTCTCATCGAATTTCAAATGTCACTGTAACGGAGTTTGTTTCAACCCATATAGAGATTTAAGCAACTTAAAAACCTCTCACTCTTGGCCAGTGCAACAAACCCTTCGGGTTTTTCATATAAATTTTCTCTTCTAAATCACCATTTAGAAAAGCGGTTTTCACACCCATTTGGTAAATCTCAAGATTGTGCAGAGCAGCAATCATGAAAAACACATAGATAGAAGTAATCCTCATTACAGGTGAATACGTGTCAAAATCATATCCTTCAATTTGCTTAAAACCTTGACCACTAAACGGGTTTTATATTTATCAATTGACCCAACTGTTGGGCTTTTATATACTAGAAGCAAGTTTTATACTTGTATACAAAGTGTTTTGTCCTTAGTACTATTTTATTCTCCTATTTGATAAATATATATATTTGCACATGTAATCATTTATCTTGTATAAAAGTTAAATTTGTGTAGTGTGTCGGGTATCACAGAAGACTACACAAATTGGTTGAACTGACAAGATATAAACATTTATCACAGCTGAAACAACTTAAGGATAAGTTGCCGTTTTAAGCTGCAGTTTAGATAAGAAGTGGCTTGTCTTGGCTGCTTGTCTTTACTGTTACACTTAAGGTGGTGTATTGATGGATCACAGTGAGATGTGTTCTCCTGACTGACCTTAGTGGAGAACCAAGATCTCAGTGACTTAGCTGGTCTTAAGCTTGGTAAGACTTCAGCTGATTGCATTTGGCTATCTATCACTTTGACCCACTAGGGTGAACGTCATCGCGATGGGATCTACGTATCTTGGGTGTTAGAAGTTATTTATGGCTCAGGCAGTTTGTCTGTATCTTGCAACCGTATTCTAGTAAAATGGGTTGATAATATTCCTTGAGGAACTCGTAAGGATTAGCACACCGGTGATTAAGTCCAGGTGTGTTAATGAGGTCGAGTGGTATAACTCAAGAATATAATAAGATGTTAATTAATTTAAGTTGTCAGTGAGCTAAATTAATTAACGGATATTTATATCTTAAATACAGGGATCAATTAAATATAAAATACAAGCCCTTGCTCAATTTGGGAGAAATGGGTAAGTCAGCACGAATTCTCTAGTGGAATGAATCTGTGTTTATTAATTAATTTTTCTCTAGGCTGAGCATAGATGATTAATTAATTTGAGGCCCAACTTTATTTCTTGTATTAGATCCCTGATCTGACCTAATTAGTTGCCTAGTTGTTTATTGTCTCTCGAAATTATTATTAATAGATTAATGTATTTTACATTATTTAACAATGTTATTTATCTGGAATTACTTGGCTGGGCTAATTAAGTGATAAATATTAGTAGTCCAATAGATTAATTAATAATAATATGGGCTAATTATGTAGAAGTCCATTAGGGATATAATTAAATTATTGTGCTGCTAATATTAATATGATATTGGCTCTTGAAGCCTATATATATTAGTATTATGTACATAATCAGAACACACGCATTCAAAACTCATAGCGCACTGGCGAGTTTGAGAGAGACAAAATTATTATCTTCATTTCTCTGACCACCCGGAGGAAGGAAAAGGTCGGGACATAGATCAGAAGATCTGAACAGGAGCAACAATCAAAGAGACTACCGCATACGTGGAGGAAGGTACAATTTCTTCCTCTCCTATTTTCCCATCAATTGTTATCAGAGCTTGGTTTTAGGCTCTGATTGTTTCTTTTAGGAGCATGATTAGGGTTTATTTCGTCGTTATCGGGCTATTTTCGTATTTGGGGCAGCCTGCGAGTCACTATTTTAACCCCTTTGTAACGTTTTTCTCATGAGAAAATCCACGAGTAGTTGATAGGACCAATGTGTATACTTGTATTTGCTATTTTGTACTGTAATTTTTGGTTCTGGAGGCACGAAGATCGAGATGAAGAAGAAACCCTAACGCAGTCGAAATCCTAGTTTTCTAGGGTTCCTCCGCCGCTTACGGCGGTGAGTAGTGGTGCGCCCGGTCCCTTCCGGCCACGTGGCTTGCGCCGTTTGGTTTGTCTTGTCACGAGCTTCACATCGATAGGTCGTAAGGGATCTTTTGATCCCGGATACGACCTGAATTAACGTCTAAAGTTTGCTACTCACAATCATTTCTTTCCGACGAATTGTCTGAAATTTGGGAACTTGAGGAACTAATCTCGGCCGGAATCCGTTTCACGGTGGTCGTGAGTGTTCCAATTACGTTTTCAATTGATCGAAATTGCGGTTCGGAAAGGGTAAATTTGGGCGGGGATCTCGCCGGCGACGGGCTTCGAAATTTCGCAGCACCTAGTCGCGGCGGCGGCTCCAGGCAGTGTCCCTCACAGCCCAGACGTCTGGTGTTGATCGGCGACGCAGAACAGGTGGCAAGACGACCATCGTGGGCGCGCGTGACTCGCCGTAGCAATGACGATCGCGCGCGTTCCGGCCGGGCGGCGACGCGCGCAGGGAGTCTTAAGGCGACGACATCTTCATCATTGGAGTCGTGGTGGCCGGGCGACTCGAGACTTAGCCAGTAGGAAGCCGCCATCGATGACGGACAGATGGCGGACAGGCGGCGCCGCTGATTTCCCAAGGAAGAAGAAGAGCTGACGCGAGCCCTGGCTTTGCTGACGGCAGCCCTAACTGACGTGGCTACCACGTGTTCGACACGTGGCAATCACCCTGCTGATGTGGTGCTGATGCAGATTCGAAGCAGTTTTTAGATTCAAAAATTTGAAGATTTCTAAGACTTGTACTCCCTCCGTCCCAATAAACATGTCCTCTTTGATTTGGGCACGGTTATTAAGAAAGTGAATAGAAAGTGTTTTATTATGTAGCCTACCTTTTTTAATCCTTTACTAATCTTTCTCTCTCCTACTTAACTAATTCATTTCCTTATTTTGACTTGTTCACTTTGTTACTTTTTTTTTGGCCGATGTTCGATTTTTTCGGAATGCGACCTCGTGTTTGAGTTTGATTTTTTTTCAAAACTGGAGAGCCTAATAAATTCAATTGAATGAAGCATAATAATCAACAATAACATAAACAACAATAATTTCATTAAATTAAAATATGGATTTAAATACATAGGCGATTAAATCAAGCTAGAATAATCATTTGGAAGCATGCTAGATAGATAGAACCATGCTGGATTAGTTCAAATTTCTTCCTAACATCATTTCCAGCCAAGATCAAGTCATATCAAAGCTCCCAATCACAATTTCACCAAAAAATGGTGGGAATATTTGGAGCCAAAATAGAAATTAACTTAATTACATCAACATAATCTATAAAACCAGTAGGGGATCAGTTCACATTTGAATCACATCATTTCCACAACTTCCTCCACTTCTCTTCATCCTTCCCCACCATGACCAAAAAAGACCTCTCCGCTAAGGAGATGAATGCAATAGTGCAGTTCCTATTGCAAAATTTGACAGAAAAGGGCAGGCCGAAGAAGGGAAGAATGCAGGAAATTGCAGTTCAGTACAACAGGAGTCCACGAACAGTTAGGCGACTTTGGGCTGCAGCAAGAAAGCAACAAGAGGAGCAACAAGTTATTCATTTAACATCAGCCAAGCCAAACGCAGCAAGAGGTAAAAGAGTCTTTCTAGACCTCAACTTAATGCAGAGTCTAGAGCTAAATAAGCGAGCCACCATACGGAAGCTAGCAGATGGAATCAAATGCAGCCCGTCAACTGTCGGGAGATGGGTGAAAGGGGGGACGGATCGGGGGCTCACACCAATGCAATCAAACCAAATCTCACAGCACCTAACAAAAGGCTGAGGTTTTCTCTAGAACAACTTGAGTTTGATCGTATTCTAAACATAATGAAGTTTAAGGGGATGCATAACACCATCCATATTGATGAAAAGTGGTTCTACATCACAAGGACCTCACACAGATTCTACTTAACCCCTGGGGAGGCAGAGCCACACATAACATGCCAGAATAAGGGTTTTATTGCAAAGGTAATATGCATGTGTGCAATCAGCAGACCGATGTTTGGTTCAAATGGAGTACTATTTGATGGCAAAATTGGGATTTTCTCATTCACAGAAAGGGTTGCAGCATTAAGAACAAGCAAGAATAGGGCTAAAGGTACTTTGGAGACAAGAGCAATTCAAAGTATAACAAAGCCAGTAATTAAAGACTGTCTAATAAATAAGGTAGCAGGTCCAGAACAAGTATTTCCTACTTCTGCATATTATGTAAATAGAAGATCTCATGGCTAGTTTAAATTTCTCATTTACAGATTCTACCAGCTTTGAGGGCCAAATGGCCTCCTTTTGCAAGCAAACATATTTTCATTCAACAAGATAATGCCAAGCCTCATATCAAAGACTCTGACCCAGATTTCAGACAAGCTGCATGTACTGATGGTTTTGATATTAGGCTAGTTCATCAACCCCCCAACTCACCTGACACCAATGTTAATGATTTAGGGTGGTTTAGAGCAATTCATAGTATTCAAATAGAGAGTGCATGCTATAATGTGGATGAACTAGTGAAGGCAGTGGTATGTTCTTTTGAAGACCTCTCACCCCAGACTTTAAACAAAGTTTTTATAAGTCTACAAGGGTGTATAGTGGAAATTATGAGAGTGAAAGGGCAAAATTGCTATAAAATACCGCATATGAAAAAAGATCAACTTATTAGACAAGAGGCACTGCCCAATAGTTTGGAAGTCCCACAAAATCTGGTTGAAGAATGCATTGCTTACATGATTGAGAATGAAATTCTAGAAGACATCAGTGACTTGAAGAATAGGTTGGGAATGTAGGGGGTTTATGCAGCAAGTAGATAGATCTGATCTAGATTTTTTAAGGTAGTACCATGTTTTGTAGAATACATAGGGGGTTTATACAGCTTTTATTTTGTTAATGATTTATGCAATTGTGATGTTCATGCAAGTACTTCAGATAACACATTATATAGAACAAGAAACCAGCAAATATAGCAAATATCAATTCATTTCTGGATACCAAAATACATGTAACGACAGAATTTGCAGCAACTCACATAGTGAGATGACTAACTTATAAGCTTAAGAGCTTATAAGCAAAGAATTCCGTGATTACAAAAAAGTTATGTTTACAAAATCGAGACAAATTCTACGGACAAAAACAAGCATAGTTAGAAGCACAAAACAACAAAAATAGCCCTAAATCGAATCGAACAAGCATTATTAAAGGAGCATAAGGCGAAGCCGACAAATTAAGCCCTATCGAGGCATAGCCCTAAATGAGAAGAAACACAAAATCAACAATCATAATCGAGAACCGAAGATCTAACAACTGTGAGCACAAATCATCATCTCATATCCTAACCAAATCACCCAGACGGTATATAATCATGCAAAAAACGGGAAAGATCTCACCCGTTTGAATCTCGGCAAGAGGATGCGAAGCATCGCATCCACTGTTTCCTGAATCTCGAGATCCCTCTCATGTTGACGGATCGTTCTCATCACATCCTCGGTGTCCGCCCTAAACTCCGATGGGATGGAGAAGGGGAGCGGCTTCCATGAGTCGTCCATATCAGACGACGGAGGCTCGCAACACACCAAACTGGAGAGCGACTCGCCATCGCTCAGCTCGCCGGCCTGTGTAGTATCTGAATCGGAGGCTTGTTCGGCAGCAAGTTCAGAGGCGATTAAATCGCTCATCATCATCGCGATTTCGAAGGCGATAAAGTCGTCTTCACTCCAGATCTAGGGTTTGTAGGAGGGGAGCGACGGACAGAGAGAAGTGGAATGAAGAGAGAGAGGGCAGCGAGATAATGAAGTTGAAATTAGGGTTAGGTAGTTTTAGAGTAAAATATTATCTTTAATTCTAAAATCACTTAATTAGTTTAAGTGTGCAATTAGTATCCCTTATCTGTTTTCTTAATTCTTTCTATTTTCGAAAACAGGACATGTTTAGCGAGGACGCCAAAAGGAACAGAGGACATGTTTATTGGGACGGAGGGAGTATTTGTTCGGGCTATGTAATAGATAGGATTTATCTGTTCTTTTGCCCGATAACGACGTTTTATTTTCTATTTGCGCATTTATTTATTATTATGCTTTAGCATGCGATTATGTGATTAATTGCGCTTAGAAAAACATGTAAATAGGATTTAATTCGTTTTAAAGCATGTTTTATTTTTCGCGAGCATGTTTTATTATGTGCACTTAGTAATTGCAAGCTTTAGGATTTATGAGGTTTTAACATGAATCGGAATAAACCTTTTGAATAAAAAGACTAAGCATTCTTAAATTAAGTGTTTAATTAGATTCCATTAATTTGGATATTAAACACTTAATCGGACCTCCATTAATTGGACTCTACATGAAAGTAGTAAGATTATGTGAGTGAACATCCACCTGTGTGGCTTGCTTACATCTTTTAGCTATTAGTTTTGTGGGATGAGTTTTCCAAAATAATAATTAATTATTATTGAGTAGTGGGAGCGAAGCCGTAAACGTCCACCTGCGTGGCTTGCGTGCTTAGTAAACACGAGTACTCTAGAAGATAATAATTAAATAGGATGGCTAATTAGATCAAATTGAATGCGGCATGGTTCTCGTAAATATGTCAATTTCAAGAATTTTATTCTAATTTGGTCAAATTAATGGTCAATGCTTAGATGTCACCGCAGGTACAATTCACTTTCCTCGAAGTCCCTTCCCGCGTTTTAATAGTGACATGGTCCAGAATATCGAACTATTAATTACATTCATCTTAAGAACCTAGGAGTGGATTGGAATTAAAAAGCTAGGTAAATAGTTTGGTTTAAGGTTACGCTAGTAAACGTCCACCTATGTGGCTTACAAGTGGAATTCCTAGAGCTGTTCGAGTATTTAACTATCATTATTTTTTTCAAAAGGTTACAATGATGGTTAATTACAAATTACGTGCAAATATAATTTTCTTACATGCCAATATTTTTAAATTTAATTTTCAAATATGTCTGTTCAAGCTGTTATTAACAGTCCTGTGAGCCGACCCTTAAAGGGTCCAAACAACTATAAAGAGTGGAAGAGAAACATTACACTATTGTTCCAAACTAAGAAAATAATGTATGTTCTCAGTACTCCTGAGCCTGAACTCCCCGAAGAAGGGCCGACTGAGGAGCAGATAAGGGAATCAGAAAAGTGAGTAGAGGATAATGACAAGACTCGTTTTGTCATTCTATCTACAATGATTGATTCTTTTACTTCACAGTATGAAAAACGCCCCATGCGGGAGTTATATGGGGTTTCATGGCTGAAAAGTTTGGTGAGACCGATAAATCTCAGAGATTCCATCTCTTGAGGCAGGTTACGACCTGCTCTATGGCTGAAGGTGTATCCTTGCAGGATCATATTTTACATATGATAGAGCTGCTAGATCGGCTTGCAAATGTTGGTGGTATCTTGGAGCTTGGCATCAAGATAGATATCATTCTACATTCACTACCTAAGTCATACGAAAACTTTCGCCTAAATGTAGTGATGTCAAAGAAAAACTACACTCTTAATGAAATTTCGAGTGAGTTAATCACTATAGAACGAATCATGGGTCAGACTACTAGCAACTCAAGGAACCCTCCGAAAGGTGGATTCCAGAAAAAAGGCAAGAAGGCTACGAACGTCAAGAAGATTAGTGGGAGCACTAAGTTAGCACCTATCGGGCGGGTTCAGAAACCTAAGGGGAAGTATTTCAATTGTGGTAAGGTTGGACATTGGAAGACTGAATGTCCCAACTTCAAGGCAAACCAGAAAGGTACACGCATCGCCTTAGTAACTGAAACTGTTCTTGTTTCCGCATCTACCCATGAGTGGGTAGTAGATTCTGGAGCAACTGACCATGTTTGTTACACCTTGCAGGGGTTTCTGCAGAAAAGGGTTCTGGATGATAGCGAGGTTGTGGTTTCCATGGGCAACGGATCGCGAGTTCCAGCTATTACCATAGGAGATTTATATTTATCTGTTTTAGACTCTACTTTAGTATTAAGAGATGTTTTATTGGTGCCTGAATTTAGGCAAAACATTATTTTTGTTTCAAAACTTTTTATCGTGGATGGTTTTAGATCTATTTTTGATGATCAAATTTTGATTTCGAAAGGTAAAGATCTTATCTCAATGGACCTTTAAATGAATCTCTATATACTATTAAGTCTAATCCATGTACATATGTTAATGTTACTTCCTCATCATCAAACAATAAGAAGAGAAAAGAACCTTCTAAGGTAAACAAAACTTACATGTAGCACTTAAGACTAGGTCACATCAATCTTCACAGGACTCAAAGGCTGGTGGAATATGGATCATTGGAGTCTCTCCAAGTTGAACCATTTCCAACTTGCGAACCTTGTTTGGAAGGAAAGATGGTGACTAAGCCTTTTAAGGTAAAGGATATAGAGCCACATAAGCATTAAGTTTGATATATTCTGACTTGTGTGGACCTATGTCTACACAAGCTCGTGGAGGGTATGAGTAATTCGTTACTTTTACTAACGATTACTCGAGGTATGGATATGTTTTCCTTCTTCGCCACAAGTCGGATTGCTTTGAAACCTTTAAGAAATTCAAGGCAGAAGTGGAGAAGAAGCTAGGTAAAGAAATCAAAACACTGCGATCTGATCGTGGTAGGGAATACCTGTCCAACGAGTTCAATGATTACTTTACAGAATGTGGGATTACATCCCAACTGACAGCACCGTGCACGCCTCAGCAGAATGATGTGTTAGAAAGAAGGAACCGAACTCTCTTATACATGGTTCGGTCGATGATAAGTTACGCAACTTTGTCAGTTTCCTTTTGGGGATATGCCCTAGAGACTGTAGCATACTTGCGGAACTGTGTCCCTTCCAAGTCGGTACAAACGGGCATAAGCCTAGTTTGTGAAGGAACTAAAGAGAGGAAGAATTGTACCTTCCTCCGCGTATGTTCTTGCAGCTCTGATTGTTGCTCGTATTTCAGATCTTCTAATCTGTGTCCCGGCCTTTTTCTCCCTCTGGGTGGTCAGAGAACTGAAGAAAATTAAGATTTCTGTTTCTCTCTCAAACGTGCATGAATGTGTATGAGAATGAATGTGTGTGTTCTGATTAGAAACATAATACAAATATATATAGGCTTCAAGAGCCAATATTATATTAATATTTGTAGCCCATTAATTTAATTATATTTCTAATGGGCTTCCACATAATTAGCGAATAATATAATTAATTAATTATTGGGTTATTAATATTTATCAATTAATTGGCCCAGACAATTAATCCAGATAAATAACATTATTAAATAATGTAAAATACACTAATCTATTAATAATGATTTCTGAGAGACAATAAATAACTAGGCAACTAATTGGGCTAGATCAAGGATCTAATACAAGAAATGGACCAGGGTCTCAAATTAATTAATTATCTATGCTCAGCCCAGAGAAAAATTAATTAATAAACACAGATTCATTCCCCCAGAGAATCTGTGCTGACTTAACCCTTTATCCCAAATTGAGCAAGGGCTTGTATTTTAGATTTAATCGATCCCCGTATTTAAGATATAAATATCTGTTAATTAATTAAGCTCACTAACAGTTTAAATTAATTAACATCTTATTATATTTATGAGTAGTACCACTCGACCTCTTTAACACACCTGAACTTAATCAACCGGTCGGGTTTAGTGTGCTAATCCTTAAGAGTTCCTCAAGGGATATTATCAACCCATTTTACTAGGATACGGTTGCAAGATACAGATATCCAATCTGAGCCACAAATAACTACTAACACCCAAGACACATAGATCCGATCGCGATGACGTTCACCATAGTAAGTTAAAGTGATAGATAGTCAAATATGCTCAACTGAAGTCTTACCAAGCTTAAGACCAGCTAAGTCACCGAATCTTGGTTCTCCACTAAGGTCAGTAAGGAGAACACATCTCACTGTGATCCATAAATACACCACCTTAAGTGTACCAGTAAAGACAAGCAGCCAAGACAAGCCACTTCTTATCTAAACTGCAGCTTAAAGCAACCACTTATCCTGAAGTTGTCTCAGCTGTGACAACTGTATATACCTTGTCTGTTCAACCAATTTGTGTAGTCTTCTATCATACCCGACACACTACACAAATCTAACTTTTATACAAGATAAATGATTACATGTGCAAATATATATATATATATATATATATATATATATATATATATATATATATATCAGATTGGAGAATAAAATAGTGGTAAGGACAACAACACGTTGTATACAAGCATAAAGCTTGCTTCCAGTATACAAAATCCCAACAATTCTCTTACTTATACTAAAGCAAACTTTTAGTATACAATGTGTCAGTTCGGGTACTAACTAGTACTCATCTGTCTATCATATCTATCACTGCATCTTCTCCCAATTTTATAAAAGTTTCTGCAGTCCTAAGTGGGGGGCATCTCTACCACTCCTAAGCCATGAACATGCTTATTGTAAGCCGGGAGTGGTAAGTTCTTCGTGAAAGGATCACCTAGGTTGTCTTCAATTCTAATTTTGTCAATCACCACGTCTCCTTGATTTACGAATTCTCGTATGATGTGGTACTTCTTGTCTATGTGTTTAGACACCTAGTGGGATCTGGGTTCCTTCGAATTTGCCACTGCACCCAAATTATCACAATAAATTGTGATAGTCTTAGGCAAATTCGAAATAATATCAAGATCCAGGAGGAAATTCTTGAGCCAAGCTGCCTCTTTGGAGGCTTCTGAAGCAACCACATACTCTGCTTCCATGGTTGAGTCTGCAATGCATTTCTACTTTACACTCCTCCATGAGATGGCTCCACCTGCCAAGGTAAACACATAACCCAAGATAGACCTCTTTTCGCCTCTTTCAGCCTGGAAATCCGAGTCTGTATAACCCAAACGCACTAGATTGTCTGACTGGTAAACAAGCCTATAATCTCTTGTCCTTTCAAGGTACTTGAGAATATGCTTTACTGCAGTCCAGTGCTATTGTCCAGGGTTAGACTGATATCTTGAGACCATACCTACAGCATATGAGATATCTGGTCAAGTACAAAGCATCACATACATGAGGCTACCGACAGCGGAAGCATATGGTACTAGCCTCATACTTTCTATCTCTTCAGGCGTTTTAGGGCACTGATTCTTAGATAGAAAAATGCCATGTGTGAAAGGTACTGAACCTCTCTTGGCATTTTGCTTGCTAAAACGAGCAATAACAATGTCAATGTAGGACGCTTGTGACAAACTTAACATCCTTTCTTCGGTGATCTCGGATAACCTTGATCTCGAGGATGTAAGCGGCTTCACCTAAGTCCTTCATTTGAAACTGCTTCCGGATAACTACGTCTTTACGTCTGATAACACTTCAACGTTGGTGCCAATGAGAAGGATGTCATCTACGTAAAGTGCAAGAAACACCACTATTACGTTAACACAAATACGGTACACGCACACCTCGTTAGAACAGGATACAAAACTGTAAGATTTGACTACCTCGTCAAAACGGAAAGCATGTTTAAGTCCATAAATAGACTTCTTAAGCTTCCAAACTAGATGCTTTTCGCCCTCCTTCACATAACCTTCTGGCTGTTTCATGTAGATGTCTCTTCCTTTTTCAAGGTGACTGTTTAGGAATGCGGTTTTGACATCCATTTGCCAGATTTCTAGGTTCATGTGAGTCGTTATGGCAAGGAGAATCCGAATGGACTTGATCATTGCTACAAACGAGAAGGTCTCTTCATAATCGATTCCTTCTTTCTAGGTAAAAACCCTTTGCCGCTAGCCTGGACTTAAATGTCATGATCTCTCAATTCGGTCCTCTTTTTCTCTTGTATACCCACTTACTACCAATAGCCTTGCAGCCCTCAGGTAGTTCAGTGATCTCGTATATATCCATATCAGTTATGGACTTAAATCCCGAGTCCATGGCGATTCGCCATGAATTTTCATCTACATCTCCCCATTTGCTTCGTTGTAAGTCCAGGGATCCACGGTATCTTGTTCATCTGTCGGGAGATGATCAGACGTCCCCCCAGTGAGCATATACCGATCAGGTGCAAATATCACCCTCCCACTATGTCGAAGAGTGTCAAGCGCTGTGATAACAGATTGTGTAGTTGCTCGTGGAGCTCTATCTTGCACAACTGGCTCTGTGAGTGGATCTCGATCACCTTGTAATTCCTCAAGGATAATCTCGACTCGAGACTTGTGATTACTAATATAATCCTCCTCTAAGAACTGAGCATTGGTGCTAAAAATGATCTTCTGTTCATTAGGATCATAAAATTAACCACCCTTCGTTTCCTTCGAATATCCTATAAACAACATAACCTCTGAACGTGGCTCCAACTTGTCAGCCTGCTTAATTCAGCACATAAGCAGGACACCCCCCCAAATCTTTATGTGGTGCATACTAGGTTTGTGTCTGCTCCACAACTCGACCGGGGTCGTGTTAACCTGTAACACCCCGAAATTTTATCTAAAAATAAATAAATAAAATGCATTTGCATTTCATGCATAATATCACGAGTTTAGATTAAAATGAAAATTAGAACATCTATGTTATTTTTCATTAAATTATTTTTGTTATGTAAATTTATTTTTAATTTCCTGAACCTACTAGGATTAGTGAAAGAATATATTAATTTATATTATATAAGTTATTAGGAGATAATTTATCTAGGTATCCTATCGTGGTGAAATTTTAGACGAAGATTCCTAGGTATCTCTTTTAGATCTCTGTAAATTTTGGTGATTCTTAGACAAGTCCCTATATTTTTAATAAATATTTACTTTTACACTTGCCAAAGAACCATGCATCCGGGATAGGGTTTAGCAAAATATTTATATCTCACTCCATAAAACTGATTTTGACTTGATTCTTTTTTCCTAAATACTCAACACACGTTGAGGTTAGCAAAAAATATTTATTTCATATTTTTAACGTATGTGTATGAAAGCAGTTTAATACAAATTTCCGGGTAGTTAGTCGGAGCATGCATTTTCGTATTCGGATTTTGGTTGAAACGTTCTATGTTTTTCATGAGTCATCCCTTATCCAACAAAGGTGCATTTTTTATATGATATCCCTATGTGTGGTCCCTAGATGTTTGTTAAATATTAGAATATTTAAAGTATGTTTAGTCCCTGAAGCTTATAGTTAAAGGTAAGTAGGTCGAGAATCGCCTGCGTCGATGTAGTAGGTACTTATTTTGGTTATAACTCTCGAGATGACTTATTATTTTTATATGAAACCAAATCTGGAATGATTTAGACTCATTAAAGAATCAACATATAGAAAATTATAATTTATGGAATGAATTCATGTTCCGTGGAATTTTTTTAAAATAGGTATTACTCGCACGAGTTAAAATAGAACATAGAAACCTAGTATATAGATATGATATTGTTTTGCAACCTAATAACTATAAGGTATCGTTGTATATGTCATGTTATAGTCTTAATACTAGAATAAGTCGTTAGAACTCGGAGTTATTTAGAAACGAGAAGTAGAAGTAAGTATCGATATACTTATCTGCATCCCATGTACAAAACAATTATTTGTTTCTTGCGTATCACGACATTAAGATTTGAATTATTTCATATTAGGATTGGCGCGCAGGACTTAATCCGTTGATATACATCTTTTCGTTCACTAAAAAAGGTTAAGATGGGGTTTTTCTTTTATCCTTATTATACAATATACAATTTTTCTCATGCGTTATTCGATACAGGCGAGCCTTCGGGTTAGCCTTCCGGGCAATTCATGTAGTAAAAGCTTCGGGTTAGCCTTCGGGCAATTCACGCAATAAAACCTTCGGGTTAGCCCTCGGGCATTCACGCGATAAAACCTTCGAGGTTAAGCCTCCCGGGCTTGCATGTCTAATTTCTCATGATTAATCCTTTATAGTTTATAGTTTGGATAATGTTTGAACCCACTGAGTAGTCGTACTCACCCCCTTATAATTTCACCTTTTCAGATCATGGTCCGACAGGTGCTTGAAGTGGCGGATGGTGATGGTCGCACATGAAAGGATCTAAAATGTTTTTTTAACACATTAATTTAGTTTTATCTTGAACTATGCATTTGTCTTTATTTTTTTTATTCCGTGAACTATTAGGTGCACATGTTTTTGATTCAAAACTTCCGCTATTATGAAATGCATTAAAACCTTATTATTTTTATAAATCTATTATTTTTGAAAATTAAATTGAGAAGATTAAATTTATGCACGAGGTGACGTCCCCTTAAAAGGTTATGAAAATTGGGGTGTTACAGATTGGTATCGGAGCGAGTCTACTTTCCGTAGATTTGTTTAATGTTATGCGGGAAATTGACCATCATCATTGTTGGTCCCGATAGCACTTTCGGGTGTAGAGGGGAGGGGGCGTGAATACACACAAACCGATTTCTCAACTTAAAACACGAAGCAGTCCTATTCGGGATAGTGTCGTCTTGAATGAGTTCGGCGGACCGGATAGGCGTTACCGAATCGTGTTAGGCGAGTGACCGACTCTGCCGAGATGCGCTAGGCGGCCGAGTCGAATTCGGTATCTTCGAGATGGAGTTCGGTGATGCGGAATTGTGTAGGCCGAAACGGTTGAGTGGAAAACGTTTTTATCAAAAGCAGTTTCGGTTCCGTAGAATAATCGGTTAAGTTTGCTAAAACTCGGTTGAATGATTTTAAAGGATATTTTTCGAGTATGAACAATTAAAATCAATGCAACGATGAAATAGCAACACAAGCGAGAGACACGAGAGATTTTTAAAGTGGTTCGGATACACAAGATCCTACGTCCACTATCCCGAAAGATCGGGGAGGCTATTTATTATGCTTGAGTTAGTCTCAATCGGCTTGTACACGGGACAAAGACGCGTCTTGGAATTTATCTTGAGCAAGTCTCGGTTTACACGGTTATCAAACTAAAGGGTTTGACAAACTCTCCAACTATGAAGGAGTCCTTTTACAATAAGGATCAAGTTCAAATATGAACTCCTTCGTCTAAGCTATGGATATGTTCAGTTGAGCTTAGGGTTAGAGGGATAGGGAACGAGAATGTAGCTTCCCGGAACGACGAATAGGCGAGTTTTAGCTTTGGGTTCGTGTAACGTCGTTTGGATACTAGAGGCATGTTTATCGGTTCAGCTTGGTTCCCTAAGGGCTAGGAGGTAGTCTTTCGCCGGAGAATGTTCTTCGAGTTCTTGCGGAAGACTTAGGCTTTTCGGTTTGCTCGTTTTAATGCTCTGTTCTTGTGGTCTCGTTACCGCTTGTTCTCGTTGAAGGCTCGTGAGCTTTAAATCTTGAATTATCCCTATATTTATAGAGAAGAGATTGGGAAAGATCCGTTGGAGACGATGATCCCTTTATCTCTCTCTTTTGGTAGCTAACGGCTCTTTTGAAGTATGATGACAGTGTCCTTTCCCTCCTTTTCCGGAAAGTTGTTGACTTGCAGCTTTAGTAGGTATAGGACAGGTGTTTGCTTGTCATTTGTCGAGGTTTAGAAGGTAGTTAAGACAGAACAGACTTCGAGGCAACTGAAGCTGACTTCTCTCTTCCTCGTATTTGACTATGTTGATTGTCATTCAAAAGTTCGGCAGTTCGGAAGACGTATGCGGCCGTTCTTGAGTCCGATCTCGATTCGGTAGCAAATATCTTTGAGATGGCTCTGCGAAGATCAGCTACGAGTACGATGAACTACTCTGTTGAGTTCGGTTCCGCGACTCTATTCGATATATTGCTCTGCTTGAGTCCAAGATATATCTTGAGTCTTCTACGTGCGGTGTTGAGGCGATAATCTGCCGAACGCCCGAACCGGAGCGAGTGTCTGCCGAGTGCGAAACCTCGAGAGACAAAAACAATTACAAAGTAATAGTTCACCAATCAAGATAGGGTTTTAGGATCTTCAAATCTTCATAAATTCACTCGGAGCATAAGCTCTGCGAGTGCATGTCGATACGGAAGATAGAATCATTTCCCACTATGTATTCTTGTCTTTGAGGATAGAATCATCACCCAACAATTTCCCCCTATTTGATGATGCCAAAACCTAACAACATCTGTGCTAACTAACACTAAACTTCTCGAAACGAGGCTCCTTATAATATTACAAGTAGGATCGGTGGAGTTGTTCTTCAAGTTCTAGAATGCTTTGAAGGGAGCGGAGCGGGGAGTCGAGAATATAGAGACTAAGCATATCCCCATGTCTTAACAATTTCCCTTTATTGTAAGGAAGCAATTCCTATAACACAATAGTCTATCAGAATCTAAGCAGCTACTGACAAAGAATCAACCAGTGAGTGTGTGAGTCAGTAATCACTTTAGTGATTCTGAGTGCTAAGCATAAAACAGAACACGACTTATATAGACAATAAGATATTGTCGAAGCCAAAAGAAGATATATATATATATATATATATATATATATATATATATATATATATATATATATATATATATAATGTAAGATGGTTCAGTACAATACATCTCTTTCTAAGCTAGGAAAGTTAAAGAATCTAAAGCTAGGAACGCTTTTACTGCTTGATCCTGTCCATGAAGTCTTGCGATTGATTCTCGGGAAGGGGCAGTCCATACATCCTGTAAGTAAACTTCCTCAGCTTCAGAAATTCAGCAAAGTCTGCTGGGTCGTCTTCTTCAAGAAATCTGGCTCCGGCAGCATCCTTTACTTCTTTCTCGATACACCATAATGAATAGAATCATCAAGTCTTCTAGGTGGTGGCAGAATTCTGGGTTCAGGGACTCGGAATTCAATATTTTCTTTTACAACTTTCTGCATGTAAGCATACATTTTAGGTTCAGTCCTCATCGTCCATTCAACATAAGCATCATCCTTTGCCTTATCGGACCAGAATCTCCAGAAATAATTCCTCTTGATGAACTCTATCTTCAGTGACTCCCATCTCTGAGTGTGCTGAGCTGGCATCCACTCATCAGTCCTTGGCCATTTATGTGTCTTCAGATCTATTGGTTTCTGAACTTCTTGTATCTGTATGGAATGTCAGCTTTGGAAGAAACCCTCAGTCTGGCTTCTTGTTCAATGCGGACTCTGAGTGCTTCTAAGTCTACCATATGAATTCTCTCTCTGGTAGCTTGAATCTGTCTTGCCTGTTCTCCTCTATACAGGTATCGATCCATCTGAGCAAAGATGGCTTCTATCTCAACATCCTGTTCTTTCGTGTTTGTGTAGGAGGGCTTATGAGGCGATTCATCTTCTGAGTCAGTAGGGGTACTTGATTTTTCTTTAGATGTGCCCTGCTTCTCAGTATCCTTCTACTGTTGTTGCTTCTCCTTTTCCCTATCTTCATCATCTTCAAGTCTCAGCTTTCTAGGAGGCAACCTAGCAGGTGTTTGCTTCTTCCCGCCGCGAGCTAGAGCCTTTGTTTTTCTTTTAGTAGTTTTTGCCTTTGGCTTGTTGGCTGCTTCAGCTTCGGCTATCTCCCTAGCCAATCTTTCATCAGCGGCTATTTGAGCCTCCTCCTCCTTACTGATGTATCTCTTAGATTTCTTGGAGGGAGGGGTCGGGAGTTTTAGGACTTTCTTGCCTTTGCCTTCTACTAGAGGTGGGAGAGGTGCCTCTTCCTCTTCTGAATCCTCCTCCTCACCATACTCAGCAACCTCTTTGATTATGTCCAAGGGGGTTTGGGTTGCCTGAGTTGCTTGTTCCCTGGTTCCTGGGCCACTTGGGCCAGTCCCTGCTGAGATTCCAGCGGAGAAACCCTGGGCCTCACTAGTAGGTTCAGTAGGAGCAGTTGCCTGAAATGAGCTTGCTCCTGCTACTGACCTTGTCTTCTTTGAAGGCTTCAGTACCTGTTCCTTAGCCTTTTGGGCTTTCTCTTCCCCCTTAGATTTTTCCTCCACGGGACTTCTTTGGTGCGGTTATGCAGGGCTTCTTTTCCCCCTTTTTGGCATCAGCAAATACAGCCGGGGTTGGAGCGGATACTTTGGTGTTCAGGCTTTTGTACGAGGTTGACAGTTCATCGAGTCTAGTATGGATTTTGGTCAGCGCCTCGTGCAGCTCATTCTTCTCATTGATGAGTTCATCTTTGTAGTCTTTGGTGAGAATGATCGGCTCACGCCTTGAACCCGGTTCGGCTTTGTGTCAACCGTATCTTCCAAGGCCTTCGGATAGAAGCAAGTTTGAGCTCATGGGCACGAGATATGGGCTGCGGCCCGACTCGGTGTGGGAGGACCGAGAGGCCTTAAAGTCTGCAAGTAATTTGGCTTGTCCCACTTTGGATCGGTCTTAGGCGAGTATCGAAATCGGCTTTTACGCCTTGGCCGCTTCGGGATACTATAGTGGAGATATCAGGGGCGGCTGATTCTGTTAGTGTGGTCCTCAGCCCCTGAATCTCTGCGCTAGTGGCTTGAGCAGTTTCCTTCCACACCTTGTGGATGGCTTTGGCAAGGGCACGGTTCTCGGTGCCTTGGCTTCTGAGAGCCTTCGCCACTGTCTTGGATCGTCGGCCTTTGGGGCTGGGTGCTACTTCGAACTGTGGCTCGAGTAGGAGCTGCTCGGGTTCTGAAGTACCAGCCGCCGACTTCTTAGGAGCAAGGATTGTGAGTGGTAGCTCAGTTTGAGGTGATGTATCCTTGTCCTGTTGAGTTCCCTCATCAGGCTTCTCAGGGCCTGAATCACGGGGTGGGTCCTGACCATCGGGGTCAGACCTATCTGACGGAGTTGAGCCGAAGACCTGCTGACGATCATGCAGTAGGGCCAGCATCGCAGCCCTCAGGTCGTAAAGTGTGCCAAGGTCAGCAGGCTCTGAGTAGCCTATCTGCTGCCTTATCCTTAGCTCTTCTTCGTGAAGTTGTTCGCAGGCCTAATGGAAGATGAGGCATAGCTGGTTGTGCCACTCCTGGAACCTTAATAGCATGTGGAGTCTGGCCGGCTTCGCAATGAGAACGAGATCAGGGTGGCCAGAGATCTCCGGAATATGCTTTGTAATCTCCCGGGATGCTCGAGATTGGATAGCGGAGGCTTCCATCCCGACAGATTCTTCTTCAGATGCCGTCTCAGAATCATCTATATCAATCGTTGACGTCTGTTTCTTAGCAGATGGCAGACTGCTGAGTGGTGGGACATCGAAGGGGCTGTCCAGGGTTTGAAAGTCTCCACCCTGGACTTCTTCGGTCCTGAACCCCTTGGTCTACTTCTTACGCTTGTTCGGTGGAGACGGCCTTCTCCATTGGCCGAGTCTTTTCAGAGGATTCGACTCATCAATTAGGTCTTTCTTGTTTGTGCGATGCGTTCGGCAGTTGCCTGCGGTATTGCCTCTAATTCAGTAGGCACGGCGGGAATAGTCTTCCTTAGTCGCTTCGCCGGTGCGTTAGGAGTTTGAGCAAGAGGAGACCGCTTCTTAGTTGGCGTGGTCTTCTGAGGCGTTGTCTGCTGAGCTGAGGGTTCTGACCCTATCTGCTGAAGGGCTGCTGCCCTATTTTGAAATCTGATCTTCTTCACATTGAAATATGTCTTATCATTGTATGTGATCGATCGGATGCGCGAAGGTCTGAATCATCACGGACAACTTCGATCCATATAGGAGCTTGCCTTTTTTTGCGCCGAGTCTGTATGAAGCCTTATCGAACTTGGCTGCTTGAGCCATGAATTCGCCGAGAAAGAACTCCGTCCAGTTGATCTTGGCTCTATCATAAATCGCCATCATTAGTTGCAGTTTGGGCCTAGATACTTGATCGAAGGATCCGGCTTGGCTAGTCAGCAGCTGCGTCACAATGTACGCTAAAGCTCGGTATTGAGGTAGCATCGTGTTCTTCGGGAAAGCGGCTTTGAACGCTGTAGGCTTCCCGCAGAATACTGAGAGGTAGTCATCCACCTGATCGTCATGATAGCCAACGGTGCTGACTCCCTCAGAGGGTAGATCGAAGCTTCTCCGTAGCGCTTCCTTGATTGACATCTGCTTTAATTGCAAAGCAGCTTCTCCGATGGTGTGAACTGCGAATCTTCCAATAATATCACCAGCTATTGAGTCTGAGTTGAGGTAGACTTCAGCAACCTGCCTCAGAAGGAAGAACGTCGGCTTCTTAGAGAGAAATCCCTCCAGACCAGATTCTCCGAGAGCGAGGGAAAATTTCGTCCATGAAATCCGGGTCGCGGGCGTCGAACTCCATGGCGGTTCACACGGACAGGTCCTTTTCTAGGATCTCTTGCATATTTTCGGGGGTTTACGTTTGAACTGCCATTATCAATGAAAAAATAAGCGGTTAAGAAATTGCAAGTAGGGTTTGCTAGAAAGATCTCATATTTTGGAGTAAAAGATTTGAAGTATGCTAAGGCGATTTCAAAGATATGATCGCGAATTTATATTTGGATGAAGAGAGGTTAGCAATGCGGGGTGAGTTTAAACGCTTTATGGATGGCGTCAAGATTAAATAGTATATTATAGGTAATGATCATGCTTGCCGCCTAAGTCAAAAGCCGATTTGTAACTTGCCTAAGTAGTAAGCTTGTGATACGACATGCATTAAATGCGTGGCAGAGTTCAGCATACTTATGTATAGAATGTCGTGCATTAAATGTAAGTCGTTAATTAATAAATGACAATTCTATTGGGCATTAAATGCGATGCTGAGTCTGAGTTATAGAGTCGTATTACTGTTCTATGGTTACTACTGAGTAGAGATACGCAAACCTATCAGCTGAACATCGTAGTCGGTGATACCTCGTGTAGATGGTTCTTGAGTCTCTACGTGCTTGAAATTACTCGATGCGAGAGTGAACATTCCACCTTCTTGAATGCTCCTCTCCCGAATCCGCTTACTTGACTTGAGTCGGTAGGGTCTAAGGGACCTAGCTCTACCGAAAGTTCTCTGAATCTTGCTTCAGCTAGAGGCTTGGTCAGTATATCAGCCCTTTGTCGATCAGTATGGATCTTTTCCATCCTGATATCCTTCTTTTCGACATGGTCACGAATGAAGTGATGTCTGATGTCCACGTGCTTGCATCTTGTGTGAAGTACAGGGTTCTGAGTGATTGCAATGGCATTGGTACTGTCGCAAAAGATTGGCACTTCATTCGAATGACGTCGTAGTCACGTAGGCTCTTTGTCTCGGCCAAAGGATTTGGGCACGGCAACTTCCAAGGCCATGTATTCGGCTTCGGTAGTTGACGGGGCTGCGAGTGTTGTTTCTTTGAAAACCATGAGATCGGCTTACTACCAAGGAACCGACACGATCCTCGAAGTTGACTTTCGGTCAATTCTACACCTCGCATAGTCGGCATCGAGTAACCGGTTAGTTCTATATTATCGTCATTTTGGATACCACAAACCCATGTCGGGTGTTCCTCTGAGATAGCGGAGAATCTTCTTTGCTGAGTCCATGTGACTCTGCTTTGGATTCGCTTGAAATCGAGCGCAGACACCTACAACAAAAGTTATGTTAGGGACGAGTAGGTGTTAAATATAATAAAGAACCAATTATAGCATGAAATTCGGTTTTGTCTATCGATACTCCCTCCTTATCAAGATCAATCTTCATGTTCGTGTTCATCGGGATCTTGATAGGTTTTGCGGATGTTGCAACCGAATCTTTTGATGAGGTCTCGAGTGTATTTGCCTTGATTAATGAACGTCCCATTTTTAGATTGTTTGACTTGGAAGCCGAGGAAGTAGTTCATTTCTCCCATCATTGACATCTCGAACTTATCCTTCATCATTCTTTCAAATTGTTGGCTATGTGACATTCTTGTCAAATAAGTCTCTAATATCTACTGTGTCGTCTTCCGTCGAATCTTGAACAAAGTGCGGTCTTTTGTGCCTTTACGAAGAAGAAACTCGGTTTCGTACCAAGCCGCGGTGCTTGTTTTAACCCGTATGAGCTTCTATCTTCCTCGATGCGGCGGTTGTTCCACGTGATCTTTTTTTGACGCGGGAACGCGAGACTTCACATCCATTTGATAGACTACGAATCTTTGATGTGTTGCGTAGGCCGGGAATAGTCTAATTGCCTCCAATCTTGCAAGCTGGAGCGAAAGTCTCGTCGAAATCTATTCCTTGGCATGACGGTAGCCTTTTGCCACGAGTCTTGCTTTGTTCCTTACTATGACGTTGTTTTCGTCTCGCTTGTTCTTGAAGACCCATTTTGTTCCAATAACATGTTGATGTCGGGGTCTATCAACAAGCTCCCAAACGTCGTTTCTTGTGAACTGATTCAGCTCCTCCTGTATAGCTATGATCCAGTCAGCATCTTTCAGTGTGTCCTCAATCGTCTGAGGTTCGTCAGTAGACAAGAAGCGAGGAATATAAGGCGCTTTCTCCTTGACGAGAATGCGGATCTTGTCTTTACTCTTGCTTTGAGGATCTCCAATAATCGAGATCAGCAGTATGAGCGTCCAGCCACGATCTACGATGTTTCAGCTCTTCATTTGAAATTTGTTCAACACAGTTAGTAGGAGAGTTAGGCATTTCAGTTGTACTATTCTGAGATTGAAGCAATTCAGTAATGAGAGTATGATCTACTAAGTCACCAGGTTCAAGGGGATTCAGCTCAGGAACATTAATAGATGTTCCCCCTGAGTTGTTATTCTCAGTAGTGATCTCAGTTACCTCTGGGGTTTCTTCATCGACTGAGTTACACGGGATTGACAATGTTCGGGAGAGTCGATCGGCTCGGCTACATTTCTTTGCGGAGTTGAGATTCGATAGACTTCTCTTCGATTTCCTCATCCGAATCATCATCCCAACAAAGTTGGATCTTTTCGACTTTATCTTTTAAGCTTAGATCCTGTAGCTGCCTACTGATGTCCTCAGATTCATAATTAGAGTTATTGCTCCTGTCTTCAGTAGCAAACTTATTAAAAACAACATGAGCGCTTTCCTCCATGCAAAGGGTTCAATAGTTGAATACTCTGAAAGCTTTGCTTGACCGGGAGTATCCTAAGAACACTCCACGATCGACTTGCTATCAAAAGTTTTCGGTGATCTTTCCCATTATTGTGGATAAAGCACGAACAACCAAAGATATGGAAATAGGATAGAGAAGGTTTCCTGCCATTCCATAGTTCATATGGTGTCTTCTTCTGTTGCTTTGTCAGTAGAGATCGGTTCTGAGTGTAACAAGCAGTATCAGTGGCTTCTGCCCAGAATTTGGTTGGGAGTCCTGAGTCTGCGAGTAGAGTTCTAGCTGCCTCTTTAAGAGTTCTATTCTTGCGTTCAGCAACTCCATTTTGCTGAGGTGTGCGTGCAGTCGATGTCTCATGCTTTATTCCTTACGCTGCGAGAACTCCTCTACCATAAATTTAAGGAACTCGGTTCCTCTGTCGCGAACAGTTTTGATAATTTTGGTGTTCTTCTCGGCATCTGAGCCTTTTCGAAGCCTTGGTAACTCTGTTTTGTCGTCGGAATTGTTGGCGATGAATATGACCCAAGTATAGCGCGAGTAGTCATCGATGACCACTAAAGCATATTTCTTGCATCGATCGTCGCTTGGAGAGGCTGGACCGAACAAATCCATATGTAGAAGGCTGAAGGATTCCATCGGTGGAAGGAGATGGAACGGGTGGATTTTGATTCATTGTTTGCTTTCCCTTCGGACATGCTTCACACCTTGAGTGTCTTTCTTTGAATATTTCATTCGGCGGTCCTCTTGCTAGAGTGTTTCTTGCTAGTTTGTTGAGCGTTTTGAAGTTGAGATGGCTGAGTCTTACGTGCCATAGCCACCCCCGTTCGGTTGTCGTTCCTCGCCAACGGACAAGCTTCGAGGTTCGATGAGTTCCGATCGGCTACATATATATTCTTCTTGCGCGAACACGATAACACTTTGTTTTCCCTATGGATTTATCAATAACATCACATAAACCAGCGTCGAAATATCACTCTATTCGAGTTGTCACAAAATTGACTAACGAGAGAGAAGGTTATCTTTGAAGTCCTTCAACATATGATACTCTTGGAACTTTGGCAATTCCAATGCTGAGTGCTCCATATCCTCTTGTATAGCCTTTAGTATTGTCTCCAAACTCGATTCTGGGTCCTTCTTCAGGGATATAATTCTTCAGCAGACTCTTTTGGTATGTCATGTGTCGTGAGCATCCATTGTCCCACATACCATGGATCTTTGTGCACTCGCAAAAGCAGAATTATATTCGGGTACCCTTTATTTCTGATTTTGGGTCCTTAGATGTTAGTTTTGATAACCCATATTTGTCTTACGACCCTGGTGGTCTCAGATAACTTCTTTCCACTTGAGTCAACATATTTGACCACTAGATTGGTCGATGCTTGACTTCTTAGGCCTTTCGGGTTCGAGAGTCCGGATCTTACGAGGTCGATGGATTCTGCGACCTTTGCCTTTTGTGCAATTTTCTTCTTCTTCGACTCTTGGATCCTCTTTTGACTATAGGATCATAATAATATGACCCATCTTGAGCAAGGATGTGTTAGGCGAGGAGGTCCATCTTGATCGGCCCACTTGGATTCTTTGGTTCCCCCTTGGCCGAGCCGGGGGTGTTTTGGTGTTGATCTTCTTGTCAGTGTGTTGATATGCAGGATGAGGTGCCTTCCTCTTTTGTTTGTTCTTTGCTAGGGGGTTCAGAACGTCTGCATTGATTGTCTCCCCTCGAACAAACCTATCGGCAAGTCGCACTTCTGAGTGTACGGGGGCGGATGAGGAAGCACCTGGTTGAAACCAAGACCTTCCTTACGGTGCTTGGGCTTGTTGCTTGCTAGCATAGCTTCCGGCTTCTTTTTAGCGCCCATGTACCGCTCGATCATAAGGTTCCTCCGAGACATCATCACTTTTCTTCGATGTATCATGCTCGGTGCGAAGTCCGACAAATGTTGCTTCGGTATACTCGGTTCGGTATCTTTACGAGTTAAGTCCTTGGTCGAGGCGAGATCCGATCTTCTTGATCTTTGAGACTTGGCCATCGAGAGAGTTTATCTCCTCCACGAGTCTCAACACAAGTCCTTCGGACTTCGATAACAACGACTTTTACGAGAAAGTCTCGATTCTCTATTTTCGGGGTATCCAATTCCTAAAGAGTCTTCTTGAGCTACGGACTCATCCGAATCCGTTCGTCCCAGAAGTTCTTTCATATCTTTGCCTGACGTCCGTATTCTCGTCTCGCTCCCGAAAGAGTGTCGTGTGTGCGGTGTGAAGGAGAGTTAAAAGATGCATGAGAGTTTACCTCATCCTGTTCTCCTGCCATCAGACACTTTTCAGTAGTTTCTTCAGGTTCAAGCTCTAGGGCCATGAAAGCTGCTTCATCGTCGGATGAATCCATGAAGGAGTTGACTTCTTCTGAGTCGTCTGAGAGTTCACCAGCTATATATGCTTGTCTCTTCTTGGCGAACTTCTCTCTCCTTGCTTTGCGTCTTTGCTCGTTCGAGCACTACGAGCTCGGGACGGTCATGCGATAATGTCACGGCTTCTTGCGATTATAGCGGGCGATGACTCTTTCTTCTTTGCTTTCGCTATCTTTTGATGGTGCTGAGTCATCCCTCTTTCTGCATTCAGAAGTATGCGAGTCAGGAGTGCGTTTAGGCGTGTATTCAGACTTACCTTTCGATTCTCTATAGGCTTTAGTTACTTTTCTGCGTCGCTCCTTCTCCTTCTGATACTTCACGGCAAGCAGTGCGTACTTCTGAGTTAGACTTCCTTCTTGTATGTCGTTGAGTGAAGGTTTAGTCTTACTCGACGCTGGAGATGCTGAGCTGACTGATGCTTTGAAGGCATGGTCAATTTTGTTGTCGGCTTCAGCTCGCTGCTTCCGTTGAGGTCTGTCAAACTCGAATTCCTCTGCTTGAAGTTCTTAAAAGATATGGTCAGGAGTAACAATATCTAAGTCAGAATGTCGTAATAATGTAGCAAAAGGAGTCCAATGACCGTCTGGCACTGCCCTCAATATTTTGAGATTCATTTCTTGGTTGGAGAATGTTTGTCCTAGCCCGTTGATGGAGTTCATCAGATTCGTGAATCTGACGCTGAGATCTTCAATGGTGTCTCCGGGCATGAGAGACAAACTCTCCAGCTTTTGGAGTTCCAGCGCAAGTTTGGTGGCTTTAATCTTTTGAGTCCCCCGACTCAGTAGCGCTAGAGCATCCCATAGTTCCTTTGCAGTCTTGCATTCCTTAACCCTGCCGAGATAAGAATCACTAAGAGTGGTTAGTATGGCATTCCTGGCGACTCGGTCTAAGTTGTGAAGTTTCTTCTCCTCAGGGGTGAAGAGACTTCTGTCCTTGGGAATCTTCTTTTCGGTCACCATTCCTCCTCTATCTGCTAGCTCCTGAGTCACGACACTATCAATCATAGGAACGATAGGTCCTTCCTCAAGTACTTCGGTCATGCTGTTGTGGAGGGAGGTCAGATGAGCCTCCATTCTGACCCGCCATACATCATAGTTCTCTACTGAGAACATGGGTAACATCCTTATACCGACATATCAGTCATGTTGAATAATGATATGAATGAGGAATGATATGCAATGAAAACATTTTTTCGGATCCGTTCAGGTAGACCAGTTTCAAGATAACAAGAGTCTTATAGAACTCCTGCTCTGATACCAATTGTTGGTCCCGAGAGAACGTTCAGGTGTAGAGGGGGGGGGTGAATACACCTGAAACCGATTTCTCAACTTGAAACACGAACAGTCCTATTCGGGATAGTGTCGTCTTGAATGAGTTCGGCGGACCGGATAGGCTGTTACCGAATCGTGTTAGGCGAGTGAGCGAATCTGCCGAGATTTGCTAGGCGGCCGAGTCGAGTCGGTATCTTCAGAGGAGTTCAATGGTGCGGAATTGTGTAGGCCCGAAACAGTTGAGTGGAAAACGTTTTTATCAAAACAGTTTCAGTTCCGTAGAATAATCAGTTAAGTTCGCTAAAACTTAGTTGAATGATTTTAAAGGATATTTTTCAGTATGAACAATTAAAATCAATGCAACAGTAAATAGCAACACAAGCGAGAGACACAGAGATTTTTAAAGTGGTTCGGATACACAAGATCCTACGTCCAGCTTGTCCCGAAAGATCGGGAGGCTATTTATTATCTTGAGTTAGTCTCGGTCGGCTTGTACACGAGGACAAAGCCGCGTCTTGGAATTTATACTGAGCAAGTCTCAGTTTACACAGTTATCAAACTAAAGTGTTTGACAAACTCTCCAACTATGAAGGAGTCGTTTTACAATAAGGATCAAGTTCAAATATGAACTCCTTCGTCTAAGCTATGGATATGTTCAGTTGAGCTTAGGGTGAGAGGGATAGGGAATGAGAATGTAGCTTCTAGAACGACGAACAACTGAGTTTTAGCTTTGGGTTCGTGTAACGTCGTTTGGATACTAGAGGCTTGTTTATCGGTTCGGCTTGGTTCCCTCAGGAGCTAGGAGGTAGTCTTTCGTTTGGAGAATGTTCTTCGAGTTCTTGCGGAAGACTTAGGCTTTTCGGTTTGCTCGTTTTAATGCGCTGTTCTTGTGGTCTCGTTACCGCTTGTTCTCGTTGAAGGCTCGTGAGCTTTAAATCTTGAATTATCCTTCTATTTATAGAGAAGAGATTGGGAAAGATCCGTTGGAGACGATGATCCCTTTATCTCTCTCTTTTGGTAGCTAACGGCTCTTTTGAAGTATGATGACAGTGTCCTTTCCCTCCTTTTCCGGAAAGTTGTTGACTTGCAGCTTTAGTAGGTATAGGACAGGTGTTTGCTTGTCATTTGTCGAGGTTTAGAAGGTAGTTGAGGCGAAGCGGACTTCGAGGCGATTGAAGGCGACTTCTCTCTTCCTCGTATTTGACTATGCTTGATTGTCATTCAAAAGTTACGATAGTTTAGAAGAGCGTGCGGCCGTTCTTTGAGTCGATCTCTAATTCAGTAGCAAATATGCAGAGATCGCTCTGCGAAGATCGGCTACGAGTACGGTGAACTACTCCTGCGAGTTCGGTTCCACTAACTCTATTCGATATCTTGCTCTGTTGAGTCCGGTATATCTTGAGTCTTCTACATCAGTGCTTGGGGCGATAATCTCTCGAGCGCTGAACCGGAGCGAGTGTCTGCTGAGTATGAAACCTCAGAGAAAAAAACAATTACAAAGTAATGGTTCACCAATCAAGAAAGGGTTTTGGGATCTTCAAATCTTCATAGATTCACTCAGAGCATAAGCTGCGAGTGCATGTCGATACGGAAGATAGAATCATTTCCCACTATGTTTTACTGTGCTGAGGATAGAATCATCACCCAACAATCACTGCCACAGCATCGTGCCGGTGAGGTAAGAAAGATTTCTAAGTTAATTTTGAAGCATAATATTGAAAGCATATTTTTCTAGCATGACATGAGCATGATTTTTATGCAAGTAAATTATGTAAAACATTTAAAGTCCTCGAAGATGTTGCCTTAAGAATGAGAACTTAGATGCCCTACATAGTTGAATTTTATATGAACAATAGGAAGATGCATCCGAGAAGAAACCCTATTAAGTAGTGGAGGGACGGGGAGATAACCCTCCCGAGAGAACCTTAGCAATTTACAATTCTTTGGAATCTATCGAGAAATGTTCCCAGCAGCGCCAAGGAGGAGATCGAATATAGTTAGTAAACGTGACTACCTTAAGAAACATTTAAGTACTTAACCAAATAGCTGTATTTTTTTTAATTCCGGAGCATCGGATTCCTTCATATCGAAACGATTTTACGATTAAATAATTGAAAAATGCGAAGAGGAGGTTGCAACATGCAAGGTCGGGTTCCAGTAGGCAAGGAAAAGGAAACAAATCGTCGAGTAAAAGGAGCAACGTTGAAGATCGATGGCGTGACCTTGGAAGCAGATTTGTATATCTGGAGATGAAGGGCTTCAATGTTATATTGGGATTGGATTGGCTCAACAAGCATGATGCGACTATCAGATGCAAGGACCATGAAGTCGTTTTCTCAACACCAGATGGAAATCAATTCTCCTTTTATGGAAGTAAGAGAAAGAGAGGACCACAAATTATAACTGCAATAAAGGCCACCAAGATGATGAGGAAGAAGGATTGTCAAGCATATTTGGTGAATATTACAAGCACAAAGACAAAGGAACTAACCATAAATGATATTCCGGTGGTAAGGGAATTTCCCGATGTGTTCCCTGAGGAAATAAGTGGTTTTCGCCCAGATAAGCAAGTGGAATTCAACATCGATGTAATGCTTGGAGGAACCCCTATCTCGAGAGCGCCATACCGAATGACACCTATGGAGTTACAAGAACTAAAGATACAACTACAAGAATTGTTAGACAAGGGACATATTCGTCCAAGTGTATCTCAGTGGGGAGCGCCTGTTCTTTTCGTCAAGAAGAAAGATGGAACTATGCGTATGTGCATAGATTACCGTGAGCTCAACAAGTTGACAATCAAGAACAAATACTCGTTGCCAAGGATTGAAGACCTCTTTGATCAACTAAGAGGTGCGGGGATCTTTTCAAAGATTGACTTGAGGTCCAGATATCATCAACTGAAGATTAAGGAGAGTGATGTGCCGAAGACAGTTTTTCGAACAAGATATGGTCATTATGAGTTTACAGTAATGTCATTTGGTTTGTCTAATGCACCAGCCATTTTCATGGACTTAATGAGCGAGTGTTTCATCAATATTTGGATCAATTCGTAATTGTCTTCATCGATGATATCTTAGTGTACTCATAAGATCGGAGCCAACATGAAGAGCATCAAAGGATTGTGTTAGAGACCTTAAGAAATGAGAAGCTATACGCCAAGTTCAAGAAATGGGAGTTTTGGCTTAGTCAAGTAGTATTCCTTGGTCATGTAGTGACTGCACAAGGAATAGAAGTGGACCCAGCAAAAATTGAAGCAGTTAGTAACTAGAAGGCACCGAAGAATGCAAGTGAGATCCGAAATTTCTTAGGATTAGCAGGATACTACCGGAGGTTTATTGAAGGGTTCTCAAAGATAGCAAGGTCACTCACCCAACTAACCAGAAAAGGGATCAAGTTTGAGTGGAATGAAGAGTGTGAGAGAAGTTTCCAATAACTAAAAGGGAAGTTAACCACGGCACCAGTACTCACTATTCCTGACGGAACTGGAGGGTTTGTAATCTACTGCGATGCCTCAAAACAAAGACTTGGATATGTCTTGATGCAACATGGGAAGGTCATAGCTTATGCTTCGAGGCGGCGAAGACGCACGAAGCCGAATTACCCTACACATGATGCGGAATTGGTAGTTGTAGTTCATGCCTTGAAGATTTGGAGACATTACCTTTATGGAGGCAAGTGTGAGATATATTCCGATCACAAGAATCTCAAGTATCTTGTTCACACAAAAGGAATTGAACATGAGACAAAGAAGGTGGCTCGAACTAGTGAAAGATTACGATTTGCACAATTCATTACCATCCGGGAAAAGCAAACGTCGTAGGCGATGCTTTGAGCGGGAAAGGGAGTTTGACCATCATATATACTTCCCGAATGATTGAAGAGTTTGCAAAAATGTAAATTGAAGTTGTACTGTCGACAAAAGAAACTACTACTAAGTTAGCAGCTCTGAAGATCCAACCTTTGCTAAGGGAAAAATTCGGGAAGCACAAAAGAGAGATAGGTTTTTGTGCAAGATAAGAGATCAACATCTGGAAGGGCAGAATAAGGGGTTTGAGATTGCAGCAGACGGGATGCTGATGTTCGAGACAAGGATCTGTGTACCAAAAGGAAGTGAAATGATGAGGGAGATTTTAAAGGAGGCACACAACACGCCATACACTATCCATCCTGGAGGGACAAAGATGTATCATGATTCGAAGAGACACTTTTGGTGGAGGAATATGAAGAGGACTATTGCAGAATTCATACAAAGTTGTATGATTTGCCAACAAGTGAAGGCTGAACACCAACGGCCATCCGGCTTATTAAAGCCGCTTGATATACCTCAATGGAAGTGGGAGGAGATATCAATGGACTTTGTGGTAGCATTACCAAAAACTAGAAGAGGAAATCATTCAATTTGGGTAATTGTGGATAGACTCACGAAATCGGCTCATTTTATTCCGATGAAGATGACTGACAACATGGATCGTTTAGCACAAATCTATATAGATGAGATTGTTAGGCTACACGGAGTGCCTACCGGTATTGTATGTGACCGCGACCCAAGGTTTACATCAAAATTTTGGAATAGTTTGCAAGCTGCTATGGGTACTAAGTTGAAGTTTAGTACCGCCTACCATCCACAAACTGATGGACAGTCTAAAAGAACTATTCAGACTTTGGAAGATATGTTGCGAGCATGTGTCATGGATTTTGGAATCAATTGGGAGAAACATTTGCCTTTAGTCGAATTTGCATATAACAACAGCTATCAAGCAAGCATAGGGATGACACCCTTTGAAGCATTGTATGGAAGGAAGTGTAGATCACCACTGCATTGGGATGAGGTTGGCGAGAAAAGAATATTGGGACCCGAGATTGTGGAAAGAACTGTGGGAGTAATTGTAAAGATTCGAGAGAGAATCAAGATAGCTCAAGACAGACAAAAGTTCTATGCTGATTTGAAGAGGAAGGATATAGAGTTTGAGAAGGGTGACAAAGTGTTCCTCAAATTGTCACCAATGAGAGGAGTAGTGCGAATTGGAAAGACAGGGAAGCTTAGGCCTCGATATATTGGACCATTTGAGATACTTAAGAGAAAAGGAGAAGTGTCATACGAGTTGGCACTGCCGCCAAGTTTGACATCCATTCACAATGTTTTTCATGTCGCGAACTTGAGGAAGTATGTCCACGATCCAAACAATGTAGTCAGTTATGAAGGATTGGAGTTGAATGAGGATCTGTCATATGAAGAGGCGCCAAATGTCATTTTAGATAGGTAGGTTATTCAACTTAGGAACAAGGAAGTGCCATTAATTAAAGTTCTCTGGAGTAGACATGATGCGAGTCAGGCGACATGGGAAGTAGAAAAAGACATGTAGCTACGATACCCAAATTTAATGGATAAAGGTAATTAATTTTCGAGGATGAAAATTTTATAAGTAGGGGAGATTATAACACCCCGAAATTTTACCTAAAAATAAATAAATAAATAAATAAAATGCATTTGCATTTCATGCATAATATCACGAGTTTAGTTCTGTAAGTCGCGCCTAAGAAAAATGAAAATGAAAATTAAAACATCTATTTTATTTTTCATTAAATTATTT
This sequence comes from Lavandula angustifolia, assembly GCA_028984105.1. Classification (NCBI taxonomy): domain Eukaryota; kingdom Viridiplantae; phylum Streptophyta; class Magnoliopsida; order Lamiales; family Lamiaceae; genus Lavandula; species Lavandula angustifolia. Next base: position 11,111,795 of record CM054808.1, read on the forward strand.
TTGTTATGTAAATTTATTTTGAATTTCCTGAACCTACTAGGATTAATGAAAGAATATAATAATTTATATTATATAAGTTATTAGGAGATAATTTAAAATTACATTTTGTGAATAAAATAGATATTATATTAGTGTTATACATGTTTTAGGATAAAATCTAATTGTGCCTATCCATATCCTACTTTATCTAGGATTGAATGTCTTATATGTTAAGTGATAGAATAAATACTATATAAAATATATAAGGACGAAAATAATTATGGATAAAATATATTTGATACCTTTTATAATTAGGGATCTTTAGATAATTTATCCTAAGTCTATAAATACACTCTTAGTCGTCCATAAAATAGTTTCACATAAACTTTTCGAAAAAATCTGTCAACATACCTGCGAACTGTTTCGATAAAATAGTTTCACATAACCGGTATCCTATCGTGGTGAAATTTTAGGCGAAGATTCCTAGGTATGTATTTTAGATCTCTGTAAATTTTGGTGATTCTTAGGCAAGTCCCTATATTTTTAATAAATATTTACTTTTACACTGCCGAAAAACCATGCATCCGGGATAGGGTTTATCAAAATATTTATATCTCACTCCACAAAACTGATTTTGACTTGATTATTTTTCCTAAATACTCCAAAAACGTTTGGGTTTGTAAAAATATTTATTTCGTATTTTTAACGTATGTGTGTGAAAGCAGTTTAATACAAATTTCTGGGTAGTTAGTCGGAGCATGCATTTTCGTATTCGGATTTTGGTTGAAACGTTCTATGTTTTTCATAAGTCATCCCTTATCCAAAAAAGGTGCATTTTTGATATGATATCCCTATGTATGGTCCCTAGATGTTTTTTAAATATTAGAATATTTAAAGTATGTTTAGTCCCTGAAACTTATAGTTAGGTACTGTTTTTGTTATAACTCTTAGAGGACTTATTATTTTAATATGAAACCAAATCTGGAATGATTTAGACTCATTAAAGAATCTACATATAGAAAATTAGAATTTAAAATAGGTATTCTACACGAGTTAAAATAGAACATAGAAACCTAGTATATAGATATGATATTGTTTGCAACCTAATAACTATAAGGTATCGTTGTATATGTCATGTTATAATCTTAATACTAGAATAAGTCGTTAGAACTCGGAGTTATTTAGAAACGAGAAGTAGAAGTAAGTATCGATATACTTATCTGCATCCTATGTACAAAACGATTAATTGTTTCATGCATATCACGACATTAAGATTTGAATTATTTCATATTAGGATTGGCGCGCAGGACTTAATCCATTGATATACATCTTTCCATTCACTTAAAAAGGTTAAGGTGGGGTTTTTCTTTTATCCTTATTATACACTATACAGTTTTTCTCATTCGTTATTCAGTACAGGCAGAGCCTTCGGGAAATTCACGTAGTAAAACCTTCGGGTTAGCCTTCGGGCAATTCATGCAGTAAAACCTTCAGGTTAGCCTTCGGGCAATTCACGCAATAAAACCTTCGGGTTAGCCCTCGGGCATTCACGCAGTAAAACCTTCGGGTTATGAAAAGCACATATTTTTTATTCAAGACTTCCGCTATTATGAAATGCATTAAAACCTTATTGTTTTTATAAATCTATTATTTTTGAAAATTAAATTGAGAACATTAAATTTATGCACGAGGTGACGTCCCCTTAAATCGTTATGAAAATTGGGGCGTTACATAACCGACTTGGATGGCACACGGTTCAATAAATATCTTTGCGGTCTACAGGACATATCCCCCAAAGGAAGCGGCAAAGTTGTATAACTCATCATGTGCCTGTCTTTGTAAGGCTGCGATGTAATCCCACATTCTATTAAGTAGTCATTGAACTCGTTGGATAGGTATTTCCCACCATGATCAGATCGCTGTGTTTTGATTTCTTTACCTAACTTCTTCTCCAATTCGGCTTTGAATTCCTTAAAGGTATCAAAGCAATCCAACTTGTGGCGAAGAAGGTAAACATATTCATACCTCGAGTAATCGTCAGTAAATATGATGAAGTACTCATACCCTCCATGAGCTTGTGTAGACATATGCCCACACAAGTTGGAATGTATCAAACTTAATGCTTATGTGGCTCTATAACCCTTTGCCTTGAAAGGCCTAGTCCTTAAGTGCCACAGATTAGTTTGGTTTACCTTAGAAAACTATTTCCTCTTCTTAGGATTTGATGATGAGGAAGCAACATTATCAGAATTACACGGTTTACAAGTAATAGTATATAAAGATCCATTTAATAGCCCACCACAGATAAAATCATCGTCTTTCATGATAGAAACTTCACTATCAAAACTTGATTTATAAAACTATCAAAAGATAGATGTAAATCTCTAATGGCAATTGCAGGAACTTTCGATCCATTGCCCATTGAGACTACCACCTCGCCATCGCTTAATTGCCTATTCTGGAAGAAACCTTGCAAGGTGTAGCAAACATAATCAGTTGCCCCCGAATCCACTACCTATTCGTAGGTAGAAGAGGAAACTAGAAAAGTCTCAGTTACAAGAGCGACTCGCATCTCTTTCTGTTTAGCCTTGAAGTTTCGACATTCGGTTTTCCAATGTCCAACCTTACCACACTTAAAACACTTCCCTTTAGGTTTTGGAACCCCTCCGGTAGGAGCTAACTTCGTGCTCCCACTACCCTTCTTGACATTGGTAGCCTTCTTGCCCTTTTTCTGAAATCCACCTTTCGGATGGTTCCTTGAGCTGCTAGTAATGTTCAAGACTTGGGTCCCCTTACCTTTAATCGACCCATGATTCCTTCTATAGTGATTAACTCGCTCAAAAGTTCATTCGAGTGTAGTTTTTCTTTGACATCACTACATTTAGGCAAAAATTCTCGTATAACTTAGGTAGTGAATGCAGAATGATATCTATCTTGATGCCAACATCCAAGATACCACCAACATTTGCAAGCCGATCTAGCACTGGATCATATGTAAAATATGATCCTGCATGGATGCACCTTCGGTCATAGAGCAGGTCGTAACTTTGCCTCGAGAGATGAAATCTCTAAGATCTATCGATCTCCACGAACTTTTCGGCCATAGAATCCCATATCACTCCCGCATGAGGCGTGTTATCATGCTTGTGAAGCAAGAGAATCGATCATGGTAGATAGAATGACAAAACGAGTTTTGTCATTATCCTCTATCCAATTCTCTGATTCCCTTATATGCTCTTCAGTCGTCCCTTCTTCGGGGAGTTCAGGCTCAAGGTACTGAGAACATGTATTATTTTCTTAGTTTGGAACAATAGTGTAAGGTTTCTCTTCCACTCTATGAAATTTAATTAAATTTAAACCCGTTAGGGTTTGGTCTGTGAGACTGATTAGGAACTTATGAAATTTTTGAACAGACATATCTGAAATATAAAAGCATGTTATATTCGCACATAATTTGTAATTAACCATCATTGTAACCCTTTGAAAAACCAATGATGTTAAATACTCGAATAGCCCTAGAGATCACACTCGTAAGCTACTCAGGTGGATATTTACTTGTGTACCCCTAGACCAAGCTATATACCTAGCTCTTTAATTCCAATCCACGCCTAGGTTCTTAAGATGAATGGGATTTATAATCCGATATTTCTGGGCCATATCACTACTAATATTAAGAACGCGGGAAGGGACATCTCAGAAAGTTGTACTCGCGGTGACATTTAAGCTTTGACCATTAATTTGACCGAATTAACATCAAATTCTCGAAATTGGCATACTTACAGAACCATACCGCATTCAATTTGATTTAATTAGCCATCCTATTTAATTATTATCTGCTAGAGTACTAGTGTTCACTAGGCACGTAACCCACTCAGGTGGACGTTTACGGCTTCGCTCCCACTACTCAATAATAATTAAATATATTTTTGGAAAATCCATCTCACAAAACTCGTGGTTCAAAAATACAAAAGCAAGCCACTCACGTGGACATTTACTTATATAATTGTTCCAGTTTTGTGTAGGGTCGAATTAATGGAGGTCCGAATTAATGTTTAATAACTAATTTGATTGGAATCTAATTAAACATTAATTATTTTATTGTTTGCTTAGTCTTTTTCTTCAAAAGGTTCATTTTGAAACATGCATCACCACATGATTCCTAAAGCATGCAATTTCTAAACGCACATAATAAAATGTACTTGCAAAAAAAAAAAGCTTTAAAACGAATTAAATCCTATTTACATGATTTTCTAAGTGCAATTAATTACATAATCGCATGTTAAAGAATAATAATAAATAAATGCGCAAATAGGAGATAAAACGTCGTTATCGAGCTTAAAAACACAAATAAAAATAAAGTATATCTATAACAAAGCCCGATCAAAATACAGATCTTCGAAATCTTGAAAACTCTTCGAATTTGGATCCGCTGCATCATCATGCCACATGTCGCTGCATCAGCGCCGCGTGGCACCACATCATCAGGTGAATTGGTCCTTCCTGCCACGTCAGCAAGGGCTGACGTCTGTAGGTCAAGGGCCGACGCCAGCCAACTCTCGTCGGATGTGCAGCACAGCTGCTGGCGCTCGTCGCCGTCGCCCACGGCGGCCCTCTGATCGCCTGTTCTTGGTTGCCTCGACCTGGAGAACTTCTATCGACCGCCTGCCGTGAGACAGCGACTGCCGCGCCACCTCGAGGCTGAAGTCATGCGGCCGCGTCTGCACACAGCAGATCGCGCGCCGCCGCGCCGCCATGGCCCTCTCCTGGTCCTCCTCCGCCGTCCCTCCTTCCACCAGACGTCATCCAGATGTCTGGTCGTGAATATTGGCATCCTGGATCCAATGCCATGAGCTGAAGCTGCGGAATTTCGTAGCCCGTCGCTGGCGTGCTCCACCGCAACAAATTCATCCTCTTCAAGCCGCGATTCGATCAATTGAAAGAGGGAAAAGGTAATTGGAACACTCATGACCACCGAGCACCGGATTCCGGCCGAGATTAGTTTCTCAATTTCCCAAATTTAAAACGATTCGCTGGAAAGAATTCATGGTGAGGAGCCAACTTTCGACTTCGATTCCAGTCGCATCTAAGGTCGTATGAACCCATACAAAAACATCGATGCGTAGCTTGTGACAAGACGAACCAAACGACATGAGCCTCTTGGCCAGAAGGAACCGGACGCGCCGCTACTACTGGCGGCAAAACCCTAGAAAACTAAGGTTTTCTGGCAGATTTGGGTTTTCTTCTCGGTCTCGATTTTTGTCCAATCCAGACCAAAATTATAGTACAAAACAGTATAAACACGTATCACATTGGTCCTATCAACTACTCGTGGATTTTCTCACGAGAAAAACGATACAAAGGGGTTATAACAATGGCTCGCAGGTCGTCCCAAATACGAAAATAGTCTGATAACTACGAAAATAAACCATAATCATGCTCCTAAAATCAAGAATCAGAGCCTAAACCTAGCTCTCATACCAATTGAAGGAAATAAAGAGAGGAAGAATCGTACCTTCCTCCGCGTATGTTGGGTGACGATTCAGTCCCCAGAAACAGCACAAAATGTTGGGAGACGATTCAGTCTTCTCAGTTGAGAATTAACTCAGTAGCCTTGTGCTCTGAAAACTTACTGAAGATTTGAAGATCCCAAAACCCTATCTTGATTGATGAACCATTACTTTGTAACTTGTTTTTGTTCTCGTCTCGAGGTTTCGGACTCGGCGGACACTCTGCATCTGGTTTAAGGGCCTAGAGTTGATTCTGCGCCTGCGCACCAAGTAGAAGACTCAGTGATATTGGACTCAGCAGGAGCAGTATACTAAAAGGAGTCAGTGGAACTGAACTCAGCAGGAGTAGTTCACGAACTCGGGAGCTGATCTTCGGTAGAGCCGACTCGGTAGGAGCATGCTGCTTGAATCGGAGATCGGGGCTTCGGCAACGGCCGAGCGGTCTTCGGCGCCGGATTCTCTAAAGTCAAATCGGCGAGTCAATACGAGGAAGAGAGAAGTTAGCTTCGGATCTCCTTGAAGTACGTTACATCTCAAGCACTCTTCTAAACCTCGTCCAATGACAAGCGGCCACTGTTCTATATACGGTAAAGATGCGAAGTCGACAACTTTCCGAGAAATGGAGGGAAAGGACACTGCTACCATACTTCGAAAGCGCCGTTAGCTACCTAAAAGAGAGATACGAAGGATCGTCAACTCCAACGGATCTATCCTAATCTCTGCTCTATAAATAGAGGGATAAAATCGAATTGAAGCTCACCTAAGACACACGAACTCAGAGCATTAAAAGAGCAACTCATAAACGATCTAAGTATTCTGCAAGTAATTCGAAGAAACAATCTCCGGCAAAAGACTACATTTCTGCTCATAGGGAACCAAGCTGAATTAGAATTATACCGCCTCTAGTATCCAAGCAACGATACACGAACCCAAAGCTTATACTCAGGTGTTCGTCGCTCTAGAAGCCAATTTCTTGTTCCCTATCCCTCTAACCTAAGCTCAACCGTTTAAATCTATAGCTTAGACGAATGAGTTCACTTTTGAACTGATCCTTATTGTGAAGGACTCCTTCATTGTTGGAGAGTTTTTCAAACACTTAGTTTGATACCTTGTAAACTGAGACTTGGTCAGTCTAAATCTCAAGACCAGTGTTTGTCCAGTGTACAAACCGACTGAGACTATCTCAGTATAATACATAGCCTCCTGATCTTTCGGGACAGTGGATGTAGGATTATTGGATCTGAACCACTTAAAAAATCATTGTGTTCTGTGTTCTTTATTTTACTGTTGCATTGATTTACAGTGCATACTGAAAATATATCTTTCAAATCATTCAACTGAGTTTCAGCAAACTTAATCGACTGCACTAATCTACTGAAACTATTTTGATAAAAACATTTTCCTAACTCAACTGAATTCGGGCCTACACATTTCTGCACTACTGAACTCTATCTGATCGATACTGAATTCTGAATCCAGTCAGCTAGCAGGCCTCAGTAGAGTCAGTCACTCTGCCACGCGATTCGAAGCGCTTATCTCAGTGCAGTTAAACTTGTTCGATGCGGCACACTCCACGAAAGGGCTTTGTTCGCGTTTTAAGTTGAGAAATTGGTTTTCAGGTGTATTCACCTCGCCCCCCCCCTTCTACACCTGAACGTACTCTCGGGACCAACAATTGGTATCAGAGCGGGAGTTCTTTAAGACTCTTGTTATTCTGAAACTGGTCTACTTGAACGGATCCAGAAAACGTTTCCACTGCATATCATTCTTCATTCATATCACTATTTATCATGTCTTATATGTCAGGGATCAGGATGGTACCTATGTTCTCAGTAGAGAACTATGGTGTATGGCGGGTCAGAATGGAGGCACATCTTACCTCTCTCCACGATAGCATGACAGAGGTTCTGGAGGACGGACCTATCGCTCCGATGGTCGATAGCGTCGTAGCTCAGGATCCAACACAAGGAGGAGGGATTGTGACCGGGAAGAAGGTCCCCAAAGATACAAGTCTCTTCACCCCTGAGGAGAAGAAGCTTCACAACTTAGACCGCGTCACCAGAAACGCCATACTGACCACTCTGAGCGATTCTTATCTCGGAAGAGTTCAGGACTGCAAGTCTGCGAAAGAACTTTGGGATGCTCTAACGCTACTGAGTCGGGGGACTCAGAAGATCAAAGCGAACAAACTCGCGCTGGAACTTCAGAAGCTGGAGAGATTGTCTCTCATGCCTGGTGACACCATTGAAGATCTTAACGTCAGATTTACTGATCTGATGAACTCTATCAACGGGCTAGGAAAGATATTCTCCTACCGAGAAATGAATCTCAAGATTTTGAGGGCACTGCCAGACGGTCACTGGACTCCCTTTGCTACTTTATTGCGTCATTCTGATTTAGATATTGTTACTCCTGACCATATCTTTTCAGAACTTAAAGCGGACGAGTTCGAGTTTGGCTTACCTCAAAGGAAGCAGCGAGCTAAAGCTGACACCCAAGTCGACCATGCTTTTAAAGCATCAGTTAGCACAGCAGCTCCGGCGTCTAGCAAGGCAGAACCTTCACTCAGTGACATACTAGAAGGAAATCTAGCCAAGAAGTACGCGCTGCTTGCTGTGAAGTATCAGAAGGAGAAGGAGAGGAGCAGAAAGCTCTCAAGAGTCGTTAGACACTTTAAGGGTAAGACTGAATATACACCCAAGCGCCCTCCTGACTCACATACTTCTGAATGCAGGAAACAGGAGGACTTAGCTCAGTCGAAAGACAGTGAAAGCAAAGAAGAAAGAGTCACAACCTGTTATAACTGTAAGAAGCCAGTATGACTGTCCTGAGCTCAGCACCACTGAAAGAGCAGCACACAAAGCAAGAAGGGAGAAGTTCATCAAGAAGCGACAAGCATACATTGCCGGTGAACTCTCAGACGAACTCAGATGAAGTCGACTCCTTCATGGATTCATCAGACGATGAAGCAGCTTTTATGGCCATAGAGCTTGAAGCTGAAGAAGACGCTGAAAAGTGTCTCATGATAGGAGAAGAGGATGAGGTAAACTCTCACACACCATTTAATTTCTCTTCACACTGCACACACGACACTATTTCAAGTACAGATGAGAATCTGGATATCGCGATTGCATACGAAGAACTACTTGACGAGCAGATTCAGATGAGTCTGCAGCTCAGTAAGACTCTTCAGGAGTTGGATACCCTGAAAGCGGAGAATCAGAGACTTTCTCAGGAGAGTCAGGTTGTTACTAAGTCAGAAGGACTTGTGTTGAGACTCAGAGAGGAAATAAACTCTCTGATGGCCAAGTCTTAGCATCAAGGAGATCAGATCTCAGTGCTGACCAATGACTTGACTCAAAAAGATACTGAACTGAGTCTACTGAAGCAAGAGTTGTCAGGACTTCAGACCGAGCATGAATTGCTGAAGAAAACCTATGATGTCTGGAGAAACCTAATGACAAAGCGGTACATGTGCGCGGAAAAGAAGCTTGAAGCCATGCTAGCAAGCAACAAGCCCAAGCACTGTAAGGAGGGACTTGGATTCAGCCATGGAGCCTCCTCATCTACCCTCGTACGCTCAGAAAACCGGCTAGCTGATAGGTTTGTTCAAAGGAAGTGCATACATACTGAACCCCCTAGCCAAGAACAAACAGAAGATGAAGGTACCTCATCCCAGTTATCAGCACTCTGACAAGAAGATCAGCACCAGATCACCCCAGTTAAGTCAAGGGGGAACCAGCAAAGCAAAATGGGCTGATCAGTATGGACCTCCGAAGCTGACTCATCCAGCTCAGTATGGATCATATTACTATGATCCTATAGTCAGGAGAGGATCCAAAAGTCAGAAGAAGAAGAAGAAAGCCGTACAGAAGGCAAAGGTCGGCGATCCACCCACTCGGGAAGATCGGGACTCCCCGAACACGAAAAGCCTCGAAGTCGGCACCGACCGATCCGGTGGTCAAATATGTTGACAAAAGTGGAAAGAAAGCTGTGCGAGACCACCGGGGTCGTGAGGCGGATTTGGGTTTCCAAAACTAACATCTAAGGACCCAAAATCAAAAATAAAGGGTACCTAAATATAATTCTATTTTGCAGGTGCACAAGGACCCTTGGTATGTGGACAACGGATGCTCAAGACACATGACGTACCAAAATGACCTACTGAAAAATTATACTGCGAAGAAGGACCCCGAGTTGAGTTTGGAGACAACGCAAAGGCTATACCGGAGGCTATGGAACACTCGGCCTTTGGAACAACAACGGTTCCAAGAGTATCATATGTTGAAGGACTTGAGCATAACCTTCTCTCTGTTAGTCAATTTTGTGATAACTCCAACAGAGTGATTTTTTACGTTGGTTTCTGTGATGTCATTGATAAATCTATAGGGAAAACGGTGTTATCGAGGTTCGCGCAAAAAGAATATCTATGTAGGCGGCTGGAACTCGGTGAACACGAAGCTTGTTTGTTGGCGAAGAGTGACAACGAGACGGGATGGCTACGGCACGGGAAGACTCGGCCGTCTCAACTTCAAGACACTCAACAAATTAGCTAGAAACACTCTAGCAGAAGGAGGCTGCCGAATGAAGTATTAAGTAAAGACACTCGGTGTGAAGCATGTACGAAGGGAAAGCAAATAAGGAATCAAAATCCACCTATTCCATCTCCTTCTACGATGGAATCCTTCGGTACTACATATGAATATGTTCGGTCTAGTCGCTCCGGTGACGATCGGAGGTAAGAAGTATGCATTTGTGGTCATTGATGACTACTCGCTGCACACAGGTCATATTTATTGCCCACAAGTCGACGTCAAAACGAGTTACCAATGCTTCGAAAAGGCTCGGTTTCGAGAAGAACACCAAGATCATCAAGATACGTTCGGACGGAGGGCGAGTTCTCGAGATTTTATGGTGGAGGAGTTACGCAAGCGAAGGCATAGAGCATGAGACGTGCACGCGCGCACGCCTCGACAAAATAGGGTTCTTTGAGAGGAAGAATCGAACACTCAAAGAAGCGGCAAGAACCACCTTCGCCTGGACTCGATACTCCCAACCAAATTCGAACCAAATTATGGGGAGAAGTTACGATCTTTGCATGTTATACTCGAGAATAGATCCTTCTCGACAAAGTAGCATAAGAAGACACCATATGAACTATGGAACGGCGGGGAAGCCTTCTTTATCTTATTTCCATATTTTTGGGTGTTCGTGCTTTATCCACAATAATGGGAAATATCAGCTGAAGACTTTTGATAGCAAGTCAGATCAGGGAGTGTTCTTAGGATACTCCCGGGTCAGCAAAGCTTTCAGAGTCTTTAACTATCGGACTCTTTGCGTGGAGGAAAGCCCTCATGTTGTTTTTAATGAGTTTGCCACTGAAGACAGGAGCAGAAACTCTAAACCTGAATCTGAGGACATCAGTAAACAGCTACAGGATCTGAGCTTGAAAGACAAAGTTGAAAAGATCCAGCAATGTTGGGATGATGATTCAGATGAAGAAACTGAAGATAAGTCTACTGAATCTCAGCCAGCAGCCGAAGCAGCTGAACAGATTGACTTTACTGAATAGAGTAAATCCCAGGTAACTCAGATCGATGAAGAAACCCAAGTGGTAACTGAGACCTCTACTGAGGATAATAATTCAGGGAGAACTAATGATGTTCCTGAGCTAAATGCCCCTGAACCTGGTGACTCAGTAGATTATACTCTTATAACTGAATTGCTTCAATCTCAGAATAGTACAACTGAAATGCCTAACTCACCTACTATCTGTGTTGAACAAATTTCAGATGAAGAGTTGAAACATCGTAGATCGTGGCTGGATGCTCACACTTCTGATTTGATTATTGGAGATCCTTCAGCAAGCGTTAAGACAAGATCCAGATTCTGTCAGGGAGAAAGCGCCTTATATTCCTGCTTCTTGTCTACTGAAGAACCTCAGTCAGTTGAGGATGCACTTAAAGACGCTGATTGGATCATAGCCATGCAGGAGGAGCTGAATCAGTTCACGAGAAACGAAGTTTGGGAGCTTGTTAACAGACCCCGGCATCAACATGTAATCGGAACAAAATGGGTCTCTAAGAACAAGCGAGATGAAAGCAATGTAATAGTGAGGAATAAAGCAAGGCTCGTGGCAAAAGGCTACTGTCAAGCTGAAGGGATAGATTTCGACGAAACGTTCGCTCCAGTTGCAAGATTGGAGGCAATAAGACTATTCCTAGCCTATGTAACACATCAGAGATTCAGAGTCTATCAAATGGATGTGAAGTCTGCTTTCCTGAACAGCATACTGAAAGAAGAAGTCTATGTGGAACAGCCTCCCGGCTTTCAGCAGGGACATCAGGTTTATAGACTCAGAAAGGCTATGTATGGGTTAAAACAAGCACCCAGGGCTTGGTACGATACCCTGTCTGAGTTTCTTCTTTAGAAAGGTTTTCAGAAGGGAACAGTAGACCGCACATTATTCAGCATTCGACTGGAAGACGACATTTTACTTGTGCAGATCTACGTAGATGACATCATCTTCGGTTCGAAGAACGTCATCATGTGTCAGCAGTTTGAGAAAATGATGAAGGACAAGTTCGAGATGTCAATGATGGGAGAGATGAACTATTTCCTCGGCTTTCAAGTCAAACAATCTGAGAAGGGACGTTCATCAATCAAGGCAAATACACTCGAGACCTCATCAAGAGATTCCGTTGCACTTCCGGCAAACCAATCGAGGTCCTAATGAACACGAACATGAAAATTGATCTTGATAAAGAGTGTCTGCGCTCGATTTCAGGCGAATCCGAAGCAGAGTCACATGGACTCAGCAAAGAAGATTCTCCGCTATCTCAGAGGAACACCTGACATGGGTTTATGGTATCCAGTTGATGATAGTATTGAACTAACTGGTTACTCTGATGTTGACTATGCAGGATGTAGAATTGACCGAAAGTCAACTTCTGGAACGTGTCAGTTCCTTGGCAGTAAGATGATCTCATGGTTCTCAAAGAAACAGGATTCAGTAGCGACGTCAACTCACGGGCTGAATACATGGTTGCCGAGAAGTTCTTTGCGCCCAAATCCTTTGGGCCGAGACGGCGGCTACGCGACTATGACGTCATTCAGAATGAAGTGCCGATCTTCTGCAACAATACCAGTGCTATTGCAATCACTCAGAATCCTGTACTTCATACGAGATGCAAGCACGTGGACATCAGACACCACTTCATTCGTGACCATATCGAAAAGAAGGATATTAGGATGGAAAAGATCCATCTTGCGGCCATCAAAGGGCGATATGCTGACCATGCCTCTAGGCGAAGCCGATTCGAGAGAACTTTCGGTAGAGCTAGGTCTGCTTTGGACCCCTCCGACTCCGGTCGGTAAGCGGATTCGAGGAGAGGATCATTCGGTAAGGGGGAATGTTCACTCTCGATGCGAGTAAAATCGATACGTAGAGACTCGGCAACCATCTACTGAGGTTCGGCTACTACGAGTTCGACGAGGTTTGCGTATCTCTATTCAATAGCCAATAGAACAGTTCTGTGTATTTATGAATCAGATTCAGCATCATATTTAATGCCTTAGAAAATGTCATTTATTATTAATGGTTTACATTTAATACACGACATTCTATGTAAAAGCATGCTGAACTCTGCAACGCATTAAATGCATGTCGTATCAAGTTACTTCTTTAGTTATATACAACTGTATTTTGACTTAGGCGGCTAATATGATCATTGCCTATTTTATAAAACTTAATCCTAGCCGTCCATCTCAAAAAGCGCATTCAAACTGAACCATTGATATTTAACTGTTTATCTTCCTTAAGATATATATACACGTTCAAATGCTTGAAACCGCCATTTCTACTTTGCAAATATCTTGCGAACCCTAGATTTTCTGAGAATATCTGCGACTTCATTACAAAACCTATCCTTTAAAACTGCTCATAAAATTCTTTGGTAACTTTCAATGAACATTCAGTATCGTATGAGTTTATTTTTTTTTACGTTATTGGATACTGACTTATACTGTGTTTGCAGATTACAAGAATGACAGGAAACGTTGTATACACTTCGGTTGATATGCAAGAGATCCTTGAGAAGGATCGAGTCTGGTGTGAACCAGTTATGGAGTTCGATTCCTGCGACTTGGATTATATGGAGGAGATCTTCTACGCCCTTTGGGAGACCGGGCTTGAAGGTTTTCTGACGAGGAAGCCGACGTTCTTCCTCCCGCGACAAGTTGTTGAGGTCTACCTGAACTCAGACTCAGTAGACGGAGACATCCGAGGCCGGTTCGTTGTTCATTCAGTAGGCGACCCCTCGTGTACTGCTATTGAGGTCAAGCAGATGTCCATCCGTGAAGCTCTCCAGAAAAGCTTCAACTTACCCAACGAAGGATTCACTACTGTGGCGTACAAGGAAGACCTTATAGATGAATACCTGAATGAATTATGTGGGAAGCCGACAACCTTTAGAGCCGCATTCCCCAAGAATGCCATACTCCCACAGTACAGAGCCTTAGCCTACGTCGTGACTTAGTTGCTAACGAGTCAGGCTGGCTCCTTCGATCAAGTCTCTAAGCCAAAAATCCAGCTGATGATGGCCATACATGACAGAGCGAAGATAAATTGGACAGAATTCTTCCTTAAAGAATTCATGACGCAGTCAGCAAAGTTCGACAAGTCAACCAGACGGCTGAGCGTCAAAGATAAGCTTCTGTAAGGTCTGAAGCTTTCTGTGATGATCGAAGACTTCTGGGGATCGGACAACATCACCTTCGCTGACAAGCAGTACTTCAACGTAAAGAAGGTCCGATTCCAGAACAGGGCAACGACCCTTCAGCAGATCAGCTCAGGGCCCGCTGATCCCAAGACCAGGACTCAGAAGACCCCCACTCCAACTAAAAAGAGGTCCCCTTCCAAATCTACTCCTAAGGCGCCGACCAAGAAGCTGAAGAAAGTCAGTGAGGTCGTGCCGGAGGCAGAGCCTGAGGCAGTTGTTGCTGAGCCTCCTCTGCCCGGTGAGGATGAGCTCGAGTCATCAGAGAAAACACCATCAGTGGAGAAGGCAGTCTCCGCTGAACGTGGTGAAACCGTGGACCAAGGGGTCCAAGCTGAAGATGTCCAAACCATGGAAAGCCCCTTGGACGTTCCACCACTCAGCAGCATACCATCTGCTGAGAAACAACCGTCTCCGATAGAAGTCGAAGACTCGGAGACAGCCTCAGAATCAGAGTCGATCGGGGTGGAGGCCTCAACTCTCAAATCACGAGCCTCCCGAGAGATAGCTGAACTAATTCCGTAGATCGCCAACCACAACGATCTGGTACTACTTGCAAGGCAGGTGAGGCTCCATATGCTGATCAGATTCCAAGAGTGGCACAACCTGAAACGACTTATCATCCACCACTCCTGCGAGCAGCTTCATGAAGAGGAGGTGATAATCAGGGGGAAGATTGGCTACTCAGAGCAATCTGACCTCGGAACCCTTGAAGACCTGAGGGCCGCGATGTTGGCTATGCTGAATGATAGACAACCAGTCTCAGCATCTGGCCCCTCGGGCGAGTCGACCCCCCAGCGGTCGAGGACCCGCCTGTGATTCGAGGCCACGAGAAGCGATGAGGGATCTCAACTGGACAAGGATGCTCCTACATCAATTGCTGAACCGCCGCTCAGCATCCTTGGTCCAGGGCAGTCGGCGGCTGGTACTTCGAAGGCAGCTGAACCGTCTCAGCTCCTTCTTGAATCTGCCTTTGAAGTAGCGCCCAGCCCGAAGAGCCGACGATCAAAGTCAGTAGCCAGGGCACTGAGGAGTCAAGGTACTCAGAACCGACTCCTCGCCTGCGCCGTCCACATGATGTGGAGGCAGACCACCCAGGCCCACAACGCAGAGATTCAGGGGCTCAGGACTACCATCCAGAATTCGCCCGCCCCTGACTTCTCCATCATCTTATCTGAAGCGCTAGCCACCCAGAGGGCTGACTTTGAGGAACAGCTGAAGATGATTCAGGCTGGCCAGGCTCAATGGCTGAAAGACTATAAGGCCGCACAGACAGCACACACTGAATCCGTCACCTCTATCTCTCAAGCCGCAGATCTTAGACTCCAAACTATTTAAAAGGCGATCGAAGAGAGAGTAGAGAAACAGCTGAAAGAGTTCCAGACAGCAGCCGATGCCTCTCACAAGAAGTATAGTGCTCAGCTCACTGATGAGAGGAACGAGCTGCATGAGAAGCTGACTAAGCTGCACAATACACTAGACGATCTATCTGAAGCTTACAAAAGTGCGGACGAGAAGGTGTCGGTTCCACCCCCTACCCGATTTGCTGATGCCAAAAAGGGGGAAGGAATAATAGAAAAATGAGCTAAGGAACTGATACTAAAAGCTCCAAAGAGAGCAAGGTCAGTGGCAGGGGCAACCCAAACTCAGACATCTGCCACCACTGGACCTACTCAGACTGGCGAGGCCCAGGGTGTCTCGGCGAGCGGGAGTTGTAGTGCTGCTTGAGGGGCCCCAGCGGCTCAGGGAGCCAAGCAAGTCGCGACTCAAGCAACCCAGACACTCTCTGATATTATCAAAGAGGTTGCTGAGTACGCTGAGGAGGAGTCAGAAGAGGAAGAAGCTCCTCTACCTCCTCCAGTTGCCGGAAAAGGCAAGAAGGTTCTGAAGTTTCCTACCCATCCCTCCAAGAAGAAAGGACCCAGGAGGTATATTACTCCGGAGGAGGAAGCTCAGATAGCTGCCGACGAGAAGTTGGCAAGAGAAATAGCTGAAGCTGAAGCTGCGAAAAAGCCTAAGAAGAAGCCTGCTAAAGGCAAGACAAAGGCTCCAGCTGGAGGCAAAATGACTGGACCCAAGCTGCCTCCTAGAACACTGAAGCTCAGCGATGAAGCTGACAAAGAGAAGGAGAAGGAGCGGGGGAGCGGCGGCGGACTGCTGGGCGGCGAGGGAACGTCTAAGGAAAAATCTACCACACCTGCGACTCGAAGAAGAACAGCCTCACAAGCCCTCCTATGTCGCCTCGAAGGAACAAGAGCTTGAAATGGAAGAGATATGGGCTCAGATGGAGAGGTACTTGTACAGAGGAGAAGAGGCCAGACAGATTGAAGTAGCCAGAGAAAGGCTCAGGCTTGCAGACCTTGAAGCTCTTAGGCTGAAAGTTGAACAAAAAGCGAGTCATAGGATTCCTGAGAAAGCTGACATTCCATACAGATACAGAAAGTTCAGGAAGCCTACTGATCTCAAGATCCATAGATGGTCGAGAGTTGATGAGTGGATGCCGTGGGAAGTAACTCGAGGAGGTGGGAAGCGGCGAAAGTTTGAATTTATCAAGAGGAACTATTTCTGGAGGTTCTGGGCTGAAAAGCACAAATCAGTAGCCTTTGATGAATGGGTCATGAGAGCAGACTTAGAGATGTATGCCAGACTTCAGAAAGCTGTCAAAGACAAAGTAGACGTCAGAGTACCTGCCCCCAGAATCCTGCGGCCCCCACTGAGATTAGACGGCTCTGTTCATTATGGAGTGATCGAGAAGGAAGTGAAGGACGTTGCTGAAGCCAAATTCTTAGATGAAGAAGACCCAGCTGACTTTCTTTGAGATCTGGGGCGAGGAAGGTCACTTACCGAATGTATGGGCTACCTCTTCCACGAAACCCAATCAAAGGACTTCAAAGACAGGATTAAGCGGTTCAGATGACTATCTTGCTTCTGTATTTCTCTGTATCTTTCTTTTGCTCTTCTTAGGGTAGCAGATGATGTAACTGTACTGAATTTCTTCAATATCTATAAAACATCTCTGTTTTTGGCTCTAACAATTCCTTATTGTCTAAAAAGCCTTGTTTGTTTATGCTTAACACTCAGAATCATGAAGTGATTCTTGGCCCGACACACTCATTTGTTCTTACTTATTATCAATTTTTGCTTAGTTAGATTCTGATAGACTGCTTAGTATTTGGGGGAATATGTTGTTAGAAAGGGGGAAAATGCTGATTATGTTCTAGATAGGTTGTATCATTACTACCCTGATTCCCTCAGTAGTCTAGGACTTGAAGAACAACTCCACTGATCCTACTTGTAATATTTGTAAGGAGCTCTGTTTCTGATAAGTCATCGTGTTAGGTTGTTAGGTTTTGGCATCATCAAATAGGGGGAAAATGTTGGGTGATGATTCAGTCCCCAGCAACAGCACAAAATGTTGGGAGATGATTCAGTCTTCTCAGTTGAGAATTAACTCAGTAGCCCTGTGCTCTGAAAACTTATTGAAGATTTGAAGATCCCAAAACCCTATCTTGATTGATGAACCATTCTGTTGTAACTTGTTTTTGTTCTGTCTCTGAGGTTTCAGACTCTGCAGACACTCTGCATCTGGTTCAGGCGCTCAGTTGATTACCTGCCTCAGCACCAGAAGTACAAGACTCAATGATACTGGACTCAGCGGGAGCGATATGCGAAAGGAGTCGGTGGGGCCGAACTCGGCGGGAGTAGTTCACTGAACTCGAGGTTGATCTTACGTAGAGCCAACTCGGCGGGGAGCATGCTGCGAATAAGAGATCGGACTCGGCAATGGCCGGACAGGTCTTCGGCGCCGAGATTCTCTAAAGTCAAATCAGCAGAATCAATATGAGGAAGAGAGAAGTCAGCTTCAGATCTCCTTGAAGTACGTTGCTGTCTTAACCACTCTTACGAACCTCGACCAATGACAAGCGATCCACTCATATATACGTTAAAGCTGCAAGTCAACAACTTTCCAGAAATGGAGGGAAAGGACACTGCTACCATACTTCGAAAGAGCCGTTAGCTACCCAAAAGAGAGAGACAAAGGATCGTCGTCTCAAACGGATCTATCCTAATCTCTACTCAATAAATAGAGGGATAAAATCGAATTAAAGCTCACCTAAGACACACGAACTCAGAGCATTAAAAGAGCAACTCATAAACGATCTAAGTCTTCCGCAAGTAATTCGAAGAAACAATCTCCGGCGAAAGACTACATTTTTGCTCATAGGGAACCAAGCTGAATTAGAATTATACAGCCTCTAGTATCCAAGCGATGATACATGAACCTAAAGCTTATACTCAGGTGTTCGTCGCTCTAGAAGCCAATTTTTTGTTCCCTATCCCTCTAACCTAAGCTCAACCGTTTAAATCTATAGCTTAGATGAAGGAGTTCACTTCTGAACTGATCCTTATTGTAAAGGACTCCTTCACTGTTGGAGAGTTTTTCAAAACTTAGTTTGATACCTTGTAAACTGAGACTTGCTCAGTATAAATCTCAAGACCAGTGTTTGTCCAGTGTACAAACCGACTAAGTCTATCTCAGTATAATACATAGCCTCCTGATCTTTCGGGACAGTGGACGTAGGATTGTTGGATCCGAACCACTTTAAAAATCGCTGTGATCTGTGTTCTTTATTTTACTGTTGCATTGATTTACTGTGCATACAGAAAATATATATTTCAAATCATTCAATTGAGTTACAGCAAACTTAATCGACTGCACTAATCTACTGAAACTATTTTTATAAAAACGTTTTCCTAACTCAACTGAATTTGGGCCTACACATTTCCGCACTACTGAACTCTATTTGATCGATACTGAATTCTGACTCCAGTCAGCTAGCAGGCCTCAGTAGAGTTAGTCACTCTGCCACGTGTTGGTCCCGAGTGTATGGTCAGGTGTAGAGGGGGGGTGAATACACCTGATTCGATTTCTCAATTTCGAACTTGAACAGTCCTATTCAGGATGGTGTGCATGCAAAGCTTGATTCGGCGAGACCCGGACAAGCTGATACGAATCGAGTAAAAGGCTAAAAAGTGCCGGCTTCAGTGAGATGCGCTAGCCGACTAGGTCGAGATTCGGTATCGTTCGGTGAGAGTTCGGTGTGCGGAATTGTGTAGGCCCAAATCGGTTTTTTGTGAGAAAACGTTTTAAGTCTCGGTTCGATAGATTTAAAAGTTCGATATCTTTGAGACGGTTGATTGATTTAAATATGATGTTCGAGTATGAATAGTAAAATCAATGCAACGATTAAGAAAGCGATAAGAGACACATGATTTTTAAAGTGGTTCGGATATCGCTCAAATCCTACGTCCACTGTCCCGAATGATCGGAGGCTATTTATTATCTCCGAGTTAGTCTCGATCGGCTTGCACCTTTGGGCAAAGCCGCGTCTTGGTTTTTATGCGATCCAAGTCTCGGTTTACAACACTATCAAACTTAAAGTGTTTGACAAACTTCTCCAACGATGAAGGAGTCCTTATACAATAAGGATTGGGTTCGAATGTGAACTCCTTCGTCTAAGCTATGGATATAACAAGTGAGCTTAGGGTTAGAGGGATAAGGAACGAGAATGTAGCTATCTAGAGCGACGAACAGTGAGGATTTAGCTATAGGTTCGTGTCAATCGCTTGGATGCTTAGAAGCTTATGTCGGTTCGGCTTGGTTCCTTTTGAGTGGATGTAGTCTTTCGCGGGAGATAACTTCGGTTGTTTCTTGCGAAGGACTTAGTCGTTAATTTCGCTCGTTTGAATGCTTTCTCGTGTTCTAGGCGCGCATTCTCATTTAAATCTTGAATGATCCCTCTATTTATAGAGCGAGAGATTGAAATAGATCCGTTGGAGACGATCTTCTTCTCTCTCTCTCTCTTTTTGGTAGCAAACGGCTCTTTTGGTGTAGGTAACGGTTTACTTTCCCACCTTTTTAGGTAAAAGGTTGGCTGCGGCTTTAGCGGTGAGAAGACACGTGTATGTTTGTCATTCGTTGAGGTGAATGAAGTGGTTGAGACAAGCACAAACTTCGAGACAGGCTGAAGGCGACTTCTCTCTTCCTCGTACATGACAATGCTTGATTCTCTTTCAAAAAGATTCGACGGTCCTCGAAGACTATCTGCCGTTCTTGAGTCGACCTCGTATTCGATAGATAGGCTGCTGAAGATAAGTCTACGATGATCGGCTACGAGTCCGGTGAACTACTCCTGCGAGTTCGGTTCGATCGACTCTCTCGATATCTTGCTCTGCTGAGTCCCGGTATCACCGAGTCTTCGACTGGTGCTTTGAGGCAAATAAGCTGCGAGCGCCTTGACCGGAGCGAGTGTCTGCTGAGTCCGAAACCTCGAGACAAATACAAATACAAAAGAATGGTTCACCAATCGAGATAGGGTTTTGGGATCTTCAAATCTTCTCAATAGTTCGAGCACGAGGCTGCGAGCGTGATCCATATAGAAGATAAGAGTCATTTCCCATAAGTATGATCATGCTGAGGATTGAATCATCACCCAACAATTTCCCCCTATTTGATGATGCCAAAACCTATCATCTATGTCCTATCAACTATGCTTAAACACTAACTTACTCGAAACGAGCTCCTTGCAAATGTTACAAGTAGGTTCGGTGGAGTTGTCTAGTAAGTGCTAGACTACGGGGAGACGGGGCGAGAACAATTTTCCCTTTTACAATAATTCCCCCATGCAACAATTTCCCTTTAAGAGAAATAATAACTCTCCGAAAGTCTAGTCTATCGGAGATCTAACCGAGGAAAAGCCGACAAGTAAATAATCAACGTGTGTGTCGGTAATCACTTCGGTGATTACGAGTGTTAAAACATAAAGCAAACACGGCTATTTAGACAACAAGTAGTTGTCGAGCCAAAAGAAGATTTGTATATATATAATACACGGTTCGATACATTACAAATCTTGCTAAGCTAAAAGAAGAACTAAGAGGGAGAACCCTTAAACTGCTGAATCCTATTCATGAAACCTTGGGATTTATCTTCAGGCAGTGGAACTCCATACATTCTGAACGTGTTCTTCCTCTGCTTCAGATATTCGGCGAAGTCTGCTTTGGATCATCTTGTTCTAGTCCTCTGTTCAACGCGGCATTCTTCACTTCTTGTTCAATCATTCGAGATGTCTTGAGTCGTCTTGTCTTACAGGTGGATGAATGATCCTTGCTTCGGGAACTCGACTACTACCCCTTCGATTCTTGCTCCGTGCATATATGGGTAAAGATCGGGTTCGGTGATGGTCATCCACTCGACATAGGCATCGGCCTTAGACATTTCGAGGCGAATTGCCGGAAATAATTTCTCTTGATAAACTCTATCTTGGCCGATTCCCATCTCCGATTGAGCCGAATAGGCATCCATTCGTCCCGATCTTGGCCATCTATGTGTTTTTAGATCGTTTGGCTTCTTGAACCTTACGTATCGATAAGGAATGTCGGCTTTCGAAGGAATTCTCGGCTGGCCTCTTGTTCGATGCGTTTCTCGAGTGCCTCAAGGTGCGCCAAATGTATCCTGCATACGCGGCCTCTATCTGTCTAGCTTCCTCTCCTCTGTAGAGATATCTATCCATCCGAGCAAATATGTCTTCAATTTCGCATCCCTTGCTCTTGAGGCTTCGAGGAGCTTGTTCCGATTCGGCGGGGGTACTAGATCTAGATTTGGATGTACCACGCCTTTCGGTATTCTTCTGCTCGCTTGCTCCTTTTCTTTTTCTCTGTCCTCTTCATCTGTTATGATGAGCTTTCTCGGAGCGATCTAGCGGTTCTCTTTCCTCCTCGGTGGGGCTTTAGTCTTTCCTTTGGCGAGGCTTAGACTTTGGCTTGTTAGGCGCTTCGGCCTCTGCAATCTCTCGGCCGGCTTCTCATCCGCGGCTATTTGGGCTTCCTCCTCGGCGAGATATGTATCTTAATCTCTTTCTTTGGAGGGGTTGGAATGTTAAGCTTTTGTTTGCCCTTGCCTTCTTGAGCTGGTGGTGTAAGAGGAGCCTCTTCTTCTTACGAGTCCTCCACCGCTTTGTTCGGCGTACTCAAGCAACCTCCTTAATGATATCTTTGGGAGTTTGGGTTGCTCGAGTAGTCTGCTTGAGGTCTTGAGCCACTGGGCCCGGTTTCGGTTTGTGCTCGCGGTGAAACACCCCGGGCCTCACCCTTCGAGGCCGAGTGCAGGATGACTTCGGTGTAGCTTCCCCCTTAGACTTTGGACTTTTGGTGAGGGTCGGCTTCCCGGTACTCTTCTTTCCTTCCCTTTTTCCTTCACTTTCCCCCTTTTTGGCATCATCACTAATCACCGGGGTAGGGACTAGGACCGACTTCTTCGAGACTTTTGTAGGAGGTTGATAGCTCATCGAGACGATCGTGGAGCTTAGTCGAGCCTCATGCAACTCGTTCCTCTCCATGGTAAGGTGTTCCTTATGCTTGCTTGTGAGAGAGGTCAGTGCGTCCTTGAAGTCTTTCGGCTTTTCGGTGATCTTGTCTTCCAAGGCCGGTTGGATATTTTCAAGTCTACGTTCGGTGGCCTCGGATTGTTCGGTGATAGCGTCGGTATGAGCCAATTTAGAAGCCAAAAATTCATCAAGTAGCTTGGCTTGGCTCTCCTGAAAGATCTTTAGGCGAGCTTCGAATTTGACTTGCTTCTTGAGCCAACGCTTACGAAATAAGCGCGGAAACATCGGGGGCGGGCGATGAAGAGACGAGAAGACTTCAGCCCCGAAGTTCTTTAGACGTGGCTTGAGCGATGCTGCTTCCATGTCCTATGGATAGCCTTCGCAAGATCTCGATTCTTGATCCCTTGGGCGATTAAGGCTTTTGCCACTGATCGAGATCTCTTTGCGGTGCAGGGCGGCGCGCCGAAGGTCGGCTGCGGCAAGAGAGCGAGCGGGCTCTGCGAGGACGAAGCACCCGGCCTTGGACTTCTCGGGACCAAGGATACTGAGTGGTGGAGCGGTTTCGGTATGGGTATCCTTGTCCTCGTGGATGTCCCTCATCGAGGCTTTCCGGGGCACGAATCACCTGGGTGGGTCGTCATGGTCGACCCGTCCGAGGGTCTTTGGGCCGGGAGCGTGCTTTGTCGATCATGAATCATGGCCGGCATTGCAGCCCTCGGATTGTCCATTGAGCTGAGGTCTTCGGGCTCACGAATAGCCTTATCTCCTCTCTCGGTTTCAATTCCTCTTCATGCGATTCTTGACGGGGAGTAGTGTAGGACAAGGCGCGCAGACGAGGCCACTCCCGATGTCGCGGCAACATGTGGAGCCTTCTTTGTTTTGGCGATGAGCAACAAGTACCGAGTAGTCGGCAAGCTCCGGGAACTAGTTGTAGAATTTCTCGGGATGCTCTGGATATAATCACTTGAAGCTTCCATCCCGATTGATTCACCTTCGATGCGATCTCGAGACTCCAAGTCTATGTGTGAAGTCTGCTCTTCGGTTGGAGGGGCCGAGGCGAGTGGAGGGACGAGAAGGGGGTGCTCTAGGCGCTGAATATCTGCGCTCGAGCTTCGAAGCATCCCCTTGGTCCCTTTCAATGGAAACAATCTTTTCCGCGGCCGAGTCTTCTCGGAAGACTCGGACTCATCAACCAGTTGCATGGGGTGAGTAGTCTTCTCGGGAGCACGTTCGGCGAGGCACTTGTGAAACCTCCTCGGTGGCGGCACCTCGGTGGCTTTCTTCATTTTCTTTGCCGGTGCCTTAGGAGTTTTAGCGGGAGGAGTTCTTTTCTTTATAGGCGTAGCTTTCTTGAGACTTTGATTTCGGAGAGGCTGGCGAGGGTCCCGACCCTATCTGCTTGAAGCGGTCTTTGTCTTGTTGTGAAATCCGACCTTCTTCACATTGAAGTACTCCTTGTCACTTTGTAGGTGATAGGCTCGAGATCCACATAAATCTTCGATCATGATGGACGGTTTGAGTCCATACGAAGCAATTTTCCCTTTGCGCTCGGCATGTTCGATGCTTTGTCGAACTTAGCGGCTGAGCCATGAATTCTCGGAGAAAGAACTCCGTCCAATTTATCCGGGCTCGGTCGTATATGGCCATCATCATCCGAATCTTAGGCCTCGACACTGGTCAAACGACCACCGCTTGGCTTGTCGGTAGGCTGCGTCACTATATAGGCAAGTGCCACGAGCCGAGGCAACATGCTTTGTTCTTCGGAAAGGCGGCTACGAATGTAGTGGGCTTTCCACGAGAAGACGGTAAGGTATTCATCAACTTGGTCGTCTCGTACCCGGCCCGAACTTATCCCTTCGGAGGGTAGATCAAAACTCCGCTTCAAGGCATCCTTGATGGACATACTCGCTTCAGCTCCGTAGTGGCGTGTTGGATAGAATGTGCAACGAATCTCGCCATTATGTCTCCGGACACTGCGTCCGAATTCAAGTACATCTCGCAACTTTGTCTCGGGAGGAAGAACGAAGGCCTCCTAGACGAGAAATTTCTCCGGCCACGACTCGCGCGGAGCCGAGAATACATCGTCCATGTACTCCGGATCGCATGAATAGAAGTCCATGGTGGGTTCACACCACACGCGATCCTTCTCCAAAATATTCGCATATCTGCTTGGAGATATCATAGAGATATTGGTTTCCGCCATTATCCCTGTTACAAGAAATGAGTCAGTACTATTTTTGGATAGAACAGTGCTGTGCAATGCGATACTGAAACATATAACAAATATATTAGCAGATATAAGCATACCAATGGATAAAATTCGAGATAAGATAGAGTGAAATTGCAAGAAAGGATTGCGAATGCAGATCTCGGATTTTTCGGAATTTGAAGGTTATGAAGCATGCTAATGGCGGTTCAAAGATATGATCGAATATATATATCAAACTATGAAGGTGAACGGTTTTCGATCGAAGGCTGAATGTGAACTTGCTTTATGATATGGACGGTTAAGATTAGAAGTTAAAAATAGGCAATGATCACAAAAGACGCCCAAGTCAAAGCCAGTTGTAAAATAGCCTAAGTAGTAACTGTGAAAAGACATGCATTAAATGCGTGCAGAGTTCAGCAAGCTTATGTATGGAATGTCGTGCATTAAATGTGAGTCGTTAATAATAAAGACAAACCAAAAGATATTAATGTCATGCTTGAATCTTTGCCATAAATGCAAAAATCTTGTAGTATTAAATTACTACTGAGTAGAGATACGCAAACCCGTCGGTGAACATAGTAGTCGGTGATACCTCGTGTAGATGGTTTTACGAATCTCTATGTGCTTGAACTTACTCGATGCGAGAGTGATCATTCCCCTCACCTTGGAATGTTCCTCTCCTGAAACCTTATTACTTGACTAGGGTCGGTAGGGTCCAGCAGACCTAGCTCTGCGAAAGTTCTCCGAATACGGATTCAGCTAGAGGCTTAGTCAGTATATCAGCCCTTTGCTTGTCAGTATGGATCTTTTCCATTTTGATATCCTTCTTTTCGACATGGTCACGAATGAAGTGATGTCTGATGTCCACGTGCTTGCATCTTGTGTGAAGAACGAGGATTACGAGTGATTGCAATAGCACTGATGCATCGCGAAAAATCGGCACTTCATTCGAATGACGTCATAGTCTCTCATTCTTTGTCTCACCCAAAGGATGCAGGCGCAACAACTTCCGGCAGCCATGTATTCGGCTTCGGTAGTCGACGTGGCCACCGAGTCTTGTTTCTTTGAAAACCATGAGATCGGCTTGCGCGCCAGGAACCCGACATGTTCACGAAGTTGATTTTCGGTCGATTCTACATCTCGCATAGTCGGCATCGAAATAACCGGTTAGTTCAAGATTACCATCAGTGGATACCATAAACCCATGTCGGGTGTTCCTCGTAGATAGCGGAGAATCTTCTTTGCTTGAGTCCATATGACTACGCTTGGGATTCGCACGAAATCGAGCACAGACACCTACAGCATAAGTTATGTCAGGACGAGTAGCTGTTAGATATAATAAAGAACCAATTATAGCACGGTATTCAGTTTGGTCTACTGATACTCCCTCTTTATCAAGATCTATCTTCATATTCGTGTTCATCGGGATCTTGATAGGTTTGCTTGGATGTGCGGCCGAATCTTTTGATGAGGTCTCGAGTGTATTTGCCTTGGTTGATGAATGTTCCCTTCTCGGTTGCTTGACTTGAAAACCAAGGAAGTAGTTCATTTCTCCCATCATTGACATCTCGAACTTATCCTTCATCATCTTTTCAAATTGCTGACACATGATGACATTCTTCGAACCGAAGATAATGTCATCCACGTAGATCTGCACAAGTAATAAGTCTTCTTCCAGTCGAATGCTGAATAGAGTGCGGTCTACTGTGCCTTTCTGAAAACCTTTCTGAAGAAGAAACTCGGGACGGGGGTATCGTACCAAGCCCCAGGTGCTTGTTTTAACCCGTCTGAGCTTTTACGAGTCTATATACTTGATGTCCCTGCTGAAAGCCGGGCGGTTGTTCCACATAGACTTCTTCTTTCGATGCGCCATTCGGGAACGCAGAACTTCACATCCATTTGATAAACTCCGAATCTTTGATGTGTTGCGTAGGCTAGGAATAGTCTAATTGCCTCCAATCTTGCAACTGGAGCGAATGTCTCATCGAAATCTATCCCTTCGGCAGACGGTAGCCTTTAGCCACGAGTCTTGCTTTGTTCCTTACTATAACGTTGTTTTCATCTCGCTTGTTTTTGAAGACCCATTTGGTTCCAATGACATGTTGATGCCGGGTGCTGTCTACAAGCTCCCATACTTCGTTTCTCGTGAGCCGATTCGGCTCTTCTGCATAGCAATAATCCGGTCGGCATCTTTAAGTGCATCCTCAATATTCCGAGGTTCTTCGATAGACAAGAAGCGGGGAAAATAATGCGCTTTCTCCTTGACGAGAATCGGATCTTGTCTTGATATGTCTTTGAAGGATCTCCAATTATAAGATCGGCGGTGTGAGCATCTAGCCACGATCTACGATGTTTTAACTCTTCATCGAAATTTGTTCAATACGAGATAGTAGGTGAGTTAGGCATTTCGGTTGTACTATTACGAGATTGAAGTAGTTCGGTAACAAGAGTATGATCTCTTGAGTCACCGGGTTCGGGGGCATTCGGCTCGGGAACATTACTAGACGTTCCCCCCGAGTTGTTATTCTCGGTAGTGTTGGTCTCGATTACCTCTACGGTTTCCTCATCGACTCGAGTTACACGGGATTGATTCTATTCGGGAGAATCAATGCGCTCGACTACTTGCTCAGTGGTTGAGATTCGATAGATTTGTCTTCGGTTTCTTCGTCCGAATCATCATCCCAACATAGCTTGGATCTTTTCGGATTTGTCTTTTAAGCTTAGATCCTGTAGCCGCTTCCTGATGTCCTCGGATTCGGAATTTGAGTTATTGCTCCTGTCCTCGGTAGCAAACTCGTTAAAGACAACATGAGGGCTTTCCTCTACGCAAAGAGTCCGATAGTTGAATACTCGAAAGCTTTCTTGACCCGAGAGTATCCTAAGAATACTCCCCGATCCGACTTGCTATCAAAAGTCTTCGGCTGATCTTTCCCATTATTGTGGATAAAGCATGAACAACCAAAAATATGGAAATAAGATAGAGAAGGCTTCCTCGTCGTTCCATAGTTCATATGGTGTTTTCTTATCTTTGCTTTGTCGGTAGAGATCTATTCCGAGTATAACATGCGGTATCGGTAGCTTCGCCTGAATTTGGTTTGGAGTCCCGAGTCTGCGAGTAGAGTTCTTCTTTGCCTCTTTTAGAGTTCTGTTCTTTCGTTCGAAGCAACTCCATTCTGCCGAGGTGTGCGTGCGGCTGAAGTCTCATGCTCTATTCCTTCCGCTTGCGAGAACTCCTTTACCATGGAATTAAGGAACTCGGTTCCTGCGTGCGAACGTATTTTTCCGATCTTGGTGTTCTTTTCGACACTCGAGCTTTTTCGAAGCGTTGGTAACTCTGTTTTGACGTCGACTTGTTGGCAATGAATATGACCCATGTGTAGCGCGGTAGTCATCTATGACCACTAATGCATATTTTACGCCTCGATCGTCACTGGGGAGGCTGGGACCGAACAAATCCATATGTAGACGTGAAGGATTCCATCCGTGGAAGGCGATGGAACCCCGGAGGATTTTGATTCCTTGTTTGCTTTCCCTTCGGACATGCTTTACACCGAGTGTCTTTGCTTTGAATACTTCATTCGGCGGTCCCCTTGCTAGAGTGTTTCTTGCAAGCTTGTTGAGCGTCTTAAAGTTGAGATGGTTGAGTCTTCTGTGCCATAGCCACCCCGTGCGGTTGTCATTCTTCGCCAATAAGCAAGCTTTAGGTTCAACTGAGTTCCAGTCAGCCACATATATGTTTTTTCTGCGCAAACCGATAACACTTGTTTTCCCTGTGGATTTATCAATAACATCACGAAACCGGCGTCAAATATCACTCTATTTGAGTTATCACAAAATTGACTAACGAGAGAGAAGATTATCTTTGAAGTCCTTCAACATATGATACTCTTGGAACTTTGGCGGTTCCTATCTTTGAGTGTGCCGTATCCTCTCGTGTAGCCTTTGGCATTATCTCCGAACTCAATTCGGGTCCTTCTTCGGTGATATAATTCTTCGATGAACTCCTTTGGTATGTCATGTGTCTTGAGCATCCGTGTCCACATACCATGGGTCTTTACGCACCCTGCAAAACATAATTATATTCGGGTACCCTTTATTTTTGATTTTGGGTCCTTAGATGTTAGTTTTCATAACCCAAATCTGTCTAACAACCACCGGTGGTTTCGGACATTTTCTTTCCACTAGAGTCAACATATCGACCACCTGGATCGGTCAAAGGTGACTTCGAGGCTTCGAGGTTCGGGAGTCCCGATCTTCCGAGTTGGTGGATTGCCGACCTTAGCCTTCGTGTGGCTTTCCTTTTCTTCCGACATTTGGAGCCTCTTCGACTATAGGTTCATAATAGTATGACCCATACCGAGCCGGATGTGTCGGCTTTGGAGGTCCATCTTGATCGCCAAGTTTAATTTCTTTGGTTCCCCCTTGACCGTGTCTTTGGGGTTTCTTGGCACCGATCTTCTTGTCGAGAATGCTGACGTGTGGGATGAGGTGCTTTCATCTTCTGTTTGTTCTTTGCTAGGGGGTTCATTATATTTGCGTTCATAGTCTCCCCTTGAACAAACCTATCGGCAAGCCGTACTTCCGAGTATATTGGGGCGGATGAGGAAGCTCCCTCGGTCGAATCCAAGTCCTTCCTTGCGGTGCTTTGGCTTATTGCTTGCTAGCATAGCTTCTAATTTCTTCTCTCGCACCCATATACCTCTCGGTCATCGGGCTCCTCCGGACATCATCACTCTTCTTCGGTGTGTCGTGCTCGGTCCGAAGTCCCGACATTTCTTGCTTGGCAGACTTAGTTCGATATCTTTACGAGTCAAGTCATTGGTCAAAACTGAAATCCGATCTTCTTGATGCTTGAGACTTGGCCACCGAGAGTTTATTTCCTCCCTGAGTCTCAACACAAGTCCTTCGGCCTCAGTAGCAACCTGACTCTCCTGAGAAAGTCTCTGATTCTCTACTTTCAGGGTATCCAACTCCCGAAGCGTCTTGCTTGAGTTGCGGACTCATCCGAATTTGTTCGTCGAGCGAGTTCTTCGTATGCGGTTGCGACGTCCATATTCTCATCCGCACTTGAAATAGTGTCGTGTGTGCGGTGTGAAGAGGAGTTAAGTGGTTCATGAGAATTTACCTCATCCTCTTCGCTCGCCATCATGCACTTTTCGAGCGATTCATCCGCTTCATGCTCTAAGGCCATGAAAGTCGCTTCATCGTCGAGATGAATCCATAAAGGAGTCGATCTCTTCCGAGTCGTCCGAGATTTCGCCAGACTATGTAGGATTGTCTCTTACGGGCGAATTTCTCTCTCCTTGCTTTGCGTGCTTTGCGCGTTCGAAGCACTACCGAGCTCGGGACAATCGTGCGATAATGTCCCGGCTTCTTGCGGTTGTAACAAGCAATGACTCTTTCTTCTTTGCTTTCGCTATTCTTTGATGGTTACGAGTCATCTTTCTTTACGCATTCGAGAAGATTGTGAGTCGAGTGTGTTTCGACATATAATTTGACTTACCTTTCGTTTCCCGATAAGCTTTAGTCACTTTTCTGCGTCGCTCCTTCTCCTTCTGATACTTTACAGCGAGCAGTGCATACTTCTGAGCGAGGCTTCCTTCTTGTAGATCATTGAGTGAAGATTCGGTCTTACTCGTCGTTTTGCTCGTTCTTTGGAGATCTTTGTCTTGGCCGATGCTTTGAAAGCATGGTCGATTTTTGTGTCAGCTTCAACTCTCTGCTTTCTTTGAGGTCTGTCGAACTCAAACTCCTCTGCCTGTAATTTTGAAAAGATATGGTCAGGAGACACAACATCTAAGTCGAAATGTCGCAATAGAGTGGCAAAAGGTGTCCGAGTGTCCGTCCGAGCGGTGCCCTCGAAATCTTCGGATTCATCTCTCGGTTCTTGAATGTGTTTCCCAGCCCATTGATAGAGTTCATCGGATTGGTAAATCGACGTTCGATCTCTTCGGTTTTGTTACCGGCATGAGAGACAAGCTTTCCGGCTTTTGGAGTTCCAGCGCTAATTTGTTGGCTTTAATCTTCCGAGTCCCTCGACTCGGTAGTGCAAGAGCGTCCCGAGTTCTTTAGCGGTCTTGCATTCCCGAACCCCGCCAAGATAAGAATCACTAAGGGTGGTTAGTATAGCATTTACGGCGACTCGATCTAGATTGTGAAGCTTCTTCTCTTACGGGAGTGAAGAGACTTCGTCTTTGGGAATCTTCTTCCCGGTCACCATTCCTCCTCCTTGAGCTTGGTCCCGAGTCACGACACTATCAATCATAGGAACGATAGGTCCATCTTCAAGCACTTCGATCATACTTGTCATGGAGGGATGTCGGATGTGCTTCCATTCCGACTCGCCATACTCCATAATTCTCCACCGAGAACATGGGTACCATCCTTATTCCCGACATATCAGCCTATGAAGAATATAGATATGAATGTAGAGTGATATGCGGTGAAAACGTTTTCCCTCGGATCCGTTCGAATAGACCGGTCTCAAAGATAACAAGAGTCAAAGAACTCCTGCTCGATACCAATTGTTGGTCCCGAGTGTACGGTCGGGTGTAGAGGGGGGGGTGAATACACACGATTCGATTTCTCAATTTCGAACTTGAACAGTCCTATTCGGGATGGTGTGCATGCAGCTTGATTCGGCAGACCCGGACAAGCTGTTACCGAATCGAGTAAAAGGCTAAAAGAGTACCGACTCAGTGAGATCCGCTAACCGACTAGGTCGAATTCGGTATCGTTCGGTGAGAGTTCGGTGTGCGGAATTGTGTAGGCCCAAATCGGTTTTTGTGAGAAAACGTTTTAAGTCTCGATTCGGTAGATTTAAAAGTTCGGTATCTTTGAGACGGTTGATTGATTTAAATATGATGTTCGGTATGAATAGTAAAATCAATGCAACGATTAAGAAAGCGATAAGAGACACGGGATTTTTAAAGTGGTTCGGATATCGCTCAAATCCTACGTCCACTTGTCCCGAATGATCGGGAGGCTATTTATTATCCCGAGTTAGTCTCGGTCGGCTTGCACACCCGGGCAAAGCCGCGTCTTGGTTTTTATACGATCCAAGTCTCGGTTTACAACACTATCAAACTTAAAGTGTTTGACAAACTTCTCCAACAAGTGAAGGAGTCCTTATACAATAAGGATTGGGTTCGAGATGTGAACTCCTTCGTCTAAGCTATGGATATAACAAGTGAGCTTAGGGTTAGAGGGATAAGGAACGAGAATGTAGCTATCTAGAGCGACGAACAGTGAGGATTTAGCTATAGGTTCGTGTCAATCGCTTGGATGCTAGAAGCTTATGTCGGTTCGGCTTGGTTCCTTTTGAAGTTGGATGTAGTCTTTCGCCGGAGATAACTCGGTTGTTTCTTACGAAGGACTTAGTCGTTAATTTCGCTCGTTTGAATGCTTTCTCGTGTTCTAGGCGCGCATTCTCATTTAAATCTTGAATGATCCCTCTATTTATAGAGCGAGAGATTGAAATAGATCCGTTGGAGACGATCTTCTTCTCTCTCTCTCCTTTTTGGTAGCAAACGGCTCTTTTGGTGTAGGTAACGGTTTACTTTCCCACCTTTTTAGGTAAAAGGTTGATTGCAGCTTTAGCGGTGAGAAGACACGTGTATGTTTGTCATTCGTTGAGGTGAATGAAGTGGTTGAGACAAAGCACAAACTTCGAGACGGATCAAGGCGACTTCTCTCTTCCTCGTACATGACAATGTTGATTCTCTTTCAAAAGATTCGGCAGTCCCCGAAGACTATCTGCCGTTCTTTGAGTCCGACCTCGTATTCGGTAGATAGGCTGCCGAAGATAAGTCTATCGATGATCGGCTACGAGTCCGGTGAACTACTCTGCTGAGTTCGGTTCGGCCGACTCTCTCGCATATCTTGCTCCTGCTGAGTCCAGTATCACTGAGTCTTCTGAACTGGTGCTGAGGCAAATAAGCTACTGAGCGCCTTGACCAGAGCAGAGTGTCTACTGAGTCTGAAACCTCAGAGACAAATACAAATACAAAGGAATGGTTCACCAATCAGATAGGGTTTTGGGATCTTCAAATCTTCTCAATAGTTCAGAGCACGAGGCTACTGAGCGTGATCCAGTATAGAAGATAAGAGTCATTTCCCATAAGTATGATCATGCTGAGGATTGAATCATCACCCAACACCACGCGATTCAGAACTGCTTATCTGGTCTGCTGAACTTGTTCAGTACGGCACACTCCTGAAAAGGACTGTTCGCGTTTTAAGTTGAGAAATCGGTTTTCAGGTGTATTCACCCCCCCCCCTCTACACCTGAACGTACTCTCGGGACCAACAGCGTATGTTGTTGCAGCTCTGATTGTTGCTCTTATTTCAGATCTTCTGATCTGTGTCCCGGCCTTTTTCTCCCTCTAGGTGGTCAGAGAACAGAAGAAAATTAAGATTTCTCTCTCTCTCAAACGTGTATGAACGTGTATGAGAATGAATGTGTGTGTTCTAAATATGAAAAGAATACTAATATATATAAGCTTCAAAAGCCAATATTATATTAATATTTGTAGCCCATTAATTTAATTATATTCCTAATGGGCTTCTACATAATTAGCCCATAATATAATTAATTAATCTATTGGGCTACTAATATTTATCAATTAATTGGCTCAGCCAATTACTTCCAGATAAATAATATTATTAAATAATTTAAAATATATTAATCTATTAATAATGATTTTTTAGAGACAATAAATAACTAGTCAACTAATTGGGGCGGATTAGGGATCTAATACAAGAAATAAAGCAGGGCCTCAAATTAATTAATTATCTATGCTCAGCCCAAAGATAAATTAATAAATAAACACAGATTCATTCCACTAGAGAATCTGTGCTGACTCAACCTTTTATCCCAAATTGAGCAAGGGCTTGTATTTTAGACTTAATCGATCCCCGTATTTAAGATAGAAATATCCGTTAATTAATTAAGCTCACTGACAGCTTAAATTAATTAACATCTTATTATGTTCATGAGTAGTACCACTCGACCTCATTAACACACTTGAACTTAATCAACCCGTCGGGTTCAGTGTGCTAATCCTTACGAGTTCCTTAAGGGATATTATCAACTCTTTTTACTAGGATACGGTAGCAAGATACAGACAACCAACCTGAGCCACAAATAACTACTAACACCCAAGATACATATATTCGATCGCGATGACGTTCACCATAGTAGGTCAAAGTGATAGATAGCCAAATGTGCTCAGCTGAAGTCTTACCAAACTTAAGACCAGCTAAGTCACCGAGATCTTGGTTCTCCACTAAGGTCAGTCAGGAGAACACATCTCACTGTGATCCATCAATACACCACCTTAAGTGTACCAGTAAAGACAAGCAGTCAAGACCAGTCACTTCTTATTTAAAGTGCAGCTTAAAGCGACAACTTATCCTGAAGTTGTCTCAGCTATGACAACTGTTTATATCTTGTCAGTTCAACCAATTTGTGTAGTCTTCTATGATACCCGACACACTACACAAATCTAACTTTTATACAAGATAAATGATTATATGTGCAAATATATATATATATATATATATATATATATATATATATATATATATATATATATATATCAAATAGGAGAATAAAATAGTGGTAAGGACAAAAACACATTGTATACAAGGATAAAACTTGCTTCCACCACACAAAATCCCAACAGTTTGCACCACTTAAGGATTTGGGGTTGTCCTGCTTATGTGCTAAATAGGTAAACCGACAAATTGGAATCACGTTTAGAAGTGATGTTGTTCATAGGATATGCCAAGGAAACGAAGGGTGGATAGTCTTATGATCCTAAATAATAGAAGATCGTTGTTAGCACTAACGCTCGGTTCTTAGAAGAGGATTACATTAGTAACCACAAGTCTCGAGTTGACATCATCCTTGAGGAATTACAAGGTGGTCGAGTTCCACTTGAACAGTCAGTTGTGCAAGATAGTACTCCACGAGTAACTGCACAATATGTTAACACAGTGCCTGATATTGTTCGATGTAGTGGGAGGGTGATATTTACACCTGATCAGTATATGTTCACTGGGGAGACATCTGATCCTCTCCCGGTAGATGAACAGGATACCGTTGATCCCTGGACCTACAAGCAGTGGGAGATATAGATGCAAATTCCTGGCGAATCGCCCTGGACTCATAATTTAAGTCCATAACTGATATGGATGTATACGAGATCACTGAACTACCTGAGGGCTGCAAGGCTATTGGTAGTTAGTGGGTATACAAGAGAAAGAGAGGACCAAATGGAGAGATCATGGCATTTAAGGCCAGGCTAGTGACGAATGGTTTTACCCAGAAAGAAGGTATCGATTATCAAGAGACCTTATCGCCTATAGCAATGATCAAGTCCATTCGGATTCTCCTTGCTATAACAGCTCACATGAACCTAGAGATCTGGCAAATGGATATCATAACCGCATTCCTAAACGGTCACTTTGAAAAAGGAAGAGACATCTACATGAAGCAGCCAGAAGGTTATGTGAAGGAGGGCGAAAAGCATCCAGTTTTGAAGCTTAAGAAGTCTATTTATGGACTTAAACAAGCTTCCCGGTTAAGGCACCAACATTTTTAATGAGGTAGTCAAATCTTATAGTTTTGTATCATGTCCTAACGAGGTGTGTGTGTACCGTATCTATGTTAACGGATCAGTAGTGTTTCTTGCACTTTACGTAGACGACATCCTTCTCATTGCCAACAATGTTGAAATGTTATCAAACGTAAATACGTGATTATCCGAGAAGTTTCAAATGAAGGACTTAGGTGAAGCTGATTACACCCTTGGGATTAAGGTTATCCGAGATCGCCAGAAAAGGATGTTAAGCTTGTCACCCAATTTTGTTCTGAATTTGTCTAAGACTATCATAATTTATTATGATAATTCGGGTGCAGTGGCAAATTCGAAGGAACCCTATCCCACAAGGCATCTAAACATATAGACAAGAAGTACCACAACATACGAGAATTCGTAAATCGAGGAGGCGTGGTGATTGACAAAATTGGAACTAAAGACAACGTAGATGATCCTTTCACGAAGAGCTTACCACTCCCGGCTTACGAGAAGCATGTTCGTGGCTTAGGAGTGGTAGAGATGCCCCCCCACTTAGGACTGTAGAAACTTTTGTATAAGTGGGAGAAGATGCAGTGATAGATAGGATAGAGAGCTGAGTATTAATTAGTACCCGAACTGACACATTGTATACTAAAAGTTTGCATTAGTTTAAGTGGGAGAATTGTTGGGATTTTGTATACTGGAAGCAAGTTTTATGCTTGTATACAATGTGTTTTTGTCCTTACCACTATTTTATTCTCTTATTTGATATATATATATATATATATATATATATATATATATATATATATATATATATATATTTGCACATATAATCCTTTATCTTGTTTAAAAGTTAGATTTGTGTAGTGTGTCGGGTATCACAGAAGACTACCCAAATTGGTTGAACTGACAAAATATAAACTGTTGTCACAACTGAGACAACTTCAGGATAAGTTGTCGCTTTAAGCTGCAGTTTAAATAAGAAGTGGCTGGTCTTGAATGCTTGTCTTTACTGGTACACTTAAGGTGGTGTATTGATGGATCACAGTGAGATGTGTTCTCCTGACTGACCTTAGTGGTTGAGCCAATTAATTGATAAATATTAGTAGTCCAATAGATTAATTAATTATATTATGGGCTAATTATGTAGAAGCCCCCATTAGGGATATAATTAAATTAATGGGCTACAAATATTAATATAATGTTGCCTCTTGAAGCCTATATATATTAGCATTATGTACATAATCAGAACACACACATTCATAACTCATACGCGCACATGTGAGTTTAAGAGAGACAAAATTATGTTCTTCAGTTATCCGACCTCCCGGATGAAGGAAAAGGACGGGACACAGATCAGAAGATCTGAACAAGAGCAACAATGAAAGCGACTACAACATACGTAGAGGAAGGTACAATTTCTTCCTCTCCTATTTTTCCATCACCAATTGCCTTGTACTTTCTTTTTTGGATCCATTTGCATCCTAAGGGCTTGCAACCTTCGGGTAGGTCAATTAAGACCCAAGTATGATTTTGCATGATCGAGTCAATCTCGCTTTGGAGAGCTTCCTGCCAAAGTGAGCCATTAGGTCTAGAAAGAGCTTCTTTTATAGATCGTGGTTCTTCATCCAAAAGAAAAACTACATAATCAGGACCGAAGTCCTTAGCAACCCTTGCTCTAGTGCTACGTCTTGGTTCTAAAGCTTCAAGATCGGCAGTATACCTCTTACGCTTAGCAGGTTCTAACCCCACATTTTCAGAACTACTAGCGATGTTTCTAGCTTCACCACTAGAGCTTGATTCAATTTTATCCTCCTTTTTACATGGGTACATGTCTTCAAAGAATATAGCATTCCTTGACTCAATAGTAGTTCCTACATTCATATCGGGTACGACCGACTTATGAATGACAAACCGTTAGACACTACTATTTATTGCATATCATATAAAGATACAATCAATAGTCCTAGGTCCGATTAAAACTTGAGGCGAAGGCACTTCTACCTTAGTCAAACACCCCCACACCTTGAGGTATTTATAGGAAGGTTTCATAACATCCCTACCTTTAAGAGGTATTTTATTTAATAAGTAGTTAGCCCTCAAAACGGCTTCCCTCCACATTTTCTAGGGCAATCTAGAACTTATTATCAAGGCGTTCATCATTTCCTTTAAAGTTCGGTTCTTCTTTTTAGCAACACCATTTGATTGAGGTGAATAGGGGGTGGTGGTTTGATGAATAATACCACTTGACTTACACAACTCTTCGAAAGGAGCTATAGACTCCCCACCTCTATCACTTCGTACCATCTTAATTTTACACTCAAGTTGGATTTCGGCTTCTGCTTTGAAGTTAATAAAAGCTTCAATAGCCTCATTTTTACTCCTTAAGAGATAAAGAGTACAATACCGAGTAGAATCATCAATAAAAGGTAATAAAATGCTTTTTCTCATCTCTAGTTTGAACAAACTTTAAGTCACACACGTCAGCTTGAAAAAGTTCTAGAGACTTAGTGTTCCTTTCCACATAATGAAATGGCAACTTAGCCAATTTTGCTTCAAATAAACTTCACACTTGTTTTTGTTAAACTCATTTACTTGAAGTAGATCAAGATTAACTAATCTTTTTATCGCAGTTAGATTAACATGTCCTAATCTACAATGCCATAAATCAGGACACTCAGTCAAGTAGGAGGAAGTAGCTTCATTGTCATTATCTTTGCCCTCGCGGGGCTCTTGCTCAACTCCATTTTACTCAACTTGAAAAGGCCCTCAGACAGGTAACATTTTCCTAAAAACATTCCAAACTTTGACAAAATGAACTTGTTAGACTCAAAAACTAGTCTAAAACCTCACTTAACTAGTACAACTTCGGACACCAAATTCTTTCGGATATCTAGGACATGCAACACCTATCCAAGAGTAAGGTTCTTTCTGGAGCTCAACCATGGCACCACAGTACCATAGCCAACTACCTCGGACGAGGCTTGATTATCCATATTCAACTTCCTCCCTTGGCAACTCTTGTACTTGGTGAAGCGGCTTCGGTCACCACACACATGTGTCGCTGAAGTAGTATCAATGAACCATTGCCCTTGGTTCTCCTCGACAATCACTTCTTCGGTGACGATAGCCGCAAGGTCGGCTTCAGTGAGATCTTTCTCCAACATGTTTCTTTGAAGAGCCTTCTTCTTCATCTTACAACAGTCCTTATACAAGTGGCCGGACTCGCCACAGTTATAGAACTCCCCTTCAAACTTGTGGGCTTGAACTTTGCCCTTGCCTTTGTTGTTGCTATTTAGACGCCCTCTTTTTGAGTTGTTAGAGCTTCCGCCCTTCTCTAGGAGGTTGACTCTCAGATCCACGGGTGCTTTGCCCTCTTCATCTCGATTCCTCACATCGAACCTGATGCGTAACTTTACAACAAGGTCCTCAAGTGTCATTTCTTTTCGTTTTTGCTTCAAATAGCTCTTGAAGTCCTTCCAACTTGGGGGGGGGATTTTTTCAATCATGATTGCCACGGTGAAAGCATCTGGCAAAAGCATTCATTCGGCATGGACGTCATGGACAATGAGTTGAACTCTTGCAGTTCATCCATGACCAATCGGGAGTCCACCATTTTGTAGTCCAAAAACTTGGTAACTACAAACTTCTTGGTAC
Source organism: Lavandula angustifolia (assembly GCA_028984105.1). NCBI lineage: Eukaryota > Viridiplantae > Streptophyta > Magnoliopsida > Lamiales > Lamiaceae > Lavandula > Lavandula angustifolia. Next base: position 11,150,897 of record CM054808.1, read on the forward strand.
CTACATCATCACTATAGTATTTCTTTTCAATAGCCTCCCATATTTCTTTAGAAGTCTTTACACTGTCGTACACGCTATATAAGTTATCTTCTAGTCCGCTAAGTAGAAAATTTTTACAAAGATAATATAAAGTTAGCTAATTTTCATAGGCTATGCGAATATCAACGTTTTCTTTGGTTTCACTTGGAGGAGCAGGAGCATTCTCCCTCAGTACGGTAGTGAACCTCAATGTTGTCGAATAGAACATCTTTTGTTGCCACCTCTTGAAGTCGGCTCCACCAAACTTCGTCGGCTTCTCGGCAACAAGTAACACTCTAGACGAGTGTAAAGGTATCGTCACGATCAGGGTCGAGCCCCCCACCACTTCGAGGTGGTTCACATTCCCAAAAGGGACATTCGTCTGTAAGGCAACATACATGTCATTGAAATTAAATGCCGAGTTAGTGGCATTAGCACGATTAAATACAACTTTAGCGTCAGTGGCAGCGGACATAGCTGCAAGAGTTGGATTAGGAGCCATGGAGTGGGGCACGCCAAAAGCAAGAGTCGGATTTTGAATAGAAACCAGCAAAGGCGGAACGATATTTCCAGAGGAGGCAATTACGACGGAAGCAGCGACGGTAGTGGCAGAGGCAACGACAGTGGTAGCAACGACATTGGTGGCGGCGACGGCGGTGGCTTTAGTGTGATGGGATTTTGTATACTGGAAGCAAATTTTCTGCTTGTATACAATGTGTTTTGTCCTCACCACTATTTTATTCTCCTATCTGATAAATATATATATTTGCACATGTAATCCTTTATCTTGTACAAAAGTTAGATTTGTGTAGTGTGTATGGTATCACAGAAGACAACACAAATTGGTTGAACTGACAAGATATAAACAGTTATCACAGCTGAGACAACTTAAGGATAAGTTATCGGTTTAAGCTGCAGTTTAGATAAGAAGTAGCTTGTCTTAGCTGCTTGTCTTTACTGGTAAACTTAAGGTGGTGTATTGATGGATCACAGTGAGATGTGTTCTCCTAACTGACCTTAGTAAAGAACCAAGATCTCGTTGACTTAGCTGGTCTTAAGCTTGATAAGACTTCAGCTGACTGCATTTGGCTATCTATCACTTTGACCTACTATGGTTAACGTCATCGCGACCGGATCTACGTATCTTGGGTGCTAGTAGTCATTTGTGGCTCAGGCTGGTTGTCTGTATCTTGCATCCCTATCCTAGTAAAATGGGTTGATAATATCCCCTGAGGAACTCGAAAGGATTAGCACACTAAACCCGGCCAGTTGATTAAGTTCAGGTGTGTTAATAAGGTCGAGTGGTACTACTCAGGAATATAAGATGTTATTTAATTTAAGCTGTCAGTGAGATTAATTAATTAACGGATATTTCTATCTTAAATACGGGGATCGATTAAGTCTAAAATACAAGCCCATGCTCAAGTTGGGATAAAGGGGTAACTCAGTACGGATTCTCTAGTGGAATGAATCTGTGTTTATTAATTAATTTTGCTCTGGGCTGAGCATAGATAATTAATTAATTTGAGGCCCGACTTTATTTCTTGTATTAGATCCCTGATCTGGCTCAATTAGTTGCCTAGTTATTTATTGTCTCTCAGAAATCATTATTAATAGATTAATGTATTTTTACATTATTTAATAATGTTATTTATCTGGAATTAATTGGCTGGACCAATTAATTGATAAATATTAGTAGCCCATTGGATTAATTAATTGTATTATGGGCTAATTATGTGGAATCCCATTTGAAATATAATTAAATTAATAGGCTACAAATATATTAATATTATATTGGTTTTTTAAGCCTATATATATTAGTATTCTATTCAGAAACAGAACACACACATAAACAAAATCAGAGATGTCGTGCGTGAATGTGTGGAGAGACAGAAATCTTATTTTCTCCAGTTCTCTGACCACCCCAAGGGAGAAAAAGGCCGGGACACAGATCAGAAGATCTGACATACGAGCAACGATCAGAGCTTCGACAACATACGAAGGAGGAAGGTATCATTCCTAACCTTATATTTCCTTCAATTGGTATCAGAGTCTGGTTTAGGCTCTGAGTGTTGCTGTTAGGAGCATGATTAGGGTTTAATTCCATCGTTATCGGGTTAATTTTCATGTTTGGGGCGGCCTGCGAACCACTGTTTTGACCATGTTGTAATGTTTTTCTCGAGAGAAAATCCACGAGTAGATGATAGGACCTATTTTTTATGTGATTGTATTGTTATTGTACTGTAATTGGTCCGGGATGCACGAAAATCGAGGCGCAATGGCACAGAAAGATGGAAAAGGGTGAAACCCTAGTTTCAGGCATAACACAGCCGTCATCTTCTAGAAGCGTGTGGCGGTGCGTGCTGATTTATTTTTCCGATCCGTTCGGATAGTTTTGTTCGTTTTTTTGTTAGCTTCGTCTGGAAAGGTGGCACGACCCATTCCGATTTCTGGTTTGTCCGGAATAGCGTTGGCAAGGAGAAGTGGTCGTGCTGTCCAGAAAAGCCCCCAATTGGGCGAAAACCCTAATTGGGCTAGGGTTCCGCCGCATCTTGCGGCGGTGATTCCCAGCGGGTCCGGCGTCCGATTGACGATCGGCTTGAACCGCTGGATTCCTTATCTTACAAGCTTCACGTCGATAAGTTGTAAGGGGTCCTCTGATCCCGGATACGTTCGGAATTGACGTCTGAAGTTTGCTGCTCGTCATGAATTCGTCCCGGCGAATCGTTTGAAATTCGGGAAATTCAGGAACTAATCTCGGCCGGAATCTGTTACATGGTGGTAGTGAGTGTTCCAATTACATTTCCCCTCTTTCAATTGATCGAATCGCGGCTCAGAGAGCACGAATTTGAGCACCGAAGTTCGCCGGCGACGGGATGCGAAATTCGCTTGATTCCCGTCGCGGCGGCGGCAGTTATCGCCGGAATTGGGTTGCCCAAACGCATGGGACATGTTCAGAGGTGGCTAGGGATGACGAGGACGGCGGCTCCGGGCTGGGGAGAGCGCGACAGCCGCGCATCTACCGCCGGCGATCGCGGGCTGCGCGCAGTATTGATTCACGCCGCTGCGGAGAGGCGGCGCGAGGCGACACCTTGCTCGGCGAAGGCCGAGGCAACGGCGGCGACCCCCGGACAGCGCTGGGGACGGGCTGGGGAAGGTGCGGCAGGTGCGCATCTACGGCGGCAGACGCGCCGCGCGCGCGAAGCAGATCTACGCCGCCGCGGCGGTGTCTCGGCGTGGGGCGGCCGGTTCCCGGCTCGCCATCGTCCGTGCGTCCACAGGTGCCGGTGGCCGGCCGAGAACCGACCTATAACGGCGGCCGCGGCAGTTCGATGAAGATGATAATGACGTGGTAGCTGACGTGGCATGACACATCAGCCCTAGCTGCCACGTGTTTGCCACGTGGCAGACACCCATGATGACGTGGTGGTGTAGTTTTCGATGCAGTTTTCAAATTCGAAGATTTTGAAGATCGAAGAGCTGTATTTTGATCGGGCTATGTAATAGTTAGGAATTACGTGTTTTAAAGCCCGATAACGACGTTTTAAATTTCCTATTTGCGCATTTATTTTTTTTTATTATGCTTTAGCATGCGATTATGTGATTAATTGCGCTTAGAAGAACATGTAAATAGGATTTACGTCGTATTAAAGCATGTTTTATTTTTCGCGAGCACGTTTTATTACGTGCGCTTAGAAATTGCATGCTTTAGGAATTATGTGGATATGCATGATTCAAAACGAACCTTTTGAAGAAAAAGACTAAGTAAATAACAAATTTAAATATTTAATTGGATTCCATTTAAATTGGAAATTAAATATTTTACCGGACCTCCATTAATTGGACCCTCACAAAAGTGGAACAATTATATAAGTAAACGTCCACCTGAGTGGCTTGCTTGTATTTTTGAATCACGAGTTTTGTGAGATGGGTTTTCTAATGTAATATTTAATTATTATTGAGTAGTGGGAGCGAAGCCGTAAACGTCCACCTGAGTGGCTTGCGTGCCTAGTAAACACGAGTACTCTAGCAAATAATAATTAAATAAGATTGCCAATTAAATCAAATGGAAAGCGGTATGGTTCGCGTAAGTATGCCAATTTCGAGAATTTGATGTTAATTCGGTCAAATTAATGGTCAAAGCTTAGATGTCACCGCACGTACAACTTCCTGAGAAGTCCCTTCCCGCGTTTTTAATATTTATAGTGACATGGTCCAGAGATATAGGATTATTAATTTCATTCGTCTTAAGAAGCTAGGCGTGGGTTGGAATTCAAGAGCTAGGTATATAGCTTGGTCTAGGGGTACACGAGTAAACATCCACCTGAGTGGCTTGCGAGTGTGATCTCTAGGGCTATTCGAGTATTTAACATCATTGGTTTTACAAATGGTTACAATGATGGTTAATTACGAATTATGTGCAAATATTAATTTCATACATGCTTTTAAATCATATTTTTCATGATATGTCTGTTCGAATATTTTTTTTCGAGTTCCTAAACAGTCTCACCAACCAAACCCTAACGGGTTTAACCTTTTAAATAATTTCATAGAGTGGAAGAGATATCTTACCTTCCCAATAACTGCTCTGCAAAGGTCCTATAAGAACTTCTGTTTTAGAACCGCTATGTCTAAGAACGAGCTTACTATGAGTATATTACTCAAATCTTTGGTAGCGGTCAAAGGGGTTATAGGAAAGGGCAAGAGTGCTCAAGTCTTGAATATCCCTAGTAGTTCAAGGAATCCTCCAAAAGGCGGAAACCAGAAAAAGAGTAGAAAAGGTGGACATTTCAAGAAGAATAGTGGGAGTAAGAAGACGGTCCTTACCGGCGACATGCGAATGTCAAAGGAGAAAGGAAGGTTCTTCAAGAGTGGTAAGAAAGGACACTGGAATAATTATAATCCAGATGTCAAGGCAAAACAGAAAGAGACGCGAGTCGCTCTTGTAACTGAAACTGTTCTGGTTTCCTCTTCTACCCACGAATGGGTAGTGGATTCGGGGGCAACTGATCATGTTTGTTACACCTTGCAAGGTTTCTTGCAGAATAGGCAATTGAGCAATGGCGAGGTGGTAGTCTCAATAGGCAATGGATCGAAAGTTCCTGCAATTGTCATTGGAGATTTACATCTATCTTTTGATAGTTCTGTTTTAGTACTTAAAGATGTTTAATATGTGTATGAGTTTAAGAAAAACATTATTTCTGTTTCAAAACTCTGCATCATGGATGGTTAAAAATCAAGTTTTGATAGTGAACTTTCTATCATGAAAGACGATGATTTTATCTGTGGTGGACAATTAAACGGATCTTTATATACTATTACTTATAAACCGCGTAGTTCTGTTAATATTGCTTCCTCATCATTAAATCCTAAGAAGAGAAAAGAGTCTTCTAAGGTAAACCAAACTTATTTGTGGCACTTAAGACTAGGTCACATCAATCTTAACAGGACTCAGAGGTTGGTGGAATATGAATCATTGGAGTCTCTCAAAGATTGAACCATTTCCAACTTGCAAAACCTGTTTGGAAGGAAAGATGATGACTAGACCTTTCAAGGCAAAGGGTTATAAAAGCCACAGAAGTATTAAGTTTGATACATTCTGACTTGTGTGGGTCTATGTCTACACAAGCTCGTGGAGGGTATGAATACTTCGTCACATTTACTGACAATTACTCGAGGTATAGATATCTTTACCTTCTTCGCCACAAGTTGGATTGCTTTGAAACATTTAAGGAATTCAAGGCAGAAGTGGAGAAGAAGCTAGGTAAAGAAATCAAAACACTATGATCTGATCGTGGTATGGAATACCTATCCAACGAGTTCAAGGACTACTTGACAGAATGTGGGATTACATCCCAGCTGACAGCACCGGGCACGCCTCAGCAGAATGGTGTGTCACAAAGAAGGAACCGAAGTCTCTTATAGATGGTTCGGTCGATGATGAGTTATGCAACTTTGCCAGTTTCCTTTTGGGGATATGCCCTAGAGACTGCAGCATACTTGCTGAACCGTGTGCCTTCCAAGTCAATACAAAAGATCCCTTTCGAGTTGTGGAGCGGGCACAAACCCAGTATGCACCACTTAAGGATTTGGGGTTATCCTGCTTATGTGCTAAATAGGTAGGCCGACAAATTGGAATCACGTTCAGAAGTGATGTTGTTCATTGGGTATCCGAAGGAAACGAAGGGTGGATACTTTTATGATCCTAAAGAACAGAAGATCGTTGTTAGCCCTAATGCTCGGTTCTTAGAAGAGGATTACATTAGTAAATGTTGGGTGATGATTCCATCCTCAGCACTGTTTCACTCAGTGGGAAATGATTCGGTCTTAGACACTGATCTTAAGCTCAGTAGCCTTGTGCTCTATACTTGTCTGAAGATTTGAAGATCCCAAAACCCTATCTGAATGATGAACCATTCCCTTGTATCTGTTTTGTCTCAGAGGTTTCAGACTTAGTAGACACTCTGCTCTGGTCAAGGCGCTCAGTAGCTTATCTGCCTCAACACCAGTGCAGAAGACTCAGTGATACTGGACTTAGCAGGAGCAGTATACTGAGAGAGTCAGTTGAACTGAACTCAGCAGGAGTAGTTCACTGGACTCAAAGCTGATCTTCAGTAGACTTATCTTAGCAGTCTATCTACTGAATACAAGGTCAGACTCAGCAATGGCAGATAGTCTTCAGGACTGTCAGAATCTTTTGAAAGACAATCAGCATTGTCATGTACGAGGAAGAGAGAAGTCAGCTTCAGTCTGTCTCGAAGTTTATGCTGTCTCAACAACTCCATCCACCTCAACGAATGACAAGCATACACGTGTCTTCTCACCTGCTAAAGCTGCAGTCAACCTTTTACCTAAAAAGGTGGGAAAGTACACTGTTACCTACACCAAAAGAGCCGTTTGCTACCAAAAAGAGAGAGAGAGAAGAAGATCGTCCCCAACGGATCTATTTCAATCTCTGCTCTATAAATAGAGGGATCATTCAAGATTTGAAGCTCACCTAGAACACGAGAGAGCGCGAAAAACGAGCGAATTCCAAAGAACAAAGTCTTAGCAAGAACTTGAAGAACAATCTCCGGCGAAAGACTACATTCTAGCTCATAGGGAATCAAGCTAAACCGACATATAAAGCCTCTAGTATCCAAATCGACGTTACACGAACTCAAAGCTTACCTTCAGCTGTTCGTCGATCTAGAAGCTACTCTCATATTCCCTATCCCTCTAACCCTAAGCTCAGCTATTCTTTTCCATAGCTTAGACGAAGGAGTTCACATTTGAACCCAATCCTTATTGTATAAGGACTCCTTCACTGTTCGAGAAGTTTGTCAAACACTTTAAGTTTGATAGTGTTGTAAACGAGACTTGGATCGATATAAAAACCAAGACGCGGCTTTGCCCGAGTGTGCAAGCCGACCGAGACTAACTCGGGATAATAAATAGCCTCCCGATCATTCGGGACGGTGGACGTAGGATTTGAGCGATATCCGAACTACTTTAAAAATCCCGTGTCTCTTCTTGCTTTCTTAAGCGTTGCATTGATTTTACTATTCATACTGAACATCATATTTAAAATCAATCAACCGTCTCAAAGATACCGAACTTTTAATCTACCGGATCGAGACTTAAAACGTTTTCTCACAAAAAGCCCGATTTGGGCCTACACTATTCCGCGCACCGAACTCTTACCGTAGATACTGAATTCGACCTAGTCGGTTAGCGAGATCTCGGTCGAGTCGGTACTCTTAGCCTTTAACTCGATTCGAAACGGTTATGCAGGTCCTTTGAACGCTGATCGGCTCGAATAGGACTGTTTGTGTTCGAAGTTGAGAAATCGAATCAGGTGTATTCACCCCCCCTCTACACCTGACCGTACACTCGGGACCAACAGTAACCATAAATCTTGAGTCGAATCATCCTTGAGGAATTACAAGGTGGTCGAGTTCCACTTGAACAACCAGTTGTGCAAGATAGTACTCCACGAGTAACTGCACAATCTGTTAACACGGAGCCTGACACTGTTCGAAGTAGTGGGAGGGTGATATTAACACCTGATTGGTATATGTTCACTGGGGAGACGTTTGATCATCTCCCGGCAGATGAACAAGATACCGTGGATCCTTGAACTTACAGCGAAGCAGTGGGAGATGTAGATGCAGATTCCTAGCGAATCGTCATGGACTCAGAATTTAAGTCCATAATTGATATGGATGTATACGAGATCACTGAACTACCTGAGGGTTGCAAGGCTATTGGTAGTAAGTGGGTATACAAGAGAAAGAGAGAGCACCGAATGGAGAGATCATGGCGTTTAAGGCCAGGCTAGTGGCGAAGGGTTTTACCCAGAAAGAAGGTATCGATTACGAAGAGACCTTCTCGCCTGTAGCAATGATCAAGTCCATTCGGATTCTCCTTGCCATAGCAGCTCACATAAACCTAGAGATCTGGCAAATGTATGTCAAAACTGCATCTCTAAACGGTCACCTTGAAAAAGGGTAGGGACATCTACATGAAACAGTCAGATGGTTATGTGAAGGAGGACGAAGAGCATCTACTTTTTGGAAGCTTAAGAAGTCTATTCATGGACTTAAGCAAGCTTTCCGGTTATGGTACCAGCGTTTTCAACAAGGTAGTCAAATCTTATGGATTTGTATCGTGTCCTAACGAGGTATGTGTACCGGATTTGTGTTAACGGATCAGTGGTGTTTCTTGCATTTTACATAGATGATATCCTTCTCATTGGCAACAATGTTGAAGTGTTATCAGTCGTAAAGACGTGGTTATCCGAGCAGTTTCATATAAAGGACTTAGGTGAAGCTGCTTACATCCTTGGGATCAAAGTTATCCGAGATCGCCAGAAAAGGATATTAAGCTTGTCACAAGTGTCCTACATTGACACTGGTATTGCTCATTTTAGCATGCAAAAAGCCAAGAGAGGTTCAGTACCTTTCAGACATGGCATTTTTCTATCCAAGAATTAGTGCCCTAAAACGCCTGAAGAGATAGAAAGTATGAGGCTAGTACCATATGCTTCCGCTGTCGGTAGCCTCATGTATGCGATGCTTTGTACGAGAGCAGATATCTCATATGTTGTAGGCATGGTCTCAAGATATCAATCTAACCCTGGAAAGGAACATTGGACTACGGTCAAGCATATTCTCAAGTACCTTAAACGGACTAGAGATTATAGGCTTGTTTACCAGTCAGACAGTCTAGTGTATTTGGGTTATACGAAATCGGATTTCCAGGCTGACAGAGACGAGAAGAAGTCTACCTCGGGTTATGTGTTTACCTTGGGAGGTGGAGCCATTTCATGGAGGAGTGTAAAGCAGAAATGCATTGCGGACTCAACCATGGAAGCAGAGTATGTGGCTGTTTCAAAAGCTTCGAAAGAGGCAGTTTGGCTCAAGAATTTTCTCCAGGATCTTGATATTGTTCTGAACTTGCCTAAGACTATCACAATTTATTGTGATAACTCGGGTGCAGTGGCAAATTCTAAGGAACCTAGATATCACAAGGAGTCTAAACACATAGACAGGAAGTACCACATTATACGAGTATTCGTAAATCGAGGTGACGTGGTGATTGACAAAATTAGAACTGAAGTCATCCTAGCTAATCCTTTCACAAAGAGCTTACCACTCCCGGCTTACGAGAAGCATGTTCGTGGCTTAGGAGTGGTAGAGATGCCTCCCACTTAGGGCTACAGAAACGTTTGTATAAGTGGGAGAAGATGCAGTGATAGATAGGATAGATAGCTGAGAGATAGTTGAGTACTAGTTTGTACCATAGCTGAGTACTAGTTTGTACCTAGAACTGACATATTGTATACTAAAAGTTTACTTTAGTATAAGTGGGAGAATTGTTGGGATTTTGTATACTGGAAGCAAATTTTATGCTTGTATATAATGTGTTTTGTCCTTACCACTATTTTATTCTCCTATCTGATAAATATATATATTTGCACATGTAATCCTTTATCTTGTACAAAAGTTAGATTTGTGTAGTGTGTCGGGTATCACAGAAGACAACACAAATTGGTTGAACTCACAAGATATAAACAGTTATCACAGCTGAGACAACTTAAGGATAAGTTGTCGGTTTAAGCTGCAGTTTAGATAAGAAGTGGTTGGTCTTGACTGCTTGTCTTTACTGGTACACTTACGGTAGTGTATTGATGGATCACAGTGAGATGTGTTCTCCTGACTGACCTTAGTGGAGAACCAAGATATCGATTACTTAGCTGGTCTTAAGCTTGATAAGACTTCAGCTGAGTGCATTTCGCTATCTATCACTTTGACCTACTATGGTGAACGTCATCGTGACCGAATCTACGTATCTTGGGTGCTAGTAGTCATTTGTGGCTCAGGCTGGTTGTCTGTATCTTGCATCCCTATCCTAGTAAAATGGGTTGATAATATCCCCTGAGGAACTCGAAAGGATTAGCACACTAAATCCGGCCGGTTGATTAAGTTCAGGTGTGTTAATAAGATCGAGTGGTACTACTCAGGAATATAAGATGTTAATTAATTTAAGCTGTCAGTGAGCTTAATTAATTAACGGATATGTTTATCTTAAGTACGGGGATCGATTAAGTCTAAAATACAAGTTCATGCTCAAGTTGGGATAAAGGGGTAAGTCAGCACGGATTCTATAGTGGAATGAATCTGTGTTTATTAATTAATTTTGCTCTGGGCTGAGCATAGATAATTAATTAATTTGAGGCCCGACTTTATTTCTTGTATTAGATCCTTGATCTGGCCCAATTAGTTGTCTAGTTATTTATTGTCTCTCAGAAATCATTATTAATTGATTAATGTATTTTTATATTATTTAATAATGTTATTTATCTGGAATTAATTGATAAATATTAGTAGCCCATTGGATTAATTAATTATATTATGGGCTAATTATGTGGAAGCTCATTAGAAATATAATTAAATTAATGGCTACAAATATATTAATATTATATTGGCTTTTGAAGCTTATATATATTAGTATTCTGTTTAGAAACAGAACACACACATAAACAAAATCAGAGATGTCGTGCGTGAATGTGTGGAGAGACAGAAATCTTATTGTCTCCAGTTCTCTGATCACCAAGAGGGAGAAAAAGGCCGGGACACAGATCAGAAGATCTGACACACAAGCAACGATCAGAGCTTCGACAACATACGAAGGAGGAAGGTATCATTCCTAACCTTATATTTCCTTCACAGTGGTGGCAGCACTTGAGGAAGATATTTTTTCAGTTTCATTTTTCGGTAAACTCCAAGCAGGTAAAGGATATTTTGTCTTGCAATTGTTAAATACAAAAGCTGCTAATACAACTTAAAATAGTAAGTCTGAAAACAAAGACGGAAATTTTGAAGAAGCAAACTCATCGAATCGAGGAACCTTCTTTCCGGAAAATTAAATACGCCCCAGGTAGTGCTCTCGGATCAGGTGCATCGTCCCCAAAGATGAAACAATGACGTCTCGAAGAATTGCAGCACCGTAGAACAACGAGCCCTGACGAACTGAACTTCTGGCGAGGACAGAAACTGGACAACTTAAAAGGTAGCATGAAGATTTAGAGAGAGCGTGAATGTTGGTGTGTAAAATGCTTTGCAGACTTGCCTATTTGTAGGCTCTTCCGCCCAAGTGAAAGGATGCTGGATTAATGCACCTGTCATTAACTTAGGCATGTCATGGGGTGAGTGGGTAGAGGAGTGGGGGGATTCTACAGCCTCATTCTAGAGGCTTCCAAAAAGATACGTTCTGGTGGAGTAGAAGCATTACAACAAGAGTTGGGTCAGCCCACAAGAAGCCCAACGAGCCCATTAACCAAAGCCCAACTACCAAGGCCTAGCGGCAAGCCACGGACCACCCAAATGACCAATTTCCAAGATCCAAGTCCAAGTCCAAGTCCAAGGACACGGACTCGGAGCTCGGAGAAGGAGACGGAGCCGGGGCTTGCCGTGTGCGGGCGCGGGCACAGTGCGCCGCGTCGCATGTGAGGCGGTTGGCGAAAATGCTCGGGCGCATGAGTATGTGTGGCCCAAACCCACCACATGTCACTTTGGTAGTAGTAATTTTTAAATATTTTAATGGTTTAGCTGATCAGTTCATAACTACATTTAATCAAAAGTAGGTTGGTGATCTCGATTCTCTTTAGCCATTTTGGTGGTTTGTTTTGCTTCATTAGCATCATCAGGATAAACACCATGACTGAATATCTATATTTATACAGTAGAGAAGAAGAGTTTTGATGCCAAGCATGCTAACGAGATTTTGATGTATAAATTTAAAAAATGAAAAGGGGGAGAGTAAGAAATAAAAACTACGATAAAGAGTATTCTACCTTTTTAAATGATATGGAACAATTCCATCTTATTCAACTCACGAGGGATTATGTAAATCGCCCTAATTTTAGCTACTCAAAAAAACAACTTGCTACATAGGACCTATGTTGCACGGACATTTCAAAAACATCAACGTATCGTGTCGGACACGAGTCAGGCACTCGAACACGACACGGTACTTCAATTGCCGTGTCCAATAAATTTATATACACATAATATTTAAATCTAATAACAATATACAAAATCAATTTATTTTACACTTGATTTTATTTTTAAAATAAATTAGCATCCGTGTCGTGTCCTAAGTTTTTTGAAAAATATCGTGTCGCGTATCCTGTGTCCGTGTCGCGTCGTGTCACGTGTTCCGTATCCGTGCAACCTAGGATAGGACAAAAAATAGTTGAAATCTTGCAATTTCCTTAAAATTATTAAATATCACTTTAATTCTTCAATTTTTCAACATGTTAGATGAATGTCCTGAGCGATCATTGAAAATATTTTGAAAACTTTTTATACAATTTTACTTTTTTTATATAGTTCAATTTAATTAGGATTTTGATTAATTTTTAGTTAGTAAAATAAGTTTGGGCATAGCGGTTGGCAAGTAGGGAAGTAATAAAACTAAGACTCGTATATGCATTAATGGGATTGCACCAGTATTCTTTTTGTTTTGGATCAACTGAAACTATTTGGAGCCTAAAACAATTCGGTATCTAAACAAGATAAGATACTAAAGTTTTAGTTACATAAAAAAATCGTATTGGCTCATTGTAAATGCATCCGTAAGAATTCTATGAGATGACTTGAGATCTAATGTTGAACTAAATAGTATGATACTTCTCTTTTAGAAAAAAATTCATTAAACTCCAAACATTTGAGGGATATAGCGTTTTACTCTCTAAGTTTTTAAAAATAGTAGTTTACCCCCTAACTTATTAACATGAAAGCACATAATCCCCCTTCTGTTAAACTTAACGGAAAACTAAACACCAACCTTTGGGGGTATAGCACTATATTCGCCTGACCTTAAAAAGAAAATACATAACACTCCCCCAAAATATGAAAATGAAATCAGTTAACCTCCGTCACCTATTTAATTAATTTTATAATACAGTTGTAATCACTACGGATAACTGATCAAATCAAAATAGAGTTTTCAAGCCAAAGTGAACTAAACCAAAAAAAATTAGTTCAATTTTTCATTTTTGGTTTTAAGTTATTTTCAGTTTAACCAACTGGTTAATCGAACCGAAAATATTTCAATATTATTATTTAAATTATTAACTTTTTTCTATAATATTTATATTGAAAAGGGAATTATGTGATTTATTATAATTTTTATTATTTTCTTCTCTTTTTAATAATTTCGGTTATAACTAAATCAAATTGAACCTAAATTTTTTTTTTCGGGTAAAAACTGTACACATTGTTTTGGTTAGATATTTGGTTTTGAAAATTTAGTGCTTCGGTTTATTTTTATTAAAATGATACCCTATAACATTCAAAATGTGCCGATTTATGACTGATAATTTGATGTTACGCTGCACTTTATAGGTGAAGGGGGTTAACTGCTTTAATCTTTAGTGGTTTTAGGTGGTATACTGACTGCATTCTTTTTAGGCAAATTGGCACAAATGGTCTTCAATGTTTACTAGTTTGGATGAATTGGTCCCTAATCTTTTTTTTTAGTTTATTGGTCCTCAATGTTTACTAGTTTGGATAAATTGTTTTTTTTTTGTTAAATTTTAAGTTAGTCAACTGTTAGTCATAGGGATATTTATGGAATAAAAGTTTCAGGACCAATTAATCCAATTTTTATATTAAATTTGAAGTTTTTTTAAATATATTTTATAAACTATAATCTTTTTCGAAAAAAACAATTAATTTTTTTTGAAAAAGATAATTTTTTTTTAAATAATTTTTTTGAAATAAAATTTTCTTATTTTTCTAAAATTTTTGGTAACGAAAAAAAATTATTAAAAATCCTAAATTTAAAATAAAAATTAACTAATACTAGATTAGAGACCAATTCATTCAATTCTTGACTATTTTTTCAAAAAACAATTTGAATTAACTTTTAAAAAAAATATTAGATTTTAAAAAAATTGATTTAAATAAAAAATTGACTAAATTTAGATTAACTAATAATTTTGCATCTCACGACAGAGGAGGGGAGCGGGTCGACACAGGAGTTGGGGAAAGTGTTATGTTTTTTGAGGTCGAAGATGTCGTCGGAGAGGAGCCTCACACCTCCAATTCGTCCAAGTGCTCCTCTCCGACGACATCTTCGATCTTAAAGAACATAACACATTCCCCAACTCCTGTGTCGATCCGCTCCCCTCCTCTACCGTGAGATGCAAAATTATTAGTTAATCTAAATTTAGTTAATTTTTTATTTAAATAAAAAAAACTTGAAAAAAGTTAATTCAAAAAATTATTTAAAAATTAGTTAAAAATGAATTTACAATTGGATGAATTGGTCTATAAAATTATTATTAGTTAATTTTTTATTTTTAATTAATTTTTTTCGTTACCAAAAATTTTATTTAAGAAAAAAAAATTAAAAAATTATTGGAAAAAAATTATTTTTTTGAAAAAGATTAAAATTTAAAAATATATTTTTTTAAAAAAGTTCAAATTTAATTTAAAAATTAGATGAAATGGTCATTGGAACTTTTATTCCATAAATACCCCTATGACTAACAGTTGATTAACTTAAAATTTAACAGAAGGACCAATTTATCCAAACTGGCAAACATTGGGGACCAATAAACTAAAAATAAAAGATTAGGGACCAATTCATCCAAACTATCAAACATTGAGATCATATTGCCAATTTGCCTTCTTTTTAAAGGTCAGGGGTATAGTGCTTGTTGGGATGAGAGTATAATAAGATTTGAAGATCTCAAAACCCCTAGCTGAATGATGAACCTTTGATATTGTAATAGCTTAGTTGAGTTCAGCTATTAGGAACTCAGCGGGCTAGAGTTCTGTAGTTGTGCATTCAGCAGAAGATTCTACACTTAGTCGGAGAACTCATCTATCGAAGAAGTCAGTTGGTCAGCTATCGACCAACTGAATCTGCAAAGGAATTCGAGTCCGCACTGGACTTTCAAACGAATCTCAATAGAGGTACATCATGTGAAGGTCCGAGGATTCAGAAGAAGTCAACTCATCGTACTTTGAGTTTGAACAAGCCTCACCAACTCTCATAAACCTCGACCAATAAGAAGCCGACAACGCCTTACTCTGCCATAAAGCTGCTCCTAGCCGGAAAAAGAGAAAATCTCTACAGTGCCTCTACAACAACGTTCAAATTATTATGGTCGTTTTTATTGTCTTATTTGACACGTGTCTGGACTCCCTCCAACGGATATATTCACAAATCGAAGACTATAAATAGAGAAGGGTCTTCATGCAGAAAGACACCGGGAACCAAAGCAATCGAAGCTCAATGCTCTCTAACGAACTTACAACGATATTGAGCAAAGAACTTGCACTTAGAATTAGATCTTTAGTTCTTCTCTCTAGAGAAATTCTCGTTCCCTTTTCTCTATCTAAGTGTGCTTATTGTAATATTCAATAGCTTAGAACCTCGAAGGAGTTCATCTTTTGAACTGTTCTTATTGTAAGAACTCCTTTATAGTTGGAGAAAATCTAACCATCAAGGTTAAGAACTGTAAAGTCACTACGACTATAAGTAGATCTGTCTTGCTTACAGATTGACTGAGGCTTGCTCAGTATAAGCAAACAAGTAAGAATCTGTCCTGTGAACACATCAACTGAGGCTTGCTCAGTATAATTAATACAAGACCTCATGCTTCGTTCAGGACAGTGGACATAGGACCCAACGTGTCCGAACCACTTTAAACCGCGTGTCTTGATTTTAACTGTTGCATTGATTAACTGTTCTTTCTGCATTCAACTGAGTTTTAATCAAACTAGCATAAAACGGATTTTCAACTGAGACGATTATTTTAAAGGCCTACACGATCGAGAAATCTCTGTTGTTGTTGAACTACTGTTGTACTCAGTAGGAGAATCTCTGCCCACGCGATCGAGAAAGCATATTTGGCTACCTGACAAGTTCAGTAGCAATCTTAAGCTTAAGGGGTAAAGTGTTATACCCCTCAAAGATTGGGGGTTTAATACATTTTAGTCATTCTTTTATATGATTGTAAAAGAAATTTTGGGTATCAATGGATGAATACATATGGATATGACCGACATGAAACGATAAAGAGATTTTAAAAGTTTTTAGGATATGATACGATAGGGATAGTGTGCCCATGTTTATTTACACAAATTTTTTATACAAATTAAATCATATTAAGCATGTATATGCCCATGTAGAACAAGAAGTGAATTATGAAAAATAAAAACCGCATATATATGCACATGAGTGATTTCTATAATACCTATCCACACTCACTCAAAATCATATTTACCAAAAAGTTATAATTCATACTCCTTTGTCCAGCCCGATTTGACTTCTTCGATTTGGACACGCTTATTAAGGATAGTGGATAGTTGTGTGTAAATTGGTATAAAGTGGTAAAACCTATTAGATTTTATTAGAGTATTATTTTAACTTTTTTCAAGTCAAGTGGGACAAACAAAAGAGGAAAGAAACCAAGTCGGGTGGGATACAATGAGTACCATGTTATATTCAGTTATACTACTTTACTCTGTTTTTTCCGATTTGTAGAAGTGTCAGATCTGAAATTAAATTATAAATGTTCAATTTTGTATGTTTTTGTGCTCAATGATTGCAATGATTGGCATTACTGGTTTCAATTTTTTTCGAGAGACACGAAGTACTGGTCGAGTCCTAATCTGGTCCCGGTAGTTGAAATAAAGTATTGGTCGACTATACAAAATAACTCATCGCTAATTTATCTTCCATGTCCCGATCGGTCTCAGTTGTTGAAATGGAGTCCCGATCGACCATACGAGAACACTTGATCTTCCAAGTCTCAGTCAGTCCCTGTCTGGTCCTGGTGGTCGAATTAAAATCCCGGTCAAGTTAATGAGATTAATGACTTGTCAAATCATTCCTAAAGTCTCGGTCACGTCCCTTTCAAGTCCCGGTCTCGTCCCTGTCGTCGAGTTAGAGTCTTGGTCGACTTTATCAAGATCAATTTTCAGTCAAATAATTTAACCAGTCCCGATCGCGTCCCTACTAAGTCCCTGTATGGTTTCAATCTTCGAATCAGAGTTTCTATTTACTTTATGAAGTCCCTACCCATGTAACTTTATGGGGCATTTGCAGCAGAGGCCAAATAGTACCAATTGAAAAGCAAATGTAGCCAACCACTAAAACAAAACACAAATCTAGCCATTTTGTCCTTATACGGTGGTGGGCCGATGGGGGGGGCCGATGTGGGAGTCAATCGGCCCTTAATCGGCCCTAATGATTACAGGCGAAATATCCCCATCGGCCGATGGATGTCCGAATTGTTGTTGTCCATCGGCCCTACGCATCGGCCCTACCCATCAGCCGAAAAGAAATGGCCGAAAAGATCCCCATCGGCCGAAAAGAAATGGGCGACGGCCGAACAAGCTATCGGCCGAAGAAGGGCCGAAAAGAGGCCGATTAAGGGTGTATGTCGGCCCTACATCGGCCCTAAGCCCCTCCTTCGAGACATTATTGGACAAGACACTGCAAGACTTTTGCTGCAAATTTCCAATAGGGGCCGATTGAGGGCCGACGGGGGCCGATGAGGGCCGATCCCTGACTTTTTGCTGCAAATCAGCTTTATCTGCAGATTTGACTAGTCGAATATTACTTGCACATGCACGAAGTAGAGGGCCGATGGCGGGGCCGATGGGGGCCGATGGGGGCCGATCGGCCCGATTGATATTTCACGTGAAGATTTGTCAGAACAATTCCTTATAAGACGTAGGATAGCCGATTTGGTTGATTCACACCAAATTTTCATCATTCCACTTCCAATCTTCTCAAACAAAATTTGGTTGATAGAAATGACAGATTTTCGATCAATTATTGTGAAATTGAACGGCCAATTCGATGCAGAGTCGAATTATGTCGGGGGGCATGAGTTCATTGTTTACATTCCTTCAAACAATATTTCTCTCGAATATCTTCGACAAAACATTGATCGGTGGCTCGCTGCTTATTCCCTTCCTTTCAACTACTTCATTTATTATACTGCTGCTTCTCGACGAACCGGCCGGATGATGAAGGCCATTATGGGCCATGATACTGATCTTCTGCGATTGTGCTCTATAGACGTAGAGCCGGTTGTTTTTGTTGTGTATCCTGAAGTGCAAAATCCTCAATTTGGTGTTCCGAATCCGAATCAATTTCCCGAAGATAATTATAATTTCGGGGGTCCTAATTGCTTTACGGGGCAAGGAAGTAGAAGTAATGATGGCGGACGGGGTCCCCAAAGGAATGTTCGTGTGGAGACGGATTCAGATGGTGAGACGGACTTGGACTCATCATCTGATGATGATGAGGATGAATATATTCCTTCTGCCTTGACTAATTGTTCGTTACAAGATTTTGCTGCATGGATTCGGAGGGAGGGTGGCGTAAGTGAACTTATGTCTTTGCTAGTTCCATCAATCGTTCTCGAACAAATGACGAGACGTACACGACAACATAGAAGCGGCATGCAACCGGCTACTTCTCGTTGTTCCCCTTGATGTATCCGATTCCGAGTAGCATCGCGAGGACACGATTCTTGTTGTAGACGGAAGTCTGCAAGTAGGATTGATGTTGAGCTCGAAAGACGAAGTTTAGGCTGCTGTAGCTCTATTCCATTTGGAAAACGGTGCGGATTTCAGAGTGCAACGTTCTAGTGCTTCCCGTTTGGAATATTTGTGCAGAAGAAGTGTTGATTGTCCATTCCAGCTACGGGCATACTGTAGAGGTCAGACGTGTTGGGAGGTTGTTAGATGGGTTGCGGACCACAACTGTACAACTGATTTATCCGGACTTGGCGAACGAAATGTGAGGTCGAAGGCTGTCGCTGCTTATATAGCCCGTAAAATGCGTCATCAAAGCAAGTTAATGAAACCGGCTGATATTCAGGCCGATCTGTTGGATAAATTTGGAATAGAAGCAACCTACGGTGTTGCCCTCCGAGCGCAACGCAGCTATATCGATGATTTACGGCGGACATGCAGATTCGTTCAAAGAACCGCCAAAATATCTGCATTTGTTGGAACAAACAAATCCGGGAACATATACGGATCTTGATGTCGGTGAGGATGGTCGTTTCCGACATTTATTTATTGCGCTTGGTGTATCGCGAGCCCCTTGGTTAGGCAACCTCCGGAAGGTAATTGTGGTGGATGGTACCCATTTAAAAGGGAGAAAGAGGGGAATATTATTCGTCGCAGCTACTTGTGATGCGAACGAGCAAATTTTCCCTCTCGCTTTTGGTGTAGGTCCTATTGAAAATGATGTTTCTTGGACGTGGTTTATGATGCGACTGAGAGCCGCATTTCCAACGGATGATAGTTTAGTGATTGTTTCAGATCAACATAAAAGCATAGCGAATGCGGTAAGAGTGGTTTTCCCTGATGCACAACATGGACTTTGTTACTACCATTTATCGAATAAGCTTGCTAGGCACGGTGAGTGGGTTATCCGGTCATTTTATCGAGCAGCTTATGCTTATCGGGCAACAGAATTCCATGACGCCATGAACGCCATCCGTCATGGAAAACCTGCTATTTACGAAAAGCTCATGGAAATCGGATCGGAGAAGTGGTCCCGACTTTTTAGTAAAGGTTGTCGATACGGTTCTGCGACATCGAATCTTGCCGAGTCAATAAATTCTCGACTGTTGGAGGCTAGACGACTACCCATTCTAGCTATGCTCGAGGCAATCCGTCATATGATAGAGTCGTGGTTCGATACACGACGGGTAAAAGCAAGTTCCAGAAACAATCCGTTGACGGAGGCTTCTGAGTTGAGGATGCGGAATGAAGTAGAACTGGCTCGAAGGTTTACAGTTACGCAGGTCACTAACCACAAATACAAGGTCGACGCAGGTGAGCGCCAGTGGAGGGTCAATCTTGTAGACGAAATGTGTGAATGCGGAGTCTGGCAAATTGACTTGTTACCGTGTAGTCACGTTGTCGCCGTTTTGTATCATCGCCGCGAAAATTTGTACAATCATATTAATGATTATTATACGACGGCGACGTGGAAGGCAATATATGCCGGAGTGGTTAATCCCTTGCCTCCTCGAAATGAGTGGGGTGTCCCACCGGAAATAGAGGACATTGTTGTTCTTCCACCAACTATTATGCGGCAAGCCGGACGCCCGAGAAAAAGCCGTCGTCCTTCAGGAGCAGAAGCTAGTACATCTGGTACGCGCCGTAGCAAAAAATGTGGTAACTGTGGAGAAGAAGGTCACACAAGGCGGAGATGCCCTTTATCTAGAACGACAACAAATGATTAAATTTTATTGTCAACGATCGGTTTAATTATTTAGGGTTCATTGATGATCTATCGGTTTAATTTTATTGTCACACAAGGCGGAGATGCCCTTTAATTATCTGAAAAAAATAAAAATAAAGGCCGAAACCCTAAAAGGCCGATGGTGGTAAACCCATCGGCCCTCCATCGGCCTGGGCTGAAACCCGTCGGGGCCGAAACCCTTCGGGGGCCAACAACCACGGCTCGGCTGTATCGGCCCCAGCCGATACATGATTTTGTCGGCCTCGGGGCCGATCGGGTTGGGGCCGATAACTAATCGGCCATGTATCGGCCCTGAGGCCGATACATGATTTTCTCGGCCTCAGCCGAGAGGTATAGAATCTCGGCCGAGGCCATGCATAGCTCGGGGCCGATCGGGCCGATAACTAATCGGCCATGTATTGGCCTCAAGGCCAATACATGATTTTCTCGGCCTCAGCCGAGAGGTATAGAATCTCGGCCGAGGCCATGCATAGCTCGGGGCCGATCGGGCCGATAACTAATCGGCTGTGTATCAGCCTCAGGGCCGATAAATGATTTTCTCGGCCTCGGCCGAGAGGTATAGAATCTCGGCCGAGGCCATGCATAGCTCGGGGCCGATCGGATTGGGGCCAATAACTAATCGGCTGTGTATCGGCCTGAGGGCCGATACATGATTTTCTCGGCCTCGGCCGAGAGGTATAGAATCTCCAAAAAAAATGTTACGAAAATTTCCAAAATGTTACAAAATATTACAAAATGTTACAAAATGTTATAAAATTAAATTTACAAAATGTTTCAAAATGTCACTAAATACACTACTCATTGGGAGAGCTAGATCCAAAATCTCCGTAATGGCACGCTCCGAAACATTTCCAAGCCATCCACTCCCGATAGACTCGACGTTTGATTTCAAATTACCCCATTTCGGAGTAGGGTATCCAGCTTATGAGCCGTTCAATTGCCATACACGTATATGGACCACAACTATGCGAATCCTCTTGCTTGAACTGTTCCTTTTGCGGCATCAATACCAACTCAGTCCGAATGCCCGGATGCGTCGAGATGGTACTTGTTCATTGTCCAAGAATTAGTAGCCTACCAAAGATCGATTAAAAATAATTAGTAGCCCCAAAAAAATATTAAAAATATTAAAATACGTACATCTAGCAATCGACCGATCAGTTTGCGGAGTGCCCGCAAAACTTCTTTTCGGTACTCATATATATCCTTGTCTCCACGGCGGTTAAGTGAGTCATACAACTCCAACTTTCATGACTCGATACACAATCCGACAGACCATCCAATGATCGGGCGGCCAACACCGGAATATAACCTATTAAATAAAACAAATTAGTAAATATTAATAATAATTACAGCTTAGAAAAAACAAAATTGAAAAAATTGTAAAACTTACGAATTTGGCATCGAACCACGGAATCCTATCATCACCAAATGCCGTATCCGCTCCAAAAACGGCATCCATTAAACCCTGATTTGGGATCCAGTCACAATAATTGACCTCATAACGTTCATGGAAGTCGTTATCGGGCTCAACTATATTGGACGTCCAAGCTGAATGTAAGGACGTCCCGTAAAAAAAAAATATACACATTAGCGGGACAATTAAAAATAAATATAATTTATATTTAAAATATAAAATAAATATATACTTACAAAAACGACGTAGTCGCTATGACGGTATAGCGTGAATCGGGTGTACACAACACGTCACGTTCTTTGAAATGAAGCCTCTCACGGGAGATAACATATGTACAAATCGATCATTGCGTGACCCATGTCATACTTAGGATCCAATAAGTTCTTGAAAAAGCCGTGGGAGAGGTTATGCTGGGAAACAGTGACATTGGCTGAAATTTTCATTCCCATGAACTTCTCAAAATCTCTCCTCAGTGCGTCTGCCGGATCAAACATTCGTGGAGCTCCACTAGGATTTGGGAGACGCTCCAGTATGGGCTGCAAATAACATTGTATTAAAAAAATCCTAAATTATATAACTCAAAAAAATGTTTGTACCTCACTGCTTCGTACAATTGTCTGCTCCGACGGTTGGCTATGATACACCTGTTGTACATGCTGCGTATCAAATAAGTCATCCACGACCGACTGATGTTGCTGCATTTTGGACAAAAAATCATGGTCAAATGAAATAAAAAATATAAAACGACCGACTTAATTTGAATAGAACAGAAACCTGTACAAGCGGTGGGGACCGTGGAGCCGTATAAGGGAGTGGCTCCCAACGTCTTGGGACCCAAACATTTCGCCTCGCTTGCCCCCCAAGATAATCTCGTTCCTTGTTCTATCTTCAAATTTTAGGTTTGTCAAGGAATATAACGGGGAGGATAATTATTCTATTTTACTATTCCTCGACACCCACGAAGACGGATCGTACGTTTACTCTTTGCGCCCCCGAAGATATTTTTTTCTTTCCCACTTTTTTGAAGAACTTTTCCTCATTCTCCTTCCGGGCCGATCCACTTTTTTCTAATAACTCAGTCTCGCGTTGCTGAAACATTTCATCTATCGATCGGATCATTCCTTCATAAGTGGGCAAACTCCAATCTTCATCTCTCCGAGGCCCAGATGACTGACCCTCCGCCGGTGCACGTTTCTTCTTCAATTTTTTCTTCTGTGCTACTGGCGGAGGATCCGGTACACTGCCCTCTTCATGAATAGGATTCTCTCCAATCACCCGTCTCCGATGTACGGTGGTCGGTCTAGGAAACTCCACACCGATAGGGTTCTCTCCAATCACCCGTCTCCAGTATTCCGATAGCTGCTCCTCAGGAGTGGGCGTAAGAGTCTCAAATGGCGGTGTGTCCATCTGTTCAAAAATTTTAAAAAATAGATTATAATACGTTTCATAAAAGTTCATAAATATTTAAAATGTTACTTACCGGCAAGGCAAAGAAAGTAATCCATTCCGTATCTGGTGGCGTGACAAATACCCATTTCACACATCGGGGCATACCACCGTCATTAATAAGGCGTACACACGACCGGCCAAATCGGTATCGCCTCATATGCCCGAGATCTACAATATGATTAAAGATCAAGTACAACTATAAAATATAAAATAAAAAAAAGAATTATAAAATCCAAAATTTGTACCTGAAGAGCCCAAACTGGACCATAAATATTATACTTCGATTTTACAACTTCGACTTCCTTCGGTACAAAGCTCATGTAATGCAAGAGAGCATTGTACGTGTATGCTCCCCATGGAAAATCGTTCCACGCGTCTATATCGTCAGCAAGAACCCACATCCAGGTCTCGACCTTCTTCGTGTCGGCAGGTGCGAAGAAAAAGCACATCAGAGCCAAGACATTGGCCACCTTCAAATAATCGTCTTCAGAGAGGTTGCCGAGCTTGTCATTTTTCCATAAATTTAATAGCTCGCCTCCTGTTACTGGATTCCCTTTTGTGACTCTCATGTACACTCCAGACTCTTCAGGGGCACGAGCTGCCGTCCTATCGAAGGTAGATGCGCCGAAAAATAACCCGGTTACGAGTGCATACTCGTACTGTGAAAATCGAATCTCCCGTCCGGATATGTGAAAACGGGCCTCCCCGGGCGGTGCCTGCACCTCATAGCACATCAACTGATGCAAAGCTATGATCGAACTCTTACCCTTCCTCCAACAGAGCAAATGTCCAAACTGTCCGTCTATAAATCGACGAACTAGGTCAGTACCCCCCCGTCTAGAAAGACTGTTTTTTATTAGTTCGGGTAGACCATCTCTCCAATATGTCGTTACTTTTGGGTTCTTTTGTCTAACCGATAGTCGGATATAAGCGGGCTGCAAGATTTATCGAAAAACAAATGAATTACCGAAACAGAATAATTAAGGGCCGATGACAGGGCCGATTTTACTTTTATTCGGCCTTAATGTTTTAGGGCCGAAGGTATACCTTCGGGCCGAAGTAGGGGCCGATTTTACTTTTATTCAGCCATTCGGGGCTGAATTTTATTCGTCCCAATGGGGCCGAAGCCTAAGCCCCGAAGGCCGCCGGGCCGATGCATCGAGGCATAATTGCTTTCGGCCATTAAGGGCCGAATTTCATTCGGCCGGACGGGGCCGAAGCGTAAGGCTCCAAGTGCAGCCGTGGCCGATTCCTCAGAGGCCGAATAGAATCGAATGGCCGAATCGGCCGATCGGGGCCGAATGGCCGATCGGGGCCGTTCAATTATAGATCGGGGCCGAATGGCCGATCGGCCAGCCGGGGGCCGAAGCATATGCCACGAAACCCAGTCGGGGCCGAATTCTCATCGGCCAGACAGGGCATAATTCAAGCCGCCATAGTCAGGGCCGATGGAGTTATTCTTCATCGGCCCCGAAATCGGCCCTCCAATCGGCCCCCGATTCAAGAATTTTGCACAAATTAAACACTACAATTCTCTCCAAATTCTCCACAATTTCATCAATACATGGACATTACAATGTCAACCCAACCCTATTTCAACCTAAATTTCGTCTATGAATGAAAAACAAACAAAATCATGCAATAAATTACTTACCTCAATTTCGCCGGAAGACATTGAGAGCGGCGGATGTATCGTTCGACGGCGGCGACGACGGCGTTGGCGTCGATTTCGGCGCGGAGACCGAGCGGCGGCAACGCGGCGGCGAGAGGGAGGAAGTGGTGAGAAATTGTAAAAACCGTTTGTCTACGGGTTTTAATCTATCGGCCCTCCATTATTGAAACTCGGGGCCGATGGTTGGGCCGATGGGGGGCCGATGAGTATCGGCCCTCAATTAAAACAAACGGTTTCGGCCCTCAGTAAATTTCGGCCGTTACATAACGGCTACTTAAAGCGTCAGGGCCGATATCTCGGCCGAATAAGTAAGGGCCGATAGATCGGCCATATATTTATTTTTTTTACTTAATTATTAAAAATAAATGTTTGTAAATTAAGTTTATTATTTTTCGAGGGCCGATGTCACGGCTCAATAGGGGCCGATCAAAATCGGCCCTTCAATTATAGACATTTTTCTTGTTTTCGGCCGACTGGGGCCGATAGGTCGGCCGATCACGATCGGCCCTTTCTCTATATATAATCGGCCGCAATCGGCCCTCAGAATGTTAATCGGCCCTCATCGGCCCTCCATCGGCCAGCACCCACAAGAAGACAAAATGGCTAGATTTGTGTTTTTATTTTTAGGATGGCTACATATGTTCTTTTTTTTTCATTTTGGCTAACAGAGCACATTTCCACTAACTTTATTGAAGTCTACATCATTCTCTATTAAAGTCCTGTCAAACCCGATAAAGTTCTAGTCTGACCTCCACATCCTGAACATGCTCCCAAATCCCTCTCGAGGCCGATCAAGTCTCGATGGGAGTCCCAGTCATAAGGGTTTAGAATTCCTGTCAAGCGATCAAGTCCCCATCTCCTCTTAAAATTCAAAATTTTTGATGATAAAATCCTAATTTAATCATCTTAAAATTGATTAAGATCAAGTTGTAGTCAATTTTAATGCATGTAATCATTAAGATTAAAAACTATAATCGAGTGATACTGATTTTAATAAGTTAATGAAATGAAAATGCACAAAAGTGGGTATAATAAGTATGTAATATAAAAAGTGGGTAAATTTGATTTTACTTAATAAAATTGGGTAC
Source organism: Lavandula angustifolia (assembly GCA_028984105.1). Lineage (NCBI taxonomy): Eukaryota > Viridiplantae > Streptophyta > Magnoliopsida > Lamiales > Lamiaceae > Lavandula > Lavandula angustifolia. The sequence continues at coordinate 11,177,340 of CM054808.1, forward strand.
TAACATATATTACCACTATGTATATTCTACATTTATTAATATAATTTTGAAAAGTTAAAGAAAAATTGGATGTTTTTCCTTATTTTTTAAAAGTTCTTGTAACTAACACATTTAAGTTATTATGGACAAAATTATAGCGTGATAGTATCCAAATTCATGTCGTATTTCACCCAATTGTACAATTGTTCGTGCCGTTGTTATTTCTTTATTTTTCTTTCATTGATATGTCATGGACCTTGCGGTGGAATCCTGATGCAGGCATGCCCAAGTGTCCACGAAAATTAAAAGTATTCTACAATTTGTGCCTTAAAAATCTAGAATATAAAGGCATCATAGATTTGAAATAAAACTAAACAATATAATGTCATAAAATCACATTTCTGTTCAATCACAATAGGATGATATTTCAAATTTGTTTATTTGGTCAAATTGATTTGGTACAAAGTTGACAATTATGCATTTACTGCAAAGTTGGCAAACAATACCTGAATCAAGACACGGCCACCAAATAGCGGTAGAACAAATTTTGCAATACAAAATCATCTGTAATTTATATTATACATCAAATATGTACTTGCGAATTCATACTATAGGTTGAATTTCTTATACGCACGTAGAGACTGATTACGAAATATAACTTATCAATTAGCAAAATTTCATTTTCGTTATTCCAAGAATCAACTATGGAGAAAATAAGAATTATTATTTAAAGTAAATTTATTTGGTTAATTATCAAATGGTTTTGGTGTATCATTTAATGTAAAAGGAGAGAAGCATTAATTCATTTTGAAAAGTGACTTTTTTACTTTTTAGGTTAAACTACGGTCTATATATGAAACTGTGAGGCCTAACAAAATTAGACCTCTTGTAGAAATACTTATGTAGATACACCAGCAAGTAGTAACATTTATCATGAGGGATTATAGAGTTTATACAAAGTAAAAGAATACCTATCAGAATTTAAACTACAATAAATTTGTACATATTTACATTATTGAATTTGAAGTCCGCTTATGAAATGTTATTACTCACTCCGTCTAACCCGACTTGTCTTCTTTCCTAAAAAAAGAAAATAATTACTACACAAACTCCTACTTTCTATACACAATCACTTATCCCTCTACACAACCACTCACTCACCAAAATATCTGTTCCGAAACCAAACAAAACAAATCGGCTGGGCGGAGGGAGTATTACTTCTCTGACCAAGAAAGCTTATTTCCCAATAAAGTCTACCAAATTCTGGTAGTAATCCATGTGTAGTAATCCATGTCAAATTGTCTTTATGTAATTACTATGAGTTCAACCATTTATTTTTAGATTCCTTTATTGTATTTACTTGGTGCAGTTCAACGTTGCGGATTTTCTCGTCATGACTAATTTTGGTACCGTAATACATAATAAATTCTGCACTCTATTCATATTCGAATAATTATCATTTTATTCAACTAAAATATTATTTCTAAAGTATCGATAGATAAAACCTCGTTGATTAGACAAAAGTTTAATTTACATTTACTGCATATTTTTATTACTATTTGGTAATTAACTCAATTCGTATATATATATATATATATATATATATATATATATATATATATATATATATATATATAAGCTCTATCAGACCTTAATTAGTTTTTGATTTTTTTGCCATTTTAAATTTAACCTATAATTTGCTTCTGGAAAGTACAATTTGGTTTATTTACCAGGTAGATCAAAATGTGATTATCATGTAAAATGATAAAACATTTTTGTACTATATACATATAGATAGATAGATGCTCTTTTGGATAGTCAATATTTTTATACTACTGATATTACTATTTACTAGTATTAGGTGCAAGTGTAACTCATGAAGCTTATAACAAGTTAATTCAGATCAACTTAAAAAGTTAGTAAAAGAAATCTTACTTCCCCAAGCCATGGTTAAATTGATAAATCATAGTAAAAATACTTAAAACTAGCAAATTCGAGATAGGAAAAAAATTTCTAACCAAAAACGTTAGAACATATGTTTTTCAATCCCTTTTATGAGTTAAGAGACGAAAACATCTTTTAATTTTAGGATATAGAATAAAGGGAAGGATTTCTTAGGGGCAAAAAGATAGTCCGTTGCTCTGAAAAAGTGCCTAAGAATTATGTGTTAAAACTTTTATTTGAACTTAATTTGGTACTATACATATATCTATACAATTAATCTCTAAAAAAATGTTTCATTTATAAAACAAGATAACATCATTCAAATACTCATAATTTATTGAGAAGTGGATATAATAACAAGTTTAATATTAAATCACTAGACATAACTCAAAATTTGCAACTACTGTAACAATGAATTAGAATCAAATAAGTATTTTCAGTATTGCAACCATAATATATCATTCATATAAGATGTGTGACGTAGATGTGTGACGTAGATGTACAATTTGAGGGTTTTTTTTTCTTTCAAATTTTAGTTGTGGGATCAGAGAATTATTTTAGTAGAGATGACAATTGGAATCGGACCGTACTGATCTGCCCTACCCCGCCCCACAATTGGACGGGTAATACCTAGCCCCACATAAGCACAATGTGGATCTGGATCCGACCCTCACGGGTCTAGGGTGGGTCTGAGTCCAATTTTCCTACTCGTCCTATCCCACCCAACCCTACCCTATACTTGCATTATTAATTTTCATTTAATCTTATTTTATGTTATTAGAATTTTTTTATTCTCCAATTCATACTTTTAAGTGGTAGCCATAATAATAAAATTCAAATAAAAAAGTTTCCACTAACAAAAATTAATAATAAAAAAATAAGATGATTCAAGTTATAAAGCAAATCCAGCAATGGGCTTGAGGCGAGATAAACTCGTCCCGTGATGATCCAGGGTTAGGTCCTATATTATTCGGCACTGATCCGTAAAACTGTAATTCCTAAATTTTAGTGATACGATAATTAAACTTTTAAAATATATATATTTGTAAAAAAGAGTGATTCTATATAAATAGCAAATTAATGACATCCAAAATGAATTTGTTGAAGATGGGAAAGCTTTTTAGATATTTGAACTGAAATTACTCTTTTTTGTGACCGACCTCGATAAGAATTCTCACAGTCCACCACCACCACCCTTCTCTCTCTTTGCGCGTGATGGATGACAGAATTTGATTTGCAGCTACGTAATGTGTTGCGAAAACAACGCTCTCTGTTCAAACCTTTCCTCTTCTCTAATTCTTCCCGTCTCATCGTTTCCTCAATACACAGCGAACCCCATTATGTTTCCCTACACAGACGCCAACGCCCTCTTCCACTCCGTTCAGTGATCACTTGCCATCATTGAACTTCATTAATAGATAGTTTTCAGTCTTTTGACCATTTTCTTTTCCCTCTCTTTCTCGTCGAAAATCCCACCGATTCAAAAGATGAAAAGAACGAAATCGGACATGCTGATTTCACTAAGCAGGCAGAGATCGACCCGTGTGCGAAACCTATTCTTCGTCTTCTGCACTATCCTCGTGATTTTCCACCTCTCATTTATGTTGAGAAAAGGGTTGTATTCCGTTTCGCAGGAAGGTTTCTACAGTAGCAGCAATGGGGCTTTCAACTCCAAGTTCGTTATGAAAAATTTGGAGGAGAGAGAAGCACCCATTCGCCCACTTGATGTTCCATATCAATCACGAAAATTCAGAGAAATCAAGGGACTAGTGAAAAATCACCTTTCGGCTTTAAATTTCTCCGCCATTGCGGCTTCCGGTAGTGAAGATGGAATATTGAAGTCCACAAACGACGCCGTTGAGCTGGGGAGGAAGATATGGCGGGAGCTCGAATCGAAAGAGGTGAACAGTACAAGTAAAAGGGGGTTTAGTGGAATTAGTAGTGTTGATGTTAACTGCACGTATTCAATTTCACTTTCTGGGGATGAATTCGGTAAGAATGGGCGAGTGGTGTTGTTGCCTTGTGGGCTGACATTGGGATCGCACATTACGGTGATTGGGAAGCCGAGGGGAGCCCACGTGGAGACGAAGCCGAAGATTTCTATGTTTAATGAAGGGCAACATGTGATGGTTTCACAATTTATGGTGGAGTTGCAGGGGCTGAAGACTGTGGAAGGGGAGGAACCGCCGAGGATATTGCATTTCAATCCTCGGTTGAAGGGGGATTGGAGTGGGAGGCCTGCAATCGAGCATAACACGTGTTATAGGATGCAGTGGGGGACGTCGCAGCGCTGCCAAGGTTGGAGGTCAAGAGCTGATGAGGAGAATGGTGAGTAGAAGGAATTCCTCTTTTGAGTTATGTTTACATTAGATTGTATGGTATAGATGATGTTCATATTTACTTACATTTAGCAAAAGCTATTCTTGATGAGAGGAATATTTACTTAACATTTAGTAAAGATGCTTAAAGTTGGTGCACATTTGTTAAGTAGTATAGATTTTTTTCTCCTTTCGCATGTTGAATTGCTTCTAGAACTATGTCGCAGAGTATTGGTGTGCTTAAGGGGAAGATTGGTGATATGTAATTGTGACAATTAGACAAAATAGGAAAGAAAAAAAAAAGGAGAATTACCTTATTCGTGTCAATTCTAAAAAGCTTATTATTTTACCTTTTGTTCTCGTTGCCTAAGTTTTGTGCTTGATATGGATGTTTAACTTGAATTTTGGTGCATATTAGTTGCCCATCTTTGTTATTCTATTCTAATTTCTTATGCGTTTTTTATGCATTACTTTTTCTATGCAAGTTTGTTTTGGCAATGCAAATGATGGACTATTATACCTTTCCCTTCTTGTAGTGGATGGGTTTTTAAAATGTGAAAAGTGGATTAGGGACGATGATGAGGGGACAGAGGAATCAAAGGCAAGCTGGTGGTTGAATCGGTTAATAGGACGAACTAAGAAGGTCGGCATTGACTGGCCATTCCCTTTTTCTGAAGGAAAGTTATTTGTTATGACTCTTAGTGCAGGCTTAGAGGGCTTCCACGTGAATGTCGATGGAAGGCATATTACCTCATTCCCATATCGCACTGTGAGTGATTTAACTTCCTCCTCTTCCCAATCTTATATTTCCCTCACCAGTTTTAAGATTCTATCACTGAATTTAGGGATTCACCCTTGAGGATGCAACCGGATTGTCTTTAAATGGGGATGTTGATGTGGCCTCCATTGTTGCTGCTTCCTTGCCCACATCACACCCCAGTTTTGCTCCACAGAAACATCTTGATTTATCCGAGAGATGGAAGGCTCCACCTCTTCCAGATGGACCAGTTGAACTGTTCATTGGTATTCTTTCGGCTGGCAACCACTTCGCTGAAAGGATGGCTGTGAGGAAATCGTGGATGCAGCACGAGCTGATCAAATCTTCGACTGTCGTTGCTCATTTCTTCATAGCTCTGGTAGGTAAAAATTATTGGTCTCTTAAGAATGTGCTAAATTCTTCGTTTAAGCTCCTCTTAAAGCCTTTTGAAAATGAATTTGGACAGCATAGGCGAAGGGAACTAAATGAAGAAGTAAAGAAAGAAGCAGAGTTTTTTGGAGATATTGTCATAGTCCCATACATGGACACCTATGATCTTGTTGTTCTCAAAACTGTGGCTATCTGTGAATATGGGGTGAGTAGAGGTTAACAATTGATAGATTTGTCTGATCTTTATTTATTTATTTTTTTTGGGGGGTTTCCCCTCCTAAATTAAATGAGTATCGATTTGTTACAGGTTCGGACTGTATCAGCCAATTACATTATGAAGGGTGATGATGACACGTTTGTTAGAGTCGATGCAATCGTCAATGAAGCAAGGAAAGTACAAGAGGGTAGAAGCTTGTATATTGGCAATATAAATTACTACCATGAACCCCTACGTAGCGGTAAATGGGCTGTTACTTATGAGGTACTACAGAAATTTGTTTCTCCTTCATTCTACCATTGTTAACTTTGCCGACTTTCGAAAAACTCATGCTAAAAGGTCAATGGCTGGTCTACCCGAGTTCGATGATTAAGTTGCTAGTAGGTGTACAAGTATACTCTATTGGTGATAATGCTACTCCTTGCTTATAACTAACATATGCAGTTGGTGGATCAAAGTTCAATGCAGTTTGAGTCAATTGCAAAATATCCTATTATTTGAATCAACTGCTACACCAGAGTCTCTGTATCTATTTTCTGTGAAATTATACGAATCTAGATGCGTTTGAACATATTTTTGTGCCAGAAAAGCCTTCCATGTGTTTACTATTCCATACTGTGGGAGAGGCAAACCCTGCTTCTGATTGGTTGCTTAACTAAACCAATATTACGCGCGAGTTTAGAAGTCTTAGATGAAATTTGTGTATCGAGTTTCTTCAATATACTTTTATCTCCTATGAAATGTTCAAATTTGCAAATTTTTAATTGATCTATTTGGTGGTTCAGGAATGGCCAGAAGAAGTTTACCCACCTTATGCAAATGGACCAGGCTACATTATCTCATCTGACATTGCAAGCTTCATTCTTTCCAACTTTGAGAGGCATAATTTGAGGGTAAAGTTACACGTTCACAAACACATGTTCTGGTCTAATAGCAATAATAAACTGCACTGGCTTATGAAACTGATGCTTTCACACAGTTGTTCAAAATGGAAGATGTTAGCATGGGAATGTGGGTGGAGAAGATAAATAAGTCGACACCAGTAGAGTACGTTCATAGCTTGAAGTTCTGTCAGTTCGGCTGCATAGAAGATTATATAACCGCTCACTATCAGTCCCCAAGGCAGATGAGTTGTCTATGGAACAAGCTGAAGCAGAAGGGAAGGCCTTTATGCTGCAACATCAGATGACGGTTGTACGACGTCTTGAGGTAATGTTTAAGAACAAATTTTGCTGCTGTAGATTGATATGTTGTAAATCACGCCACCTGGGTTGATAAGATGGATCTGTTCTTTAGCTCCTCAAGGTTCATTAATTCTTTTCCTTTTCTAGTTTGATCCCTGTACAGAAAAATAATGGAAATAGGGTGAATAATGTATATGCAGCTAATGTTTCTATATCTTGTTCTGCAGTTACCGAACAATCCTGAGCTGATCATGATGAAAGGAACCTGAGACAAGTTACATTCTTGATTTTTGCAGTAGAAATTAGGAAACATACTTGGTAATGAGATGAGATATATGGGAATTAGACCGAATGACTAAATTTAAGATGCTAAATAGCAGGAATTAGCCCTAATTCTTGAAAGTAATTTGTATTAAGATGCTAAATAGCAGGAATTAGAACGAATGACTAAATTTAAATTCAACCATGGATACTTACCATTTGGTTTTCATATAGCATGAAAAAATAAAAAATAAAAGAATCAGTAACCTAAGCAAACATCAGAGTAAAGAAATGAAAACATATTAAAACAAAAAAAATAAAAAAATGTCAAAACCCTCAAGTTATACCACTACTTGAGATATGCTTCCAATTCTTAGATTTAGCTATGACATCTCTTAGTTATTTGTTAATCTGTGAAATGCTCGTCTTAAAATTGATTTTGGGTGAAATTAAATATTAATATTGCTACAAAGCATGAGATATTAAAATGAAAATAAATTTAAGGCAAAAATTTGTGTGCATCATGTTGCACATGCAACATGATCCAATTACCCAATTTTGACCCGCTATGACCCGTGTTTGACCCGTTGACCCGCATTGATCCGTGTTTGACCCGCTGACGTCAGCATGACATTATATATATATATATATATTAACGTTTTTTCCCCTTTATTTTAAGGACGGACGTGTCACTCTTTGCATACGAAAGTGTTAATTGTAACAAACAAAAGTATCAATAGCAACAAAAAAAAATTTCATTTTTTTCCCTTTATTTTAAGGACGGACGTGTCACTCTTTGCATATGAAAGTGTCAATCGTAACAAACAAAAGTGTCAATCGTAACAAGTAATTTTTTTTTATTTTTTCCAATTTTTTTGATAAGGAAGGCGTGTCATTTGTAATGAATAAATGTGTCATTTGTTACTTATCCAAAGTATCAATCATAACAAACAAAAGTGTCATTTGTATTTGAATAATGTCATTTATATCATTTATTGAATATCAATTACTTTTTTAAAAAATGCGATTTGTTTCGAAAAAAAATGTCATTTGTTTATGAAAAAAGTGTCAATTACAACGAACGAAAGTGTCAATTACAACGAACGAAAGTGTCATTTATCTTAAAGTGTCAATCACAATGAAGTAAATTGGCACTCAGAATTAAGGAACGTAACACTTTCATCTACTAATCAATATGAAGTATAATAACAAGAAATATTACCCAAAGTGTCAATCGTAATAAACAAAAGTGTCAATTGTCCCGAATGAAAGTGTCATTATTTAGAACAAACGAACAAAAGTGTCATTGTTTAGAACAAACGACACTTTTGTATACAAAGAGTGACACTCTCGTCCTTATAATAAAAGGGGAAAAAAACGAAAAATATTTTTAGTATTTCAAAACGAAAAAACGAAAAAAAAGTGTCGTGTCATTCTTTGTATTTCCGAAAAGACGAAAAAAATGAAAAAATGAAAAAGAGAAAAAATGCGAAAAAGACGAAAAAATGAAAAAAGACAAAAAATGCAAAAAAGATGAAAAAATGAAAAAAAAGGAAAAAAGGCAAAAAAAACGAAAAAAACGAAAAAGTCAAAAAAAAATGAAAAAAGGCGAAAAAGACGGAAAAAATGAAAAAGACGAAAAAGGCGAAAAAATGAAAAAAAACGAAAAAGGCGAAATAAAAAACAAAAAAGACGAAAAAAAGAAAAAGACAAAAAAAGGAAAAAACTAAAAAAGACGAAAAAAAGACAAAAAAAATAAATAAAACGAAAAAAGAATAAAAAAGGCAAAAAAAAACGAAAGAAAAATAGGTCAATACATGAGTCAAAGCGGTCAACGAGTCAAATATGGGTCAAAATTGGGCAATTGAATTATGTTGCATGTGCAACATGATGCACACTAGTCCATCTCTATATTTAATTATGTTTATCATCACCTCTATTCTGGTATAGCCACGGTGTGCTAACGAACTTAATCATGTTGTCTGGAGATATAGCTAATTACCCGCATGTTAGGCCCAACTTAACTAAGTAAATTATTTAATTAACTATTTTATTAATTATATGATGCATTAGATAATTTTTATTAACTTTCCATTCTTATTCTAATATTTCATGCCTTGTAGCAATATTAGAGCCCAAATCAATTTCAAGAAGTTATTGCATCAACCTCCCTTAATAATTTGTTTGTGCAAAATTGTTAGGAAAGTTTAATCATATCTTTTTATATAATAAATATTTGATTCCTTAATATCAGCAGTTAATTGTAATTTTTTATTCTATATAAATACATCCAACTCCAACTCCCACAATTGTGGTGAGAATAATATTCTCATATGGTATCAGATAGGGTTCAGAAACCCTAGTCATCAAACATCTCCGTCATTTTTTTTCCTTAGTTTTTTTTTCATGGCCGACGCGATTCCATCACCCACTCTACCTTTTGCCACCATGATTTATATGATCACGGTGTGTGTCTCTTCTACAAATTTTCTCCTTTGGAAGAAACAAATTGAGTCTCTTCTCCGATCTTAGAATTTATTTCACTCTATTGCTCCTCCTCCTGCCTTCATTGCTCAGTCCTCATCGGCTACCGCAGCTACCATCCCTATTCGTCAATCTTATCTAGTTCCCAATCCTCAATATTCTGCTTGGATGACGCAAGATCGAAATGTTTTGAGTCTTCTTCTTTCTTTTCTTACTGAAGAAGCCCTCTCCGAAACTCTTAGTTGTGACACTGCTCGTGAGGTTTGGGATGCTCTTCATGTTGCTTTCAGTTCGAAGAACAAAGCTCGTGAAATTCGTTTGCGTGACAAGTTACAACTTATCCACCGTGGTAGTCGTACGGTAGTCGAATATGGTAAGCAATTTCGCACAATATGTGACCAACTAGCTGCGATTGGTGCTCCGGTTCCTAATGGTGATAAAGTCCACTGGTTTCTTCGTGGTCTTGGCCCTACATATTCTAATTTCTCCACAGGACAGCTTGATCGAGTTCCTCTTCCTCTCTTTCGCGATGTTCTTTCTAAGGCCGAAGGACATGCCATTTTTCAAGCATCTGTTGAAGATTTTGTGCCTCCTACTGCAGCCTTTGTTGCACAGAATCAACCTCGTTTTCGTGGGTCTACTGGTCCTAATGCCCATGGCAATCCTAATCCTCTTCGAGGCAATTTTGGTGGTCGTGGTGGTTCTCGTGGTGGTCCTCGTAATTATAATGCAAATCGTTCAAATGGTAGACGTGCTTCATATGTTCCAAAGTGTCAGATCTGTCAGCAGTCTGGCCATTATGCTGATAAATGTCCTAATCGTTTGAATGTGTCTTCAGATACTGCTAATCTTGCTCAGACGTTTGCAGCGTCTTGTTCTCTTAATCCAACTGATCAGTTAGACTGGTATCTTGACACGGGTGCCACTTCACATATTGCTGCTTCAAGCCAATCTGACTCTTACAATGGTAATGATCGGGTTCATGTGGGTAATGGTGCTGCTTTAAATATTTCTCATATTGGCTAAAGATGTGAATTTTTTGGATGTATTAGTTGTTCCATCTATCACAAAAAATCTTGTCTCTATTAGCAAACTAACTAGAGATCTTTATGCTAAAGCAATTTTTATGGATGACTCATTTCTTCTCCAGAGCCGAAAGACAAGAGCAATTCTGGCAAAGGGCAGATGTGAGAATGGTTTGTATGTTCTGGACCGTGGGCCGCAAGCATTGGTGGCTGCTCGTTCTACAAAACCTCAAGGATCTTTTAAGCTTTGGCACTCACGACTAGGTCATGTTAATTTTGATATTATTCGTTAGTTGAATAAAAAAGGCAGACTCTCTGTTACTTCGGTTTTGCCTAAACCTTAGTTGTACTGCTTGTCAATTAGCTAAAAGTAGTCGATTGGTTTTTCTTGAGAATCATAAACGTGCTTATGCGGTTTTGGATATTATTCACTGTGACTTTTGGGGACCTGCCCCCATTTCTTCGTATTCTAGTTTTCATTATTTTGTCTTGTTTGTTGATGATTTTTCGAGGTTCACTTGGTTTTATCCTCTTCGGCAAAAATCCGATTTTATGATGTCTTGGTTCAATTTAAAGCATTTGTGGAGAATCAATTTGATCGTAAATTGAAGGTGTTCCAAAGTGATTCTGGAAACAGAACCAAAGTTAAAACTTTATTTGCTTCCACGGGTGTTTTGCATCGTCTCTCTTGTCCTCATACTCAAGCCCAAAATGGACACGTGGAACGAAAACATCAACATGTTCTCGAAATTGATCCTTCTATGCTTTATCAATCTAAAGTTCTAACTATTTATTGGGTCGAGGCGTTTAGCACAGCCGTGTATGTCATTAATCGGACTCCTTCCAAGGTTCTCTCTGGGTGCAGCCCGTTTGAATTGTTATTCCATACTTCACCTACTTATGAGAATTTTAGGCCCTTTGGATGCCGAGTATTTCCGTGTTTGTGCCCATATGCTAAGACCAAGATCCACCTTCGCAACTCTCCTTGCATTTTTTTAGGATACAGTAACCAACATAAAGGATTCAAGTGTTTGCAAGTGTTTGGATTCCATTACATCCAGGATCTATATTTCTCGTCATGCTTTATTTGATGAGGATTTGTTTCCTTGTGCTGGAAATTTAAATTCTACCACCACTTCTAATCTTCATATTTCTACCTTTCATGTACCGAATAATATTGTTGTGTCTTCCACCTCTCCTGCTCCTCTGTCGGCAATTCCATCTACTGTTGTGCCTCGCACTTGCCCGACATGTGATGTTACTCCTCCTTCCACTCCATCCAACCGGACAGAACTCTCTGAGGCTATTGATGAGGATGTTGGAACACCGTCGACTATATCAGCTGAGTTCTCTGCATCGTCATCCTCTCCTTCGCCGCCAGTTCCACCTCGGCGTCATGGTATGCAAACACAATCACAAGTTGGTATATTCAAGCCCAATCCGAGGTATTCTCTTGCTTCTCATCATCTGACAGCTCTTCTAGCTGCTCTTCACACTCATAGTGCACCTCGAGGATTTCAATCTGCCGTCAAAAGCCCACAATGGCTTGCTGCAATGGAAGAAGAAATTTTAGCTCTGAACAAAAATGAGACGGTCTTGGTTCCTAGACCATTTGATGTTAATGTTGTTGGTTCCAAATGGGCGTTTCGTACTAAGTTTAACAATGACGGTTCTGTTGAGCGCTTAAAGGCGCGTTTGGTGGCACAGGGTTTCACGCAAATTCCGGGTTTTGATTACTCCTTCAAATTCAGTCCTGTCGTTAAAGCTACTACTGTACGAGTCGTTCTTTCTTTAGCCGTTTTTCGGGGGTGGACATTGCATCAATTGGACATCAAAAATGCCTTCTTACATGGTCATCTAACTGAAACGGTTTACATGGAAGAACCTCCTAGCTTTGTCGATCCTCGTTTCCCATCGCATGTTTGTTTTCTCAAGAAAGCCCTTTATGGCCTCAAGCAAGCTCCAAGAGTCTGGTTTAGTCGTCTCAGCTCATTTTTGTTGAGACTTGGTTTTCTTTGTAGTCGTGTGGACCCCTCTTTGTTCATATATTGTCATAGATCTATTCTTATTTATTTGCTTCTTATTTATTTGCAAGCTCCAAGCGTCTGGTTTAGTCGTCTCGGCTCATTTTTGTTGAGACTTGGTTTTCTTTGTAGTCGTGCGGACCCCTCTTTGTTCATATATTATCGTGGATCTATTCTTATTTATTTGCTAGTCTACGTCGACGATATAATACTTACTGGAAGTGATTCTACCCTCATTCAACAATTTATTAGTTGCCTTGATCGTGAGTTTGCAACAAAGTATTTAGGTCGTCTAGGCTATTTTCTTGGGCTAGAGGTGACCTACACTTCAGATGGTATTTTCTTAAGTCAGGCAAAGTATGCTTATGACTTACTTTCTCGAGCTCAAATGCTTGAGTCGAATTCGGTATCGACTCCTTTGGCCGCTGGCACTCTCTTCGCTCGTGAAAGCTCTACTTATTCTGATCCAACACTATATCGTTCTTTAGTGGGTGCTCTTCAATACTTGACAATCACCCGTCTAGATTTGTCTTTTGCAGTTAATTCAGTCAGCCAATTTCTTCAATCTCCGACCATTGATCATTTCCGGGCAGTAAAACGTATATTGCGCTACGTCAAAGGAACTGCCCATTTTGGTCTTACTTTTTCAAGATCAACTGCACCTTCTGCACTCATTGGCTATAGTGATGCCGATTGGGCAAGATGCACTGATACTCGTAGGAGCACGTATGGTTATGCCTTTCTTTTGGGTAATAATTTGCTATCATGGAGTGCGAAGAAGTAGCCAACGGTGGCTCGATCTAGTTGTGAATCTGAGTATCGAGCAATGGCTAATGCTGCTGCAGAGTGGTGAGAACAATATTCTCATAAAAATACTCCTAATTCACTGTGACGGAGGGACACTTGGTACATAAGCAAGTAACTGAAAGAGAGATCATAGTTATATCTAAGAATTAGAGACACATCACACATAGTGATACAACTTACAATATTTGATTTAAAAAAAAAATCGCAATCGAAGAAGTCTACAAGGAAAAAAGAAAAAGGAGAGCTAGTTGGACATAGTTGTATGATAACGTTAATTCTTAAACAAAGTAGTAGTACTTTATTTACGTTGACGATGGATGGATGGGGTCAAGTTTTTGTCAAAGAGAGGCAATGAGGATTTAAAAAAAAAGTAAAGAAAAAGTAATAAGAGTTAAGAAAGTGAATAGTTGTGTAATAAGATGTGGATCTCTTTTATAATTTGATTGAAATCAATTTCTCTCCTCTCTCTTCATTTCTTTTAAAAATATTTTCAGCAGTTGAGAATTTGTGCTTCTATATAACTATTTTCTATCTCCAAAATGTGTTGAAAAAAATTAGAACTATTCCTGAAACTGAGATTCCTGCCAACATTAGGTAAAAATAAAAAAACTTTATTGAATCAGACTTGAAAAATTCAATAAAATAACAAGGTCATTACAAAACATGGAGCCAATAATACGATCAAATCATAAACTTTCCCACCTAAATAATCAAAAAATTCTATAAATACAACACCTAATCCTTCACAATCCACACCCACCACCAGAATTCCAAACTACTGACACAACTGAAAAAACATTCAATGGTGAAGAAAGATGTTGCTACTGCTATGAGAACAAAGATAGCGCAATTTCTTATACTAAATTATGCAGCCGAAAAAAGTGAACAACGGAAAGGCTCTCGAAGCAAGCAGACTCAAAAACTACTGTACCCGGACCATTGGGCAGCATTAGGCTGCAACAAAAGCACAAGCACCAAGCAATGAAGTTATTAATGCGATGAAGTTATTAATGTAAGCAGTTCAAAGCCAAATCATCCAAGATCAGAAAAGTGGTAATTGATCTTGAATTAATATAGAGTTTGGCTTTGCACAGAAGGACCACAATCCGAAAGCTAGCTAAAGGGATCAGTTGCAGTAAATCAACCGTGCATGGGAAGAAAGGTTCAACAAGGTTTGATCAAAGCACACACAAATGTCTGTAAACCAACCTCACTGCCCCTAACAAATTGCATAGATTAAAGTTGTCTCTCGAAGATTTAGAATTTGATAGAATCCTAAATATCTTAAGTTTCAAGTCTATTGATAGCACACTTCGCATAGATGAGAAGTGGTTTTACATTACTAGAACAAATCACATACTCTAAGACCAGGAGAGTCAGAACCTCGTAGGACATGTCAGAATAAGAATTTCATAAGAAAAATATTGTTCATGTGTGTTGTATGTAGGACTGTTGGTCCGGAGGCGAGAGTCAGGTGTAGAGGGGGAGGGGTGAATACACTTGAGTACTATTTCTTTTTCTCAAACGCGAAGGACAGCTAAACTGTAGGTTGCTACTGATGAACAGTGCCAAACAGTAACCTTCTGATCGCGGGTCAGAGTGTGCCAACTACTGAGTCTCTCCTACTGACTTTTGTCAGTTCTTGATTCTCAGTCGCTGGCTTAGTGCAGATAAGTGTGTAGGGCCCGGAGATTCGTCTGAGTTGAAAACGTGATTTTCACAAGTTAAATAATTTTGGCTCGTGCACTTTTAGAATACGTTTTATGCAAGATATGAGTTTGTAAGATATTTGGATGCAATGCAATAAAACAGTAAACAACACAAGCAATTTTTAACGTGGTTCGGATACGCAAGATCCTACGTCCACGGTCCTCCTGAACAAGAGGTCTTGTTGATTAATCTGAGCAAGCCTCAACAAGGTATCTGTGCACTGGACAGAACCTTCTAAGTTATAGTCCTTAGCCACTTTTACAAATCAAACCTAAGTTTGAAGGGAAGGGGATTTTCTCCAACTATGAAGGAGTTCTTACAATAAGAACAAGATCACTGAAAGTGAACTCCTTCGAGATTCTAAGCAATAGATATAAACGTTGAGCTTAGATAGAGAAGAGGGATCTAAAGAAAGAAACTCTAGAGAGAAGAACTAAAGATATTCTGCTAGGCAAGTTCTTCGCTGGATTATCTTGAATGCGCTAGAGTTGTTTCAAAAGCTTGAGCGTTTTGTCCCTTTGATATCCCGTGCGTGGAGCTCAGATTTGCTTCTCTATTTATAGTTGTGACCCAGGCATTTGCCCGTCCGTTGGAGAGGACGATGCCACGTGTCACAAGCGTCCAAGGAAAATGGCTATATGTTCGAATTATTGCAGCAGAGTTGTTGGTTACTGTGCATGAGAGCAACTTTAGTTGGTCAGAGCAGGTAGTGCTTTGACGGCTTCTCATTGGTCGAGGTTTGTAGTAGGTGAGATATGTCAGACATCGGTCTTCATCGGAGTTGACTCTCACTCATCCTCGTATGATCTTCTGCTGACTTTCGAATGATGTTAAAAGCTAGATCGTTTCCTGTCGGATACAGTAGACTTGATGCAGTCTCTGTCTTCTTCGTCGGAGTCGGCTGATAAAGATGTTCTACTGAGTGTAGTCAGCTAATGACTCTGAAGGTACTAACCTTTGTATGATGAGTTCTTCTACTGATGTCAGTCAGCTGATAAGATATCTTCTACTGAGCGAAGATCAGCTGATGACTTGAGAACACAAGCTCTTACACTGATGACGTGGGGTTCTGGAAAGTAAGCTTCCTACTTACCCCGTACAGGACTTAGACACAAACGATGATGAAATTACAAAATCAGTCTAGCCTATTACATCATCTAGTCCTATCGACACTACACTACTGATACAGGCTGGGTTTTGGGATCCTCAATTCCATAGCATGAAACACTATGATTTCCCCCAATATTGTTTTACCCAATAAATTGCTAAGTATCTTCGACTGACTCATAACCCAATAATTTCCCCCTAATTGATGATGTCAAAACCTCTATAAATTCTAAGAATATAAGTCCCAACCTACTGACATGATAAAGACTTCAGTAAAAACTGAGCAAATAACTTAAGATAGTTAGCAGCTGAAAGATAGGCACATCAGAGAAACGGTTATGCGTGAGTGTGTGTCAGATCACTTCAGTGATCAGTTGTGATAAAGACAAAACAAACAAAGCCGTAAGACAATGAGTAATTGTCTGGCCAAAAGAAGAAACTGATATATATGATAAATGGATTACACAGTTCCTAACTTCTATACAAGAGACAAAGATCTACTGCTATCGTCTGAACTTCTTGGTCTTGCTCTTGAAATCAGCAGACTTGGCAGCAGGAGGTTCCAAACCGTAGGATTTGTAGATTCTGGCACGGAGTGTCTGGATATCCTCGAGATCGTCGGTAGCTGAGAACTGAGATTATGATGGCGTGCAGCTGAGTCGACCTCATCTTCAATCTCCTTGGTGCAAAGTACACCACGAGAGGTCATGGGAGGGTTTAGTTTCCTGTAAGCAGGAGCAACGAGAGGCAGCTTCTCCTTTGCTAGGATCAGTTGAACATGGGCTCTGAGGTTGGCATTGGATTGATGAAGGAATTCATCAAAGAGTTGATTTGCCGGAACCTCAGTCGGATAGCATTGTCAAACGTAGTATCCTTTGATGAACTCTATCTTCAATTCCTCCCACTCCTCGTTCAGATTCCAAGATATCCATTTGTCTGCATGGCGGTGAGGAGTTTTCTTCTGATAAGTGGCTCTGGGAGCGCCTCGCCTGTAGTACTTGGAAGACCTGGGTATCTGTTTCCTCCAATCGAGAACTGGTTCATTGGCCATCTTATCGGTCACGGTGGGTCGCAGCTCTAGTGTCTCCTCTCCGGAGATTCGGTCCCCGCCTGCGTTGCCTCCCAGGTGGCTCTATCCTCTGCCTCTTGCTCAACAGTAAGTTTAGGAAGATCTTTCATCCTCTGAGCATGGGGCGAAGGTCAGTGTCGAAGCGGCCTTGCTCATCCCGAGCCTTTTTCTTCTTCTGCTCATCCAGGACCTTTCTAGCTTGGCTCTTGGATGCTCTGACACTAGGTTGTTTTTGCTTCTTTTTGACCTTCTGAGCCTCTTCTTCAAGCTGTCGCTCCTGATCAAGCTCATCCTGGAGCTTCTGAGCGACTTGCTTGTCATACGCCTCCTGCTCCGCTTTAGTTTTGAATTTGGGCATCGGGGAAGGCGGAGGAGTTGATTTAGTAGCCTTTTCCTTCCCCGGCCTTTGCGGTGGCAGTGGCTCGTCCTCTTGGTCTACGAACTAAGCGACCTCTTCAATGTGATGAGCCGAGGATCCCTTTCCTGATCCTGCAATCGACTCACGCACCTCAGTTTTTTGGACAATAGGGAGTTGGACTGTGGGAGGGGGAACAGAGCTGATTCCAGCTTGTGCAGCTGAACCCCTTGGCAATAATCCTTGCCTCTGCTCCCTCGCCCACCTGAGCTGTTTCCGCCTCTACCCTATCTTCCCCCTTTTTGGCATCATCAACCAGGCATAGACGAGTGCGGATGGCAACCACTTCCTTTTCTAGATTGAAAAGAATAGTCTTTATGGAAGTGGTGGTGGTGTCGAAATCACTGACTGCATCACAATAATGCTCCCAATCAGCTTCTTGATCAGCGCGAATTTGCTGAATTTGGGCTCCTGTCTCCTGTCTTTGCTTCAGGAGTGATGCGTCTAGAGAAGCAGTCATCTCTGCTTGGATGAGCTTGAGGGCCACCCCTGAATCTCAATAGCCTTCTGAACGCTGGAGGTGGCCATCTTATTGCGCTCATCCATAGCAGTCTGGACTGTAGCGAGGCTCTGAGTCAGCTGCTCAGAAAACATCTTCTGCTGAGCTTGAAGGAGCTGCTGACTCTGAGCGGCTAAGTCCACCTTCTGAGCTGCGAGTGCGGTCTCAACTATCTCCTGAATATTAACAGAGGGAGTAGGAGCTTCGAAGACCTTCTTCACTTCGCTGGCAAGTTTGTCAATCGTCTCCGTCTGAGACTTAGTATATTGTGCCCACTTCAGGTGGACATCCTTAGCGAGGAGACGATTTTTGTCTCCCTGCTTCTTGATGGCTCTGTTGACAGACTTGGAGGACACGGAACCGATGGGTTGGGCCTGATAAGAGCTAGTTCCGAGCCTCTGCTCAGATGCTGCGAGTTGTTGCTCTCGACTGGGTTTCGAGGCAACTGGGGCATCACCTGATGTAGACGGTGGGGGTGGTGATTTGCCCTTCTTGCTTGAAGTTTTACCCTTAGCAGATCATCCCTGGTCTGCTTCCTTGGGTGGTGCCTGATCCGCATCATCATTGTTATCGTCGTCGTGATGGGATGGCTACGATGGGCTGCTGACATGTTGTTCGGAGGATCTCAGACTGAGAAGATAAAGCATAGCTGCTCTCAGATCCTCGAACGAGGCTAAGTCAACGGGTTCCCCAAACCCGATTGCTGACTGTAAGCTTTGTTCTTCCGTCAGCAAGGACAGCGCTGACTGAGTCATGATCAACTCTTCGAGAATGTCCCAACTTAGGAACCTCAGCAGCATTTGTGTCCGTGCCCTGATCGCAATGTCGACTAGATCCTTGTGTTCAGAAATTTCCGGGATCTGTGCAATCACTTCTCCTGTGGCTCGGAGACGAGCTAACTACAATGTTGTCCATTCAGGAGATATCTCCTCAGCCTGTTCAACTTCTTCCGACTGAGTCTCCTCAAAACTGATACGCTGTACTTTGTCTTTCAGGGTCGCACCCTCTATACCAGTATCAGCGTCCAGTATGCTTTCCTCCTGAGGTGGTGGAGGAGAGCAGGCTTTGCTGGAACCTCAAACGTTCCAGTCTTTGTAAGCCTCTTTTTCTTCGGTGGGTCGGCACGTGGAGGCAGTTCAGTAGTAGACCTCTTGAGTGCAGCTGGTCCACGCCCGACCGACTTCTCAACAGCGACTCTGGTTTTCAACTTAATGACCTTGCTGTCGAAGTATCGAGAATCAAAAAATGATGCATGATTCGATACTGAGTCCTCGATAAGTACGGACATCTTCGTCCCATACAAAAGTTTGTCCACACTAATTAATCTTTTCCCTCCTGTAGGTGTGGCGACAAACTTCTATGCCTGAGCCTTGAGCTCAGTCACATAGAACTCCATCCAGTTGACCTGGACACCATCAATGATTGCCATCATCAGCTGAAGCCTCGGCCTAAACAGCTGATCGAATGAGCCGGCGGCACTCGTCAGTATGTGAGTGACGACGTAAGCGAGCCCGCGGTACTCTGGCAACAACTGATTCTTCGGCAGCTCGGATTTGAAGGAGACATCATCTCTCCCGCAGAAACGATGAACATAGGAGTTGAGCTCCTTCTCCTTGTATCTGGCCGGAGATATCCCATGGACAGGAAGATCGAAGGACGCCTTCAACGCTGCCCTGAGGTTGATATCGGAGTGGCCTGACTCCCATTTTTGAGGAGTCACCTCCCTCATGTAGGCGAACTGGGATACCTCGCCATCTGTACCTTCCACCGTCGGCAAGTTGAAATAGACTTCGGCCACTTGGCGGGGGAGATACGACTTGGGATGCTTCGTTATCAGAAGCTCGAGGCCGGACGCTTCCAGAGCCGCGAATATGGGCTCAAGGTAAGGAAGGTCCGCCTGGTGGAGAACCATCGTCGGCTCAAACTGAACCTTCGACTTGATGATCTCCTCAACATTTGGTGGGGTCATTACGATCGCCATGAATATCTACAAAAACTTGTTAACACTTGAAAATAGAGTAAGTTAGTAGAGTTTTAAGCAGAGAATGAAGAAATTACCGTATATGAAGAGCTTGAGCGAAAAATATAGAGACATTTTATATGAAGATAAAACTGAATGCAGAGAGCTCTAAGGATGAAAATGGCGAAAAGATAGATTAGAGTGAAAAACGAGAGATTTTATAAGATTTGAATATCAACTGGTTTTGATCGAACGACTGGGATGAAAACTCGCTTTTTAATGACAGATGTGATTTGATGTTATAAACGGAATGATTACTAAGGCCGCCTCTAACCTAGACCTACGTAAGATATGCGCAATTAAGGTAAGGTGAGAAGAGATGCATTAAATGCGTTGCAGGCAGCATTAAAGTCTAAGCCTTTTTAAATGAGAACGATTTCTACTGACTTAAACCTTAAAAACTTAATGGCGGCAAATAAATGCTCATTAATCTACTGAGTGCAAACGACTGATATCATAAATGCGAGCATGCTTCTGAGAATAGTAAGTATTTAAAACTACGCAAACCTCTTCAACTAAACTTTTACGATCAGCTGGTTACCGTTAAGACTCAGGAGGACATTTGTTGTGATGATGACCACGTTCCCCCTTACTGTGTACCGTCTGATTCACCCGACTGAATCAAAGTACTGAGTCTTCTGACCTGTCTTACTGTTTTCTTCTACTGACTTGACTCAATAGGATCCAGTAGAACTAGCTCAACTGATAATTCTCTGAATCCTTTCTCAGCTAGTGGTTTGGTCAGTATGTCTGCCCTTTGCTTGTCAATATGGATCTTCTCCATTCTGATATCCTTCTTCTCGACATGGTCTCTGATGAAGTGGTGTCGGATATCCACGTGCTTGCATCTCGTGTGAAGAACTGGGTTCTGAGTTATAGCAATCGCACTGGTGGAGTCGCAGTAGATGGGCACTTCATCCTGAGATATACAATAATCTCGCAGTTGTTGTCGAAGCCAAAGGATCTGGGCACAGTAACTTCCAGCAGCCATATACTCAGCTTCAGTAGTGGACGTCGCCACTGAATGATGTTTCTTTGAAAACCATGATATGCCACTGAATGATGTTTCTTTGAAAACCATGATATCAGCTTGCTGCCTAGGAACTGACATGTTTTAGAAGTTGATTTTCGATCTATCCTGCATCCTGCATAATCAGCATCAGAATAACCGGTTAGTATAAGATTATCATTAGCAGGATACCATAACCCTGCGTCAGGTGTTCCCTTCAGAATATCGCAGAATCTTCTTTGCTGAGTCCATATGACTTCGCGTGGGATTCGCTTGAAATCTTGCACATACACCTACAGCATAAGTTATATCAGGTCTGCATGCTGTTAAATATAATAAAGAGCCAATAATAGCTCTATAATCAGTAGAGTTAATAGAAGCTCCCTCTTTGTCTAGATCGATTTTGAAATTTGTATTCATGGGGATCTTGACTGGCTTGCTTGAGTCGCAGCCGAATCTTTTCAGGAGGTCTCGAGTGTGTTTGGCTTGATTGATGAATATTCCTTTAGGTGATTGCTTTACTTGAAATCCAAGGAAATAGTTCATCTCTCCCATCATAGACATCTCGAACTTCTCCTTCATCATTTTCTCAAATTGTTGACATATAGTCACGTTTCTGCAACCAAAAATGATGTCGTCCACGCAGATTTGCACCAGTAGGATGTCATCTCCTGACTTTATGTTGAACAGGGTGCGATCTACTGTCCCCTTCTGAAAACCTTTATGAAGCAGAAAGTCTGATAGGGTATCGTACCAAGCCCTCGGTGCTTGTTTTAACCCATACAGCGCTATCCGAAGTCTGTACACCTGATATCCCTATTGAAAGCCGGGCGGTTGTTCTACATAGACTTCTTCCTTCAGTACGCCGTTCAGAAACGCTGACTTTACATCTATTTGATATACTTTAAATCTTTGATGCGTTGCATAGGCTAGGAACAGACGAATAGCTTCCAACCTGGCGACTGGAGCGAAAGTTTCATGAAAGTCTATTCCTTCTGCTTGACAGTATCCCTTGGCAACAAGTCGAGCTTTGTTTCTGACAATGACGTTGTTTTCATCTCGCTTGTTCTTGAAGACCCACTTAGTACCGATCACGTGCTGATGTCTAGGTCTGTCAACAAGCTCCCAAACTTCATTTCGAACGAACTGGTTCAGCTCTTCTTGCATGGCAATGATCCAGTCAGCATCGTTGAGTGCATCTTCTATTGTCTGAGGTTTTTCTGTGGACAAGAAACAAGAATAGAGTGAGCTTTCTCCTTGGCTTAATCTAGATCTCATCCTGATTGCTGCTGATGGATCTCCTATAATAAGATCAGTAGAATGAGCGTCAAGCCATGAACGTCTGAGTCTGGCTTCTTCTTCTGAGACTACTTCTGTACAGTCAACATGCGTGTTAGGCATTTCAGTAGTACTGTTCTGTGACTACAGCAGTTCAGTAAGAAGGTTAGGATCTACTGAGTTTCCTGGTTCAGTGGCATTTAGCTCAGGAACATTAGTCGTTCCCCCTGAGTTTATATTCTCAGTAGAGGTCTCAGTTACCACTGGGGCTTCCTCATCAACCGTTGTTACCTGATGTTGTCTGACTCATCATCCCAACAATGCTGGATCTTTTCAACTTTGTCGTGTAGTGCGAGATCTTGTAGCTTGCTGCTGACATCTTCAGTATTTGTCTTTTTGCATTTCCTGTCCTCAGTAACAAACTCATCAAAAATAACATGAGGGCTTTCCTCCACGCAAAGAGTTTGATAGTTAAAGACTCTGAAGACTTTACTGACTCGAGAGTATCCTAAGAATACTCCTTGATCAGATTTGCTATCAAAGACCTTCAACTGATCTTTCCCATTATTGTGAATAAAGCAAGGACAACCAAAAATATGAAAATGAGAAATAGAAGGAATTCTCCCTTTCCATAGTTCGTAAGGTGTCTTCATGTGTTGCTGTGTAAGCAGTGAACGATTCTGAGTGTAGCAGGTGGTGTCAGTAGCATCAGCCCATAACTTTGAGGGTAGTCCAGAGTCTGCTAGGAGCGGTCTTGCTGCTTCTTTAAGTGTTATGTTCTTACGTTCAGCAAGTCCGTTTAGCTGAGGGGTGCGAGCTACTGATGTCTCGTGCTTGATTCCCTCCTTTTCGCAGTACTCTTTTACTACTGAGTTGAGAAATTTTGTTCCTCTGTCTGAGCGAATTCTCTGAATCTTGATGTCATTTTCCACACTGAGCTTCTTCAGCAGTTTCGGTAACTCAGTCATGACATCAGATTTGTTGGCTATGAAGATGACCAACGTATAACTTGAATAGTTGTCAATAACGACGAGGGCATACTTCTTACCTCTTATAGTCACTGGAGAGACTGGTCCGAATAAGTCCATGTGTAGCAGTTGAAGGATTCCATCAGTGGAAGGTGACGGAATTGGTGGATTGTTGTTCTTTGTCTGCTTTCCCTTCAAGCATGCTTCACAATTTTTGTCTTTGATAAACGATTCATTGGGCAGTCCTCTGACTTTAGAGTTCTTGGCTAGATTGTTCATAGTCTTGAAGTTCAGGTGACTGAGTCTCTTGTGCCACAACCATCCTGTCTTATCACTAGATTTTGTCTGAGCAAGTAAGCAAGCCTCAGGTTCTGCGGTTTTCCAGTTTGCGACGTAGATATTCTTTCTCCGCGAACCTGATAACACTGTATTCCCTGTAGATTTGTCAACAACATCACAGAAACTAGCGTCAAAGATAACTCTATTCAGATTATCACAGAATTGACTGACAGAAAGGAGATTATGTTGAAGTCATTCAACATATGTTACTCTTGGAACTGATGCAGTCCCAATGTTCAGTGTTCCGTATCCCCTTGTATAGCCTTTAGAGTTGTCACCAAACTCAATTCTGGGACCATCTTCTTGTACGTAGTTGGTCAGCAGACTCTTTTTATAAGTCATGTGTCTCGAGCAGCCGCTGTCCACAATCCAAGGGTCCTTATGCACCTGCAAAATAGAAACAGTTTTAGGTACCCTTTGGTTCAGTTTGGGTCCTTAAGTGATAGTGGGTGATTTTGGAACCCAGATCTGTTTCGGAACCTTAGAAGTCTGAGACTTCTTCTTCAGAACCTTGTCAGCTTTCTTCTCCACAGGAGTTGGAGATACTGACTTTCTGGCAATTTTGGGTTGAGGAGCTTTCTTCTTCTTAGGTTGTGTGCTCCTCCTGACCCTGGGCTCATAATAGTACGAACCATACTGTGCTGGATGCTCATATAGTGGTTCATTGTACTGCTCTGCCTATCTTACCTTCTTGGTTCCCCCTGAATGTGAACGTGGTGTCTTGGGGGCAAGAACCTCTAGTCAGTTGCTTCTTGTTGCTCGGCTGAGGTGCAATCATCTTCTGTTTGTTCTTCGCCTGAGGTGTTGATTCAGGGACCTGAACTTTTCCTCTGACAAACCTATCAGCCAGCATTTCTGAGCTTTTCGATGTTGAAGTGGAAGCTTCATATGTATAGCCAAGTCCTTCTTTCATGACCGTTGGCCTTTGAGCTTTGAGCATACTCTCCAACTTCTCCTAAGCTCCTAGGTACTGTTCAGTCATCAGTCCTCGCCAGACCTCATCACTTCTTCGAAGCGATTCATAATCCTTTTCGACTTCTGCGAGCTTTTGATTGAGTCGGGCTATTTCAGTATCTTTCTCCAAATAGTCCTTGGTCAGAACTGATATCTGAGTTTCTTGAAGCTGATACTTAGTCATAAGAGATTTAATCTCTTCCTTGAGTCTTACAACCAGATTCTCCAAGTCAGTAGAGACCTGACAATCAGAAGAAAGTCTCTGATTTTCAGCCTTTACCTGTTCCAGTTCCTGAATGGTTCTGCTGAACTCTCTGCTCAGCTGAATCTGCTCCTCTAGTAGATCATCGTATGCTTGTACCACATCTAGAGGTTCATCTATGACCGAGCACGTGTCGTGTGTGCTGTGTGAAGAAGAGGTTATATTAAGTTTCGAGTTTACCCCAACCTCTTCTCCGGCCATCAGACAATATTCTGCATTTGATTCAGGGTCTGACTCTCCGACCTCAATGGCGACAAATACAGCTTCGTCTTCAGAAGAATACATGAACGTACCTTCCTCGATTGAGTTATCGAATATCTCTCCGGCACTGTAGGCCTGCCTCCTTCAGGCAAATTTCTCGCGTCTGGCCTGCCGTTCTGTTCTTTGAGCAGCTGAGAGTTCAGGACAGTTGTACTGATAGTGTCCCTCCTTCTTGTAGTTATAGCACACAGACGATCTGCCGCCTTTTCCAGCGGAGTCGTTGGATGGACTAGCAACAGGTTCTGCGTTCTGCAATCAGTAGAAGGTTTAGATTCTTCCTTTTTCGATAGTCCTTTTTACTTGAGGGAGAATCTCTGCGGTATTTCTTCAGCTTCATGACTCTTTCCTTTTCTCTTTGATATTTGAGAGCCATGAGAGCAAGCTGGTCAGTAGCAGATGTCTCAGAGGACTTAGCATCAGTCGTAGCTACTGCTTTGCTAGAAGAAATAGGGTTGGCTCCCGTCTTGCTGACAGTTGCTTTGAAGGCATGATCTATCTGAGTGTCAGCTGAAGCGCTGGAACATCGTTGGGGTAGGCTGTGCTCAAATTCCTCCGTCTTTAATTCTGAAAATATAACATCAGGAGTTAGAGCATTAAGATCTGAGCGACGTAAATAAGTAGCAAAAGGAAGCCACTTCAGTCGAGGTAGCGCTCTCAAGATCTTCGTGTTCATCTCTTTGTTGGTGAACGTCCTCCCCAGCCCGTTGATCACATTGATCTGGTTGGTAAATCTGACGCTTAGCTCGTCAATGGTCTCGTTGGGCTCCATGGCAAATGTATCGAACTTTTGTAGCTTTAGCTCGAGCTTATTTTCTTTGATCTGCGGGGTTCCTTGGGTCAGTATGACCAGGGCATCCCAAAGTTTCTTTGCCATCTTGCAGTCTTGCACCCTCCCGAGGTGTGAATCACTGAGCGTAGTCAGGATTGCATTCCGCGCAACTCGGTCGAGGTTGTGCAGCTTTTTCTCTTCTGGCGTGAAGGGAGATTTGTCTTTTGCAACTTTGGCACCAGTCTGTGCTCCTGCACCTCCCACAGCTGCAAATTGTACGATGTCGATCATGGGAATAATGGGTCCTGTCTCAAGGACGTCCGTCATGCTGTCATGCAGCGATGTAAGGTGCGCCTCCATTCTCACGCGCCATACCATATAATTCTCTACGGAGAACATCGGCACCATCCGAATACCTGACATATCAGACATTATGGGTAAGAGTATAAGGATGTATGAAGAGATGCTTGTGCAGTGAAAAATATTTTCAGGATCTGTTCGAGATGACCAGTAGTTTTAGAATCGATGATCAGAAGAACACCATTTTTCTGATACCAATTGTTGGTCCGGAGACGAGAGTTAGGTGTAGGGGGGGTTGAATACACCTGAGTACTATTTCTTTTTCTCAAACGCGAAGGACAGCTAAGCTGTAGGTTGCTACTGATGAACAGTGTCAAATAGTAACCTTCTGATCGCGGGTCAGAGTGTGCTAACTACTGAGTCTCTCCTACTGACTTTTGTCAGTGCTTGATTCTCAGTTGCTGACTTAGTACGGATAAGTGTGTAGGGCCCAGAGATTCATCTCAGTTGAAAACGTGATTTTCACAAGTTAAATAATTTTGGCTCGTGCACTTTTAGAATACGTTTTATGCAAGATATGATTTTGTAAGATATTTGGATGCAATGCAATAAAACAGTAAACAACACAAGCAATTTTTAACGTGGTTCGGATACGCAAGATTCTATGTCCACGGTCCTGCTGAACTAGAGGTCTTGTTGATTAATCTAAGCAAGCCTCAGCAAGGTATCTGTGCATTGGACAGACCCTTCTAAGTTATAGTCCTTAGCGACTTTTACAAATCAAACCTAAGTTTGAAGGGGAGGGGATTTTCTCCAACTATGAAGGAGTTCTTACAATAAGAACAGTCACTGAAAGTGAACTCCTTCGAGACTCTAAGCTATAGATATAAACGTTGAGCTTAGATTGAGAAAAGGGATCTAAAGAAAGAAACTCTAGAGAGAAGAACTAAAGATATTCTGCAAGGCAAGTTCTTCGTTGGATTATCTTGAATGCGCTAGAGTTGTTTCGAAAGCTTGAGCGTTTTGTCCCTTTGATATCCCGTGCGTGGTGCTCGGATTTGCTTCTCTATTTATAGTTGTGACCCAGGCACTTGCCCGTTGGAGAGGACGATGCCACGTGGCACAGGCGTCCAAGGAAAACGGCCATATGTTTGAATTGTTGCAGTAGAGTTGTTGGTTACTGTGCATGAGAGCAGCTTTAGTTGGTCAGAGCAGGTAGTGCTTTGACGGCTTCTCATTGGTCAAGGTTTGTAGTAGGTGAAATATGTCAGACATCGGTCTTCATCGGAGTTGACTCTCACTCATCCTCGTATGATCTTCTACTGACTTTCGAATGATGTTAAAAGCTGGGTCGTTTCCTGTCGGATATAGTAGACTTGATGCAGCCTCTGTCTTCTTCGTCTGAGTCGGCTGATAAAGATGTTCTACTGAGTGTAGTCAGCTGATGACTCTGAAGGTACTGAGCTTTGTATGATGAGTTCTTCTACTGATGTCGGTCAGCTGATAAGATGTCTTCTACTGAGCGAAGATCAGCTGATGACTTGAGAACACAAGCTCTTACACTGATGACGTGGGGTTCTGGAAAGTAAGCTTCCTACTGAAGATCAGTCCAACACTTACCCCGTACAGGACTTAGACACAAACGATTATGAAATTACAAAATCAGTCTAGCCTATTACATCATCTAGTCCTATCGACAATACACTACTGATACATGCTGGGTTTTGGGATCCTCAATTCCATAGCATGAAACACTATGATTTCCCCCAATATTGTTTTACCCAATAACTTGCTAAGTATCTTCGACTGACTCATAACCCAACAAGGACATTGTTAGGGGAAGATGTTTTAGTCCTTTTTATGGTAAGATTGTATATTTTGTTGGAATGAAATTCAATATGATAAGATGTGAAGATTCCAAAACTCCAGTTGAATGATGAACCTTGTATAATGTAATAACTTAGTTGAGTTCAGCATGTTAGGAACTCAGTAGGCTTGCTAGAGTTCAGTAGCACATAGGGCTTAGTAGATCATCTGTTGTTCAGCCGAAGAACTCAACATTAAGAACTCAGTTGGGAATGCTACAACCCACTGAATCTACATAGGAATTCGAGTCACGAGCCGAAATCTCAGAAGGATGGAAGTACGAGATATCCGAGGCATCAGAGGAAGTCCACTCAGCATGATATTGGAGTTTGAACAACCCTCACCTACCCGCTAACCTCGACCAATGAGAAGCCGCCATTACTGTACCTGCTCTGACGTAAAGCTATTTCCATCTTGAAAAAAGAGGAATCTCTACAGTAACATTCAAAATGAAAATGGTCATTTTCCTTATCATTTTCGACATGTGTCTAGACTCCCTCCAACGGATCTATTCATACGTCTAGACTATAGATAGAGAAGAGTCTTCATGCTGAGAAGACAACACGGGAACACAAGTATTCAAGCGATCAAACACTCTAGCAAACTCAAAGTCAATTCCAGCGAAGAACTTACATGTAGAGAGACATCTTCTGTGTCTTCACTCTAGAGTTTAATCCGTTCCCTTTCTCTATTCTAAGCAAGTTTATTGTAAAATCATTAGGTTAGAAAACTCGAAGGAGTTCAGCTTTCTGATCTGTTCTTATTGTAAGAACTCCTTCATAGTTGGAGAAACTCAAACCTTCACGGTTGAAACTGTAAAGTCACTACAACTATAAGTAGATATCTATCCAAGGCACCAAGACTTGCTTAGTATAAGCAAACAAGACTGCATATGTCCAGTGCACAGATCAACTGAGACTTGCTCAGTATAAATTAATTCAAGTACTCCTGCTTTGTTCAGGACAGTGGATGTAGGATCTTGTGTATCCGAACCACTTTAAAAAATTTGTGTCATTTTTATTGTTGCATTATTTACTTTTCATATTGCATAAAACTGACTTTTAAACAATTAGCATTAAACGGGTTTTTTAAACTGAGACGAGCATATTTTAGGGCCTACACTTCCGCACACAATATCCAATACTAAACTATTGTTCACTAACTGAAGTCAGTAGATAGCACTCAGTAGAAGGCTATCTCTGCCCACGCGATCCAGAAAGTTTATCTAGCCAACTAACTAGTTCAGTAGACTAGTTAAGTAGCAACATTTAGCTTTGTTGACTTTCACGTTTAAGTTGAAATTTGCACTCAGGTGTATTAACACCCCCTCCCCTCTACACCTGAAGACTCGTCTATGGACCAACAATTGGTATCAGAGCAGTATTCTTTTGATCAACGTTTTCTGAAAACCAGTCTACTCAAACAGATCCTGAAAAAAAAAACCGTTTTCTCAGCACTTGCATCTCTTCATAGCATCATATGCCATATTCGTCAAAATGTCTGATATTTCAGGTATAAGGACGGTACCCATGTTTTCGATAGAAAACTACGCGGTATAGCGTGTAAGGATGGAGGTGCACTTAACATCGCTGCATAACAGCATGACTGACGTCCTAGAGAAAGGACCCATTGTTCCGATGGTTGACAGCGTCGAGCTCACAACCGTAGCAGCAATAGGTGCCAGAACCGGCCCAAAGATTCCAAGGACAAGAGCCTCTTTACACCAGAAGAGAGAAAGCTGCACAATCTTGACCGAGTTACATACAACGCAATATTAACTACGCTCAGTGATTCATACCTCGGAAGGGTGCACGAATGCAAGACTACAAAAGAGCTCTGGGATGCTGTCGCAGTACTGAGCCAAGGAACTCCGCAAATAAAAGAGAATAGATTGGAGTTGGAGCTGCAGAAGCTCGATGTGTTCACAATGATACCCGGAGAGTCGATTGATGATTTCAACGTCCGATTCATGAATCAAATCAACATCATCAATGGACTGGGAAAAATGTTCAGCAACAAGGAGACCAACCCTAAAATATTAAAGGATCTTTCTAGGCCGCCCAAGTAATACTCTTTTGCTACATGTTTGCGAAGAACTAACTTAAACTCTGTTACTCCTGATT
The DNA here is from genome assembly GCA_028984105.1 of Lavandula angustifolia. Lineage (NCBI taxonomy): Eukaryota > Viridiplantae > Streptophyta > Magnoliopsida > Lamiales > Lamiaceae > Lavandula > Lavandula angustifolia. The sequence goes on from CM054808.1 coordinate 11,207,679, forward strand.
ATATATTTTCATAACTGAAAGCAGAGGAGTTTGAGTTCAATCTTCCACATACCCAAAGTGCTAAGATAGAAGTGTCAATGGATCATGCTTATAAGGAAACAATCAGCACACCTGGAGCAAGTCCCTCAGTGACAAGTCAATCAGCTGAAAGTTCCATGATGATCCCAACCGCTGATAACTTACCTGAGAAATACGCTCTTCTTGCCCTTAAATACCAAAAGGAGAAGGAGAAGTTAAGAAGAATGAAGCTGAAAAGAGCTTCAAAAAGCAATCAAGGTAAGAGAGAAAATGCTCATCCGAAAGGTGAATCTAAATCTCTACCTGAATGTAGGAACATGGAGATTGCCTCCACTAGACTGAATGAGACACCAAGAAAAGAAGGCAAAAGCTCAACGTGTTATAGCTACAAAAAAATTGGGCATTATCAGTATGAATATCCAGAGCTCACGGCAGCTGAAAGACCAGAAAGGCAAGCCAAGCGAGGCAAGTTCATCAGAAAGAGGCAAGCCTACATAGCCGGAGAGTTATCTGATTGCTCGAGCGATTAAAAGTTGTTCATGGAATCACCCGATAATGAAGCAACATTCATGACAATCGAAGCTGAAAATGATACTGAACTGTGCCCTATGGCTGGAGAAGAGGCTGAGGTAAACTCTAATTCTAAGAGATGCACCTCTTCACCATGCACATACAACACAAGCTCTATTACAGGTGAACCCCTGGATGTGGTTCTTGCATATTAAGAACTATTGGAGGAATAGATTCAGATGAGCAATCAGTTCAGTAGAACCCTTCAGGAGATGGAACTCTTGAGAGTTGAGAATCAGAGACTTTCAATGAGTCAAGACTCTACTAAGTCTGAAGGACTTGTTTTGAGATCGAAGGAAGAGATAAATTCTCTAATGACTAAGTCTCAACAACAAGAATGTCGGACTTTCAGTTCTCACCAACAACAACTCAGAGAAGGAAACTGAAATTGCCAGTCTAAAGGACAAGCTTACACAAGCCAAAGCTGAGTATGAAGCTCTAATAAAAAGCGATGAGGTTTGGAAAACCTTAATGACTAAGCAATACTTAGGTGCTAAAGAAAAGCTTGAAAGTTGTGAGAACACAGAGACCGTGTTCTACAAAGGAAGGACTTGGTTACACATATGAAGCAACTACTTCAGGATAGAAAAACTTAGACCAGCTGGGTGACAGATTTGTCTTGGGGGGAACCCAATATGCTGAATCTTCAACCCCTCAGACAAAGGACAAACAGAAGATGAAAGCACCTCAACCCATTTATGGGATGCTATATTATGAGCGACTAAGGGGTATTTATAGGACTAGAATCATTATCTAAGCATCCCTAATCATATAAGGAATCAAATATATTTTATCCATAATTATTTTCGTCCATATATATTTTATATAGAATTTATTCTATCACTTACCATATAAGACATTCAATCTTAGATAAATTAGGATACGGATAACCACAACTAGATTTTATCCAAATACATTTATATCACACATAAAATATCTATTTTAATCATAAAATATAATATAAAGTTATCTCCTAATAACTTAATACAATAATAAATATTACTACCTCCGTCCCGCTATTACTGACACAGTTTCCTTAAATGGACGTCCCGCTATTACTGGCACGTTTCCTTTTTTGGAAATACTACCTATCATCTCTCTCCTACTTTACCATTTATCTCTCCTACTTTTTCTTACTTTATCATTTTCTCTCTCTTACTTTATCATCTTCTCTCTCTTACTTTATCATCTACTCTCATTCATCTTCTCTCTCCTACTTTATAATTTACCCATATCTCAATATTAATCATCTACTTTCTTAATTTCCGCGCCGAAGTGAAACGTGTCGGAAATAATGGGACGGAGGTAGAATATCCTTTTATGAATCCTAGTTGGTTTAGGAAATCCAAAATAAATATTCTTCTTTCCTTATAATTCTAACATGATTTCTAAATAAATAAACACATTCAAAATCCAAAATAATTTTACATAACAAAAATGATTTAATGACAAATAAGATAAATGATTTAATTTTTATTTTAATTTATAAGGCGCGACTTACAGAACTAAAACACTTGATAACATGCATGAATCGATATGCAATGCATTTTTTTGGTCCCGAGATTACGTTCAAGTGTAGAGGGGGGGGGGGGGGTGAATACACCTGAAAACCGATTTCTCAACTTAAACACGAATAGTCCTTTTCAGGATAGTGTCGTACTGAACAAGTTCAGCAGACCAGACAAGCTGTTCTGAATCGTGTGGCAGAGTGACTGACTCTACTGAGATCTACTAGCTGACTTAAAGTCAGAATTCAGTATCTTCCAAATGGAGTTCAGTAGTGCGGAATAGTGTAGGCCCAAATTCAGTAGAGTTAGGAAAACGTTTTTTTATCAAAACAGTTTCAGTTGATTAGTGCAGTCAGTTAAGTTTGCTGAAACTCAGTTGAATTATTTAAAGAATATTTTCAATATGAACAGTAAATCAATGCAACAGTTAAAAACAGAACACAAGACACAGAGATTTTTAAAGTGGTTCGGACACAAAAATCCTACGTCCACTGTCCCGAAAGATCTGGAAGCTATGTATTATACTGAGATAGTCTCAGTTGGTTTGTACGCTAGACAAACACTGGTCTTGAGATTTATACTGAGCAAGTCTCAATTTACAGGGTTATCAAACTAAGTGTTTGAAAAACTCTCCAACAGTGAATGAGTCATTTACAATAAGTTAGTTGTTAAACTTGACAGGCTTTGCAGGTGGAAAACTCGATAAGATTGTACATCTTTTTTTGGACTTTTTCTTATAATCTTATCATATGGTCTATATGTTATCTTGCTAGTATTGAAAAGCAAATGAGGTCAACAACTGCTTCCTTACTGTAATAGTCCTGCCTTTGGCTTAGAGTACAGCATTTTCTTTAGTTGTGTTTAAGAAAATTTTCGAGTGCTGATTTTAGGGGGGAACTTGATGTAAATTCAATAGTTCAGGGTGGAACTCGACACAGAAGTCATAGTTCAGGGGGCAGATTGTGTTAAGCTATTGATCTTGGACGAAGTTACCCTTCCAACCTATATGCGTGGTCGGAACATTGGTCGGATTGTTGCTACCTGAAACGAATTAAATAGTTTAGGGGATATGATACAAAATTTCATAATTCACGGGGTAAACAGAAAAATATCAATAGTTGAGGGGGTTTAGTACAATTAAACCTATTTTAAAAGTTGACGAAGGAGTCAAGTTTTTGGAAAACACACGTAATGCAGAACAAAAAAGTAAATAGAAACCTATTTGTATAAAGTTGTCAAAAAGAAGTTTGATGGAAATGACATTATATATTATGTCTAAACGGAATAAAATCCCACAACTTACACATTAGAGAAAATATTAGATAAAGACAACCTTAACAAATCTAATACTAATATGATGTACAACATATGCATACATATTCAAATCTATTTTTAGCTTTTCGAAGATCGAAACAACTACTAGATCAAACTTTTAATTGATGCGTAAAATATTTGATATTAATTGCGTGACGAAATATGATTACGCAATATTTTATTTATTTAATAATTAATCCCAGGCGCATTGTGAGAAATTCAGATGGAATTCTTGAATAGCTTATTTTTTTGAAGCCTGCACGAATCACGATTCCTTTGTGCTGCACTCCTATCTACACAAATATTTCCATCTTTTATATGTGCAAATGTATAACAAAAAAAAAATCACTATATATAACTATACTCCCAACGTATGAAAAAAAATTATAATGGATTAGATCAAACAATCACTAGCCTGAGTAAACATCTTAATAAAGAAATAAAAGATTTATTAAAACAAAAATCAAATCATAGATAAAGAAAACAGAAAATCCAAATAAAGGAAGCCAAATCTTTCACGGAAAGTCCCAAATCAAGAAGTTTACAAGGAAAAAGGAAAAGGATGGGTGATTGGACATAGTTGTATCATAACTTAATTCTTAAATAAAATACTAATAATACTTTTTTTTTAATTGACGAAGGAGTGAAGTCTTTTGGAAAAATACACGCAATAATTACCCTATTTGCTACTGTTACTACCAACAGTAATTTTACTGTTCCTACGTACCATAACAAATTTGTTTTTTTCCCCTACTTTTTTCTTGCGTTCATTTTTTGGCATCTCAATCAAACACCTTCTCGATTCCTCCATCCCATTTGAATCTCTACAACATGAACCCCACTCAACCTCCGACAGCCGAATCAGTCGAATTGAAGAGCTTCGATTATCATCTCCTGTCGCCCCTCTTCCTGTTGCTCCTCCGCCCAATGTTGCGGTGAAAAAATCAGGTAACTTTTTTCTTTCTTTCACAATTTCACAATTTCTTTTTTTTTATTCCTTGTTTTTAGCTTGTGCTCTAACCCAGAATCCGAGCTCGGACCCTTGTCCCATTTGTCTCGCTCCATTCAGTCAAGAATCCTATTTGGATCAATGCTTCCGTACGTTTCCTTGCCTTTTTTTTCTTCTGCGATTTGATTTCTGTTTCAATTAATTCAAAAACAAAATAGCTTTTTCCGACTCGATTTATACATTCCTGATGTATTTTCTCTGACGGAGTGGTATCTTGAGCCATCTCTTCGTATATTCTAGAACATTTGGTTTCCTTGAGTTAATTTGCAATTAATCCAGTGAAGAAATTGATTGTGCTTCTTGAAATTGAATTACCCGAGTACTGTTCAGCTTCAGCTTCTGTTTTTTTTTTCAGGCATTTTGTTGGAATTAGAAAATATAGGCTAAGTTGGTTTACTATTCTCTTCTTATTTGTACGTATCCATTGTGGAATTGGAATAGACATCAGGTTAATTATTTTGGCAGAGATTTCAAGATTGGACTTTTAATTTATAGTAATCTATTGAAATCGAAAAAGCTGCATGTCAGATGTTTTTTTTTAATCTCATTTCTGGCAAAACTGTGTCTGTTTTCATGGCCTTACTATAAACTGTCTTCATGAATATGCTGCTTTGGGACTTTATCTCGAATGATAAAGATATGTTGCCTCTTCAATTCTCCACTGATGTTTAAGCTAAACTGTTACAGATAAATTCTGCTATCACTGTATAGTAAAATGGATTAATATAGTTTCACGCGGGCAATCTTGTCAATCATCCTCACTGACTTGTCCCTTGTGCAAGGTTAGCTTTATGTTTTGGTTTTCATAATCTCATTTAGTCTAAGTCTTAGTTGATCAAGGATAGTTTAAATTATGTCCTTACGCCTATGTGCGCTTGAGGATGTAGTTATTTACTGTGGTGAGTTATTATCACCCTTGATACTTGTTCACTTTAATGAAATTGACCATGATACTCTCTTTGTGAAGAATAATCCTTATTGATGAAATTGTCTTTGGAAAACTAAAGTGGATGTGTCCTTGTTTCTTTGGGAAAGTGAAGATATTAGTATTTGTTAACTATTCCTATTGAATAACTTATAGCTGATCATCCCTCTTTTGGTACGGAATTCTTTTATCTATATTTGATTTGAATTTTTCTTCTGGAAATGTGTTTCATCTGAAGAGAATTTGTTGATTAGCATCTGAAATTTGATTATGATGTATGGATTACAACTTTATCCTGCAATTATCTCATGAAATCATTCACCATCACTGTCGCATGCGATAGAAGACTTGCTCTTTGTTTGGCCCTAGGCAACAACTTTTGATGCTATTTGATCTAAATAATAGTGTTTTAAGTGAAGAGTATGGTTCTTCTACAATTTATTCTGAATTTAATTAACTGTAAATGAAGGTTTTTCCTTACTTTCACGAGTGTATTTCGAAACAACGAGGTCTAGGACATTATAAAAGATTGGCCCTTTCCCTAACGATGAAGAGGATGATTCATTTTTTTACTTATTCTTGACTAGGAATGATCTGACATTATTTTTTTTTTTTACATTTATATGTAAATTTCAAACAAGTCACTTGATCAAGGTCTCAAATACAGTGTACAATAAAATGTTGATTTTTCCCTAAATGATGAATAAAATTATCCATTTTAATTATTGTGTGCTAAGAATTTGAAACTTGATCAATATCCCAAAAACTAGGCACATGGATTAAGCTATGGTGAAATAAGTGATTCATTTTTAGAATGGTGCTATCTGGGCATTTTTGTGCTAATTCATTATTTCAAATCTCTATTTTGTAAAAATTGTGCAATTGGCTATTCAGCTGATAGATTAGGTTAAAGCTTTCAAATTATTTTTCTTAATTCTTCATTTAAAAAAAATAGAAAACCTGCAATTTGAGGATAGTAATATTTAACTATAATGTTTAGGTGCTATCTTCTGTAAAAGTATCTTTTGTTGCATCATGAAATTTTTGTATGAAAATGAATAGTTTGACCAGAGTCAGCTAGCCGTGTTACTGGTTTCAAAGGTAGAAGTTATTATTCTTCTCCTCTCTATATTTTTTTAAAACTACCAGTCTACCACTTATCATTCGCATATTGATACTTGTATATATGGATTCTAGATAGCAATACTTTTGCATCATTTCTATCTAATGGTGTAAAACTTGTTATATGCCTTTTGATGTTCATATTACGTTGGAGTCTTTGCTACTTTGTTCGATACTTGTAGTTATGGTTCATGTTTGTATGAAATAGCTGATACATACTTTTTGGTTTCTATTTTGTTGAGGCACAAAGAATAACAACCACCATTTGGGATTTTCTTTTTCATTTGGGATATTTAGGACTTATTATTTGGCTGAACTTAATGATTCATTATTATATGTTTGGCTTCTAGGAGCTTATCAACTTTTTGATTTACCGGAGGATTCAAACTGCGTTCTACCTTATTCGATGAGAATTCTTTTTCATTCTTTTTTTTTATCTTCTCCTATGCTCTGCCCAACTTTTTTCTCACAGCCTACTCGAGTTCAACTCCATCTACATGTTGTGCGGATGCAGATTCTTCATTTTTCTTGGCAGATAATGCTGATTTTATTGGATGATAAAAAAATAGCTTAAAAGTGTATGTGAAGCAAATATAGTAGGATTTAGATAATTGCTCTTATCTGCTATGGACTAAATAATAGCTTGATCCTAAATTTGTTTTTACATCTTTGAATGTAATTAAGAAAATGCATTTTATGAAATCCTCTTTTGGATGGAATATGAGATTGCTTTGTGCAACTCTCAATGCCTTAAGCCACCCAATCATACCTGTAAGTTGTTGATCGGAATAGAATTGGATGTGCCGCATTTGGTTGGTTGCCCGAAGGGCTATCTGATCCGATCAACTGCTTAGGTCTTACGACGAAAGATGTTATGAATTTTTCAACTGATATTTCAATATAGAAAGATCTCCATATTTCTTCACCGCTCGCATTATTTTCTTGAAAATATATTCTATCACCGTGGAACACTTTAAAATAAATAATGTTTACCATTCTATGATTCACACAAACCCTCTAGGCTAAGAGCTCGTACTAACATCGAATACGAAAGCACCGGAATCAATAGCAACCTCTTCTGCGGTGCTTATTCCCATAGCAGACTCAATAGCTGCGATTATGGATTCAATTGCTAAGAGTTGGACACGGCAAAAGCATTGCTTTACGTAACCGACTAACTCGAAGGTAGATTAACTAGAATGTACATAATATTTTGAAACATATATGTATATTTTCACTCTTAGGATACTTTATCAAGAAACAGTGTATGTCTACTACCTCTTTTGGAATAACTATTGTACATGTGCTTAGTTTACTGAACTTAGACTCAAAATCTGTTCATATTTTGTTTGCATAATTCAAACTAGAATTTGATGCTTAGTATATTTAATTGCAGAGGCACATGGCCCTTCCAGTTTAGATTTTTTTCCATTTTACATAACATTGCCATCACAAAATATTTACATTATTTACTTAGTTCATATAAGGTTCAAATTTGAATTATCTACGTTAAAAAAGAAATTTGATTAAATTTTTGTGGAAGAACTATTATACCTGTATTTCTTATGACAATTGTTCGCAAGTCTATCACTATATAATATCTAGACAAGATATATTTTCCACTAAAGCAAATATATCATTTCACATATTTATCTACTAAATCATTCTTTACATTGTCCTTCGCAAAAAAAATATGTAACATATTTTCAGCCAGGCACCGCGCTAGCGCGGTGGGAATTTTCTAGTAAAGAATATAAAAACATATTACAACGTTGTGAAAAAGAAGTTTGATAGAAATGACATATGAAGTTGCACATTTCTAAATTCGATCATAACTTTCACACTAAGATAAGTGTTGGTCCGGAGACGATAGTCAGGTGTAGAGGGGGGGGGGTGAATACACCTGAGCACAGTTTCTTTTCTCAGAACGTGAAGGGCAGTTGAGTTGTAAGTTGCAACTGACGAACAGTGCCAAATAGTAACCTTCGATCGCGTGTCAGAAGTGTGCCAACTACTGAGCTCTCCTATTGACTTTTGTCAGTACTTGAAACTCAGTCGGAGACTTAGTGCGGATAAGAATGTGGGGCCCGGAGATTCGTCTCAGTTTGAAAATGTGATTTTCACAAGTCAAGTAGTTTTGGCTAGTGCGCTTTTAAGAATACATTTTATGCAAAGATATGATTTTGTAACAGTTTGTATGCAATGCAATAAAACAGTAGATAACACAAGCAATTTTTAACGTGGTTCGGATACGCAAGATCCTACGTCCACGGTCCTGCCGAACAGGAGGTCTTGTTGATTTATCTGAGCAAGCCTCAGCAAGGAATCTGTGCGCTGGACAGACCCTTCTAAGTTATAGTCCTTAGCGACTTTACAATTCAAACCTAAGTTTGAAAGGGAGGGGATAATCTCCAACTAGGAAGGAGTTCTTACAGTAAGAACAATCACTAAAAGTGAACTCCTTCGAATTTCTAAGCTATAGATTTGGCAATGAGCTTAGCTAGAGAAGAGGGATCTAAAGAACTCTAGAGAGGAGAACTAATGATATTCTATTGGGCAAGTTCTTCGCTGGATTGATCTTGAATGCGCTAGAGTTGTTCGAAAGCTTGAGCGTTTTTCCCTTGATATCCCGTGCGTGAAGCTCGGATTTCTTCTCTATTTATAGTTGTGACCTAGGCATATGTCCGTTGGAGACGACGATGCCACGTGTCACAAGCTTCCAAAGAAAACGGCCATAAATTCGAATTGTTGCAGCAGAGCAGTTGACACTGTACATGAGAGCAGCTTTAGTTGGTCAGAGCAGATAAAGCGTCGTCGGCTTCTCATTGGTCGAGGTTTGTGGTAGGTGAGATTGTGTCAGACATCGGAGTTGACTCTCCCTAATCCTCGTATGTCTTCTGCTGACTTTCGAAATGACTTGAACAACTGGGTCGTTTCCTGTAGGATACAGTAGACTTTAAGCAATCTCTGTCTTCTTCGTCTGAGTCGGCTGACAAGAGATATTCTCTTGAGTATGGTCAGCTGATGACTGCGAAGGTACTGAGCTTGTATAGAGTTCTTCTGCTGATGTCTGTCAGCTGATGAGATGTCTTCTACTAAGGCGAAGATCAGCTGATGACTTAAGAATGCAAGCAATTACACTGATGACGTGAGGTTCTGGAAAGTAACTTCGACAGAAGATCAATCCAACATTTTACCCCGTACAGGACATAGACACAAAGATAAATACATAAAAACAGTCTAACCTATACATCAGCTAATCCTTTCAAGATACTACACTACTGATATCAGCTAGGTTTTGGGATATTCAATTCCATAGTACTACTATGATTTCCCCCAATATTATTTTAAGCACTAACAGCTGAATACCATCTACTGACTCATAACCCAACAATTTCCCCTAATTGATGATGCCAAAACCTCTATAAAATATAAAGAAAGGATACTAAACTACTGACATAGATAGACTTCAGTAAACTGAATCAGTTAGCCTTAAGAGTTCAGCAATGAGAGATAGGCAAAACACAGAGAAAACGGTTATGTGAGTGTGTGTCACATCACTTCAGTGATCAGTTGTGATAACGAAAACACAACCAAGGGCTGTAAGACAATGAGTAATTGTCTGGCTAGAAATAGGAACTGATATATATAGACATGAAGATTACAAGGTTCCTATCTCTATTACAAAATAAATACTAAGAAGATAATTGATGACGTCTGAATCTCTTGGTTCTGCTCCTGAAATCTGCAGACCTATCAGCTGGAGGTTCCAACCCATAGTATTTATAGATCCTTGCGCGCAGAGTTTGAATTTCCTCGAGATCAGCAGGTAGATCAGAACTAAGGTTATGATGATAAGCAGCTGCCTCGATCTCATCTTCTATCTCCTTCGTGCATAGCACGCCACGAGTAGTCCTCGGAGGAGGGATGCGTCTGAATGCTGGAGCTCTGAGGGCTATCTTCTCTCTTTCCATTATCAGTTGAAGCTGATCTCTGAGCTAGGCATTATATTGATGAAGGAACTCATCAAATAGCTGATCAACTGGTATCCCAGATGGATAGAAACCCCACACATAGTATCCCTTGATAAATTCCTCCTTAAGTTCCTCCTATTGCTCATTCAGCTCTGCTGGCACCCATCTGTCTACATGAGGAGTAGGAGCTTTCTTAATATAAGGTGCTCTGGGTGCTCCTCTCCTATAATACTTAGAAGACCTCGGGATCTGCCTTTTCCAATCCACTACTGGCTCGCTGGCTATCTTATCTGTCAGTTCAATGATCTTAGCCAGGTCGGCCAATTTTTTCTTCTCTCTGAGACCCGCTGATCTAGCATCTCCTCTTCAGAGATTTAATCCCTTCGGCGTGGCCTCCCAAGTGGCTCTATCCTCGGCCTCTTGCTCAGGTGTAAGAGTGGGAGTGTAAGAACTCTGAGCTAAGGGCAGGACTTCAGTAGAGGAAGCTTTGGCAAGCTCCTCCTCAGCCTTCTTCTTCTGTTCATCCAGTAGCTGCTTGGCTTTTTCTTTGGCAATTTTTCCAACAGGCTTCCTGGGCTTCTTTGCCTTTTTAATTTCTGCCTCGAGTTGCTGCTCGTAGTTCAGTTAATCTTGCAGCTTCTGAGCAACTCGCTGATCGAACGCCTCCTGCTCCGCTTTGGATTTAAACTTAGGCGCCGGGGAAGATGGAGGAGTGGCTTCAGTTGTAATCTCCTTCCCCGGCCTTTGCGGTGGCAGTGGCTCGTCCTCCTGCTCGAGAAATCGAGCAATTTCTTTGATGTGCTGAGCTGATGAAGCAGTTGCTGGCTCAGTCACAGTAGTTGTTGTTTGGACTTCTGGGACTTGGATATTTTTGGGAGGGGGTACTCCAGAACTGGTTCCAGCCTGAATAGCTGAACCTTCCCCCTGATTTCCTTCCCCCTTATTAATAACTTGGACTTCTGGGCTTTTCTCCACCTTAGCATGTTCCTCCTCAGCTGTTCATCTTTCTCGGCTTCTTCCCCCTTTTTGGCATCATCAGCCAGGGAGAGGAGAGTACGGATGGCTGTCACCTCCTTATCCAAATTGAAGCATAGATTCTTGATGAGGGTGGCGGTGGATTCGAAGTCTTTGACTACATCGCAGTATTGCTCCCATTCCTTCTCCTGATCAGCTCTAAATTGTTTGAGTTGGGCTGCGGACTCCTATCTGAGTTTTAGCAGAGACTGATCATGAGATTATGTCATCTCCTTCTGAATTTCTTTGAGGGCCTCCGCCTGTTGTTGTAAGGTTTTCGCCTTATCCTGGAGAAGGCCACTCTATTCCTTTCATCCATGGTGGCTTGGACTGCCGCAAGGCCCTAAGTCAGCTGCTCAGAGAATGACTTCTGCTGAGATATTAGGAGCTGTTGACTCTGAGCGGCTAAGTCTGCCTTCTGAGCTGCAAGGGCGGTCTCAACTACCTCCTGAATGTTGACAGAAGGAGTAGGAGTTTCGGAGACCTTCTGCATCCCTTGAGCGAGTCGGTCAACTTTCTTAGTCTGGGCCTTAGTGTACTGAGCCCATTTGAGATGAACGTCTTTTGCAAGGAGACGATTTTTGTCTCCCTGCCGCCGGATGGCTTTGTTGACTGACTTAGAGGTCACGGAACCTATAGGTTTGATCTGATAACTGCTGGTTCCGAACCTTTGCTCAGATGTCGTGATCTGTTGCGCTCGACTCGGCTTCGAGGCAACTGGGGCATCACCTGATATGGAGGGTGGTGGTGATCGGCCCTGTTCGCGGGGAGTGATACCCTCAGCAGATCCTCCCAAATCTGCATCCTTGGGTGGCGCCTGATCCATGTCGTCATCATCATTGTTATCGTTGTTGTCGTCATGATGCGATGGAGGCGAAGGGTTGTTGTCTGGTGCTGAGGATTCCAAGCTTAAGAGATAAAGCATTGCAACACGCAAATCCTCGAAGGAGGCTAGATCAGCTGGTTCCCCGAACCCTATTGCTGATTGCAAGCTCTGCTCTTCGATAAGCAGGGACAGAGCTGACTGAGTCCTGATCAGATCTTCAAGGATATCCCAGCTAAGGAATCTCAGCAGCATTTGTGTCCTAGCCCTTATTGCAATATCCACCAAATCCTCATGCTCAGTGATCTCAGGGATCTGAGCACTAACTTCTCCTGTGGCTCGGAGACGGGTGGAATGCATGGTTGTCCACTCTGAGGAGGTTTCCTCAGTCGGTACTCCAGTGTCCGACTGAGTCTCTTCGGAGCTGATCCGCTGGACTTTCTCCTTCAACGTGGCACCTTCAATGTCGGTGTCCGCGTCTAGAATGGGTTCCTCCTGAGTGGGTGGAGGAGAGGTAGGTTTTGCTGGTTTTGCTGGAACCTCAGAAGGTCCAGTCTTACTGAGCCTCTTCCTCTTAGGCGGGTCGGCACGAGGGGGCAAGTCGGAAGTGACTCTTTTTTGCTCAGGCGGCCCTCGCCCGATGGATATCTCAGCAGCGGCTCTTGTCTTGAACTTTATGAGCTTGATGTCGAAGTATCTCGCATCAGCAAAGGCTCAGTGATCCGATACTGATTCTTCGATTAGTACGGATAACTTTGTCCCGTACAACAGCTTTCCCATACTTATAAGTCTTCTCTCACCAGTGGGCGTTGCTGCGAACTTCTGAGCCTGAGCTTTAAGCTCGGCTACATAGTAGTCAGTCCAGTTAACTCTGACTCCATCATCTATTATCATCATCAGCTGTATGCGGGGCTTGGATAGCTGATCATATGAACCGGCTGAGCTCGTAAGAATGTGGGAAACAATATACGCAAGCCCTCGGTACTCTGGTAGGAGCAGATTCTTCGGCAGAGCTGTCTTGAAGACTACGTCGTCCCTGCCACAGAACTTCTGGACATAGGAGTTAATTTCCTTCTGCTTATATCCACTTTGAGAGACTCCGCACGCTGGGAGATCAAAGGTCAGCTCCACGGCGGTTCTGATATTGATGACGTGTTCACTAGCATCCCAAGATTGAGGGACAACTTCCTTCATGTATGAGAAATTGGATTCCTCCACCCCTGTATCTTCTAAGGTTCTCCAATTGTAATAAACTTCTGCAACTTGTCTGGGCAAATATGCTCTGGGTTGCTTCGAGACAAGAAACTCCAGTCCGGATGCTTCGAGAGCCGTGAAGACGGGCTCAAGATATGGAAGATCAGCTTGGTGTAACGCCATCGTCGGCTCGAACTGGATTTGAGACTTGATGATATCATCAATTTACGGTGGGGTCATTACCGTCGCCATGAATATCTGCAAAAAACTCGTTAGCATTTGAAAATAGAGTAAGTTAGTATGAGTTTAAGCAGGATTCAAGAAATTATCGAATAATGAAGAGCTTTGAGAAAACAAATGCAGAGCAGTTAAGGTTTTGAGAAACTGAACGATGAGAAAAAAAAGCTCTAGAGATTCGAAAATGGCGAGAAGTGTGGTTAGAGATATAAGCGAGAGATTTTATAAAATTTGCATATCATGCGGTTTCAATCGAACGGCTGAAATTTAATCTCACGTTTAAAATGACGGTTGTGATTTGATGTTATAAAATGAATAATTACACAAGCCGCCTCTAACCTAGACCCACGTAGGCATATGCGCAGTTAAGGTAAGTTGAGAAGACATGCATTAAATGCGCTGCAGGCAGCATTAAAGTCTAAGTCTGTTAAATGAAAATGGTTTCCTACTGACTCATCCTTAAAAGATTAATGGCGGGAAATAAATGCTCATTAACTACTGAGTGCAAGCGACTGATATAATAAATGCGAGCATGCTTCTGATAAAATTAAGTATATTAAGACTGCGCAAACCTCTTCAGCTGGACTTTTACGATCAGCTAGTTACTCTTAAGACTTAGGAGGACAGTTGATGTGCTGATGACCACATTCCCCCTTACTGTGTACAGTTTGATTCTCCCGACTGAATCATTGTACTGAGTCTTTGACCTATCATACTGACTCTACTCAGTAGGTTCCAGTAGACCTAGCTCAACTGATAATTCTCTAAATCTGTTCTCAGCTAGTGGTTTGGTCAGTATATCTGCCCTTTGCTTGTCAGTATGGATTTTCTCCATTCTGGTATCCTTCTTCTCGACATGGTCTCTAATGAAGTGGTGTCGAATATCCACGTGCTTGCATCTCATATGGAGAACTGAATTCTGAGTTATAGCAATAGCACTTGTGGAGTCACAGTAGATGGGCACTTCATCCTGAGATATACCATAATCTCACAGTTGTTGTCGAAGCCAAAGGATCTGGGCACAGCAACTTCCAGCAGCCATGTACTCACCTTCAGTAGTGGACGTTGGCACTGAATGTTGTTTCTTTGAAAACCAAGATATTAGCTTGCTACCGAGGAACTGACATGTTCCAGAAGTTGACTTTCGATCTATCCCGCATCCTGCATAATCAGCATCAGAATAACCTGTCAGTATTAGATTATCATCAGTAGGATACCATAACCCTGCGTCAGGTGTTCCTTTTAGATATCGCAGAATCTTCTTTACTGAGTCTAGATGACTTCGCTTGGGATCCGCTTGAAATCTTGCACGTACACCTACAGCATAAATTATATCAGGTCGGCTAGCTGTTAAGTATAATAAAGAACCAATAATAGCTCTATAATCAGTAGAGTTAACAGAAGCTCCCTCTTTATCTAGATCGATTTTGAAATTCGTATTCATGGGGATTTTGACTGGCTTGCTTGAGTCGCAGCCGAATCTTTTGAGAAGATCTCAAGTGTATTTGGCTTGATTGATGAAAATTCCTTCAGGTGATTGCTTTACTTGAAATCCAAGGAAATAGTTCATCTCTCCCATCATGGACATCTCGAATTTCTCCTTCATCATTTTCTCGAATTGTTGACATATACTCACGTTTCTGCAACCGAAAATGATGTCATCCACGTAGATTTGCACCAGTAGGATGTCATCTCCTGACTTTATGTTGAATAGGGTGCGATCTACTGTCCCCTTCTGAAAACCTTTCTGAAGTAGAAAGTCTGATAGGGTATCATACCAAGCTCTGGGTGCTTGTTTTAACCCATACAGAGCTTTCCTGAGTCTATACACCTGATGTCCCTACTGAAAGCCGGGCGGTTGTTCCACATAGACTTCTTCATTCAGTACGCCGTTCAAAAAAGCTGACTTTACATCCATCTGATATACTTTGAATCTTTGATGCGTTGCGTAAGCTAGGAATAGACGAATGGCTTCCAATCTGGCGACTAGAGCAAATGTTTCATCAAAGTCGATTCCTTCTGCTTGACAGTATCCTTTGGTAACTAGTCTAGCTTTGTTTCTGACAATGACGTTGTTTTCATCACGGTTGTTCTTGAAGACCCACTTAGTACCAATCACGTGTTGATGTCTAAGTCTGTCAACAAGCTCCTAAACTTCATTTCTAACGAACTGGTTCAACTCTTCTTTCATGGCGATGATCCAGTCAGCATCGTTGAGTGCGTCCTCTATTGACTGAGGTTCTTCTAAAGACAAGAAACAAGAACAGAGTGAGCTTTCTCCTTGACTTAATCTAGATCTTGTCCTTATAGTTGCTGATGGATCTCTTATAATAAGATCTGAAGAATGAGCGTCGAGCCATGAACGTCTGAGTCTGGCTTCTTCTTCTGATACTACTTCTGCACAGTCAGTAGGTGTGTTAGGTATTTCAGTTGTACTGTTCTGTGATTGCAGTAGTTCAATAAGAAGGTTAGGATCTACTGAGTTTCCAGGTTCAGGAGCATTTAGCTCAGGAACAGTATTTGTTCCCCCTGAGTTTATATTCTCAGTAGAGGTCTCAGTTACCACTGGGGCTTCCTCATCGACCGTTGTTACCTGTTGTTGATTCTGTTCAGTAGAATCAACCAGGTCAGCTACATCGCCTGTTGGCTGAGTCTGAATTTCTTCATCGTCTGACTCATCATCCCAACAATGCTGGATCTTTTCAGCTTTGTCATTTAGTGCGAGATCCTGTAGCTTGCTGCTGACATCTTCACTATTTGTGTTTGTAGTTTTCCTGTCCTCAGTAACAAACTCATCAAAAACAACATGAGGGCTTTCCTCCACGCAAAGGGTCCGATAGTTAAAGACTCTGAAGGCTTTACTGACTCGAGAGTATCCTAAGAATACTCCTTGATCAGATTTGCTATCAAAGACCTTCAACTGATCTTTCCCATTATTGTGGATAAAGCAAGGACAGCCAAAGATACGAAAATGAGAAATAGAAGGAATTCTCCCTTTCCATAATTCGTAGGGTGTCTTCATGTGTTGTTGTGTAAGTAGTGAGCGATTCTGAGTGTAGCAGGCTGTGTTAGTAGCATCTGCCCAGAACTTTGAGGGTAGTCCAGAGTCTGCTAGGAGCATTCTTGCTGCTTCATTAAGTGTTCTGTTTTTGCGTTCAGCAAGTCCGTTCTGCTGAGGGGTGCGAGCTGCTGATGTTTCGTGCTTAATTCCCTCCTTTTCGCAGTACTCTTTAACTACTGAGTTGAGAAATTATGTTCTTCTGTCTGAGCGAATTCTCTGTATCTTGATGTCCTTTTCCATACTGAGCTTTTTCAGCAGTTTGGGCAACTCAGTCATGACATCAGATTTGTTGGCTATGAAGATGACCCATGTATATCTCGAGTAGTCGTCAATAACGACGAGGGCATACTTCTGGCCTCTTATAGTCACTGGAGAGACTGGCCCGAATAAGTCCATGTGTAGCAGCTGAAGGATTCCATCAGTGGAAGGTGACGGAATAGGTGGATTGCTACTCTTTGTCTGCTTTCCCTTCAAACACGCCTCACAATTCCTGTCTTTGATAAACGATTTGTTGGGCAGTCCTCTGACTTTAGAGTTCTTGGCTAGCTTGTTCATAGTCTTGAAGTTCAGGTGGCTGAGTCTCTTGTGCTACAGCCATCCTGCCTTGTCACTGGATTTCGTCTGTGCGAGTAAGCAAGCCTCAGGTTCTGCGGTTTTCCAGTTTGCAACGTAAATATTCTTCCTCCGCGAACCTGATAACACTGTTTTCCCTGTAGATTTATCAACAATATCACAGAAACCAGCGTCAAAGATAACTCTATTCGATTGTCACGCGGAATTGGTGACGGAAAGGAGATTATGTTGAAGTCCTTCAACATATGTTACTCTTGAGGCCGAGGCGGTCCCAATATTCGGTGTTCCGTATCCCCTTGTGTAGCCTTTAGAGTTGTCACCAAACTCAGCGCGGACCATCTTCGTGTATGTAGTTGGTCAGCAGGCTCTTTTGATAAGTTATGTGTCTCGAGCAGCCGCTGTCCACAATCCAAGGGTCCTTATGCACCTGCAAAACAAAAACATTTTTAGGTACCCTTTGGTTCAGTTGGGTCCTTACATGTTAGTGGGTGATTTCGGAACCCTGATCTGTCTAGGGACCTTAGAAGTCTGAGACTTCTTCTTCTGAACCTTGTCAGCCTTCTTCTCCACAGGACTTGGAGATACTGACTTTCTGATGACTTTGGGTTCAGCAGCTTTCTTCTTCTGAGGCTTTGTATTCCTCCTGACCCTGGACTCATAGTAGTACGAACCATATTGAGCTGGTTGTTCATACAGTGGTTCCTTGTACTGCTCTGCCCACTTGACCTTCTTGGTTCCCCCTGAGTTTGATCGTGGTGTCCTAGGGCTGGAACCTTTGGTCAGTTGCTTCTTGTTGCTCAGCTGAGGTGCAACTATCTTCTATTTATTCTTCGCCTGAGGTATTGAGTCAGTAGTCTGAACTTTACCTCTGACGAACCTATCCGCCAGCAGTTCTGAGCTTTTTGACGTTGAAGTGGAAGCTTCGTGAGTATAGCCAAGTCCTTCTTTCATGGTTATTGGCCTTTGAACTCTAAGCATGCTTTCCAACTTCTCCTTAGCTCCTACGTATTGTTCAGTCATCAGTCCTCGCCAAACTTCATCACTTCTCCGAAGTGATTCATAGTCCTTTTCAACTCCTGCGAGCTTCTGACTGAGTTGGGCTATTTCAGTCTCTTTCTCATAATTGTTCTTGGTCAGAACTGATATCTGAGTTTCTTGAAGCTGAGACTTAGTCATAAGAGATTTAATCTCTTCCTTGAGTCTCACAACAAGATTCTCAGACTCAGTAGAGACTTGACAATCAGAAGAAAGTCTCTGATTCTCAGCCTTTACCTGTTCCAGTTCCTGAATGGTTCTGCTGAACTCTCTGCTCAGCTGAATCTACTCCTCTAGTAGATCATCGTAGGCTTGTACCACATCTAGAGGCTCATCTATGACCGAGCACGTGTCGTGTGTGCTGGTGAAGAAGAGGTTATATTAAGTTTAGAATTTACCTTAGCCTCTCCTCCGGCCATCGGACAGTATTCTGCAGTTGACTCAGGATTTGTTTCTCCGATCTCAACGGCGACGAAGGCAGCTTCATCCTCAGAGGAGTACATGAACGTATCTTCCTCGATTGAGTCATCGGATATCTCTCCGGCAATATAGGCCTGCCTCCTACGGGCAAATTTCTCGCGTCTGACCTGTCGTTCTGCTCTTTGAGCAGCTGAGAGTTCGGGACATTCGTACTGATAGTGTCCCTCCTTCTTGCAGTTGTAACAGACAGATGATCTGCTGCTTTTTCCAGCTGACTCTTTGGATGGACTCATAGCAGGTTCTGTGTTCCTGCAGTCAGTAGAAGGTTTAGATTCTTCCCTTTTTCGAAAATCTTTCTTACCTGAGGGAGAATCTCTGTTGTATTTCTTCAGCTTTCTGACTCTCTCCATTTCTCTTTTATATTTGAGAGCCATAAGCGCAAGTTGGTCAGTAGCAGATGTCTCAGAGGACTTTGTTTCTCTTTGCGGCTCTTGCCTTCTTTGGAAGAAATGGGTTCGACTCCAGTTTTGCTTACTGTTGCTTTGAAAGCATGGTCAATCTGAGTGTCAGCTGGAGCACTGGAACATCGTTGGGCTAGACTGTGCTCAAATTCCTCTGTTTTTAATTCTGAAAAGACAACATCAGGAGTTAGAGCATTAAGATCAGAGCGACGTAAATAAGTAGCAAATGGAAGCCACTTCTGTCGAGGTAGCGCTCTTAAGATCTTGGTGTTCATCTCTTTGTTGGTGAACGTCCTCCCCAGTCCATTGATCACATTGATCTGGTTAGTAAATCTGACACTTAGCTCGTCAATGGTTACATTGGACTCCATGGCAAATGTATCAAACTTCTGAAGCTCTAATTCAAGCTTATTCTCTTTGATCTGCAGGGTTCCTTGGCTCAGTACAGCCAGGGCATCCCATAGTTCCTTTGCTGTCTTGCAGTCTTGCACCCTCCCGAGGTGAGAATCACTGAGCGTAGTCAGGATTGCATTCCGCGCAACTCGGTCGAAGTTGTGCAGCTTTTTCTCTTCTGGTGTGAAGGTAGATTTTTCTTTGGCAACCTTAGCACCAGTCTGTGCTCCTACGCCTCCCACAGTGGCAAATTATACGTTGTCGATCATGGGAATGATGGGTCCTGTCTCAAGGACGTCCGTCATGCTGTCATGCAGCGATGTGAGGTGTGCTTCCATTCTCACACGTCATACCGTGTAGTTCTCTACTGAGAACATCGGTACCATCCGAATACCTGACATATCAGTCATTATGGGTAAGAATATAAGGATGAATGAAGAGATGCTTGTGCAGTGAAAAAAGTTTTCAGGATCTGTTCGAGAAGACCAGTAGTTCAGAACCGGTGATCAGAAGAATACCCTCGCTCTGATACCAGTTGTTGGTCCGGAGATGATAGTCAGGTGTAGAGGGGGGGGGAGGTGAATACACATGAGCACAGTTTCTTTTCTCAGAACGTGAAGGACAGCTTAGCTATAAGTTGCAACTGACGAACAGTGCCAAATAGTAACCTTCGATCGCGGGTCAGAAGTATGCCAACCACTGAGCTCTCCTACTGACTTTTGTCAGTACTTGAAACTCAGTCGGAGACTTAGTGCGGATAAGAGTGTGGGGCCCGGAGATTCGTCTCAGTTTGAAAACAAGATTTTCACAAGTCAAGTAGTTTTGGCTAGTGCGCTTTTAAGAATACGTTTTATGCAAAGATATGATTTTGTAACAGTTTGTATGCAATGCAATAAAACAGTAGATAACACAAGAAATTTTTAACGTGGTTCGGATACGCAAGATCCTACGTCCACGGTCCTGCCGAACAGGAGGTCTTGTTGATTTATCTGAGCAAGCCTCAGCAAGGGAATCGTTATTTGGACGGACCGCTTCTAAGTTATAGTCCTTAGCGACTTTACAATTCAAACCTAAGTTTGAAAGGGAGGGGATAATCTCCAACTAGGAAGGAGTTCTTACAGTAAGAACAATCACTAAAAGTGAACTCCTTCGAATTTCTAAGCTATAGATTTGGCAATGAGCTTAGCTAGAGAAGAGGGATCTAAAGAACTCTAGAGAGAAGAACTAATGATATTCTATTGGGCAAGTTCTTCGCTGGATTGATCTTGAATGCGCTAGAGTTGTTCGAAAGCTTGACCGTTTTTCCCTTGATATCCCGTGCGTGAAGCTCGGATTTCTTCTCTATTTATAGTTGTGACCTAGGCATATGTCCGTTGGAGACGATGATGCCACGTGTCACAAGCTTCCAAAGAAAATGGCCATAAATTCGAATTGTTGCAGCAGAGCAGTTGACACTATACATGAGAGCAGCTTTAGTTGGTC
The DNA here is from genome assembly GCA_028984105.1 of Lavandula angustifolia. Lineage (NCBI taxonomy): Eukaryota > Viridiplantae > Streptophyta > Magnoliopsida > Lamiales > Lamiaceae > Lavandula > Lavandula angustifolia. The sequence goes on from CM054808.1 coordinate 11,228,812, forward strand.
ACAGCAGATAAAGCGTTGTCGGCTTCTCATTGGTCGAGGTTTGTGGTAGGTGAGATTGTGTCAGACATCGGAGTTGACTCTCCCTAATCCTCGTATGTCTTCTGCTGACTTTCGAAATGACTTGAACAACTGGGTCGTTTCCTGTAGGATACAGTAGACTTTAAGCAATCTCTGTCTTCTTCGTCTGAGTCGGCTGACAAGAGATATTCTCTTGAGTATGGTCAGCTGATGACTGCGAAGGTACTGAGCTTGCATAGAGTTCTTCTGCTGATGTCTGTCAGCTGATGAGATGTCTTCTACTAAGGCGAAGATCAGCTGATGACTTAAGAATGCAAGCAATTACACTGATGACGTGAGGTTCTGGAAAGTAACTTCGACAGAAGATCAATCCAACATTTTACCCCGTACAGGACATAGACACAAAGATAAATACATAAAAACAGTCTAACCTATACATCAGCTAATCCTATCAAGACACTACACTACTGATATCAGCTGGGTTTTGGGATCTTCAATTCCATAGTACTATTATGATTTCCCCCAATATTATTTTAACCACTAACAGCTGAATACCATCTACTAACTCATAACCCAACAATAAGCACAAACCTTAACAAAACTAATTTACAACTGATTCAGAATTAAGAAAAGAGGGACTATGGGTGAATCTACAAATCTCGGATTAAAAGGGAGGAAGATCTTTAAATTTTTGGGGAGCGAAATAAATTCTTTTTTCAAAAAATATGTATAAAATGCAAGTTTCTGCACGAAATGGGCCCCTTGAATCTCCCTTTAAAACAAGGTCAAAAGTAGGGGTGAAAATGGATCGGATATTATCCGCCCAATCCGGAGCCGGATCCGAGTATCCCGTCGGATACGGGTTCGAATCTGGATAGCCTAAATCAGATACGGATTCGAATTCGGATTTCACATTATTCGCCCGTATCCGATCTTTCCCGTATTTAATCGGATATTTCCCAGATTATGAATTCGGATATTTCCAGAATTATGAATTTGGATATTCGAATTATTTAATAATTAATTTTTTAATATAATAATAAATTAAGATTAAAAAAAGATATTAAAAAAAATATTAAGTGCATCTATGGTTATTGTTAGGTATTTTATGTTGAATTTTGGAATTTTTTCGTACTTTCTTGATCCTAAAAATTATGTTGTTCATAATGGATAGTATATTAACTATAGTTTGCATTAAAACTTCTATTAAATATTGTATACGTGATTTTTTCATGTGTTGCAATCACAAATAGATGGTTATTTATTAATCATATTATCTGATTATTGTTATTCGAATTCGATCCGAATTCATCATATATCCACCCTGTATTCGTATCCCGAATATTCCGAATCTGTATTTGTATCCGGCCTTCCCGTATTCGACTCCGAATTGAGAAAAAAATATGGAACAAAATATGGGAAGAGCACTATCCGTCTGTATTCGACTTGTTTTCACCCCTAGTCAAAAGCTTCAAAGCTGATGAGAAAAGGCAAGCAAATGAGGTTGAAATTTATGAAACATTATACTCCATTCATCTCATTATTAGTGGAGACCTTTTTCAATTTGGTCGTTCCACTATAAGTGGCAACGTCTCAAATTTAAAAAAAGTTACCACCTCTTTCCTATTTTATCATTCCATCTCTCATACTTTATCATTTACTCTCATTATTATACTTATTTCTCTCATACTTTATCATCTTAACTTAATTATTTTATCATTTATTTTCATTATCTCACTCATCTTCACTCTACTACTATCTCATTATTACAGTCACTTTATCTCTTTCTTACTTTATTATCTACTTTTCTCTCATACTTTATCACCTATTTTCTTAATTCATGTGCCAAATAGAAATTTACCACAAATAATGGTACGGAGAGACTAATGCAAGTGGTATTTACCGACTTTACAATTCTACTTGAGTGAAAAGTGGATGTGACTTCGACATTATATATATATATATATATATATATATATATATATAGGTGCGGATCCCATAAGAAGGAAGCTTAAGATAGGAAATAAGAAGGATTTATAACCATAGATTCTTATCTAATGAATGGTTAAGATTAATATTAGTTTTTATTTTTTGTAAAAAAGTAATATTAAGAAAATGACAATTTGGGCATGAAAAATTTGCATATTTAAAACCCTTCATAACTCCTCCCTCAAAACAAGGAAACCCTTGGAGAGAAATAATTAGAATTTCATGTTTTTCCAAAAAAAGATTCATAGAAGATTTTGGACCAGATTTTCGAATTTCAAATACAATTAATTTTCTTAAGTCAACAATATTATGTTTCCATATGAATGACATTATCCATAATAATTACATTGAACATATTAAAACATATGTGTTTAAATATGCATATCAAATGAAATAATTGTGCATATTATCTAGTTTAGCACTAGTACATTATGTGATACAAAAAAAAAAATCACAATATTTAATGTATATAGATGAATAGTATCATGCATAATTATGTTTAAATTCATGCATATTTATACATTGATGAACCAAAATATTAATTCACTATTTCTACAATAATGTAATTGTGATCTAATAGTTTAGGAAAAATTGTGTTAAACCCCCTCATCTATTGTCCTACGTGGGAAGTGCCCCCTTAGCTATTAAATGGAGTCATGTCCCCTCCCAACTATTGTTATATGTGCAATTTGCCCCCTCCATTATATAATCCATTAAAAATAACGGCTCTCTATCTCAAAATCTCTCAAAATGTTATTTATCTCTCTTGATATCAATCCTCAACACCACTACGAGCAACTTCTTCCTCTTTAAATTACTAAAATTGACTGCGACTTCATTGCCGAATTGAGATGTGGCATCAAATGCCACCTTCATTGCTTTCACCAATGAGCTTTGAACAACAAATTTGAAGCTAATTGCATCTGTCTCCATGTACTGTGTTGGTCCCGAGAGAGACGAGTCTTCTGGTGTGGAATACACCTGAGTCAAAGATCAGCAACGAGTGCGACAGTCAGTACTGCTGAACGCGCGGGCAGAGAATCCTTCTACTGAGTACGGTCTGCTCGAATTCGGTCGGTAGAACGGTTTTCGATATCGGGTTTCGAGTGCGGAAGAGTAGGCCCAAAAGAATATTCGTCTCAGTCTGAAAACACCGTTTATGCTGTTTGATTTAAAGTCAGTTTTATGCAAGTGAACAATTAAGCAGAGCGACAATAAATCAACATAGAGTTTTTAAAGTGGTTCGGATATCACACGATCCTACGTCCACTGTCCCGAAAGATCAGGAGGCTATTTATTATACTGAGTTAGTCTCAGTCAGCTTGTACACAGGACAAAGCCGCGACTTGGGGATTATACTAAGCAAGTCCCAGTTTACAAAGGCATCAAACTAAAGCGTTTGACAAACTTCTCCAACTATGAAGGAGTCCTTTTACAATAAGGAACAAGTTCAAATATGAACTCCTTCGTCTAAGCTATGGATATTACAATAAGATCAGCTTAGATTAGAGAAGGGGAACGAGATAGAACTCTAGAGAGAAAAACTATAAGAATATATCTATGAAAGATTAAGTTCTTCTCTGGATATGGCTTGGATCTTCTAGAGTGTTTATTCGGTTGAGCTCGGTTCCTTGGATGTGTCCATCATCGTCATGATTGACCTCACATCTCTTTTTTTTCTCTCTCTCTGCGTGAAGACCCTTCTCTATTTATAGAGGTGACCTAGGCATATGTCCGTTGGAGGGGACGATGCCACGTGTCACTCTATGGGGTAGCAAACGGCTTTATTTGAATTCTGTAGAGTCCACTATCTTTAATAAAAGTGGTTGACTTGCAGCTTTATGTCGGAGACTCTGCCAGCTGGCTGCTTGTCATTGGTCGAGGTACAGAGAGTGGTTGAAATCTATTCAGACTTCAAGGTGATACTGAAGCTGACTTCTCAGATGTACGATCTAAGACAACTCTACTGAATTGTTCTTCTGAAGTCCACGGTCAGTTAAAGTAACTGACCGACCGTTGCTGAGTCTGATCTTGATTTAGTAGATAACTTCTGCTGAGTCTGCTCTTACTGAAGATCAACTCTTAGTACAGTGAACTACTCCTGCTGAGTTCAGTTCGACTGACTCCTTTCAGTATACTGCTCCTGTTGAGTCCAGTATTTACTGAGTCTTCTACTGAACACCTCTCAGTATGCTGCTCCTACTGAGTCCAGCTCTACTGAGTCTTCACTCCATGGTATTGAGGCAGATAATCTACTGAAGGTCAGCAGACGGAACTACTGAGTCGAACCATGCTGAAGGCAAGTCTACTGAGTCTGAAACACAAGAGACAAGGGTGTTACCATGTATATTCAGTCGGTCTATATCAGTCCGACTGACTTCTTTGATACTGAGTTCTTCAGCTGAGTGAAGGGTCTTTTACTGAATGCACAGCTGTTGAACTATAGCTAGTCTACTGAGTTCCTAACACGGTGAACTCAGTTAAACTATAACAATATCGAAGGCTCATCATCCAGCTAGGGTTTTGGGATCTTCAAATCTATCATAGTGAACCTAATTCCCAACATACTGTGTGTTGATTATCACCATATTGACTCTGCCGTCCATTTCCATTTTATTATGTAAATGTGTGTATGTGGTGTTTGTATGATAATTTACTAAAATGATTGTGGAGCTTAGGTATCAAGTGCCGGTTAAGCTTTCTTACTGTTACTTGGCGTCATCGCCTTCTCGAAGAGTTGTTCATGGACTTTCGTCTTCCTGTTTCGCCGCAGGCGTAGCCTAATTAAGAGAAGCTATTCGCCTACCTTTAGCCTTTAACATTGTAGTTCAATCTACGTTGTTCCAGCTCGTCATTGATTCATTGTACACGTGTTTTGTAAGCATGTGTATGATATCAAGAGAGAAATAACATTGAATGATTTTTCGAAAGAGAACCGTTATCTTTAACGAATTATATGATGGATGGGGCAAACTGCACATATAAAAATGGTTGGGAGGAGATATTACTCTATTTAATAGCTAAGGGGGCACTTTGCACGTAGGGGGATAGCTGAGGGGGTTTAGCAAAATTTTTCCAATAGTTTAATTGAATGCATAAAAATGAATAGTATTACACATAGTTATTTGAAAATATATGCATATTTAGCACTAATAATTACATTATGTGATACAAAAAAAATCACAATATTTAATGCATACAAATGAATAGTATTATGCATAATTATGTTTAAGTTCATGCATATTTAGACTTTGATGAACCGAAATGTTAATTGACTATTTCTACAACAATGTAATTGAGATATGATACTTAATTGAATGCATATAAATGAATAATATTATGCATACTTATATGAAAATACATGCATATTTACTCTAAAGTGTCATCATATAATTATATTAACGTATTCAGGAAATTAATCAAACGAGAAAAGAGATGGAATGGTTATTTAGGAAATGAAAATGCGCAAACAATCTCTAAATTCAAAATTTTAAACTCAAATTAGATCCTAAATTTTATTTGATAAGAATCAATTACTCAAAAAAGGAAATGATGAAAATTAGGATTAACTTTAGAAATAGTTACATAAATAAAAGAAAGTAAATGGACATAAATACCCTTAATGATATTTTAATCAATAATAAAGTATTAAATAAAAACATATCTTTTTTTAAAAATGGGAGGCTATGATTCCTTCTTATTTCTTATTTTTATGCCTCCTTCTCATATGATCCATTTCCATATATATATATATATATATATATATATATATATATATATATATATATATATAAATATATTATCTATAGTGGTATATTTTTTTTTTGTATCAAAGATCAGACTTTCAAGTGACGCGAGCAAATCCATCACTTCTTAAATTTAAATACTCACTTCGTACCACTTGACTTCTCTTGATTCTTTTCGACATAGAAATTAAGATGATCGAGTGATTGTGTGTAGATGAGTCGGTGATTGTGTGTAAAGAGGTAAGTCTAAAAAAGAAAAAGTTGGAATTTGTGTACTAATTATTTTCCATTTTAAGAAACAAGACAAGTCAAGAGGAACAATAAAAAAAAACAAGACAAATCAAGCGGAACGGAACTGAGGGAGTTTATATGCTAGCACTGTCGTTCAAGAACTTAGATTGGTTACGCATAACATGATGCAAGATGATTACGATGCATACGACTTACTTAGTGGGTGTTTAGAGTAGCTGAAACTTATCGATAAGTGCTGAAAGTTGTTGGAAGCTGCTGAAAGTGGCTGAAAGCAGCTGAAAGTTGTTGATTTTGATAATATGTAAGTGTTTGCAAAAAGTGCTAAAAGTCAAAAATTAATATTTGAAAATTTTAATAAAATTGTATCTTATAAAATGAAATCTTATTTATTTCTCACTTATTAAACAAATTTAGAATTTTTATATAAATAAAATTTAAAATTTATTTCCACTCATAAAATAGTATTTTAATAATAAATATTATTAAAATAAAAATTAGTTAAAAATTAAGTATAATTAAAATTATTAATTAAAATTAAGAATAGAAAAGATTATAAATTATATTAATAAGATAAATATTTACTTATTCTTTATTAAATGACAAATAAAAAGTATACATATAAATAGGTAATATCGATCATTAATTAAAAAAAATAGTTATAAAATTATAATAGAATATATTTATTAAAAAAAAATTAAAAATTATAAAAGTATAAAGTATCGATCAAATTTGGCCAATACCAGCTTACGAAAATTATCTATCTTGGACCCAAACAGCTTTCAGCATCTCTATAAGCTGAATTTCTCAAATACCAAGTTTATTTCCCGATGCAGCTTTCAGCTATAAGCTGATTCACATAAGCTATCCCAAACACCCCCTTAATCCTTCGCGCATTATGAGAAATAGACATGAAATTCTTTAGTTTCCGACTCGACCCACCTTCTAACTTTACAGCTGTTTACATTTCAATATGCACATAATTACATAATAAAGCAAACCTTAACCCCACTTGGGACCACAAAGTTTGCTATATTATAGTATTTCATGAATTTGTTTGGCTCTTTATGACCTCAAGGATTCACTTCAATTCAATAATATGGTACAATTATTCAAGTGTAAAAGTATGCTAAAAAAACATCGTGAATAAATGAACTGATTGTTCGCAATTTAATATTTTTTGCTTGGACAGTTTATACCATTCATATATATAACGTTTTGATTTAAATTTTTAACTCTTCTGTGCTTAACAGTAACGTATTGTACCACATGGGGTCCAGAAAGTGAAAAAGAAAAGAAGCGTTTCCACTTTCCACATGCATACCAACCAATCATTTTTGTTCCACTTGAATCCTTCTTCCGTAGCTGCATATTTGGCTAAAGAACGGAAATTTTTTTCCCATTAAATCATTTCATACGAAAAAAACCCACCGTTTTCTTAACAATGTCTATCATTTGATCGAAGAGTATTCCGTTAGATAGGAACAAAATTGATTAGTGCGTGACATTGACTATTTTAAGAGCTCAATTACAAGAACGTAAATAATTATCAAACATTATGTTATATCATAATTTATTAGAAGAATCCAACGACCAAACAAAATTTCAACCACTAAATCTTCGAAAACGGGAATATTCACCGACCTATTGTTTAGATTAAATTTTTTTGTTTGGGTTCAACTTAAATACAATAGTAGTGAAGTAGAAAAACAAAAAAGTTGTTGGGATGATGTTTAGTGTCCCACATCGATGAATGCTTTCCACTACCACGCTGACTCATACTAATACCAAATGCCTTTTTTCCTCTTATACTTTTCATGCTATAAAAGCCTCAACAATCCATTCATCAAATCAAACAAACACCCACAACACAAAATGATCAGTCCAATAAGCATCATGCCGGAGACGTGGAGCGCCGTCGGCTCCACCGCCGTCACCTTCATCTTCTTCTGGGACATGTTCCGGCGCTACTGCCCCCCGGGGCTGTGGCGCTACCTCGAAAAATGCACAGCTAGGATGTCTGAGTTCTTCAACCCATATGTTCAGATCACCATCAATGAGTACATAGGGAACCATCTCCGCCCTCACGAAGCCTACAGCCTCGTAGAGGCCTATCTGAGCGTCACCTCCGACAACGCCAAACGCCTCAAGGCGGAGATGGCCAGGGAGAACGATAGCCGGCTGATGCTAAGCATGGATGAGAATGAGAAGGTAACAGATTTGTTTGATGGAGTTGAGGTGAAGTGGGTTTCTGGGAAAGTTACGCACTCTCCGCGGCCCGGATCGTTTTCGTACCTCCCCGAGCCCGATAAGAGGTACTACAAGCTCAAGTTTCACAACATAACTTATATCTTATTACTCTAATACAATACTTCTCAGGGATAATTTGCAATTTTGATATGTTTAAGTGATTTATGTGAATATTATGTATATCAAAAAAATTTGTTTTTATTAATAAGGTACTACAAGCTAAAGTTCCACAAAGGGTGCAAGAAGATCATAACAGAGGCGTACCTTGAGCATGTGATACAAAGAGGGAGGGAGATTCAGATGAGAAACAGACAACGGAAGCTCTACACGAACGGCCAAGGAAGTTCGTATTGGAGCCACATCGTCTTCCAGCATCCGGCCAAGTTCAAGACTCTAGCTATGGAGGAGGAGAAGAAGGAGGAGATCATAGACGATCTACTCACTTTCACAAAGAGTAAAGATTACTATGCTAGAATTGGCAAGGCATGGAAAAGAGGCTATTTACTATACGGCCCGCCTGGAACCGGGAAGTCTACTATGATTGCAGCCATGGCTAACCTACTCGAATATGATGTTTACGATCTAGAGCTTACCTCAGTGAAGGACAACACGGAGCTGAGGAAGCTTTTGACGGAGACAACGGCTAAATCCATTATCGTGATAGAGGATATAGACTGCTCCCTCGATTTAACCGGCCAAAGGAAGAAGACGGAAGAGAAGCCCGTAGATGAGAAGCCTGCAAAAGGTCAAGAAAGTAACCGTAAGGAGAAGAAAGACAGTGGGAGTAAAGTGACACTATCCGGCCTATTAAATTTCATAGATGGTCTGTGGTCTGCCTCTGCAGGGGAGAGAATAATAGTATTCACAACAAACTACGTAGATAAGCTCGATCCAGCTCTTACGAGAAGGGGTCGTATGGACAAACATATCGAGCTTTCTTACTGCGGATACCAAGGATTTAAAGTGCTAGCAAAGAATTACCTTGATCTTGAAGAGCATCCACTTTTCGAATCCGTGGGGGAGTTGATCAAGGAGGTGGAGATAACACCAGCTGATGTTGCTGAAAAGCTCATGCCAAAATCTGCAAAAGAAGGTCCGGGGGAATGCCTTGAGAATCTCATATGCACCCTTGAAGAAACAAAGAACAGAAAATGCAGAGATGAAATGCATTCTATGTAGTAATCATTAGTCGGTATGAAGTGAACAAAGTAGATAAGTTCTTGAAAATTTAATGTAGGGAAGCAGGGTGTAATAAATACTGATAGCTAGCTGCTTACCCTTGTAGTTTCGATAGTGTAATAATCCTTGTCATTTTAAAAAGGTGCAACACATTTGCACCGGAGTGAAATTACATGGGGATTAGCACTTTCATGAAACCATGGGGGATTTGAACCTAATCCTAAATCGATTTTCACAAGATGAACCGCATCAGCATGTGAGGTGAGTGGTCTTCAAATTCCTTATCAGAAAGGTAAATTGCACCACGTTGAAAGTCATAAGAAGAGATATACATCTGAGTGAAACCACAAGTAGCTGCAATTATTATGGGTGTAATCTAGGGGAAGAACCCGTGCGTTGCACGGGTAATGGAAGTCGTAACTTATTAGTAAGAATAGGATCACACTATTCGACCATGGATGTGGTAACACATAGTATGAATGAACTGCAGACATAATTGATAGTTTGTTATTTTTAATTTTTTTTGCTGCTTCAGTAATGGAAGTCGCAACTTATTAGTACGGTTATGAAGACATTAGAATAAATTATGTTCAGCAATCCTTTAAGATAATACTACAATATTGAATGATTTGGCTTTGAATGATTTATTATGATTTATTATGACTTATGATACGCTATGATACGCTATGGTGAGTTTATCTTGTGGTTGGTAGATAATTTATTAGCTATAATTACCTTACTATTTGGTTAATCAAGAACGGAAAGTCCATTTCAATTTTAATTAATTAATTTATAAAATATAAGTTTCGTAAACTAAATAATTTTTTTAGAGTATTAGATTCATTCTGTAAGAAAACTCGAATTATTAGTTATATTTAGTAGGAATTACCTTACTATTTGGTTAATCTAGAACATAAAATAAAGTAATTCACAATGCGATAATACGAAGGTAAATGTTTTAAAGGAATGACATAAAACACACATTAAACCAAGGTAATATCTACCTAAGTTTGGATACAAGCTCAATAAAATAATACGTTAAGTATCCAATAATAACCATATAGTATTTTCTATGCAGTGTCCAAACTATGATTTTTACAATGGTATATCCAATCAAACTATCTTACCAGGCAGACCCCAACATCAACAACCACAACGACTATAATATGAACAAAAGCACAGGTGAATGTTTTCAGATTTCTCATAAATTTGAAAGTGCATATTTTTCAATTGTATTAACGATCCTTGAAATTCTTCATCATAACTACATCAACAACATGGCACACACAATAGAATAATATAGACAATAGCATATAATAACGATTTCTAATAGAAAAATCCAAACAAGATGCAAAATAACAAAATCAATGTGATAGCTCCGCGCGATAGAAAAGCATACGTAAACGAACTGTTTAATTGGAAACTGGAATTAAACCAACCCATTTTATAGGGTAGCACAATAGATGTATAATCTCCCCTCGTACGCATCCCGCCTAACCTCTGAAGTTCATTCCTAGAAAATGAGTAATAAAAAATAGACTTTGAAATACGAAGCAACACAAACCCATCGTGATAAGCTAACGGTTCCATCCAAGGGATTGATGTAAACACATTAACTTTAACCTCTATATCACCAAAAGCATACGACCTATTTTGCGAAAACGCACGGAGACTCATCCCATATTCTTGAGCCAACACATCACTTAATTCCTCAGCCAACCGCCACCGCCACTGCTGCAGAGAAGAAACCGGGAGCCAAAAGCACTCAAGCATTCGAACGCTCTAGCAATCAAACAGCATATTCAACGAAGAACTTACTCACTCAGATATAATTCTTAGTTCTTCACTCTAGAGATCTATAGTTCCCTTTCTCTATTCTAAACATTTATTGTAAGATCTTAAGCTTAGAAAAACCGAAGGAGTTCAGTTTATTGAACTGTTCTTATTGTAAGAACTCATTCTTAGTTGGAGAAAATCAAACCCTTGTGTTTGAACTTGTAAAGTCACTATGACTATAAGTCGAGTATCTGTCCAGTGTACGGATCAAGTCACTACAACTATAAGTAGAGTATCTTTCTTGCGAACAGATCTACTGAGACTTGCTCAGTATAAATTAAATCAAGAACTCCTACTTTGTTCAGGATAATGGACGTAGGATCCAGCGTATCCGAACCACTTAAAAAACTGCTTGTGTTGTTTTTATTGTTTCATTGATTTACTGTTCATGATGCATACAACTAAACCTTGAAAAATATACTTACATAAAACGTGTTTTCAAAACTGAGACGAAAATTATTTTGGGTCTGCACTTCCTCACACTATCTTATACTGAATATACTGTTCACTGACTAAAGTCGGTAGATAGTGACTCAATAGACAGACTCTCTGCCCACGTGATCTAGAAAGCATATTTGGCAAACTAACACGTATAGTAGCACTATTCAGTAACAATTGACTTTCGCGTTTGAGTTGAAATTCGCAATCAAGTGTATTCACCCTATCCCACCCAACCCCCCTCTACACCTGAAGGCTCGTCTCTGGACCAACAGTATATTATTCAGAAAATAGAGAAACCCTAATGATATACATAAACGTGATTTTTGAGAGTAGTCTTAGATTTATTTCTCTCAGTTTTCTGTCCACGCAGAAGAGATAAAGGCACAGGTCACAGACCAGAAGGCCTGAAACGGGAGCGATAATCAAAGCTGCGACAACATACGCGAAGGAAAGGTATAATTTCATCTCGGGTTCCTTCACCCAAAACCCCAAATAGCATATCCATGGAAAGCCCTTACTTCAAGCTTTCCAGAACATCTCTCGGCTCATGAATTAGAGTCCCGATCAAAAAGTTATGTCCCGGTCAAAATCACCTTTTAAACTGCTAGCCCAAAGCTGCCTTGCGACCAACCACGTTATGGCTCGTTTTCTAAACGGCCTCGTGACCCAAAATTTTTGAAACTTATACCACTGAAAATCTTAATCTACCAGGTTTTTAGAACATCTTTCCGCTCATAAAACCAAGTCCCTGAGATATGCTCGCTCAAAGATGGCCTGAAATACACTCATCCAAAAAACTCTTTAAGTGTTGAAATAAAAGGCTTATTCATTAGCCGTTTTGAGAGTTCTTTTACGAACGATCATGTAAACTAATAACCTAACCCCCATACCATCTTAAACCTCATTATCCAGGGTGCCTTTAGACGCCGTCCGTTCATCGTCCGAAATTAGTATCGAGAAATTACGCGACGGAGAAAACGCACCGTTGAAACACTCTACTTCACTTGGATTATGCAGATTGGTTGACTTTAAAGTAACCTACAAGCTTCGTTCCTTGTTAAAATTCAGCGAACTATATATCATTAGAAAGCTCATCGTGTGACCTTTCCAACATCATACTAAATGCATAGAATGGAAATCGAACCAAATAGCTACAGGCCCGCGAAACACAAGTGGCAGACCAATCGACGTTTCCACTAATACGAGTTTATAGGCTGAACTCGGCATCAAACTGCTATCCGATCGAGCAAATAATTTAAAGGTCTCATAGCTTATTTTTAGTAGAGTCCAGCTATGAAGCTTCCACGATGAAACAACGGTCGGATCGCCCGAAATTTAATCCAGAAGTCACCAAAAAATCATATCAAAGCTTATAATTAATTCTAAGCGTTAAACCAAAAACTAACCTACCTAAGTTGATGAACACAAATGCTCGATATTTAACCTTATCACATAAGACACGTTGGCACATGATAATATTGAAGACAAACCTTGGTTTTGCGAGAAATATAGCGAAATAAAATCCATCCATTTTAGTCGAAAACCCTATTCGCTAAAGTTGAACTTTGTGGTCTAGAATTTGAAGAAATTCTAGGATTTTGGGATTTAACCCTAACGAAATTTAGGTCTCTCTTGTACCTCTGAGGAAGAACGGTAACCTCGGAAAAATGCTACGGGATAATAGTACCGTGCCACGAGATGGGCTCTATTTTTTCAGTAAAATTTATCTTGAGTTATTAAGCTCTGCTACATATGAAATGTTATTATCCATTGAAATTTTTATGCGCGTTCGAATATGTTTAATTCTCTTGTATTGGTCGATCGAGGTTCTTGTTTTGACCTAACACGTCAATTCAAGGATTGTATAAACCATTATTAGTCGTACAATGGTTGATCTCCAGTGTGCGCTAACTTTATGGTTACGGTAAGGATTATCTAGAGAAAGGTCCGATATCCTATTTTTAAAAGAGTGCTCTGAGTAATGGCTCGAGACTCAAATGAAAAGGCTCTGATGTTAATTCGTTCCGGGATTACAAGAGTAAATATTGAACGCTGCAAGCGCCCGCAAATGAATAAAATGATAAATATTTTGTATGCTTAGGAGTTCTTTTCGTTTAAAAGCCTCCTAAGTTATACTTTATGGTTTGGATAACTGTAAGTTTTATAAACATGTTTTATCAAATGCTAACCCACTGGGTACACTAGTACTCAACCCAAAATTTTAAAAAAATGTTTTCAGGTTGGGCGGCCACTGCAGACGAGCGGAGCCCAGGGCGAGGGTTGTTGTCCGATACGCTAATTCCCACCATGCTTAATTGATATTTTGCCTATTCCGGGAGATATAATTATTTTTGCTACTCGTCATTTTAAACTTATCTTCATGATTATTGAACAAGATTTCTTCTATGTGCTCAGACACTTGTTTTATTTTGATGAATCTTAGCGTTGAAATCCCATGAATTTATTTTTTTGAATTATTCTGTATTACCTCCTAATTATAAATGCTCGTTTATTAATCCGTATTCACCACACCCTGTCACACGCCCTCTACAGAAAATCAGGCTATGAGACTTCTTGATTCTGTACACTTGATGTCCCTATTGAAAGCCGGGTGGTTGTTCAACATAGACTTCCTCCTTTAGTACATCGTTCAGAAATGTTGACTTCACATCCATTTGATAAACTTTAAAGCGTTGATGTGTTGCATATGCAAGGAATGGTCGAATGGCTTCCAATCTGGCAACCAGAGTGAACATTTCGTTAAAATCTATTCCTTAAGCTTGACAATATCCTTTGGCAACTAGTCTAGCTTTATTCCTGACAATGACATTGTTTTCATCCCGCTTGTTCTTGAAGACCCATTTGGTTCCTATCACATGTTGATATTTAGGTCTGTCAAAAGGCTCACAAACTTCATTTTTGGCAAATTGGTTCAACTCTTCTTCATGGTGGTGATCCAATCAACATCGTTCAACATGTCCTCTATAGTCTGTGGTTCTTCAGTAGACAAGAAACAGGAGTATAATGCATTTTCTCCTTGATAGAAATCTAGATCTTGTCTTTACACAGTCTGATAGATCTCCTATAATAAGGTCAGAAGTATGATCGTCTAGCTATGATCGTCTTTTTTTTATTTCTTCTTCTGAAGTTATTTCTGCGTCGATAGTAGGATGATTAGGCATTTCAGTAACAAGGTTGGGATCTACTGAGTTTCAAGGTTCAGGGGCATTCAGCTCAGGAACATTAGGAATTCCCCCTAAGTTGTTATTCTCAGTAGAGGTCTCAGTTACCACTAGGGTTTCTTCATCGACCGCAGTTACCTAATATCGATTATGTTCAGTAGAATCGATTGATTCAGCTGCATTGCTTGTTGGATGAATATAGATTTCCTCATCATCTGAATCCTCATCCCAACAATACTGGATCTTATATACATCATCGTTCAAGTTTAGATCCTGCAGCTTGGTACTGACCTCTTCAGCACCTTTCATGGGGTCCTATTGCATGTCCTCAGTAACACACTCATTTAAATACAACATGAGGGCTTTCTTCCACGCAAAGTGTTCGGTAGTTAAAGACCCTGAAAGCTTTGCTGACCCTGGAGTATCCTAAGAAAACTCATTGGTCTGACTTGCTATCAAAGACCTTTAACTAATCATTTTCCATTATTGTGGACAAAGCAAGGACAACCAAAAATATGGAAATGTGAAATAGAACATGTTCTACCTTTCCATAATTTATATGTTGTCTTCATCTGTGCTTGAGTCAGTAGTGAGCGTTTCTGAGTGTAGCAGGTTGTGTTAGTAGCTTCTGCCCAAAACTTTGATGGTAGGCCTGAGTCTGCGAGAAACGTTCTTGCTGCTTCTTTGAGTGTTGTATTTTTACGTTCAGCAAGGTTATTCTGCTGAGGCGTGTGCGCTGCTGATGTCTCAAGCTGAATTACCTCAGCTTCGTAGTACTCTCTTACCATCTATCTGAGCGAATTCGTTGAATTTTTAGATCCTTTTCCATGCTCAGTTTCTTTTGGACTTTTGGTAGTTCAGTTTTGACATCAGACTTGTTTGCAATGAAGATTACCCACGTATATCTCGAGTAGCCATCTATAACCACGAGAGCATACTTCTTGCCTCTGATTGTCACTAGAGAGACTGACCCGAATAAGTCCATGTGAAGCAGCTGAATGATTCCATCAGTAGAGGGTGATGAAATTGGTGGATTGTTTGACTTAGTTTGACTTTAGAGTCTCTTTCTAGCTCGTTCATAGTCTTGAAGTTCAGGTGACTAAGTTTTCTATGTCATAGCCATGCAGTTTTATCATTTGACTTAGTCTGTGTAAGTAAGCAAGCTTCAGGTTCAGCGGTGTTCCAGTTTGCAACTAGATGTTGACCCTGATAACACGGTTTTCCCTATAGATTTACCAAGAACATCACAGAAACCCGCATCAAAAGTGACTATGTTAGAATTTCCATAGAATTGACTGACAGAAAGGAGATTATGTTGAAGTCCTTCAACATATGTTACTCTAGGAACTGTGGCAGCTCTAATTTTCATTGTTTCGTATCCTCTTGTACATCTTTTGGAGTTGTCACCAAACTCAATTCTAGGTTCTTCTTGTTGTAAACAGTTGGTCAGTAGATTCTTCTGGTACGTCATGTGTCCTGAACATCTATTGTCCACTATCCAAGGGTCCTTATGCACCTGCAAAACAAAAATAAATTCAAGTATCATTTAGGTTCAGGTTGGGTCCTCAAATGTTAGTCGTTTTTGGAACCCAAATCTCTCTAACAACCCTGGTGGTTTCAAACAACCTCTGTCCCTTGTTGTCAACAAATCTCACTGTTGAGACCGGAGATGCTGACTTCTTTGTTGGCTATGGTTCAAGAGTTTTCTTCTTTTGAACCTTGGTACCTCTCTTAACTGTAGAATCATAGTAGTATGATCCATATTGCGCTCGATGAGTCCATTGTGGTTGGCCATACTGTTCAGCCCATCTAACTTTCTTGGTTCCCCCTGAATTTGATCTGAGTGTTCTGGGGCTTGAACCTCTGGTCATCGGCTGATAGCTCGTGTTGGGTTATGAGTCAGTGGTCGTTTAGATCATTACTAGGGGGTACTTGGAACTGATGTCACTAGTTCATGTACTTAGGACTTATTGTAATTTTAGTTTTTGGGGAAATTGTAGTGATTTTCATAGCTGTAGAATTGAAGATCCCAAAACCAGTCCTGAACCCAATGTGTGTTTTGAACATGATGATATAATAGTCTAGACTTGTTCTTATCTTTATTGATTATTTTGTCTAAGTCCTGTAAGGGGTGTTGTTGGTCTGAACTTCAGTAGAGAAGTTAAATTCCAGAACCCCATGTCATCAGTTGGTAAAGCTCGTGTCTTCAGGTCCTCCCGCTGTCTGTTTTCAGTAGAAGATTTCGTTCAGCAGACCTCAGTTGAAGACTCAGTACGATTATTTATCTAGTAAATATTGTGAAGAACTCAGTATCTTCAGAGTCACCAGTTGTCTATCCCCAGTAGAAGATTCTTATCAGCAGACTCAGATGAAGAAGTCAGTATGATCGGTCCAGATCTACTGAACGCCTGCAACTCAGTTACAGATTCGACAAGGAAACAACTGCCCGTCTATTCTCATTCAAATGTCAGCAGAGTTTATTCAATACAAGGTTCAATGAGAGTCAACTCAGATGAAGACTGATGTCTGACAAGTCTCACCTAGCACAAACCTCGGCCAATGAGAAGCAACCAAAGCCTTACCTGCTCTGACGTTAAAGTTGCTCTCATGTACAGAAGTCAACCACTCTACGGTACTCTTTCAAAAACATATGGTCGTTTTCCTTAGAAGTTTGTGACACGTGGAATCATCCTCTCCAACGGATACATGCCTGGGTCATGATTATAAATAGAGAAGAGTCTTCAAGCTCAACGCACGGGACATCAAGGGAATACACGCTTATTGCATACAACTCTCTTGCGCATTAAAGTCGATCCAGCGAAGAACTTGCTTAGTTGAATATCCGTGGTTCTTCTCTCTACAGATTCTTTAGTTCTCTCTTCTCTATCTAAGCTCCACTATTTTATCTATAGCTTAGAACTTTCGAAGGAGTTCACTTTTCTGTGAATTGTTCCTATTGTAAGAACTCCTTCATTGTTGGAGAAATCCCCTCCCCTTCAAACTTCAGTTTGATTTGTAAAGTCGCTAAGGACTATAACTTAGAAGGGTCTGTCCAGCGTACAGATTCCTTGCTGAGGCTTGCTCAGATTAATCAACAAGAACTCCTGTTCTGCATGACCGTGGATGTAGGATCTTGCGTATCCGAACCACATTAAAAACTGCTTGTGTTATTTACTGTTTTATTGCATTGTGTTCAAACTGATTTACAAACTCATACTTTACATAAAACGTATTTAAAAGTGCACCAGCCAAAACAACTTTGGTTTGCGAAAACACGTTTTTAAAAAGAGACGAACTCACTTATCCTCACTGAACTCATCTACTGAACTCTCTATACTGACAAAAGTCAGTAGAACAGACTCAGAAGTTCACACACTTTAACCCGCGATCAGAAGGTTCTTATTTGGCACTGTTCACTTATTTGCATTTCTCAGCTCAGCTGGCCTTCGTGTTTGAGGAAAAACTTGTAATCAGGTGTATTCACCCCCCCCCCACCCTCTACACCTGACACTCGTCTCCGGACCAAGAATTGGTATCAGAGCGGTGTTCTCCTAATCATCGTTTTTGAAAAACCTACTGGTCTACTCAAACAAATCCTGAAAACATTTTCACTGCACAAGCATCTCTTCATACATCCTTATACTCTCACCCAAAATATCTGATATGTCAGGTATTCGGATGGTACATATGTTCTCGGTGGAGAACTATACGGTATGGCGCGTGAGAATGGAGGCGCACCTTACATCGCTGCACGACAGCATGACATACGTCCTTGAAATTGGACATATCATTCCCATGATTGACAGTGTTCAATATGCCGCTGTGGGAGGTGTAGGAGCACAAACTGGTGCAAAGGTTCCCAAAGACAAATCCACCTTCACACCGGAAGAGAAGAAACTGCACAATCTTGACCGAGTAGCGCGGAACGCAATCCTGGCAATGCTCAGTGATTCTCACCACGGGAGAGTACAAGACTGTAAGACAACAAAGGAACTTTGGGATGCCCTGGCTCTACTGAGCCAAGGAACCCCGCAGATCAAGGAAAACAAGCTCGAGCTAGAGCTTCAAAAGTTCGACAACTTTCCTATGGAGCCCAGTGAAACCATTGACAAGCTTAGTGTCAGATTCACCAACCAGATC